>OY744481.1:24389314-25589314 GCA_963556165.1 Tipula helvola | reverse complement strand
AAGTAAAAAAAAATTAATATAGCTTAACATAATGTCCAAAGAAACTTTTTCTTTACTAGATTTACCATTCAATTGTATTCAAAATCATAAAATTAAATTGTCAACTTTTGTTAGTAATAATATAGAAGTGAAGGATCGTGTCGACTAAACGTTTACCTAAAAAATGAAAAATACGCGTTAGATTTCATAATAGGTCAAAACCATTGCCAAACGATGGTACAGATAGTGCTGAATTAAAATTGATCGCGAAGACGTTTTCGGTCTCTCAGAGTAAGAATGAAACGGCCCAATCTTTAATTACTGAGAACAGTTGTCTTTTCGATAGTCTCGGAAAATTGCCGTACAAAGCAAAAGTTCAAGTTAATCCTAATATTCAACCAATAATATAGAGCCACCCCGGAAAAAGGTCTCAGAGCCTACAAAATGGGTGAATTCTATTGTCTTACTCTGTAAGTCTAATAATAAAATTCGAGTTTGTCTGGATCCTCGGAATTTGAATTGAGCAATATTACGTCACGTGCACATTATCCAATTTCAGATATAGAGTCAATAGGTAGCAAACTTAATGGTACTACAATTTTTTCTACCTTGGATGAGTACCTACTCTGGTTTCTGGATGGTTGTGCACATTTAATACACCCTTCGGGCGGTACAGTTTTTTGAGATTACCGTACGGAATGAGCTCCGACATATTGATGATTTTCTTGTCTTTGTTAAAATCAAAGAAGAAAATTTAAAAAATTTCAAGGCTGTTTTTGAAAGAGCAAAATCAGTTGGTTTGAAATTTAATAAAAATAAATGTAAATTTGGTAGTCTGAAGTATCATATGTATATTGGTCATATTTTCAACGCACAAGGTATGTCAGCTGACCCAGCAAAAATTAAAGCTATTCGTGAAATACCCAGTCTAAATGATAAGGAAGAATTGCAATGATTTTTAGGCGTTGTAACATCCTATCAGAAAAAACAAATACATTACGCTAACTATTAAAAAAGATAGTAAATTTATTTGGGGTGAAAACTGTTAAAAAAGCTTTGAAAAGTTAAAAATTGCCGTAATGTCAGCACCGGGCTTATGATATTTCGATTCGAAGAAATAAATAGTATTGTCTGTCGACTCTTCCCAATTTACTTTAGGAGATGTAATATGCGTTCGCATCAAAATCGTTAACCGACACGCAACAGATTGAAAAACGACATGCGCAGATTGAAAAAGAACTGCTCGCTATAGTGTTCGGTTGCGAAAAATACCATCAATATTTTTATGGTCAGTTTGTTAAAGTGGAAACGGATGTGCGATGAATATTTTAGATGATGAAATTAAATTATGTGTTAATTTCGTCTCTATTCGTAGCTATTTCTGAACATAAATTGGCTAAAATAAAAGAGGAAACTTTGAAAGTTACAGTTGTTGTCAGGTTATTACGAAAATAATTGGGCTTCTAGTAAAAATGGGATTAGGCAAAACCATATTACAGGATTCGCGATGAAATTAACGTTTTAGATGGTTTGGCCCTAAAAAGTCTAAAAATATTGATTCCTTTTAGTCTTCGAATGGAAATGATTATTGTCGTCCAAGAAAGTCACTTGGGAATGGACAATAATGTCTAAGCCTATGGCAAGAGAATTTATTTATTGGGCTGGAATGTCAGCACACATAGAAGGTCTGATATAAAACATTGTGACACTTGCATGAAGTTTTCGAAAAATAACAAAAACAGCCTCTCATTCCTTATAATTTAATAGATTTGCCATTTGCTAAAGTTGCTGTCGATTTATTTACATATAAATTAAAAACTTATTTGATACTAGTGGATTATTATTCCAGGTATACCAAAATTTCGCTATTGTCTTCCGGCTATATACCACTCCACAAATAATAATTCAGCTTAAATCCATTTTCGCTCGTCATAGACCGCAGGAACTTATTTCTGACAATGGCCCACCTTTTAATTCACAAGAATTTATAAACTTTTTTCAATGATTGGGGGGAATCAAAAGCACTAGATCTAGTCCACGCCACCCAAAAAGCAATGGGTTGATTGAAAAATCCGCAGACACGGTTCAAAGTATGTTATATAAATCGGATGAAGAGGGTACAGACTCTTATTTAAGTCTTTTACATTTTCGTACTACCCCTAAAAGTAATTTCTTTGCTCCTTCAGAATTGTTGATGTCAAGGTTGTTTAAATCGTTGTTCAATTCGATTTGGTATTATTTAGTATTGATTAAATCTCATTTTCAATTGTTCTATGTATGCAATTTGTAATTACGGTTCTAATATTTTTTAATTCGAAAGTTTCCTGCTGCACCCGGAAGTCATACGCATACACAACACCAAAATTTTACGATATGCAGATATCAAATTTCCCAAAATATCTGAATCCTCGGTTTCTGACTTAAGGGGGGAACCTCCTCCAGACAACTGGTTTTTTAATAATTTTTTACAAAAAATTGAGAGCATTTATTGCAATGAAACAAATTGCATAATAATATTGACGTTCAAATGAATACAAAAAAAATTTTTTATGAGTAAAAAAAACAAAATGGCGGCGCTAGAGGTGCTCGAACTAGGCTACTAGAGTTTGCGCCGTGAAACGCCCAGGTCCTTGTAGTTAACTAAAATCAACGAAACAAATTTTTTTTATTAAAATAATTCATTCCGCTTTGCATGAACCTAAAAGTTGCAAAAAAAAAATAAAATTGAAAATTTGAGGACAAAAAGAAAAAAAATCACGTGTTTCTTTATAAACAATTCGTTAAAACCAATATTTGTTTAAACAATTTATACGAAATTTTAGGTTTTTGCAAAGGCCGATAAGTTAAAGAATATGTGTACAAAATTTCAAGTTAATCGGTTCATTACTTTTTGAGTTATATTCCACGGCGCGCAAAAAAACACGTTTCAAGAAAAACTCGATTGAAGTTTACGTTCTTGAAGAGAACGCATTACTTCGCATCACTTCAGTGACTTCCTAGGGACCTTTAGGACTTTCTGTTGGGTTTGAAACTTTGGTAATATATTCACCAGATACTAAACGAATTTTTAAAGCAAAAAAAAACAAATTAAAAAAAAAATAATATCTGGAGGAGGTTCCCCCCTTAATAAATTAAAGTAATTTTGATATTTGACATAAATATTAGCTAACCAGCAGAGAGTAACAAATGGACAAATAATGTTGGATCTCCAGTCATGCTTCAAAAATGGCATTACAACTTTATATAGTTTAAAAAAATAAAAAAACAATCCTCAGGGCGAGACCGCAAACAAATTAATTTACAAAATAAAAATAAGGAAGGAGGTTGAACCCTCTTACTCGAACACAAAAACCTTGAGTATGCCAACAACAATTATTCCGATACAAAAATCACCCTGATCTCAATAAAATATACAAAACTCGCACATAAAACTTTCAACATGATCTTAATTTAGATAATTTTCAATCAATACCGTGCTGGGTATCACCACATCTCGCGACTATCTCAATATAAAAAAAATTAAATCCGCGTTTCATCCACATATACAACAACAACAACAAAAATCGTAAGAAACCCAGATGATGGTGATCTTCATCAATAAAAATTTAAAAAAAATCAATTTAATTGTATATTTGTATGGATATCCAAAAAATAACGTAAAAATTAAGAAATTGCAAAAATTTGCATAATTATCTTTTATTTAAAATCAACACCGCCAAAACAAAAAAAAGACGAAAATTTTTATTTAGTTCAAATTAAATTATTTGTGGGTGGAGGAAATTAAGAACCGAGCTCACACCAAAAATATGGTTAACTTAAAAAGAACAACTTTGTACCGTGGTACGAAAAAATTCACAGGCAACAATTTTCGTGCGCGATTTTTGTACGATCGCGAAACATTTTCTTCGTTTTGTTGTTTTTCTGTATACATATGTATTTGCCAGTTGTTACTTGCGGCAATTTAATTAATCGATCATAAAGTAAATTTTCTTCTTTTTTTATAATATGCGGATGGATATATTGTTTTGATTTTTCGACTTCTTCGTCTTGATCTTATATGTACATGTGTATATACGTGTTTGTGTATGTTGTGTTGAATTTTATGATGATTGATCAATTGAAAGAAGAAAATATGTTGTTGTATGTATTAAAGATTTGTATGTACACAATATGAGATCGATGAAAATTTAATTCGCGCGGTATTTGGTTGTTGTTGTTATTGTTGTGGTACATACACAACGACTTTATAAAGTTAATAAAAAAGGCGTAAACGATCACGTTTCAAAACGCAATAGAGATCAATATCTTCTCGTAACATATATGTGATGTTTAACAACATGTAAATTTTATGTTGTGTATAGCAAGATTCGATAACAAAATCCCTTTAAATATATTTATGTATAATAATATACCGTGGACGGGTGCGCGCGGTTGGGGAAGAAGAGAAAACAAAACAAAAAAAAAACAAAAAAGAGATTCGCGGCGGAAAATCAATAGATAAACAACACATATACACAAGATCGCGTGATACATACCTTAATTAATTTTTCACGTATTTCCCAGCTGAATATGCCCGGATTTGATTTTTTTAATTCTTCAATTCGTGCCTCTATCTCTGGTGTTGCTACTTTTGGTTTTGAGCCGCCAATTACACCGGGCCTTATTGAACCCGTCTCTTGGTAACGATTTAGTATTTTTGAGACGCAACCATGTGAGACACGTAATTGGCGGGATATAACACAGGGTCGAATGCCAGCGGCCGCCATTTCGACGATTTTCAGCCGGATGTGATTTGGTAGCGGGCGACCATTTATAAAGACACCGCCTAATTGATTGACACGACCTTGGCCTGGAAATAAAAGAAAATTGTGTTATTGTGGTTTGTAGTTGGGCATTGTAGCTTTTTAGATTTGATTGCGGGAAAATGGAAATTGTGCAAAGATTTTAACACGTCCTTTTGTGTATTTTTAGCAAATTGGAAAATTTTAGAAAACTTTAATTTGGAATGTTTCCGGTTTGAGTATGTTGACTTAAGCCAAGCTTATTTGAACTCTAGAAGTATCTCGCTTAATGGGTCTGAAAGATTTTCCAGTCACTTATGCTAAACCAACATTATGTGATTAGATAAAAAGTAATAAGTTCCACAATTTCTGCCATATCTTCAAACAAAAATAAATGTTCTACCCCTTTCTGGAACAAACAAATCGTTCCAGCTTAAATTTGATAAATAACCCAACCTCTATTATATTTGTTCAGGATTTTTAATGCCGAATATTTAGGTTCTACAAATAAGTAGATCCGCGAAAAATTATGTCCCACAGTCTATCGATTTGTAAAATTAGTGTGTAAATTGTATACGCACTTAAGAGCAGTATAAATGATGTTCAAGCGGGGCTAATTAGTGCTTGCAAATTGCAAACTTACGTTCCACAATTTTCTGATAGTAATAAATCGCAAATTGGAAATTGTTAAAGGTATTTATTTTCATGTAGCAGCAATAACCAACTTAATTGGTTTAGTTTAGAAACTTAAGGTAAAGCCAAAACTGAAGAATAAGAAATCAGTGAAATTCGAATGGACTAACAACAAATGCCAAACTAAACTTAGCTTCCAAAAACAAATTTTAAAATTAAAAAGATCGGAAAAGATCGGAAGAAAGCAATTTATGATTATTTAAGGTAATATAATTGTGTAAATTTATATGCACCCAATACGCTATACAGTTACAATTGTAGCTCATTATGTTTCCAAGGTATAAGAACTTTTGATTGGAAATTTTATTCAAGTAAAATCAAAACCGATCAGGATTTTTTTCTGCTGCTTTTGCAACCCCTCTCCTTCTGCTTTTAAAGAAATATCTAATTTCGAAATGCAAAACTTGGCCAGAAATTTTCAAATTAAAACCGAAATACCGAAATAAAATCGAGCTCTATAGAGTGATTTTCGCAACCCTATCACGACAAAATGGAAGCATATATGCGATTTCTCAACAGTGGGAATGAGACCTAAATTTTAATATTTTTGTTACGTCATATCGATTTTACTCGTTTGAATAATTTATTGTTCAACCAATATCCCCATCGAAGACGAATAAGGCCCTTAGTTGCCGTGAATCAAATTGTGAATTAGCCGTTTCTCAACAATGGGAAATAAAGTAATTAACTGTTGAAACCAGTAACATGAATCGTATTCAAACGGGCAATAACATATCGCTACTCGTACTTGTAACAAACCAATTCAAATTTTGAATTTCATTCCCACCGTTGAGAAATGGCGAATACGTCTGCATCCTCATTCTCTAAAAAATAAGATAATGGGTAAATGTGTAAACTTGCAAAAGGCGGGGCCTACTCTAACGAATTCGCAATTTTTCGATTTGATTACTACTTCAAATAAAATCGAAAAATTGCAAAATAATAAAGGAAAGCTTTGCTTTTTACGAGTTTATACGTTTACCCATTATCTTATTTTTTAGAGAATGAGGATGCTGTTAGTTGTAAGGCATCTTTTAATATTATTCCCCATCAATGGCATATTGCGACAACCCCTGTGTTAATTATTTGTTGATTGCAAAAATAAATTACTCATTCATTACAATAAAAATTGGCCTGATATTACAAAAAAGAAATATAGAAAATTAATATCCTCCCATTCCCCCCTATAAAAATGTATGTTTGTGATCTTTTATCACCAGATTTGAGACTTAAACCACAGTTTGGGTCTAACTGATTTTCGTTACTTATGCTAAGCTAATATTATGCGAATAGAAAACCTTATTAAATCGCCTTAACAAATCTGAACATTAAAGTTCCACAATTTTTGTCGTACAAATCAAATTAAATTAGGGAACAAAACTGCGCTAAAGACCTTCCACAAATGATACCTTTATTTATTAGACACAAAACATATGTTTGTCGAGGGAATGCTCGATTGAGTGCTAGAAAATTGTAAAACTTACGTTCCACAATTTTCTGATGGTAAAAAATTTCAATGATCTTATTTTTCAGACTACAAAAATAACAAACTTAATCCGTTTAGTGTAGAAACTTAAGGAATGAGAGAAGTAAAGAATGTAGATTAAAAAGTAAACTTTGAAAAGTTAACTTTCCATTTCCATAAAGTTTCTGCTGAGATAAAATGTCCATAGAAACGGAGTTGTGTTCAGTGATCAGTACTAAATAAATTTGATGCTCGGTCAATTCTCAAGCTTATAAATCGAAAATTAGCAATTTTTTGTTCTCTAAAAGGTTATTGGTTTCAGCTGTTTACATTGCGGTTTTAAAATTATTTTGATTTGCTTGTTTTGTTTGGTAATCATTTTTAGTAACATCATCAATGGTTATTTGAGCTTGAGATAGAACAATGCCTGGAGAGAACGACGTAACGCTGAAGTTTTAGTTAAACTGACCGACCATTTAGTCAAACCTGTAAACTGAGTTTCTGAGTTGTTTATAAGCCAGTGTGTACTCAATTCGTTTACGCCACACAATGCTATTTTCCATGGTTTAGGGAAGAAAATAACAGTTACATAAATTGAGAAATCAATGACGCACTGAGATTTTATTCGTTTTTAAATCGTTTATTGATGAAACACCACTGTATTAATTCATTTGTTTTGTTTGTGTCAGCCAATCTCACCAAACGAATTGTGGAGATCTTTTAAAGCGATGCCATTGTCATGACACCAGGCAATGGAGAAGACAAGGTTCAAAATCGTTTTCACTATTAGCTCGAGGTTAAAAGGTAAAGCTAAAATCTTCAAAAATATAATCAGAAATGTACCTTCAAGAAGTGGTTGGAACAAGTAATAATGGCTCCAAAAATTTGAATTGATTAAATATTAGTATAGACTTTGGTCCGTTTGATTTGAATATATTTCTTAAACATTTTTTCCAAAAACATTTGCCCAGGATTTTTCCTCTAAAGTTACCTCCTCACATAACACATGTACAAAAATGTACACCATTCTGGACCTCTCCCTCAAGCCATTAAATATAAGAAAACTGAAACACCAGTAAACCTGAGCTCAATATACTATGTAAATGATATCGACTTGATTAAGGATATAACAAGTTGTCACCTGGAATTTAGCCCCAATTGTTGGAATTTGTCAAGCTGCAACAATTAGAGAAAGTCTACTTCTTATTATTAAATGGTATACACATGAACTGAAAAAAATTTTGCTGATGAAAAATTTTTCATCAGCAGCATACTGCTACGATTTTTTCTGTTCATTAACCCGATCTACTTCGAAAAATTCATAATCACGTTCATATTGGAAACACTCGATTCACGAACAATCACTGGAAAATCATCATTTCAAGAGTTGAAAACAAGAGAAATATTTTTTATAAGCATCCTATTTTGGTCGAACTCAATGTAGTCAGAACATGAAGTTGAGACCAGATATGAATTTGAATTCAAATTTCGAAACTATGTAAGACTACAAATATTTTGAGTAGTAAATGCATAATGAGTATGCAAAGCAAAATTGGGATTGAATTTTTGAGCATTTACAAGTTTTCATCAAAAAGTTCCCTGAATTTTCTATTCGACATTGTGTACAAAACACTTAGGCCAGTGTTTTATAAAATCCTTAAAACTCTTCATTAAAATTCGCAATTTTAGTCTCGATTATTGGTTTTATCCAATGTCGAATACTTTTTAGAGGAATAAATAAACAATTTGGAGACTTTTTCGTGTCACGTCATTTCTCGTGTCACGTCACATCAATTTTTGTCATTCTCTTAGTCGTTTGTTACGTCTATAGTTACTTTATACGACAGATGTCACTTTTGAATATCACAAAATGGAAGAACGCAATTATTGTATTTTATATATTTTAAAATGTTGTTTTTGAGTAATTTTTTACATTGTTTTAACCGTATTGTTGTTTAAATTAATTTTATTTTGCTGATAAAACGATTTTATTACTAATTAGTCTGTTATATTTCAAGTTACAGTCGTGTCACTTGGTTCGTCACTTGAAATGTCACACCTATCATAATTAGGATGTAAAACAAAAATTACTGCAAGTAAAAAATGTTGACCTCTGACGTAAGTTAGTACTGAAGGTATTCTGGTAAGTTGATTCTCGTTCGTTACAAGAAGAAACGAGAAAAAACATGTCACTATAAGATGTCACCACCCTAACTGTGATAAGCTTCGTTGAAAAGTAGTGTTCTTGATTGTAGTAAGCTGGTAAGGCTAAGTTGGTTTTTTGTCACAAACAGTTATAAAAGAAGGGTGGAGTGACATTAAATGTCAGATTTCTCAGTTGCGCCCAGAAATCATGATGATATAATAAAACTGCTAAATGGCAAACTTGAACACAAAATAAAGTTTTGGTCAACATTATTAACCTTCACTTCGTGCAATACTAAATGTCCCACTAATCGTGTAGTGGGGTCAGATTGACCCCATTTTTTCCCCATAGGATTTATATGAAAACAAACTAACAAAAGAAAAAACAAAAAACAAAATACAAGAAAAAAAAATCATAGCATCAATAACCGTTTTTGTTCATAAACCACTTCGTTTTTGTTGCGTAATATTGGGCCCGATTCAATGTAAATCTTCTATAAATCTCTATAAATATTTTCTTCTATTCTTCTATTATTGCTTGAAAATAAATTTTTGATTAAAAATTGATTTCTAAATAGAAAATGCATTAAATTGTATAAGGGGTCAAAATGACCCCACTACACGGTTATCAGCCTAATTTCATTTATTTGATGTAAAATGCCCTAAAATTAACCGATTTTGATGAATTTTTCTTCTAAATCTATTTAATTGATGTCTGTTTAGGCATATCTAAAAGGAATTATCTAAATATTTGATAAATAATTTTTTATTCAGCTTCAAACAGCTCTGGGGTCAGTTAGACCCCACTACACGAAGTGAAGGTTAAAAATGTTCTAAATTTGCTCTTTATATAGAAACGATAATGCTGTTACCCATAATGAATTGCAAATTGGTACAAAACCATGTGATTTTCTTGAACAACAACGGTGTTAAAAATGAAAATTTATTTCGCATGTATTGCGGAATAATTGTCATAAAATTAACTTTGATTTGGTTGAAAATTATATCAACGCTATTTATGGTGAAAGATCGAGCCCTCCAACTTAATTCTAAAACTGTTTTCCGAACAGTATCAGCCCAAAACATGGATATATTCAATAAATTTAATTTGAATGTCAAAATCAAACAATTTTTGCAAGCCAGGCCATTTAATTTTCAATTTGTTTGGGGAACCAACACGGTTCCCTTTTTTGCGAAGAAAGGTTGATGGTGGTGTTGTTGCATTTATGATATCGAAATTACTTCTGAGTTGGACAGAATTACTGATATTTTTGATATACTGAATAAAGATTAAAATGCTTGATGGTAAATTTTTTATTTTATGTTTTGTCCATTTTGCTTCAAATTATTCTAAGTTTGAGCGTTATGAAATATTTAGCAATCAACTTTCTAATATAATTTGAAATGGAGTCTCTTATGGTCGTATAGCTAGTCACTTTTTGGAAACAATATTACTTACAGAATTATAGCAACATAATTAGGATATAGGCTTCCCAATACCAATTATCGACTATTATCAAAGCAACTTTGATTATACAAGCCATAATCTAAAAAACGAAGCTTTTATAAGGGAATTAGAAACGACGAAAAAATCAAGATTTCCATAGTAAAACACATAAAACATATGGGAAATCACTTTTTTTCCTAAGACAAATTTGTAAATGAAAACGTTGCAAATTTTTAATTATGATTTCTGAAATATTTTCATAAATGTTTGAATTTCAACATATATAAATCTCGTTTAAGTAAATCGTTTTCATTTTCTTGTAATAATTGATTTATTTTAACCGAAATAAAAAAAAAAGTTCATAACAACAGCTTTCTGGTCAAATTAAAAAGAAAAGCTTACTGCAAATCGTGTGCATTAAGTCAATATACATAGATGGCAGTGGGCAGTAAAGATTTTGAAAAATCGTACCAAAAATTGCCACTTGGGGAAATTTGAGTTCAAAAGTTGTAGGAAAAGCAAAACTAATTCACAAAATATTTAAGAACGTGTCATAATTTTGTGATTAAACAATCTTTTTCGTATTTTGCTGTATAAATCTGAGACATCTAACGTACACTAGTAAAACCAAAGATAAATTTAGCAAGTATTATTTTAATTCGTCAGAGCCAACTTTGATGTATTTTCAAAATGAAAGTTCGAAAAATATATTTTAGAAATAATTTAATTTTAATATTTCTGCAATTAATATTTACTTAATACCAACAAACCCTGCATGTATATTGCTGCTAAAGGTATGTAGAATACTTTTGTATAAAAATTTTGTAACATTTTTGCTTTTTTCATTGCAAAACTTGTAGCTAAAAAACACCATTTTTACTATGGATTCCTATGGAAATTAGTGAAAAGTTATACCACTAAAAAAGCTTCTAAAAAATACGTCATAATGATTATGGCTCTATACTCTAGAAGGCTCTGCTATTATCCGATCGATTACCCCGGTATTTTGATTCAGTAGGTCAATTCCCGTTTAATGAAATGAAATGGAATGAAAATTTCGTTTTTCCCATACTTCGTTTTCTCTCTGAATAATTTCATTGCATAAATTTGTATTCTAGGCTGCGTACCAATAGTCGGGTAAATTGCACTTTTACCTACTTTTTAACAGTGTACAGGGTAAATTGAAATACTGTACTAAAAAGTTGGGTAAAATAGGAGAAAAAAATAAATGACGTTGTTGTTAATTTGTTGACGTTTCAGTGAATTTTGTTTTAATTTCCGAGTTTTTCATTATAAATAATATTCGTACTCAAAGCTAATAAAATAAATTTTATTTTAATTTTAAGAAATAAAAATATTAAAAAATATTTGACGTTTCCTTTTGCACCTAGCAGCCAGCGATTTTAACCCTTCGAACCATAATTTGTGTCCATCAAACCATTTTTACTTCTAGAGAATTGGTACGCCAATTGAGGTAAATATGTACTAAAATTGAAATTTACTGTACTAAATGATTTACCCGACTATTGGTACGCAGCCTAAGACTGTGCCCGAAATCTGTGATAAATATTTTTTAGTACAAATTTTTGACATTTATTTGAAAAAACCGAACACGCCCAAATTATCACAGTAAATTTCAATGATAATTTTTGACAGATCCAAAATAATTTCATTGTGGTTGACGTAATCGCCTTTGCGTTTTATTTCAAATTAATAGATTTCAATCATTCAACGTGTACATATATCAAGAAGATTTTTCTTTAACCTCCATATGGCTCATTATCGCCTCAGCTAACAAACTCGATGATTACGAAGATTAAACTTTTGCGTATGAGGCTATGCTTTGTTAATGAGTATCGTGAAGGGAATCTGATTATCCATAAATATGTTTACAAATCGGGAATTAGTGTCTTATCGCTTGACATGAAATAGTATACATTATCCGATTTATATTTATATTGTATGTAAATCACCTTCACTGATTCGGCCAATTTGTGGATGTTTACATCGGATATCCATGTTTTGTTTGCGATACACTTATGTATTCTGTATAATAGCCCAATTTTCAAAAATTTTTGCAACGTATGCCCCTCGGGCTGTATTTATTGTAATGTTTCAGCATCATATCTAACAAATTTCCAACGAAATCCGGGAAAGTCATTAATTAATGGCATGTATTGCATTACATGTGGCTTATTTACGAATCTATAACTTTGCGGAATATTATTAACGGTTACCATAAGCATTACACATAAAAGCCAATGTCAAGCCATGATAAAAAAAGTCGTTAACTTTACTTGTGGGTACTATCCAACACAATTTCTGTCCAAAATCTATCAATTTCCCGGAAATTACTACAATAAAATTAAAGAATAAACACGATAGGTGGGGAAATGACCAACAAATATGCCTTTGCTGTGTTTTTTTATTCGCTCCCGATAGCTGCTATCCGGAGCCGTCATATAAAATGTGGCTCCCGATAGCGCTCCGTATAAATAGGTAGAGCCAAATATTTTTTATATCAGGTTTTCGCTAAACAATTGAATTAAAAATGATAGTTTGATGTTAAATAAAATTAGTTTACCAATAAATAGCGCACCAAATTTAAATTTAGGCATATAAAAAAATCGGCTCCCGATAGGAGCTATCGGGAGCGAATAAAAAAACACAGCACTTGTCTTGAACTCTTGACGGTATAATTAATTGGAGCATAATTTGATTTAGCAGTGTAATATTACACAGCAAATGTAAAATACGAACATAATTTAACCATTTTTAGTACATTTTAGTACTATAATTAATTATCCTAAATACCCATAATTAATTGGAATATACTTCTACTTCTCAGAAAATACGGGTGGATCGCTTCGATCAGCTTGTCAAAAAATTTAATTCTGTTTTCTATTGTGTATATGTGTGCGTTTATTTTACTTTGCAGGCTCAAACATTTACTGATTAGAAATAAATAAAACTCTTTGGTTTTATCTTTTCTTGATTTTTTGGTTTGTTAATTTTTTTCAAATACAAATTAAAAAGGTTTACAAATTCGCTTAAGTGCTCAAAGTAAATAATATTCATTGACGCTTAATTCAAAATTTGACGTCTAATAACAATAACAAACTAACTAGTTCGCGCATTGGACGAAAGGAGGGAGGGTAGTAGTTTACTTTTACCGTCAAGACGATAACTCCAAATTATGATCATAAAATTAATTTTTAGAACTATAATTAATTTTGCCGTCAAGACAAGGCTTATGTTTCAAATAAATGTTAAAAATTTGTACTAAAAAATATTTATCACATTTATCAGGTTTCGGGCACAGTCTAAGTAAACATGTCAAAAATAGTTTTGTTAGTTTGTTCATATCTTTCGTGAGTTGCCTTCAAAGAGTGGATTTATTAAAATAATTTTGAGATTTATTTAACATTTAAAATAAATTTCAAAATAAAGTTTTAGTCCTAAATATTTAATTCTTCTCATTTAACGTACATTTTGGTATTATTACGAAACATACCCGCTGCGTTTGTGTTGCTCCCATTTTACTGAACTGTATTGGAAAATCTCTACAATAATATAAAGGGGTACACCGCGCGTTAGTGCCATTTTCCATATGAAATAAATCTGCGTCATTTTAAAAATGAAATAATTTTGCGAGGATTTTGAAAACCAGGATTTTGAAAACCGACATTTGTAAAGGATCACTACATTTGGGTGTACAACGAAATCCCGGTTTTCAAAATCCAGTATTCAAAATTCCGATTTTCATAATCCCGGTTTGTCAAAATCCTGTTTTTTGTTAATCCTGATTTTCAAAATCCCGGTTCTGCAAAACTAAAAATCCCGGTTTTCAGAAAATTCCGGTTTTTTTATTTTACTTTAAATTAAAATTTTCCTTCACCAGAGGCGCCCCAAATTAAAAGAAATATTTCTTTCAAAACCAAGAAACTAGGATTTTAAAAATGATAGAGTTCCAACTTTGGTATCTAAAATCTTCCACAAGTTTTCGATTATAGGTTCAAATCGGGACATCGAGCTTGGACGAATGTTTCGACCATTTTCTTGTGAACTCCATCAAAGGGGTATACAACACCCTCAAAAAATGATTCCTTTTCCACCACCATGCCTAACGGTTTCTATTGTACGTACCTACACACCCTCTTCTATTCATTCGATCCTCTTAGATTAAACATAGATTCATCAGACCATAAAACTGCTTTCCATTTATTGGCATCCCAAAACAAATGGCAATTGACAAGAGCAATTCTGGCGAGTCGATTTTTGTTGGAAATAAATGGCTTTTCTTGCAGGTCTTCTTGAAAATAACTTCGCAGAGTCTAGTCTTCGCCTGACTGTATATTTTTAAACCTCTAACTTGAATTTTCGGATAATCTTATTAACACTTGAAAATGGATCCTTTTTCGCAAATAAAATATTCAACATATTGTTGATGGTAAAAAGTATTTCATGATAATCCCATTTAATAAAATCTATTTGGAACAATTTGATCGATGCTGATATGATCACACCAGATGGAAAATCTAGTTGGGAAGTGTTAAAAAAATTATTTAATAATGAGCAAACAAACACCATAAAGCTTTGTCCAAAACGAACATCAGCTCACATCTTCACGAATAATTTTGAGAAAACGCAAACACGACCGGCTATAGAAGTGTTTGGTAGAACAGTTGCAGCCACATGAGGAACTGCAAATAATATGGATGTTTTCGCAAAAGCTATGAAACCAACAGTTTTGTCATCAGCAGTTGTATTTGAAAAATTAGATGAATTTGCCGATATCGTAGTGTGCAGCTCACTTTATTCAAAAAATGCTAACAAACAACCTATTAAGCGCAACAATAACACGATCTCAAAACTGAAGGAATTAGCGAACTGGTTCGAAGGTTGTATATTTGCTAAAAAAAACCCTACTGATAATAATTATGACTGGTATGTTGGTATAATTATGACCATTAATTCTGTTAAATTCCATTAAAGAGCTTTCTTCAGGTTTGTTGGATGAATATCCCTGTATGTATCGACTTTTTTTGTGGATGTTACAGAGAAGATCCATTAGAAAATACCTTTTCCACAGTACGCAACGAAGGTGGACATTGTAAAATCCCTTCGGTATTCGAATTCAGCCGTATTATGCACAGATGACGTTTTTAAAAATTTTTAAAATTACATATGTGGGAACCTATGATTACGACAATGATGAGTTACTTACTGCTATTTATAATTATTACGAAATGCATCTAAATGTTAAAAGATCGGGCTAGCAACACCATTCGATTTTAGAATAAACAACCCCTTGATATGAACACCATAAAAAAATCTTAGAATTTATGATATTGGTGTTACTACAAAAGGACAGTAAAAAAATATCGCACCATCAAAATTAGCGATTTTAAAATCATAAATTAATCGAAATTAAAAATCTTAAATAAATAAATCAGAAATCATTGTGTTTTTGAAGTTATTCTTCTTTAGGCGCTTAAGGTCGCTGCACGAGTATGGATATAAATCCGTACAATCTGAATCCGGGCATTCATCCAATGAAATTTTCCAAATATTGTCATGTGACCGAAAAAAATATTCCCCTATTTCTCCTCTCGAGTTAAGGTCGCTGCACGAGTATGGATATAAATCCGTACAATCTGAATCCGGTCATTCATCCAATGAAATTTTCCAAATATTGTCATGTGACCGAAAAAAATATTCCCCTATTTCTCCTCTCGAGTTAAAATTATTTCAACATTTTAAGCAAAATATCCGCAGAAAACCAACATAACCATACCAAAAAATATATATTACGAGCTATTTTTCCCCAATTTTTTTTTTATTTGCTTATTTCTGACTTTTCGACTTTTAAAAAAATTTGTTATTTTATTATTATTGAAACTAAAATCAAAGAGAAGTTGATAAAATTTATTTAGCAAAAGGTCAAATAAATTACTAACTTCGTTCGGATTCAGATTGTACGGATTTATATCCATACTCGTGCAGCGACCTTTAAAATTATTTCAACATTAAGCAAAATATCCGCAGAAAACCAACATAACCATAGCAAAAAATATATATTACGAGCTATTTTTTCCCCAATTTTTTTATTGTTTGCTTATTTCTGACTTTTCGATTTTTAAAAAAATTTGTTACTTTGTTATTATTGACATTATTATATACATTTTTGTTATTATTGAAATTAAAAGCAATGAGAAGTTGATAAGTAAAATAAACGAATTTACGGGAATTTATTTAGCAAAAGGTCAAATAAGTTACTAACTCCGTTCGGATTCAAATTGTACTGCTTTATATCCATACTCGTGCAGCGACCTTAAGAAAAACTGATGAGAGTAAATTTTTACGATGCAACAAAATTTAACAGGATGAAGTTGTTCGCTAAGCAATTCACAAGTAATGTATCAATCAACATGTCGTGGAAATTTCAATCATTAAAATATTATAAAATGTCAATAAAACGCACAGAAATGTCGATGTTCACGGGAATGTTATTGCTATATTTAAAAGCTCACTTGATATAATTATTTTTAAATGTTGACGATATTCTTTGCCACAAGCAAAGTATTTTAGGTAAATTTAGAAATTTAAATTCCATATTATACGATAATCTATTCATTTTATCTTAAAGGCGCCTATAGGGAACAATTGTTGAAATTTGCAAGGTGTGTTAACTGTAAAAAACATTTCTTCGGAAAGTTTGGCATTACCTCGGTAAACAGATAAACAAATTTATATTACTCCTTTTTGGTAAAATAACTCCCACGCAATGCTTCAATCGACTTCAAATTTTGTGAGCGCAAGTAGATGATGAATTGTCAAATTCATTCTTCCACTGCAACCCCCTTTATTCTATACTCGAATGGATATAAAAATTGACACAAACTTCTTATTACTAAAATCTATCTTTGTACAAAGTTTTGACCAAACCTATCAATATTTTTGAGAATGGGAGGCAAAACAAAAATAATAAAAATGTGCGACTGGAACGCCGGAAGGATGGAAGGACGGACACGACAATTTTCTGATCGGTGTTTCGGGATCCTGGTAACCTAATTTGTCGAGAAATGTGAAAATCAGGAACAACATTTTTTTCGCGATTACGAGGAAAAGTAAAAATAAAATAAAAGTGCAATAAAACCAAAATAAATAAAAATGGTGGGTGGAAAAATAAAATAAAATGTATAATTTGGAAAATTAGGGAGCGTTTCAAAATCGCGGTTTTAAAAAAATTTCAGTTTTAACCTCGGTTTTTATTTATTTTCATTTTAAAATTAAATTTCCTACCCTTATTTCGCTTTTGAAATCCCCATTTTCCAGAATTTATAAAAACCGAGATGTTGTAGCCAACCCGGAAAATTATATATGTAATATACAAAAAAATTGAAAATAAATTCGGATAAAAAGTTTTCAAAATAAAACTTTTGACAACCGCCATATTAAAGAAATTAAAAAACGTATAGGTAATTCCGACAGGAATCTCAACATAACAATTATTGACAACATTTAGTGATCAATGAATACAAATCAAACAACCTGAAAGTTTTCCACTTTTAGATATACATATATGTATACAAAAATCATATTAAACGTAATGATGAAAGAGAAGTAAACGTTGTATGACTTGATTTTCTAAACTCTCCAAAGATTGGCCAAAAAATAAAGAAAAAAGTTGTTCGACTTGTATAGCTGCTAATCAAATTAATAACACTGCTGTACCGATAGGAAGAAGATCAGCAACTATTCCACTTAATAACAACAAACCGATAAATGTTAAGCGATCGAATCTAAAGGTAGGTGCTTGTGCAACTACGATTCAAAAATCGCAGAGAAGCACATAACCTGAAATCGTTTATGAATATGACAAACAACATCAATTGCCAATAGAGTATATTGCTTTGACGTGGGTGACTAGTCTTTAAGGTTTATATATTACAACAATGACAAAACTTTCTATAATGGTCGAAGAGTGTCCACAGCTATAACTAGTCTTCAAGATGAATTTCGTAGACTTTTACTTAATCGCTTACAGACTATCAGCAAAGATCTGTTAGATTTTATTCGCCACAGAAATGGATTGATACTCCCTCCGTCCATCCAGTCATACACTACTTATATTTTTATTGGTTCTCCCATTCTCGCAAATATTGAGAGGTTTGGTAAAATGTATGCACAAAAAGATGACCGTATAGAAGTTAAACAAATTATGTTTCTCAAAAATGGGTCTGAGAATTGTTTTTTAAGTTGATATGAGGCAATCTAGCAAGTGAAATAGTCCATGGTGTAATAGTTTAATGTGTGATATCGGCTTACCTACATTAGTGTATGGTAATCGTTTGTATCAAAAGTGTACCAGTGTGACGTGTGTTCATCTTCCTACCACCCTAACTGTGATAAGCTTCTTAAGTTGAAAAGTAGTGATCTTGATTGTGGTAAAGCCATACTGGTTTATTGTCGCTGTTATGGCTCTGATGCGCAATTTACCAATCTGATGTTGTTGCCTGTAGTGATGAAGCAGTTATAAAACAAGGGTGGAGTGACATTAAACGTCAAATTTTTCAGTTGCGCCCAGTAATCATTATGATATAATAAAACTGCTAAATGGCAAACTTGAACACAAATGAAGTTTTGGTCAACGTTATAAATTTGTTCAATGTTAAAATTAACAAAATTGTCAAAAATTGTATATTTAAGTGCTGTGATACAAAGCCAAAACTCACAAATGACAGAGCTTTTCTCTTGTAGCGGATATATACAATAGAAAGGGGTTGAATGAAGCTTGCTAAATATGTGTATGTATTATTTGATTAAAAATAGTTGGGCTTGCTTGACAATTTTTTTTTAAAATTAACGATATCAACCCAAATTGGATGAAAGCAAACTTTTATTTTTGAAAAACGAAAAGAAAGAGAAAAAAATTTGATTGTTTTAGTTTAGACCGTGTCCGAAACTTGTGATAAATATTTTTTAGTACTAATTTTTGACATTTATTTCAAAAATATTTCACTACACTCACAATTTTTTATTAAGTTGTCCGAATCTGAATATTGTAATAATTTTTCGGTGTATTTCCCCGCCTCACATATTTCTTGCTTTATTTTAATTACAGTAATTTTCAAGAAATCGATAGATTTTTGGACAGCAAACGTCCTGGATGGTACAATTATTAAAGCATAATTATGTCAATTAAGTAAAATCGACAGGTTAAATAAATTACAGCTAGTAAATCACAAAATGATTTTATTCTATAGCGGCCATAAATTATCATATTAATTATGGGAATATTATCAAAAGGCAAATGTCAAAAACTAGTACTAAAAATTATTTATCACAGATTTCGGATACAGCCTTAGATATAAAGACATTTTTTTCATTTACAGTGAAACTTCATTCTACTCGTTCGAATGGAAACATGTTGGTAAAGTCGTTTACCTTGACGAACTGACTTTATGGTCACAAAATTGGTCTAATAACCTTCCATTCCCTAAATTAAGGACCAGATGTGTTAGACTAGTGCTTCCAATTATTCCACAAATATTTTCACTCGTATTTAATAGTTCGGCTTCCCAGTCATTGTTTCCCAGGGTGGCCTTCAAAATCTACATAATTCGAAGTCGGTTCCAAAATTTAATTTCATATTTTCGCAATTACCAATAGAGTATAAATCATTTTGTATTTCTATATTTTCTTTTAAGTTTGTGTCAATATTTGTACTCGATTCTACCATACCACATTTAGCGAAGCAGTTTTCAACTGTTTTTTCGCTGACGCTTACATCAGCCAAAGTAATTTGTTTCACCAATTCATCTAAATTGCCAGCGGTCTCCATTTTTGCGATTATAGTCGTAAGCATTCGTCGCATATAATGCAATCTAAAATTCGGATAATACCCTTATCAACGGATATGATTAGTTCGAGCCATAATATAGATACAATAGGCGCATGGTTAAGAGCATACCGTATAGAATTAGAACATAAGCAAAGAAGTTGTTACTGATTCGAACTTTGTCGAAATAAATGAAATTATGGATTCGTTTAATAAAATTGACTTGAATTATGCCAATTTAAAATTGGCTTATTTGCGCTTAATTAAGGAATCTGTAAATTTTAGTGTAGCAAAATTACACTTATGCGGCTCACATTTAATACATAACATGACACCAGATATAAACAAAGCTTTTACAAAACAAACTAAAGACACAAAAATAATAAAAGAAATTGTGGGCTTCATTATTTTTAATAAATAATTTTGAATCAGTAAAATTAGTTTGGAAATTGTTTTCCTACATACTAAAATCTAAATATTTAACATCAGCTCTATTGAATTCACTAGACGAAATTGCAAAACTTTGCAAAAATGATACTTATTTATCTTTACAAGTTCCTAATGACACAAATAAAATGAGTTGGATGGATGGAGACAATGTCGAAGATAATAGGAATTTCAGCAAGATGCTTTATTCTCAAAGCTCCTTTTCATTTTTTTCATTTTTCATTCCCGAAGGTTAACTAACAGCCACTTTGAAAATTATTTTGGTACCATCAAAAGACCATCTCAACATTCGAAATGAATTTATCTTAAAAAGATTTACATTAAAAATTCCAAAGCAACACGTCAAATCTAGAAAAAATATTAGTAACCCAGAAGAAAGATCGTATACTTCAGTTTTAAATTTGGAAGAAACTTGGAGAAAACGAAGTAGAACATTAAAAAAATCTATGACACGTTTTGATCGGCCGACCTTACTTACTTTAACTTAATGATAGATCAAGAACGAAAAAGTGTTCTAATTAAAGCATTAACCATTAATAAAAAGTTTAACAAGGAACCGAATAAAACGGAAAAATTTAATAGTAAAAAATTAAAGATCCAAAGCCCCTATGTCTCTTATTTAAGAAATGGTTCAATTACAGAGGAGAATTACTTCAACACATTGCTTTCGATTCAGTTGCCACCTGTATTTTGACTTTAAAGATATTAAACCATTTCCTACATGAAAATGACTTTATTGTGTTAATAAACAAATTAAAAGAAGATAATACACCCAGGGCAGAGCAATTCCGATTTTTAATTTTTCCACAAATATTTGGCATTGAAAGGGATTGTACATATACTAGCAATATTACAAAAGTGTTAACATTTATGCTGAAACTATTAAATTATTATAGTACCCAATCAGTTTTGAAATATTTAATTTGCGACGAAAACGTAATAGATTTATTAAATTATATTCCCATAAACTTTTTCAAATTGGATAGATTAGGGCTAAGGAATTTTGTTAACTGTTTGGAGGATACTAACTTGACGACTTCCCCAATGAATATAACAAAAAATTTTTTACGAATAAATTTGCTTTTATTTATGTGGAACCCTCAATAAATCCGTGTGCAATTCCAATTACTGGAAATTAAAATCTCTTGCAATTGAAATTTTTACTGAAACGTTTAAAATTTGTGAATTATTTACCAGAGTACTTCTACATTACGTATATTATTGCCGTCGGGAATATCAGTGGGAGATTTACGATGGCATGAAGGAATTATATAATAAGTTTTATGTAAGTATCTTTTATACATCTTGATACTATAGCGCTGGTGTTGCCTGATATATATCTTCCATTTTTCTGGGATGAAGGTTAGGTTAGGTTAGGTTGAAGTGGCTGCTATCGCACACTTAGGCCAGCAATGGCCCGTTGTGATACCACAGGATCCCATCTCCCCATTACTCCCGTTGAAACCAACCAGAGCTATTTATATAGCGTAATAAATCTCGCACTCCACAGTCCGCGAGTTCCGAAAGGCTGTCCATACCGTACACACCCAAATACTTATGCCTTCTGTATGATAGCGCCGGACATGAGCATAGGAAGTGTTCCAAAGTCTCCTCCTCCTCTTCGTCCATGCAACTTCTACAAAAGTCATTCGTCTGTATCCCCAGCCTTCTCGCATGCTCCCCAAAAAGGCAGTGACCTGTCATTATCCCTACGACCAATCCTATTTCTTGTCTTCCCAGGGATATTAGTACCTTGGAGCGCCGCAAGTCCAGTTTTGGCCAAACTTGCTTTGCTACCCTGCACGTGAGAGTGTTGATCCACCTCTCATTTGTCAAGGCGATTGCCTTTTTACTGAGCGCCCATTTTAGCACTGCCATAGGCCTCCCCAGACCTACCATTTCCGGCTGCATCTGGAGAGTCGTACCGTACCTAGCTAGTTCGTCCGCCCTGCAGTTCCCCGTGACGTCCGAGTGACCCGGGACCCAGATTATCTGGATGCTGAAATACTCGCTCATCTCGTTAAGAGATGATCGGCAATCCAGCGCCACCCGCGACTTCAGACAAACTGCCCCAAGTGACTTGATCGCTGCCTGACTGTCCACATAAATTGCGATATCCCTCCCGGATACCACATTATGCTTCAACCATGTCATGACTTGCCCGATCGCCACCACTTCAGCCTGGTACACGCTGCAGTAGTCAGGGAGACGAACAGAAATATTAACATTAAGTTTATCACAGAAGACTCCGGCTCCTACCTGATCGTCTAGCCTCGAGCCGTCCGTGAAAAATTGCACTGCCTCGTTTTCCAAGATTGATCCGTTTCTCCAGGATTCCCTTGAGGGAAAGATGGTACGGAAACCCTTATCGAAGCACAACGTTGGTGTAATATAATCCAGATTCGCCAGTTCTTCGCCAGCGAATCTACCTATCGTCGAGTGTCCCACCTGAAGACACTTCCATTGAGAGACAGCCAAGAGTCTCGTAGCCACGTTGGCTGCCATCTGTTTACCATAAAGGTCGATTGGAATAAGGTGGAACATAACCTCTAAAGCGCGTGTAGGTGTTGTCCTAAGCGCCCCGCTTATAAGCATACAGGCCGTTCTTTGCACCTTCTCCATCATACCTCTATAAGTTACCTTATCTAGAGCTGGCCACCAAACGCCAACCCCGTACATTAGCACAGGTCTTACCACGGCGGTATAGAGCCAGTATACCAGCTCCGGATTCAAGCCCCATCTCTTACCTATAGCGTTTCTACACGAGTATAAGGCTACAATAGCCTTATTCACTCTTTCCAAAGTGTTAGGCTTCCAGCTGAGCTTACTATCAAAGATTATGCCCAGAAATCTCGCTCGGTCAGCAAAAACTAGTCCGCTGCCGTTTATGATAGGAGGGCTAACCACCGGAATTTTATATTTCCTAGTAAATAGTACCAGCTCTGTTTTGGACGGGTTAATCCCCAATCCACACTTGCTGGCCCATTTCGTAACGATCAGGAGTGCATTCTGCATAACATCCCTAATCGTATCTAGATATTTGCCTGAGACAGCTATCGCTACATCATCAGCATATGCTACAACCCCTATCCCCTCTCTCTCTAGTTCCAGCAGCAATCCATTAATCACTGCACTCCAGAGAATGGGGGACATTACACCTCCTTGTGGGGTTCCTCTAACCACCCGTCTTCTAATCTTGGACTCTCCCAGCTCCGAGGTAATAGTCCTGCTTACCAGCATCTGATTTATTAACCTACTTATAGAGCAGTCCACTTCCAAAAAAGACAATCCTTCCATGATCGCCTCCGTTTTTACATTATTAAAAGCACCCTCAATATCGAGAAATGCTACCATGCAAAACTCTTGCAAGTTAATTGATTTCTCAATTGTGCGTACTAGATCGTGCAGAGCTGTGTCCACCGACTTTCCCTTACAGTACGCATGCTGCGATATTGCCCACTTCCTGGGTTCAATTCTTGATCGAATAAACACATCTATCAACCTTTCCAGGGTTTTCAGCAGAAAGGATGATAGAGTTATAGGCCTCAAGTCCTTTGGACGAGCATGTGAGCTCTTTCCCGATTTCGGAATAAAGACTACTTTGACCTCTGTCCAATTCCTAGGAATATAGACTAGTTTCAAACATCCCCTGAAGATAACCTCTAGCCAGGGGATGATGGCTGCCGAGTTCTTTTGAATCTCTGCTGGTATAATCCGATCCGGGCCCGCCGACTTATAAGGCTTAAAACCCTGCAGCGCCCACCTGATCCGCTCTCTATCCAATATGCCCTCCATATCTATTGGAGGTGTTCCTCGATGAGCTCCAGGCTCCATCGAGTCATCAAAGCTTCCCGGAAAGTGGGTATCGATGAGAAGCTCTTTCTGGGATGAAAGTCTGGGCTAACTTTTTATGCGTTAACCCGGGTTTAAAATAAAATGTACTCGATTAATTTGGTTACCATAAACATAACCAGGCAACCTTATAGCCAGGACACATTTAAGTACTTGCAAGTACATACTGGAAATTTGCAAATGAAAAGCAACGATTAGTTCTTAATCTGCAAAAATAGTAATTGATTTTTTAAAATTTATTATTACGTAAGTGTACCTTTGGTTGCCCGGATAGTTGGAAATATGAAACTTGACTACCCGGATACCCATTTTAAATTTGTGTAGTTTGGAAAGAACCAGATTGTTTTGTTTTTCTTAAAATCAAATGTTTTTTTTGTGTTTGTTTTGTTATTATGCCCAAGTCCTATTCAAAGTGTACACTATGTTATAAGGTTTATTTTGGTGTACAATACCCTCGCATTACCACCTTTATACCAAAAATTGTGCTTTATAACCCTATAGGTACACTAACATAAAATTCCTCATAAATTTTGATATATTTTCCGACCACACATACACCATCTGTTATAAAATGCTGTTCACCCACTAAAAACCCGATCGATAATTCATTTTGAAAAAATAAAAATCACCTAAAAAATAATTGGTTAACACCACGTCCTCGTCCTTGCCCTAGTAAACGAAGCACACATACGATATATACATACCAATCAAGACATGCATATAAATCAGAAATACCATTGCTATCCTACAGATGGTGTCCCTGTACATAAGAAATTTATTTTTTAAGACATTCCTTTTGTGAGAAGTAACACATACTCGTACATACATTTCGGAAAGTGTTTGATTCAATTTTATGTAGAACCGTGAAAAATCTTTTAAAATAAAAATTATGTTACGGTTTCTTATTTTTTTTTTTATTCAAGTAAAATCCTAAAATTTAGTTTCTTATTATTTAACGGAAGCACCTTGAGAATTATTGATTATTATTGGAATTTCGTTTTTTTGTGAAATTCGTTACGGAAAATGTGTTAATTTTTCCTTTATACATAAATCGTTGTCGTTTTATATACATACTCGTATAATGTTTACAGTTTTTTTAGAAAAGGGCAAATTATTTACTATTTTTGGGTCTGTGTGGCCGACTGTATATTAATCTTAGAGAAACAACGATTATGTTGTTTTTTTATTTTTGATTAGCTGATGATAAATTGTTTTCTTATCACTTAACATGTGTTTTATGTGTTATGTATGTAATTTTGTATTGTTGGTCTCGAAATGGCCAGGTGGAAGTCAAATTGTGTATAAAAAGACATTTTGCCTGAATGTGATTATGAATAAAATACAATAAATTAATTTAACGCAAATGAATGAACGAAAATAAATTTAGCATTTTGAACTGGTTTGGAATATTTATAATACAAAAATGTGCAAACATTTCGATTCCTTTATATTAATTTGGAATTTATAAATGCTCGACCTACCTGCATTAAAAATTTGAATATTAAAAAATTGAAATCCAAATTTTTGACGATTTGTTTTATTGTACTAGTCACTATAGATGATTAAAAGTTTAAGAAATTCCAAATTCTATTCGTTGCTTTAAAGCTTTAAAATATTTTACGCTAAATTGATGACGTGGATATTTTGTTTAGGTAAAATGTTTGCAATGTTAGCAAAAATATTATTCACTCTGTCTATTCCAGGCTTGGTCAAATAATTATGATACCAAAATTTAAAACTAAAATTTTCCCGCCATATTTTCATCTAAATTTGTTCAACTAATTGTAAGAGACGTCAAAATTGTTATGTTACCTAAATTGAGTTGTACATCGAGAGGTTACCTAAAAGCCTGCACAGACCTGGTATTACAGTAACTGTGTTTTTTTTATAAATCTCAGTGTAATGTGAAAGCTGCGAAAATGTTGAAAATTTTTTGTAATTGTGGTAAAAAAATATTTGCTTTAATTTCTCCTCCCAGGAGCAGATTTAAAAAATTGTGCTATGTACATAGACGGCAAAATGTTGGATAAAGCCGGCTTTTCATAAAGCATTTAGCAGATACGTCAAACATGTGAACTAACTTATTTTAACGTCACAAAGCCAGTTTTTTATGAGAATTGGAAGATTTATTGGTAAAACCTATAAAAGTATTAGGCTAAGATAATTTCACAATTGATACCCGCAAACATGCTAAGCTAACTCTCTTAGCTCTGACGTCATTTTAGCTAAAATATTTTGTCTGGTTCATTTATATACAAACATTTCAATGAAATACATTTTCTACAGTCATTTAGTCTAGCCGGACAACATGGGACAACGTGGTAGCAGCTGCCATGTCGCGTTTAGAAATCATATAAATCCCCGAGACGGTCGACTACACAAGAATAGCGAAAGCGCAAACAGAATGACTAATGATATTTCTACTTTTTCCAGTAGATATATTATGATTAAGTGAATGATTGGCATGTTTATGATTTGCCAAATCGAAAATACTGTGAATGTCATTACTACTAATATATTGTCTATAATAAAGACTAAACATCAATTTGTTATTTTTAACTAAATTTCTTATGACCTGTACGCTGCACCATTAAACATTGCAATCGCTATAAAAATATACTGGGGAAAATACCAATTTCATGGCAATAAATACTAACTTAAAATACGCTTATTACTAAAATAGTTTTCGGTTTCTATAAACAATAGTACATGTTACTATTTTTATGGTAAAAACTTGTATTCGCATCTGTTTAAATACACTATTTGTTATAGTACAATGCTTTCCTATATATTAGGCTACATTCCTGGGGAAAATCTGTAGTCTAGATAGAATATCTGGATAAATAGCAAGATTTTCATGTACAATTAATAACAAGAAAATGAATTAAAAACGATAAAATGTAGAGTGAAAAGTCCTTTTGGATAAAATTAAACTGAATTATTTGCGATTCAATCACAAAAATAGAGAAAGTTCGGAGGTAATTTATAGAGATCTACCATGACTTATAAAAAAACAGAGCAATTGTGAAGTTTTTCGGGAAAATTGAGATTTGAGACAAAATTAAGTTTTTGGACATATATTTATTCGAGTATACATCTTTTAACAGTGTATATAAAGAAAATTTGAAAATTAACAATCGATGAATTTCGCATTGATCAAGAACGTGATTCTTTATTATACCAAATAGCACGAGTAGACAAGAGAGAAGAGACGCAACAACTTCAACAACAATGTCAAGCAACATTTGCTACGGTTAGTACAAAATTTGGTTGACCGCTTGGGAATAATAGTGGAGACTAATAATTAAATTAAGGCTTTTCAGATCTTGCGGTTACAACAAGGGGACGCTGTATTATTAAAATTGTGTTGTCTTGTGATTAATAAGTGTAAAAAAAAAAATAAATACTAACAAATTTACTAACTATCGACTACTTAGGTGTCTGGAACCGGGTCGAGTCTTTCATGCTAACATACCTATCCTTTCCTTCGATCTTGTTACTCGTAAAAGGGTGTACAGTGGAGCCGGCGTATCCGGGAGACTTACCTTAGGATTGGTCGTACACACTAAATCAATCAATCAATCATCAATCAAAAAATCAAAAACACACTCGGGTATGCGTGTTGACACACAAGGGTTAAATAATTTTTCTTGAATGAAAAATGATTTCATGTCATGTTTGCTATGAATACTTCATCAATACTGTATCATTGTACATAAATCATTTGAGAAAACATAATCTAACCAGTTTTCCATGTAATATTGTAGGATGTAAAAGATCATTTTTGTGTATTGAATTATTAAGAAGTCACTTAAAAAGATATCATTTCAAAAATGTGACTGTCACCCTAGAGCAAAAATTAGATGTACGGGAAAATGAAACAACGGTATCAAACGTATCTGTAAATTGTGAAAATTATTCGCAGAACGATTTCGAAAATAATATAAAACGCGGGATGTTCTCAAACTTATTGTTAATGTGTATAATGAAAATTCCGTTTCTAGGAAAAAAGTGCTAAAAATATTAAAACAAAGCTTTGCTATTTTTCAAAAAATACTTTAAATCTTAAAATTGGAAAAATAGATTGTAATAGCGTCAGAAAATATTTTCTTCAAAGCATTGTGTGATGCAAATACTTAAAGTATCCAATTGCGAAATTAATTAACCATTAAGTGTCGTGCTCATCTAATACAAAAGAATAATGAACTAACTTTAGCTAAAAAAAGTGTAACCATACAAATGATTGGTTTAAGTGATTTACTTATTTAGCAAAACGTTTAAAAGAACTAATATGCTGTCTGACATAATAAGTTATGTTGATAAGCTGAAAATACAAAATAAACTTTTATAACGAATTATATCCAAAGTGGAAGCTGAAAAAAGAAATTGGTCAAAGCTATTTCAGAACACGATATCTTAGTATTACCACTTTTTCTTTACTTTGACGAATTTGAGCTAAATAATCCGTTGTGCTCCAACAGCAATAAACAAAAAATAGGCGCAGTGTATAAATGTTGCCTTGTATGCCAGATTACATACAATCACAATTAAGCCAAATTTATTTAGCAATGTTATTTTTTAGTGCAGATAAAAAACATTTAGATGTAAATGCAAATAAACAACTTTTTGCTCTTTTAATTAAACAATTAAACGATTTACTAAGTAATGGAATCAAAGTTAATCATCCTAAATATAAGCAGGTTAAATTAGTTACCGCCCTAATTGAGGGAATCGAACCCAGGACCTCCGGAGCTTAAAGCAAGCAAGCTAACCACTGTACCACCGGGGCGGTTTTTCGGTAATGCGACTATTCATTTGTATCACTATGTTTAGAGTAAGTTTAAATTGAGAAAGAGCACATCGTGATTCGTATTGTGTATTTTTGCAATTTGTTGTGCAGCTTGTTTATCAAACTTAATTAAAAGTGATCTTATATGAAGTGATTACAATAAGTACTAATAATAATAAAGTGTGTTGTGGTAATTAAAAATTAAAATATATTTTTGAAGAATATGAATGAAATAATTTCAGAGGAATCAAACGAAATTGTGCTCAAGGCACTCAATCAAAATAAAATTCTGTTCGGAGCTGTCGACTTAGACAACGATTCTCTGTATCAATTGGTGTGTATTGATTAAGGTTTAGAAATAGATGTTTATGTTTTATTTTCTTGTAAGTATTATTTTATATTAAAGTTTCAGATTTACCGTCTAAATATTAAACAAAAAGTTTAGAAAAAATCAGGTTTTTATTCAATTGCCGTTTGATGATAATGATATTTTTCTTAACCAATTTAGCAAATAAAATGAGCTGCGAACATCTGAAACTTATCTACTATGAAGAACTGCAAGAATTAGTTCCCAAGATTGGCGACAGGATTAATATTCGACACAAAATTGATAAATGGCGATGGGAATTGGTATGGGTTACAAATTACAATTTATACAATATACACCCTGCGCCATTGAAATGTTCGGTTTCGATTATTTACTATTTCATGCAGTTCTCTCTTAGATTTTACCTCATTCACTACATTTATTTGTTGTTTTCTTTTGTTTTTTACTTTTTCTGCATATTTCATGTCTTATGACGTATTTGAAACCAAAATAAGGATGACTTATTCGTTTGGTCTCAATTAATTAGTCAAAGAGTTAATTTTAAAATGGATCGCTCTAAATTAAATGCTGACGAAAAAGCCAAAATTTTGTAACTAAAGGCAAAAAAGGACACACATTCACAAATTCCAAGAGAAATTTAGTGTATCCAAACAGCAATTAGAAAGTTTTAAGGCACTATTCCGAAAATCAAACGGTTGCGAGATAAGTCGGCTCTGATGCAAAGAGATAAAGCAACAGATCGAATTTCAGACATTTGGCGCTTAAGCAAAGGTAAGCTACGGCCTTGGAGCTGAGAAGTTAGCTTCTAAAATCAACAACCTATACTATTTCAGTTCCTACTATTAAAATAAGACTAAAGGAACTTCGTCTCTATGCTTGTCGACCTGCGAAAAAATCATTACTGACAGCAAAAATGGGAGCTTCAAGCCTGAAATTCGCAATAGAACGACAAAACTGAATGCCCAAGGACTGACGTTGGTTCATATTATCGGATGAATCCAAGTTCAATATCTTTAGACCCTATGTAAGGATAAGTGTTCGGCGACGAAAAGCAAAAGGTATTTAACAGAATGTATTTCGCAGACAGTAAAACATTCCCCATATGTTATGGTCTGGGGAGCCATAAAAGCCTTTGTTTGACCATTACGCCTTCTGGATAGTTCAGAAAACGGAGAAAAATATAAAAAAAATTATCGAAACCTGCGTCATGACTATTGAGGTCCCGACTCAATACATCGATATTCCACTCTTCCAGGACGATTCAGCTCCGTATGCCACAGGGCGCGCATTCTAAGTTATGGACATTATTTGTGTCATAAGAATGCTTAATTTTAACGTCTTTTTTTTCTAGGTATCCGAATTTATAAATAGCTTGGAATTGCGTCGTTCACCTAGACAGGAAATAGTCCTGAACTCAATAATATTAAAAATATTTGGTCTTTCATGGGAAAGAAGATCAAAAAATACAAGCTGAAAAGTGCCAAAGAGCGGAAAAAACTTATAGAAAAAGTCTGTTTTGAAGAAATAACAATATATTATTTAACCAAACTTTAGAATCCAATGCCGATCCGGATTAATGCCATCATAAAAGGTAAGGGCGGGGTCATTAATTATTGATTTGAAAAACTGCAATTTCTCTTAAATTATTTTGATGGAGATGAATTATTTTATTTCTGTTAATCCTTATTTTGAATAAAAATTACCATTGTCAACAAAAAACTATTTTTCAATTGAAATAACTTTGTTAAAAACACTTTAAAGGCCTACCAAATTGTTACGAGGTAAGGCGGAAATATTCCTTATCCGAAGTTATGAAGGTCTGAAATGGCGGATCACCGTTCTGTTTATTTAAATATATTTGGAATAGTGTAAAAATTGTGTTGATAATCAGAATCTATCATTTTTGCCAAAAACTTTTGAAGCAAACGGCGGTATTTCCCAAATTTACTTTAAAAATTCAAACCGAACATTTCAATGGCGCAGGGTGTACATTCAAACTTCAAAAATTGTGTTTACATTTTTTGCAATGGATAAAACACGTTTTTATTTATCATTAAGCAAGCACACCACTTTTACAAAATTCTATATGCAAATTTTAGGGTTTGCCAAAAATTATATCTTTTAAAAACTGCTGTAATGATTCATATGTTTCGGAAAATTCAGAGAGAAGAAGATTATTTGAAGTTTCTTATATGCTGTCAAATTCCTCAAAGACATTTTCATCATCGGCGCCACGAATCGGTAATTTTGTTTTGGAAGTTGAATTACGGGAAAATTATTTGGGATAAGTAATCCTTAAAATGAAAAACAATATACTAACCGAAGAAACTTTGCCTTTTTATCGTGGGCAAATACATGAGTTTTAATAATAGCAGTATGTCAACCAAAGTATTACAACAACAAGATAATGAAAAATTTCCCAAAAGAAAAACTGGTGATCCTCATTTTAAAAAAATTTCCTAACTTTCTTATCTAATAAAGTTTTATTCAAATTTTTGTTCAGAAAACATACTACATAATTATCCCTTCTCAAATTGGGCAACCACCAACCAAAAGAAAACTTTTCGATAAGGCACATAATATTGCACAATCCGAGTTGAAAATTAATCAAAACCACAAAAGTGTTACCATTTCCGAGTCTTGAATTATGTAAGTTAGCTAAATAAGCAGAAATGTAATTTTTAAATTATTTAATTTTAAATTTCCTTTTCTCATTAGCTGATGAAGAGGGAAGTATGGTTGCTGTCGTTTGGTTAACCAGGAGCCTTAATAGAGATGGTGTTAGAAAAATAATGGGATAAATGTCAAAAATATCGACACCAGCTTTGGAAGAGACCTACTTGTACTACAAAATCCATAATTACTGATTTTCTTTCATTAAAAAACTTGAATGGTTATCTTTTGGTAATAATTTTTCCTAGCATTTAAAATAATTGATAAACCTTTAATCTCAATTAATTATCACAGATTGAAAATGGCTTCAACAATTTATATCCAACAAACGGAAATTTCCTATATTTAAAATGGCACAACTTTAGGAATAAATTTATTGATTATGCTAAAAAAATTTAAACGACAAGGCCACCGTGGAAATTTTAAAATCAGTCAATGATGATGTATCGAATGGTATATTGAAATTTAGTAGTTTTTATACATAATATATCCATATTTTAACAAGAAACCTAGTTCTTAGATGCCGTGGATTGTATAGTGGCATTTGTTCTACACGCGATATGCACACCGGTCAAGCTATCTGGTATAAAAGTTCCAGTGTACCAAAAAGAAATAGAAACCCAAGCACTGCAGACAGCGAAGGGTCCTTTATGATTCATGTTATTTTGAAAAATAGCCCAGAAGAGGCAATTCAACAACTAAAATGTAAAATGGTTAAAAAATCCCAGAAATTACAACCAATATTAGTAGTAGTGCAAGGTTCATCAATAGAAAAAGTAGATCAATTTTTTGTTTATTATGATAATACTATTATGTAGTTATAAATTTGTCAGTTTTTTAAAATCTTTAGACATTTGCTTCAAAATTTGGAATGTGTTGAACTTTGAATATACTAAAGATTCCATAGTTTTTGGACTACCAAATAGTACTTCCCAATGACATCAAAAATCCCAATATAAACTCTCTAATAAATTATTTAGAAAGCTCATAGATTAATATTTATTTGTTATATATGTCAAATGGAGTTCGATTCGGTAAAAATATTAATAAATCATTTAAAATATCAATGTCATAAATAAAATACTACTTCTAACATAAGATGTAACCAAGATAACTGCCTCCAAGCTTTTCAAGTCCTATTCGCGTTCAAGCGCCATTTAACTAACAAACATGAATCTACTATATCGTCAGATAATGATTTCTGTCAACCGATTAACGTAGCTAACGAATTAAATAATTTGGAATTTAATTTATCAGATAACGATTTACATACGGTTTTAAGAGATCGCCAAGTAAAAATAAATTTCGAATAATGTGATACAGGATTATTAACAATAACACGAAGTAATTATGAGAAAATTTTTTGTGAGACACACTTTAGAACTTTAGAAAAAATACTTTAAATATTTGTGTGCAATACTTAGTAGGTATTAATACTAAAGTAGAGAAGTATTTGTTGCAAATCTGTATATTATTTGCCTCTTACAATAAAGCTGATTCATCCCAAATACAGTTCCCAAGGACTTTTGGGGTTTCCTTTAAAAATTGTTGGGGGAATAGCTAATATTTCTTTAAGTTCAATTGATCTGTTTTAAATCACAAACAGACAAAGCCGATCATCAATGAAATTTGGGGTATTTTGTAGTGTAAAGTAGTGTAGGCAAATTCTGTTTGGTTTTCTTCAAATTCTTAATATATGCTAATCAATTTTTGTTTTTTTATGAGCATTCATTTGAAATTTACTAAATATTTTACTGGACCTAAACTGGAAGTTAAAAATAACAGTTTTAAAACCACCAGTCTCACTCAGGCAATACTTTTCAAACTTCTTATCGGACACTTCATTTATTCATACTTCTGGAAAAATGAGATTCTTCACGCAAGCGTTACTACTTGGTGATACAATTCACTTGAACAATAATTTTACTTGATTCCGCTAATAACAACATTGTTACAACCAATGATGCAGTAGAAACTGTTCCGGCCTTTCTAATACCGGATCTGAGATTGGAGACAAATCAAAAATCAAGCACAACTGAAATAATCCTCGCTAATACAACTAGAAATGAACCCGTATTAGAAATTGTGCCAAACCTTGCGATCCCGGATTTGCAACTAATGTTAAATTTGATTTGAAAAATAAATCATCTTTGATTTGTCAGCCTGCATCGCTTATTCCGAGCCTCAGTTCTTCGTTGACTAATCAATCCACGACAAATTCAAGATATGGAAAGAAAATTAGTAATTCTCCTAGCAGTTTCAGTGTCGCTAAAAGTGTCAGTGCTACTGCTTAGCAATCTCTTTCAGATAATTTGAAATCAAAAGTGGTAAATATTGTGAACAACATTATTATTGGCACTGGGAATGATTCAGACGGCCTTTTACATGCATAGTTAAATCACGGAAGCAGATTTTTGTCTTAAGGCATCATCCAGATGTCAATGAATTAAATATTAGACAATGCTGTGATTCATCGGTTTTCGCAAAAAATACGAGACAATTTAACACAGGGCTACTCGTCTTTTAAAATAAGGATCACGGATGCCGATTTTGAAAAGCTAATGGCTTCAACTTTATGGCCAGCTGGTGTTTTGTGAAGGAGTTCCAGAATACAACCCGAAGTCATCCTTTTTTAGGGGTATGACAACCAAATCACCAAAATCCAATTTAGACGTAATATCTTCAACAACAACTTGATGAATAAATCAAACCTTTTTATAGTTCATCAAAATATTAGAATCCTTAGGCAAAATTTCAATTTATTTGTAGCTAACATTGCTGCACTTGACATATTGCCGCAAATCATTTTTCTAATTGAGGTTTGGGTTGAACAATATGAACTTGAAAATTATAAAATCTTGGGATTAACCATTTACGGTAAATGAAATGCTACATATACATAGGACCGATGGAGTTGTTGTTTATCTATGTGATGACATAATAAATAATGCTGCATCTTACATCGATGTTACTAGTGCTGACATTTTACAGGTAAATTTTGGATTTAATTTAATACCGTTCGGTTTTCGGTCTTAGTTATTTATAGATTTCATTTTTTAAACACATCTGTCGTTTGTTGCCAACATGAATTTGTAATGATTCTGCTCCATGTATAGATCACATATTTTTTGGACATTCTTTGAAATTTGAATTTAGTATCGTTGCTAATATTTATAATTTGCATATTACTGATCACCACCTGACATCGATGAGTTTTATACTGTTGAACATTTTTACCAATAATCATTTACTGCCAAAATTGAAACATTATGTCTCCTCTATAAATTAAGCAAATTTATTTGTTGAGTTGAATGAGGAATGCTGGCTCTATATCTATTCCGAAACTTTCGAGACCCTCATAGAGCGGGCACACTGGATAAATCGAGATAGTAATTAGCGTTAATAAACATCCCGAATTCAAAAGAATTTTTTTAGATTATTAGAGAATTTTCTTCATTTTAGAGATTTTCATTATTATTCAAGGTTTTGCGAAAGTTTACCTGTTAAGTTCAAGTAATTTCAAAAAAAGACCTTGTACATTCTACATTTTTAGAAATTTTCTAAATTATTCGAAATTATTTGAAATATTCGTGAATTATCGAGATTTTCACGATTCAAGAGAAGATTCAAAATCGAGATTAACAGATGTTTTCGAAGTAGTTCTGCTTGGTGTTGTTTCCCACATCTTTATAGATATACCGGCAATCCCAGGTTGTATTTGAAATTGCTACACAGATTTTTCAGGTTATTTTTAAGAAAATTATTTGAGATTAGCCTTGTCTTGACGGAATAATTAATTAGAGCATAATTTGATTTAGTAGTGTAATATTACACAGCTAATGTAAAATACGAACATAATTTAACCATTTTTAGTACATTTTAGTACTATAATTAATTATCCTAAATACCCATAATTAATTGGAACATACTTCTACTTCTCGGAAAATTCGGGTGGATGGCTTCGATCAATTTGTCAAAAAATTTAAAAAATGAATGTTTTCTGTTTTTTATTGTGTATGTGCGCGTTTATTTTATTTTGCAGGCTCAAACATTCACTGATTAGAACTAAATAAAACTCTTCGGTTTCTTCTTTTCTTGATTTTTTGGATTGTTAATTTTTTTTTTTCAAATACAAATTAAAAAGCTTTACAAATTCGCTTCAGTGCTAAAAGTAAATAACATTCATTGCCGCCTATTTCAAAATTTGACGTCTAATAACAATAACAAAATAACTAGTTTGCGCATTTGACGAAAGGAGGGAGGGTAGTAGTTTACTTTTACCGTCAAGACGATAACTCCAAATTATGATCATAAAATTAATTTTTAGAACTATAATTAATTTTGCCGTCAAGACAAGGCTATTATCGAAATGTTCATGGAATTCACTCAATGTTTACTGAAATTATTGAAGATAATTCGAAGTTCGGGATTTTCACCAAATACTCAAAAATTATAAGAAATTATTCGAGTTAGTGAATTTTTCATAAGTGATATTTGTGATTCAAAATTTGTATTTTTTAAATTTTTTTTTTAAATATTTTATGTCAAGTAAAGATTCTGCTATTAATGTTAAAAACAAACAAGTTATAAGGAATGAAAAACTGACATTCAATCGTCGTCTGAATTAAAAAATAATTTCATTGAATTTCCCGTTAACCTTAACAATGATTTAATTGGTTTAACAGATAAGTAATAAACCAATTATGATACTTCTGCATCGGTACATTCGTCATCCTCGGATATCGATGATAGTCATACAAATATTCTCCAACTATATAGAAGCAAATAATACAAATCAAAAAATGGCGTTTAGTGCTCGGATTTCGAAAATTTTTGACTTTAATCAAATTAAAATTAGAAGGTAATGCGTTTAATGTAGTACGTCATAAAACTAGTAGTTGGGAAAACTTGAAGAAAACGTTACAATCTAAATTCATTAAGCATCGATGCCAAGGTACGGTATCTACTGAATTAATTTCAATATGTTAAGATCGTTCAGAACCAGTCCAATCCTTTGCAAATAAAATAGAAAAACTTTTGTACGAATTAAACGAAATTTGCATTACGCGATAAAGGGACAGGAAGCAGCTGAGATCATTGAAGATTTGAACAAAGGCATGGCATTAAACTCGTTTCAAAATGGATTAAAAGAACCAATCGTAACTATTGTAAAAGCTCATGATTTTGATAATTTAGCCGATGAAGGTATGTTAGCTAATGATGAAGTTTCTCATAGGCCGCAAGCTCAATTTAATAACACAAACCAAACTCATTGTAATTTTTAGTAGTTTCTAAAAATGGCGCTTAGCCGTAGACTTTCGTCGCCTTAACGAAATTACGATAAACAATATTTTTCCATTACCAAATATATCCGAAATCCTCCGATCTTTGACAAGCAAGTTACTTCACTACCCTGAACCTTGCCAATGGATATCATCAAGGCCCGATGAATCCCAAAGATAAAGAGAAAACTACTTTCTTTACGTCATATGGTCATTACTATTTTCTTAGAATGCCATTCGGACTCAAAGGTGCACCAAGTATCTTCCAACGCATTATGAACCATGTTCTTAGCGGATTAAACGGCGTTAAATGTTTAGTTTATTTAGATGATGTTGTTATTTATTTAACGCCAGATTAAATAACGTCTTATCTTGTTTCCGCAAAAATAACCGTAAATTGCAACCACGAAAATGTAATTTTTTAAGAACAGAAATTAAATATCTAGGACATATAATTACACGTGAGGACACTAAACCGGATTAAACCATTGTGAGTTCTGTTTAAAACTTTCCTAAACCACAAAGCACGAGAGAAGTAGCAACCTTTCTTGGCCTGTCCGGCTATTATCGCCAATTTATATAAAATTATGCAAAAATTACAGAACCACTGTGCGCATTGAAACGTAAAGGCTGCCAATTTCAGTGGAACGCATTCACAGAGGAAGCTTTCATTAAACTTAAAAAAGCTCTTTGTAATCATCCAATTGTACAATACCCCCGTCATTTTGACTACGGACGCGATTTTATCACAAATCAAAGATTCCAATGACTTACCCGTAGCATACGCTAGTAGAAACTTGAATCCAGCGGAAAAGAATTACCCAACAATCAAAAAGGAACTTCTAGCAATTATTTGATCAGTTCACCGATTTCGACCTTACTTATATGGCAAACCATTTAAAATCCAAACAGCTCATAAACCATTAACATTCCTCTATACTCAACTGCTAATCCTATGTCAATTCTTCTACGATGGCGGTTACAATTAGAAGTATATGATTTGTGATGCCTTATCTAGAGTTGCAATACCGGATGCGTCAAATGATAATTACAATTTAAAAGCCGTTACTCGGCCAAATAAAATAAGCTGAAAAATTCTGACAATATCGGAGCTCATCAAGGAATTAGCCGTACGTTGAATCTTCTCAAACGCTATTACCGATTTTCAAACATGCTGTCAAGAATAAAACGAATTATTAAGCAGTGTGACTGTTGTCAGTGAAATAAATACGGTAGACTTCATAAGATGCCTTTAAAAATTACAAATACATTCAAAGTACCATTCGAAAGAGTACTTTTAGACATAGTTGATCCTATTAATCCACAATCTCATTCGAGTAATCGTTACGTACTGACCTGGCAGGATGATTTAACCAAATTCTCTTTTGCTTTCCCACTTGCCAATCAAAAAGCAGTTACAGTAAACCAATATTGTCTTCCCGAAATCATTATCACGGATCAGGATTCAAATTTTATGAGCCAATTATTCAAGGAAATCATGAAATTATTAAAAAATAGAGCATATCAACTGTACTGCTAAAAAGACCTCATCGCACCCTAGCCGAATACATTCGAACATTTTCTTCTGGTGACCACAGAGCAAACTGGGACTACTGGATTTCATATGCAATGTTTGCATATTACGGCACACCTCATACTTCTACAGGTTTCAAGCCTTACGAGCTATTATACGGTAGAGTTCCTAACAAACCAAATTCTATAAAAGGAAACCAAAAATAGTTTACAACTATACCGATTATGCAAATGAATTAAAATATCGCTTCAAAATTCCTGGGAAATCGCAAGAAATTCTTAATTAGCGAGAAAAGAACAAACAATCAAACAAGTACTTCCAAAACTAATCCTCTATGGTTAGGAGTTTAGGACCCTATAAAATCACTAATATAATTTCGAATGAAAATTCAGAAATAAAAATTGGGAAAACATTTTAAAACGATACATAACAATCGACTTAAGCATTATTTTAACAATAAAGGTAACTTTATTAGAGTTGTTAAATCCAAACAGTATCGTCGGCTCTTGAATGACTTCTCGACGTAAAATTCAATTTAGGAATAGACTCTAGCTAGTCGTAAAAATTGTAATTTTTCGATTATTTTTTGATTTTCTGCACTGGATAACTATTCTTTTACTTAATTATTAAAATTAATTATACAAAACTACGAAAGACGTTTACCACAAATTTGTATTTGATTTCCTAGTCTTATTACTTTGTAATCATTAATCAGTCAATTTTTCTAATACAAATGTCAAAATACATAGGTCAAACATACAGCATTTCCATTGTTAAGCATCTTTTGGCAGAATTTGTTAAAGCTTATGATTTATTAATATATATACTTCTCACCAACGTAGGGAAGTTAGCAATGCTTTAATTAAAACAGTTTTAAAACAGTTTTCTAATTCGTTTATAAACTTTTAATTTCTGAATTTTATAAAATTTGGCAATTAGCTAGTAATTAGGACGGAATTTCCAAAATTCTTAAAAATTTACTAAAATATTATTGTTTAATTCTTTCGATGAATATTTTATACAAATAACGAGTTTGTTAAGGCCATTAAGAAAATTTATTGAACCTCCAATTCAGAAGTAAAATTTAAAGTCGCTTATTTAAAACCCTTTCTTTCCTTCTAATATATTTAATTTTTCCAAAAGTTCAAGCAAATCTATAAATTTCAAAAGTGATTTAGGTTCTTATCATAATTCAGCACATTTTAGGGGTAACAGCCCGATTACCCGGCATCCAATTAGCCAGAACACTCAGTTAACCGGAATTTTAATTTTTAGGAAATTTTTTTGCTTTTTCCTCTTTCACAAGGGAAATTAATTTTTTTATTATTCGGGGATTCACAGAAATATACTTTCCTTTACTTTTTTTCTGTTTTATGCATTATACTATTTGAATTGAATGTGTAAAGTCGTATTCGAGAGGCATGCTTCTAAAATGGAAAATGATAAATTGGCTAAAACTAAGAGAACAATGCGTAAAGCTAAACTGGAGCAGCTCGATCCTGTTTTATATGGTTTTTGTGTAACAGAAGTGAAGGTATGCCAATAACTGGCCCCATCATCATAGAAAAAACTAAATATTTTTATGACGCTCTAAAAGTAATTGAGCAGTGTGTATTTTCGGAAGGTTGGTTAGCACGTTTTAAACCAAAGGACAGTATTCGAAAATTGGATATTTCAGGTAAAAAGAAATCAGCAGACAAAATCGCAGCAAGCGATTACTGCACAAAATTTAAAGAAATTGCAGAGAAATATCATCACTGGTGAACAGGTTTTTAATGCTGATGAAACCGGGCTGTTGTGGCGATGTTTACCATAAATTCTTCTTTAGCGTTGAAATTATTGGTTATTGGCAAATATGCTCAACCAAGAGCTTTGAAAAATATCAGCGGCTTACCGGTAATGTATAAATTTCAGTCGAATGCTTGGATGAACCGGGAAATAATTCATGACTGGTTTAAATCAAATTTTATGCCATCGGTTAAATCGCATTTCACAACCTTAGATGGCATACACAATCAAAAATGTTTGCTATTATTAAACAATTGTAGAGCTCACCCTTCAACAAGTGAGTTAGTATCAGATTGTGGAAATTTCAGTTTTTCAACCGCTGGATCAAGGCATAATTCAGAATTTCAAATGTCACATTAAAAACCAGTTTTTAAGAAAATTGATTACTACTGATTCAGTGAAATCATTTCAACTATCTTATAACATCAAAGATCAATATTTAATGCAGCGTTTGCCTGGACTGAAGTAAAATGTTCAACTTTAGCAAATGGCTGGAACAAATTGTGGTTTAATGATAATCAGACACCAAGTAACAATAACGCACATTACGATGAAATTTGCGAAATGTTGAACTATAATGCAAAAGAATTTGTGGACATTCAAGAGCACGAAATTGCTGACTGGTTGCATCTCGATGATAACACAGGAACTGTGCAAACTTTTACGGTTGAATAACTTATCGAGTATTCTGATGAAGACGTACAAGTAGCTGGAAAAGGTATCACTTGGCAAGAAGCAGAAGCTGGTTTGATGACATTTTTCAAATTTGCAGAACAATGCTCGCGGTATTCTGCTCAAGAAGTTATGCAGATTTATGTCATGCAGAACAATTTTCTTGTGAAAAAAGGGAACTCTACCAAACAGCTATAGATATAAGATCGTGGCTTTTAAAAAAACCCATAAAGTTTGAGGTCTAATAATGACAAAGTCTGAATGTTTTGGTAAATTATTACTAAATTTTATAATTGAATTAATTTATGAATTATTTAAAAATTTTGGGTATACTCGTATGGGTGTACTTTGTAATAAATTCAATGAACTGATGTATAAAAAAATTCTTTTCTGGTACAAAATTTGAAAATAAATAAACGAGAATCCTAAAAAGCAGTGAAATCAAGCGAAATTCTCGTAAATTTTTTAGTTTTTCCGGAATACTCTCATCCCCAAGCATCCGGATAACAGGGCTTTTACTTATCTGACTTTTATTCTGTTTTTCAACAAAATTTTAACATTTTGTTTTAAAACCTGTTTGATGACAAATTGAAGATTGGTCTCGATTAAAAGCTTGTTTCAATTTGTTAATGAATTTGAATAAAAAACAAGTTTTCTTAAGTGGGCTTTAAAAAATGGGTTTCTTGATTAAGTTGATGATAGTGTTTAATTCCAGATTATGTCCAAGTTGAAATAGAAAGTGTTATTAATTTTAATTTATTAATCCAAACATGACACTCTTGAAAGTAGTATTCAAATCAATATTAAACAAAGCTGGATGATGAAAGCTACCTCCCACTAAATCGATTTCAATTGTGATTTTAGTGGCTCAAGCCGACGGTAAACTCCCACCGTCATATAAAAAACTCGCGTCCAATTCTTAATTCTTAATATACATTACCTTGAAAAGGATATCCACCAAATATTGGTCGCATATTTATCGAGTTGCCTCCGGTTATATCCATAATTTGTTTAAAGTATATATTCACAGTCAATTGAGCTAACTAAACACTATTTATTGTATAAAGCACACTTTATATTTTCTTATAAATCTAACAAAAGATCCGACACATTTTTTTTTTATACGTTAAATCCAAATTAATCACAATTTTTCAAATCATGATCACAATTTTTAAGATCATGCGATCAATAAATCGCGCGAGCGCGCACACAAAATATTAATTGATCATATTTGTAAATCAAACATTTTTTTTATTTGTATATGACCAAATCACGAATTGTTTCACTTATACGCAGGCATAGATCAAATCGAAAATACCGACTATAATAATAAACGCACTTGAAAAACGATCACAATAAACAAAAAGAGATCATGTATTATAAGCACAATAAAAATTCGATCTTCAATATTATTATTCTTTAGAATTTTTTTTTTTTTTTTTTTGGTTTTATTATGCGATCACTACACACTATATACCAACCACCACAAAGCGTAAGAGTTTCGAACTAAAACTGTATTGTATAGTGTTACGAAAATTTGTTTGTTACACGATCGATAATCAGATTTTGAGAGAAAAGAAAATGCACAAAACAATAAAGAAAACAAAACAACAAAAAAATCCACGAATATTTAATTGATGGTGGCAACGATTATGATCGAGCAACACACTAAATAATATTCATTGAATCAAAAATTACAAAATCCACGAAATGAAATTGTAGACATTTTAAGCCCAACCTTCTAATAAAAAAAAAAAAAAAAATTGAACGTCGTTCGTTCATATATGTATGTACATATCGGTACATTATGTATGGTATAATATTCAAACAGAAGGGGGAAAATTTATAGTTTTGAGAACGATTTTGATTTCGTATAATAATAAAACAAAAAATTGATCGAGAGGGTTTTGTTTTTCTTATTGCATGATGTAAAATGGCGTGGCTGTGCGGAATATAAAAAAAAATTTGCAATAAAAAAGGGGACTGAGTTTTAATGTACCGATAAATCGGAAAAGCTCTCTCTCACTATAAAAAATAATATGCAACTTACGATCGAACGATCTATATGTACACATATTTTTCCATCTGCTTTTTAAACATCGAATCGTTATAATTCGTAAGTCCCGCCCTATTTTTATATCGGATTCGGATTGAAACTTAATAAAAAAAAAAACAAAAAGATGTTTTGTAAAAAATAAGAAGATGCTGACTGTTGTTTGTGTATGTTTCTGCTATATGCAATTTGATTGATGTTGATCGTTAAAATGTTGATCGGATATATTTTATTGTTGTTGTGGATAATTTTTTAAGTTTTATAATTATGATCATCTTACGATTTTTTTTTATATTTATTTGAAAGGCTAATTTATATTATATATAAGTACATACATATACACACTATGTTAAGATATGAAAAGAATATAAATGTTTATTGAATTTATCTGTGTACAACAAAAACGAATTTTTAACGATCGCAGTGAAATGTGATGATTGGAAATTACTTTTTTTGTTTTGTTTGTACGATCAGCGTTTATAACTAACTGACTAACTAACTAGAAGAGGTTGTTGTGTTTGTCATGCGGTTTTGTTTCGATTAATTTGATTTGGGAATTTGATTGCTATTTGTGCGGTTTCTTAAGGGATAAATATACGTGCGGAATTGATCTCGAGGAGATATCATGTTGTTAAATTTGCAAACGGTTATTTACCAGTATTTAAAATGATATATAAAGCGATATATAACTTCAATAGCGGTATTATATTGGCGCAATGTACGGTTTGTTCGAAGCTATTCGAATTAAACCGTGCTGCCGGTGGTAGTTGTTGTCCCATTTAGTGAAATTAAGCACAATTAAACTTCCCTTGATTTTGAAATAAATTTTAAAACAAAAATAACGAAATCATATTAAAAGCAGGTTTTTTGGGATTACAGTAGTAAACGTCTTGTGTAAAAGAATTACAACAACATTTTAAAGCAAGCAACAAATTTTAATAATTTGAAAAGACTTTAAAACTCCGATTTTGAAATATTTTCAATCAAAAGCTATAACTCAAATTTAAAATTTTTGATTTTTAATCCAAAAACCTTAAAATTGGGCAGCATTTTGATTTTAGCATTTCATTTCTTGAATTTTATATTTTATATTTTGATTTATTGAATTTTGTAATTAATACTCTAATATAGAATTAGTTTAGAATTTTTTTGTATGGTTTTATAATTTATAAGAATTTTTTGCTCTGAAATTTAAGAATCTAAGGAAGAATTTGTAAGATAAAATAAAAATAATTTTTAATTTAAAATTATTTTCTATAACCATAATTTTAAAAATTCTAAGATTTTATGTATTGTATAAAAAATGAAAATTCAAATTTCTTTCTATCTAATGTTAGAAAACGCACGAATGGCCAATAACGATAACTTGTGCGGCTTTTAGTTTGGGTCAAAAAATGTATTATAAATTTTGTTACAAAATTTCAAAATTTGGAGAACTACCGAATATCAAGGTATAATAATTTTTGGCAAGTGAATCAAAATTCTTAATCGGTCAAAACTTTCTTATTTACTAATCGAATTCAAAGCTTAAAATTTCGATCGGCTATTGAAAATGCAAATTTTATAAAATTGCGACGATAATTTTTTCTATATACTCTTAGTACAGCACAATTTCACAACACTCTTGGTATACTTACAATCACGCATTTGAAAAATGTTTGACAACGTTTAGCTTTTAATATGTTTTGTTCGTTGGCCAATGTAATTAAAGTAGAGAATGCAGCCCATTTTAATTCAAATCGTTAGGTGATAATTTCTCTAAATATTGCTGTACATTTCTCCATAAATTTTACTATTTCTCGATTTCTTTATCTGGCTACGAGTAATGTAAAAAGGAAACAAGTTTTAAGTCACAATGATGGTTGATCAAACTGTTTGGTAGTTATAACTCCGTATAATTTTGTATAGAGAGAGTGTTTGCTTAAATTTTCATTATGCATTACAAAATAATTGTTTCTGATTTAACCAAAAAAAAAAAAATCAAATTTCCCGTCGGCCATCGCACGTTTGTCATCAATCATCATTGTTGCCATATTCCACCTTTCGTACGACATTTATGCTCCACAGAGCACCACAACATTTACATACTAATGCTGTGAGCCACGATTTCTTTGACTAAATTGTCGACTAGTTAATATAGATAAGACAAGCTGTGCCTGACTTTTCGTTATTGTAAATTCCGACTTCTGGAACGTCAACCGAATGACGGAAATAACTAGGAATACTGCTTGAATTTGTGTTCCTTTTCATTTTGGTTCACGCGCAAATTGATTTACCATGTTAATTTGTTTTTTTTGGAATTTCTCAATATTTCGTACACAAAATTATCTACAAAATATTAAACTAAATTATTGGCGCTATAAGAAAATCTAAAAACTTGTAAAATTTTTGATGAGTTCGACAAAATCGGACACAATATTTTAGAGTTGGTAAACTAAAGATGGTCTCTCTGTTCGACCCAAAAGTTTCTCCAATCCGTGTTGCCTACAGACGATCTGACTTACCATATATTTCCCTAACAGAAAGTTAAAATTAAAATCTTATGTATAAAAATATATGAGCTTTAATTTAAATATGACAACTATTTTAATTTTTCTGAATAATTTGATTAATTTTGATAATTTTTGAAAAATCTCGGATTAAACAAAACATTCTCCAATTTAAGTGAAACAATTTCTAAAACGAATGAAAATTATTTCGAATTGAATTAACCCATTTACGGAAAGAATGAAACTAATTTCGAGTAGAATAAAATTTTTTACAAATTAAATGAAACCAAAATAAATAAATTAAAAAGTAAAAATTGTATCCTTAAAATTTTTAAAATATAACGATAACTAAATAAAAAAATACTGGTTATCTTGTAACAGCAGTGATTATCATCTTCGTGTATAAGATGAAATTGGCCCAACCTGATGCTGTGACTGTTTCAATTTTATATTTGATTACGCCTTCTAGATTCGGGTTTCTCTTAGTTCTTAATAAGTTTTCCTTCGAAGTAGTTTGCGAAGGCCGTGCCCTATCGGATTTACTTTTGTAGATTAAAATAACCCTTTGCCAATTAAAGGTAAAATATTCAAAGCGGTTTTAAATTGGAAACAAATAATTGAGCATGCAAAACTAGAGAGTACGGTTACTTTACGTATTTTGTGCTGCTTCAAAAAAAGAATTCACAATAGGGGTTCTTATCATAATTTCCGTCGCAAAACAATTTTTATACGATTTCAAAAATTTCGGATCGCCAAACACGATACCTTTCTACAATTTATGTATGCGATAGTCGGAAAAATACCGCCAGTAAATTAAAGACGAACATTGTTTCGATTGTTTGTTGTTTCTTGTGGTTATTAGAAGTAATTGCCTTACCGAATTGAACATAAACTGAGAGAACCGGATTTATTACATAAAATTGTCGTTCGGTTGCTAACTGAAGCGTATTTTAATTTTCTTGAGTGTCCAAAAATGAATCGATTAAAAATTAAACATTTTGATTCAAAATATAGTTAAAAACAAAATAAAAACCGAGAATACACTCGAATAAAATCTTACCTTAAAGTAACGTCATTCACACAGTTCGGGTATGTTCCGTCATAAAATTATTTATGAGATCCTGACTAAATACGCAGAATTTGTAGGTGCTTCACGTGTCATCCAATATTATTTTATAATAAATATTTATCTGTTTATTTTGTCATAGAATTATCCAGGTAAAGGATTTCACTTAAGCGGCGCAAGCCCGTTTAAATGTCCCTTCCTCCGTTTTATCCGATGCTAAGGAACATAGAAAATACCGTCTCAAATATCAGTGGAGGTCATACAAAGTGTTAAAAAACTAAGAAGTGGTGGAGGTACGCCTCTGTTTATCATTTTAGATTTAATGGACGAGCTACTTATCTCTCGGCTAACTATATTGTCATCACACTCTCGCTCCATCGATATAATTAGTGAGCGGATTGAGCCTGATGTGCCTGCTTAAAATGTAACAAGAATATTGCAAGTATTGGAGAACAAGACGTTACCATCGGCAGAAAATTTAAAACCTGGCACTCCAGTTCCAAAGCGGAAAAGGCGGAAAATTAATAGCGACAAATTCATGAGCTGAAATGTACGTACTTTGTGAAGAAAACGAAAGCTTCTTAGCACAGGGACGAATCATCCCAGAAAAGATCAAAACTCTTCGAATATTACATCAAAAACAGAGAGCGTGGTAGAGAGGAAAGACAGGGAAATCATTGAGGCATTGGGCATCTGTGAATGATTCCTGTCAATATCTAGCACATGAGGAAGGCATTTTATTTGACCAAACCTGTTTTCTATGCCTTCTTGTTCAGCTTTTTGTTTTGGCCATTTAACATACATATGTGCGCAACGAACTCATCAGTGCGTAACACATATATTACACCTATGAGCAGAACTCATACAAATATCAAACAGGTTTAATATTTTACGAAATGTTACAGTGTTGGCGAGACAATAGGAGCGTTACAAGAATTCTTTTTCTCCACTTACTTTTTTACACCAGCTCTATTGGATCTTTCCATCGCTTTTCTATATTTATCTGAAAAAAATTAATTTACAAAATTATGTTATACATATGTACAAAACTATGTTTAGTGTCTCTGCTTTTACTGATTAGTACATATTAAAGCAGTGGATACATGCTGAAATTTGTCCTTTAAGTTAAAAAAATACAGCGCGCTGATTGGTTGGATAGCTGTTACTTTTTTTAAGGTTATGTAATTTTGCCTGGAAAGCAAAACAATTTGAAGTTTCCAAAATAGAACCATGTTCAATTTTCTATTTTTGCCTTAAATACATTTAATATCGCCTACTTCAAAGCGTTCCTAGATATACAAGCCGTCAGGTTAAAATTTGAACTTTCAAATAAAAAAACCCTTTATTTACAAACACATCTTTATGTCATGACGTCATACCATTTGTTCGAATTTTTTTTTATAATAAGCCATTAGTGCCACCTACTTATGTATAAACTCGACTAATTAAATATATTTAAAAAAAACAAAATGGACGTGTAGTTGCCGTGTTTGAAATCAGATGACGGTAATATAAAAATTGAAATATTTAAATTTAAATTTCAGCAAAACAATCCAAAATAATGTTTTAGCAAGTTTAACGATCATGCGAATGTATTTCATAAGAAATACGCTAAAAATATTATAAATATTTAACATAATTATTGCACTGTTAAAAATATTTTCAAAATTCGAAATTCGAATTTTCGAAAACGAAAAAAATCTTGTGTAGCTAACTTCATAATATCTTACGTCATTGATTTTGTGTTTATTAATTTTATACTGTATTTACATTAATTTTTTACATTTACATACAAAGAAAAAGTAAATTTGTACAATTTTATTTTTAATTATAATTAACAAATTACTAAATTTAAATTATAAGTTTTAAAATATGTTATACTAAAAGGTTTGATTTAAATATAAACCTAAAAATATTTTCTGTTACGAGTATTTTTCATTCATAAAATTGTAATCAAAAATGATCAATTTTACATGGGTTCTTATGGGAAAACGTAAAATGTATACCCATTAAATTAAGCTTTTTAATTTAAAGGGTCGATGCTGATGGCTTGTATATCTAGGAGCTTTGCCTACTTACACCTTAAATGCAAAAATCGTACATATGTATCACTGCCTTTAATGAGTAAAGCTCAGTATGCAGCTCGATCTAAGATAAATTTTCCATACAAATTTGACGTAAAATTTAGCTAGCTAAATAAAATAATTTTTTTTTAGCTGACAATTTCGCACCTTTGTGTGAAAAATTTGAAAAAAGTTCAGTTGTTTCATTCAAATCTAGATTGCGCCACTATAAATTCTCCAAACATTTTAGCCCCAATTTATCTCACAAGGGCAATAATTTGAAGATAAATTTTGACGGTTTTGAATTTTGATTCATTTTATAATCGAAGTAGCCACGAAGTAACATTAATTTATTTTTATATAAAGAAGACAGAAGTCAAAATGGGCGACCAACATTACGAAGTCGAGTATTTAGAGGATTAAGGCGATGATTCATGTACAAATTTTGTCTGGCAGACATAAATAATAATCGCTCTGATTGGTTAATATTTTTTTGTCTTATACGATAAAAACGAAATTCTTCTTAGCCTTGGTTTCGACCGCAAAGTTCGTTGTTATTTTAACAACGGGAAATATTATTTTTTTGCGGTTGTATCGATGTTTCTTTTGTAAAAGGATTTGTAATGCAATTACAATTGTAATTGTATTAAACCTCAAAACTTATAAATACATATACAAATGAAATACGGACACAATCGTAAAAATAAAAAAATTTCCCGTTGTTAAAATAACAACGAACTTTGCGGTCGAAACCAAGACTTAGGCGATACATGTATAAAATTTTGTCGTATGGACATTTTTTGACATTTTAATAAAGCATAACCTAAAAAGTGTTTTTATTTTTGTTCTTTTTGAAATTTGAACCATATTGATTTGAATAAACATATCATACAATTTAGTAGAAGTAAATAATGTATAATTGGAAAATTAACAAAAGGCATATACATATGTAATAAATATTGGTCTCTTATATTATTTTGTTCTCACTGCTGTCAAAGTTTTTAAGGTTATTTATTTATCTTATACAAAATTGAGCAATGTTCAATTTTTAATTTTTGTCGTACGATAAAAAAATATGGCCGACCTTCAACCAATCAGAGCGATTATTATTTATGTCTGCCAGACAAAATTTGTACATGAATTATCGCCTTTATTTCGGACAGAGACTTCATTCAAAAACAAACGAATAAAAGTCAAACAAAATCAACAAAATTTATCTCTACACAAATTTTTAGCTTGACAATTTATCTGTAATTAAATGGAGACTTGTATAGAGACTGCGCTAAAATTTATCTTAGCTCGTGCTGCATACTGAGCTTAAGCAATTGATCTTTTTAGCCGAAAATGATTTACAAATTCGAGCTTATACTTTTTAATTATTTCCAAAAAGTTTTCGATTCCACTTTTTTATTTTGGAAATGTCTACTTCGGGCGAGCTGGAAGGTGAAAAACCCGACTCCGACCAGATTATCTCTTTAATATCATCTATGCTTGAGTCATATGAAAATCAAGCAGCTGAAAATATATTATTTTTGTTAACACAGTTTTGTGTATGTAAAATTTTTTTTTTTTTTTCGCTGGCGCTACATCCCATGGAGGGATTTGGCCTCCCGCTTCATTTTTGAAGTTTCGTAATCATTTTTACAACGGATAATGAGTGATTAGTTCATTGATCCTTACATTAACCAGCCGTGATTTTTTCATCACCCGCCGGGAATCGAACCCGGGACCTCCGGAGCTTAAAGCAAGCATGCTAACAACTTTGCCACCAGTTGGCGGCAGTTTTGTGTATGTAAAAATTGCAGTTTTAAATTTTACCTCAATCATATTTTATCACTTATATAATCGTCCCTCTAGTAATGCAACAGCGCATAAGAAAAATGGTAGTTTTAAAATAATTCGCATTTAAATGTATTTCAAAATGTATTTGAAAAAAACTTGTATTTGAGGTATTTGAAGCGAACGCTAAATTAACCCAATTTTACCATACAACAATAAGGCCCGTTATACATTTCAGCTAAGCTGAGCTATGCGATGTAGGCTATGTCCATAGCTTTCGATTGTAAATAAAGAGTTTTAATGGAACGTTCTACACTTGAGCTAAACTATGCGAGCTATGTTTTCTGTTTTGAGCAATGCAAACTATCTTAGCTCGAGTTGTTTTCGCCTTGCTATGCCAGCTAACATCGCTCACATATACACTGATGTTTCTGTATATTTTATTAATAACTCGTAGGCTATACATGAGCCCCATACACGACAGAATCATGCATGAGCAATCATGTGGTTGTGCATGCTATTTGACAGGGTATGGTATTGATTGAGTGATTGCGCATGCTGATTGTAATTTTTTTTGATATTTGTTGTTTGTACATGCAAAACTGCGTCGTATATGTTCAATTTGCTCAGTCGTGTGTATAAATTCGAGTGTCCATATTATAACAAAATGTCAAAAATTATAAATAAAGAGTTTTGGACTGAATTTTTAGAACTTTATACAAGTTTACCAGGATCGATGGTCAAAAGCAGATTACCATTAGGAAATGGTAATAAAATTATCGAAGTAATTATAGACGCGATTTAAAGAAAATAAATCAAAGCAAAAAATCAGGCGCTGATGCCAAAAATATCTTCGAATCGTCTCTCTGGTATTTTGATATACTCAGTTTCCTCGAAGAGCAGAAAGGAGTTTTGGAAGGAAGATCGACAATTGAGGATACAGAAACATGAAACGAATATTTAACGTTTTATTTAAGATAGGTGAAATTGTTGATTTACAATTTTTTCATAAACTTTATTTTGCCATATGATACGGAACCTAACGTATTAAAATACTCGCAAAATTTATTTCGGAGATATTTTGCTTCGTTACTTCCATTTCGTGCCCGTGTGTACAGGCAATACTATCCAGTTGATCATTATCGCAACGCCAGTCGGCTTTAACAATTTGTGTTCGATTGATGTCTTCTTTATCAAAATCGTTGTCTAAATAAATGCTTTCTTTATTTTTCCTTAGGTAATTATGCAAATGGCAACAAGTCAATGATATTGTAGTTACCTTTTCTGGATATAAATTTATGGTTGCAAAATCCTAAATCTTGAAACTAAAATTCCGAAAACGTTTTCGACAATACGTCGAGCATGAGATAACCTATAATTAAAAATAATTTCCTCCTTCTTCATATAGTAGTATGACTATACGGTTTCATAATATTTTCCATTAAAGGAAACCCATCATCACTAACAAACACAAATGGCATATTTTCTTTTGATCCTGGTAAAGCCTCATGATTTGACAAATACAAAGTTTTATTTTTAAGTTTTTTAAAAAGTTTGTTTGCTTGAAAACACCACCGTCAGAGGCTCTTCCATTCACACCAACGTCCATCATCATAAATTCATAATTTGCATTTGTAAGTGCCATAAGTATTATTGAAAAATTTCCTTTATAATTGAAATAGTAGGAGCCAGAATGAGGTGGCTTGGTTATGTTAATGTGTTTTCCGTCAATATATCTAATGCAATTGGGAAAGTTCCATAATCTATCAAATGATTTTACCTCTCTTGTGGGTAGCTATAGAAATGAAAATAATTTTTAGACAAATTACAAATAGAATTAATTTCTATTAAATAATGTAATATTTTTTTTTAATTTCAGTGTGACGGTGCAGCAAAAAATGATGGTCCAGGAAGAAACAAAAACGAAAATTACCGATGAAGACAATTTAATTAAATTAGCTTGCGAGCGATTTAAAGAAAACAATAATGATGGGATAAGGAAAGGATGGGCTTCACAGTATGCTGAAATATTTCAAAAAAATTTATTATAGAATATTAGTTTAGGGCCTACATTTAATTTACCTTATTACGATAAGACGCAAATATTCAAAATTATAAAATGGTGCCCCAAACTGAATCAGTAATTCATATATTATTAATTTTAAATTGTTTTGTCAATGTGTTGTCTAAAATACTAACTATCGACTATACCTGTCACTACTAACTATTCTATCCTGTCCTTCGGTTTTGTTATATGTGAAAGCATGCACCTGTGTCATAAAGTTGGTGTGACAGTTTAATGATCACATCACTAACACGGGATTATTTGCTTCATAAGCTTAGTCGGGCATTCAAATCAATCAATCAATAACGTTGGCATTTTCTTTTGCCATTTTTAATTTTATTTTTTAAGCATACGCATCATAAATTAATTACTTATATAATGCCTGTCACAAATGATTTATTAAGACTGTGTCCGAAACCTGTGATAAATAATTTTTAGTACTAATTTTTGACATTTATTTGAAAAATATTCCCCTACATTCACAATTTTTTATTATGCTGTCCGAATAGTGTAATAATTTGTTGACGTATTTCTCCATCTTTTTATTATCTCAGTGTAAATACAATAATTTCCGAGAAAATAACGTTAATGATACCCACAACACAAGTAACATCAAAATTACTTTACTGTACTTTCTCATATTGTAGCTAGAATTATGAAGTTGGCATCTATCTGCATCATTGAATAATTTCCGATTTCTGGATATCGGATGTTCACGACACTTTTAAACTGACAACTAAAATCAAAGCCCAGTTCAAAACCGTGATAAACTAATTTAATAGGTATGATTGACAGCTGTTTCAAATTCGTCTTTTCTTGCGCATCTCGTCATTCGGTGCGATAAAATCACAAGGCTTCGTTGTTTCTTGTTTTCACAAAAACTATCATCGCAAAACAATTCGATTTGTTTTTGTTTGCTATGAACTAGTGATTATAAAAAAAAGTATAGCAAGAAAAAAGCACCGAATGACAGAATTTTTTTAGTGAAAGAGATAGCAATACATGCGCTTGATCATACCTACTTTAATTGGTTTATCATGGTTCAAAACGTGCATCTCAAAACAGCAAAAGAGGAAAATCAATCCTATAACATAAAGTACTAAGGCGACTACACCAATTACGTATTACGCAATAAATTATTTTGTATATGTCAAAAATTATCAAAAGATTTAACGGTAATAATTTGGGTGTGTGCGGTTTTGTCAAGTAAATGTCAAAAATTAGTACTAAAAAATATTTATCACAGGTTTCGGTCACAGTATAAGACTGCGTCTGAAACCTGTGATAAATATTTTTTAGTACAAATTTTCGAAATTTATTTAAAACATATTCCCCTACATGTATTCACAATTTTTTATTACGCTGTCGGAATAGTGTATTAATTTTGTGGTAATTTCCCCACTCATTATATTTATTCTGCCATTTTAGTGCATAGTAATTTTCGAGAAATTGTTGGATTTTAGATAGAAATTGTGTACCCAGAACGACTTGGCATTGGCGGAGGATACAGATATACAAGACAAAAGGAGCTATTTATGTGTTCGTTTATGGCAACCATTAATATGATTCCAGAAAGTTATAGATTAGTAAAAATGCCACATGCAATGCAATATATGCCATCGATTAATGATTTTTCAGGATTTCGTCAGAAACTTGTTAGACATGTTGCTGAACCATTTCAATAAGTAACTACATTGCCAACACAACACAAATTAAATCACAAATCGAAAACAAATCCCACAACAAATCTAAAACACAACAATTCAGCCGCTTGTCAAAAAATCACAACAAAATAAAATATGTTGACATAGAGACAACATGAAGTTATCTATACACTAAAATATTTACGAAACTCGTCAAAGTAAATTTTCACGTCAGATTTATCTCCCTATTTTTGGAGACCAGTGAAAATTACATTTCACTTGAATAGCGTACTAGATTTTAGTCCTGAAATTAAAGTTGGCTTTGATTTTATAAAAGTGGCTACAAGATGTACCACACCAATTTTAATAGTTGTTTGATTCAATTTTAATAATATATCCTTTTGAACAAGACAATTTTAAATGAAAATCACAACTCTCAAGTCTCATTTTAAGACCAAAATTCGTTCTTTGAGGAAGAATTATATTTCCGATTTCTAAAAACCGCTTATGATACCAAGATGAATTAAAGTACGGATTACTTTAGTTCGCAAGTTATTTGTATTTTGTTTCAAAGTTTTGTTTCACAGGCTTCGTATATATCAAACATTTTAAACCGGTGAGGTCGACTTTGAAACCGTGTCTATACAAATGGAAATAGCCATCTATAAATATACTAAAACTAGCTGACCCGGCGAACTTCGTCCTGCCCCAAATTACTTCGTTTCGAGCAAATACTTTTGTCCTTCACGAAAATTGATTTTGATGATAGAAAAAATCAAACAACTCAACTCTATTCTCAATAGATGATTGAGTTGAGTGGACATTCCATTCCATTTTCATCGAATTCAACACTAATGTATTGAAAAGTGAATGAAATGTCGATTCAAACTCAGGCGTCTTTCGAAAATTGAGTTGTGTTTTGGATTTTTTCTCTCATTGTGGAAATGAATTGGAGTCAGTTGGAATTCAAAAGCATTCAATGTATTTTATTCGAGTGGAATTAAATCGAATACAGACGCAAATCAATACAATGCATTGTGGTAAACAATATTTCTAGTTCTGTTATCCGGCGCATAAATGAACAACGATGATGGTTGTACAACTGACCATGAGACAAACACGGAAATTCTAGATTTATTCCGCACACTTCCAACGATTGACCTTGCGATTTGTTAATCGTCATAGCAAACGCCAAACGAACGGGGAACTGAATGCGCTTGAAGTCGAACGGTGTGTCAGTTGGAATCATAGGAATTCTTGGAATTAGAACATCTTCTCCTTTGAATTTGCCCTTGATGATCGTCGCTTGAATCACGTTGTTCATCAGTTTCTTCACCCTCAATCGCGTTCCGTTACACAATTTCGGATGGTAATAAGTTATGCGGTGGTCCGGCTTTTCCGAAGGCTTTTCCCAAAATTTTCTTTCGTAAGAACCATTTCCTGGCAATTTCAAATACAATAGAAAAAGATTGAGCCTAATTGAGCCTAATCCGTCATCCAAACATACAAAAAATTCAAAAATTCATTGAAAAAAATTCAATTTTCTTCGGATTTTTCTGGAAATTTCCGAGTTTTCCACTTCGATTTTCCAATTTTTCTCTTCTAAAAGACCATCTGGTTTGGATACGCGCCAAATCCCGTACAAAAACATAATTTTTCGATTTGCCGAATTTTCCGACTTTTCCAAAGGATTTTCCAAAAATTTTCTTTTGTAAGAACCATCTCCTGGCAATTTCAAACACAATAAAAAAAGATTGAGCCTAATCCGTCATCAAAACATACAAAAAATTCAAAGTTTCCGAGTTTTCCACTTCGATTTTCCAATTTTTCTCTTCTAAAAGACCATCTGGTTTGGATACGCGCCAAATCCCGTACAAAAACATAATTTTTCGATTTGCCGAATTTTCCGACTTTTCCAAAGGCTTTTCCAAAAATTTTCTTTTGTAAGAATCATCTCCTGGCAATTTCAAACACAATAAAAAAAGATTGAGCCTAATCCGTCATCAAAACATACAAAAAATTCAAAATTTCATTGAAAAAAATTCAATTTTCTTCGGGTTTTTCCGGAAGTTTCATAGTTTTCCACTTCGATTTTCCAATTTTTCTCTTCTAAAAGACAATCTGGTTTGGTTGCGCGACAAATCTCGTACAAAAACATAATTTTTTGATTTGCCGAATTTCCCGACTTTTCCAAAGGATTTTCCAAAAACTTTCTTTTGTAAGAATCATCTCCTGGCAATTTCAAACACAATAAAAAAAGATTAAGCCCAATCGGTCATCAAAACATACAAAACATTCAAAATTTCATTGAAGAAAAAAATTCAATTTTCTTCGGATTTTTCCGGAAGATTCCGAGTTTTCCACTCAGATTTTCCAATTTTTCTCTTCTACAAAACATCTGGTTTTTACCATCTGGTTTGGTTATGCGCCAAATCCCGAACAAAAACATAATTTTTCAATTTTCCGAATTTTCCGACTTTTCCGAAGGATTTTCCCAAAACTTTCTTTTGTAAGAACCATCTCCTGGCAATTTCAAACATAATAGAGACAGATTGAGCCAAATCGGTTCAGCCGTTCTCAACTGATGTGCGCACATAGATTTTTTACACCATTTTTATATATATAGATATAGAGATATATAGAAAATTTTTTATTTTTTGATTTTTTTAGCTGAACTTGGGGGTTTTTCAAATTTTGTTTTTTCTAAACCATCCCTGAACTATAGCAAACAAAACAAAAAAAAAATTTTGAAAATCGGTCCAGCCGTTTTTGAGTTTTAGCGAGACTAACGCACAGCAATTCTTCATTTTTATATATAGAGATTTCAACACCGTTGATGCAGTTTTAAACGTTACCCAGTTAGCTTAACCCTCAATAGACCGAACAGTCCTCGGGTGGTTTTTCAGTATTAAACTAAAAATTTTAATAGAATACGTAGAGCTAGAAGCTTGAATCTCGCTGTCATCTCTACAAATTTTCTTTAGATTATTTTAAGATAATTTCGAATTTTGCAGGATTTACCTGTAAAGGTGCATACTTGATTTTTCGCAACTACCTCCTTCTTATAGATAGAAGACTCCCCGGAGTGCCTAGAATGAAAGTCTTTTGCTTTTTTCAGTTTTTGTTTATTTTTAATTATAATGATTTTGTTCTAAAACCATTCAAAAATATGGCAAAATATGGCAAAAAAGTTATAGCTCATTGGCAAGATACGCATTTTACTATGCGTTGTGTGTACGCATCGCACACTGGTTTGTTGCATACCATGCATCGCTTGCGTTTTTATACGGCCAGATGAATCTTTTTCAGCTACCTCTGGATCGAACCTGGGCAAGGAATCAGTTAATTTGCAATCTAACATGCCCTCAATGGCAGAACGGATGCCAGGTATGCGTGTAACCATAGGATCTAAAGCACGACGCGAGATGTTTGTTTGCGCCAAATCGGCCGCTAATTGAGATATGCTGCCAATATGGATTTGAAACGCTCTCGGCTCATTGAGGCCCGATAAATTCAGTTCACCTGGTGTATTCAAAACTCACTTAGAAGTTCACAATTTGATATGTGTACGCCCATGACCAGCAATATAGCCAAGAATGCGTCGAATTAGCCAGGCTTTTGCGATTGGTATGACGAATGACCACGTGCGCAAAAGACAAGAGCATCAATCTCTACCTAAAGGCAAATTAAAAATAATGTTGAGATGAATAATATGTACATACCTAATTCACGAAGAACATTGTGACAACTGGTTTGATAAGTTAGGAATTGATCTTTTACCCATTCTGTACCATCGCGTGCAATAATTTTTGCAACAATGGCAATTCATTCAATCGTGGGGCTGTATAATTTGCAGTCAGTGGTATATCATCAGCAGCAGGTGGTTTGGCGTCTATTGGAAGGGGCTCCGTATCCTTCCAGTAGGCGCAAGTGTACGTACTGCCTCCTCGTGGCAACCACCGGTAACTGTAACCATTAGGCTGAATATAGACTTTTGTAACAGGCTAAAGTACGGCGCTAAAGGAGAAAACCTTGACAAAAAATCCCTAATCTAAGGTGGAACAGCATATGCCGATGGATGAATGGCTGATAGGTTAATTAGTCTATATTTGCGGACTCTGGATACCAGGCACCCTCCAGTTTTATTTAGCCTTCCTGTAGTAAACCTGGGTGACCTACAGGCGACTTTTTTATTCCCAGCAACTCGCAAGAGTCAAATCAAAACGGTAGACGAGGCACGGGAAGGAATACACGGGAGTGGGTCTGCCCTCTCAAAGTCCTTGAGTCCCAATGCTACCGCTTTTCTAGCAGAAGTAAATGTTATTACATCTAGGAGGGAGAGCAATGAGCCCAGATAGTATGTAACGCGTGTAGAAGTATTTCCTACAGTAGACATCTAGGAGGGAGAGCAATGAGCCCAGATAGTATGTATCACGTGTAGAAGTACTTCCAACAGTAAACATCTAGGAGGGAGAGCAATGAGCCCAGATAGTATGTCCCAGCAACTCGCAAGAGTAAAATCAAAACGGTAGACGAGGCACGGATAGGAATATACGGGAGTGGGTCTGCCCTCTCGAAGTCCTTGAGTCCCAATGCTACCGCTCTTCTAGCAGAAGTAAATGTTATTACATCTAGGAGGGAGAGCAATGAGCCCAGATAGTATGTATCACGTACCGTTAGGCAGTATTATCAGGTTCATTAAGAGCCTGAATATTGACTGGACGGATAATTAAGTAGGGCTTATGCACAAAAGATCTTTTAGGTCGCAGTGCGGGGTGGCTTGAGCCCCCACATGGCCCTCAAGTAATAATAATAATAATATCATCAGCAGCGTCAGGATCCACCCAATCCTCATCGTCGGTATCACTTTCAATGGTATCACCATCATCATAAACGTACAACATTTCCAAATCGCCATCAGTCAATCTATAACAATACCAACAAAAGTATATTTCAAAAAACATTCTAAAAAATTAAACGAAAAATATACACAAACCTTGACAAATCCAATAATCCATGACTGTCGAAGGGCAGATCCTGGGTAGATATTGAATCACTAATACTTGCAAAATACTACCGGATGGCTCATTCACACTTCTTGCTTCCATCGCCGAATGACTTCTCTTTGACATTTTGTTAACAAAACTCACGCTATTTGTTCGATAAATTTATATGCTAAAGTAAAAACTCGTCCGAACTGTGCATCTCTCACGACCAAATTAAATAATGTTATGTGCCGCACGAAAGAAAACAAAACACAATCTATCATATAAACACGCACAAACATGTTTTGGCCACACAATTTGCCGTTATAATATTTTTTTCGTTTATACCTTTCTCCCACTCTCTTTCAAGCCATACACGTTACGTGTATAAATAGCAGAGTCTTAAAAGAACATTGTGAATTGTTTGCTCATCGACCAGAAAATCCGGGTACTTAAAAATATATGAAAGTTGCTGTTTTGCCTGTGGTTTTTGAACTATTCTTCAACCACCAAATACACGTGTGTAAAGTTTAAAATTGTTTAGTAAAGCAGGAGCGCGCAAAATATATCACTTAAACCGAAAAAATACGTTTACCACTACCACAATAAAAGAACTCGCTACGAGCAAAATATTAGAGAATCTACGAAAGAACGCTACGTTTAAAGGATTACATCAATGACTTACAAATAACTAATGCGCTCCAAGACATTTGTGAGAGACACTTCATTATATATATAAACTCTTCGTTAGTATGCCATTTTTAAAGTCGATTACATTTTGATAATTTGCAAAGAAATTTAAACGTATTTTGAACAACATATAGGTAATTTTGAATATTTTACTTTAAATCAAAAATCTGATAGAAATCTATGCATTAGTGGGGTTCTGTTTAATTCTAAAATAGAATGAAGATTTAGTAAAGAGATTTGAGTACAGTGACCATTTTTTAAATTTTAGTAAAATATATGAAAACTGCGGTTTTTGAATTGTTTAAAGTTTTAAACGAAAATAAATAAAAATTATAAATTCTGGAAAATGGGGATTTAAAGTCACTATAAATTCTGGTAAAGGGAAATTTAAAAATTATGAATTCTGGAAACGCTCCCTTATAACAGCAAGGAGAAGCTGCAAAACCGAATCCATCTTATCAGCTAGTTACTGGGACAACATATGTGCAAAAACTCAAAGAATCAATTGAAGGTCAAACTTCGAAAGGAAATCGTACCAGAGAACACCAATCAACGGATAACTCAAAAGAGCATCAACAAATGCCCGAACAATCGTCTACACAACGGTTGGAAATTATGATGAAAAAACTAATGACCAACATGGATACTATACAATACTTAATCTTCTAACGACCATTATCTCCAAATCATTCAATGTCCAAAAATTAGCAATCTGAAAGCCAATGGCTTGTCACAACATGGACAGGAAGTTAAAAGTTTCTTGATAGAACAAGAAATAGATGTTATGCTAATATCCGAAACGCATAACACCAGCAAAAGTTTCCTAAAAATACCTAGATATTATCATCTACAACACAAATCAACCTGATGGAACAGCTCATAGTGGCACTGCAGTTATAATCAAAAACATAATTAAACACCATTTCGGCCATATAGTGCGCGCCAAAGCATGCAATAAAAATGGAATAATTTGAACATTTTTATAATGCTTTGGGTCTTTGCTTCATAACAGGGGGTTATTATAATGCAAAACATCAACAATGGGGATCAAAATTGGTGACAACGAGAGGACGAGAATTATTAAAGTTAATTTAAAAAAATAATCTTCATCATACCAGTTTATGAATCATATTGGCCAAGTGATAGGAGAAAGATCCCAGATGTCATAGATTTCTGCGTCACCAAAGGAATATCTTGTAATTATATTAAAGCGATGCCATGGTTGGACCTGTCATCGGACCACTCGCCTGTCTTAATCACTTTGGGATCAAAGATAGTGAATACACAGAAACAACCAATGTTAAGAAGCAACAATAAAACCGACTGGAACTGCTTCAGATATAAAGTAACAGAGAATTTAAACACAAATATCAAGTTAAAGACGGAAAGTGATATAGATGAAGCAGTGGAACGTCTCAATAAATGTATTCACATCACTACAAAATGAGAAAGGAAAAAAAGGAGAATGTTCGAATGTTGTCAAGAAAATGATTAAGGAGAAAAGAAAGTTAAGACAGCAATGGCAACGATATCGACTAGCGGGAGATAAACGTAAACTAAATAAAGCAAGCAAAAAGTTAAAACAACTGCTTCTCAATGAAAAAAACCAGTCAATTCAAGAATAAATATTACGACTCTCACCAACAGAACACACAAGAAAAGGCTGAAGTATTTGCAGACTATTCTGAAAGGGTATTTCAACCATATCCGTCAGAAAGTACGGACGAAAAGAACAACAACATTCAAAACTACTTGGAAGGACCATTGCAAATGAATCATACTATCACGAGGTTTTCTATATTAGAAGTAAGAACTGTAATACAGAGAGTGTTAAATCCTAAAATGGTGCCAGGATATGATCTTATTACAGGAAATATTCTGCAACAGTTGCCAGATAAGGATATTCCATTTATAACCTACTTATTTCAATACAATGGAAGGTTTCACCAAAACCAGGCAAACCTCCAGAAGATGTTACGTTGTACAGATCTATAAGCTAGCTACCAATTATGTCTGAATTAATAGAAAAATTACTACTTAAGCGTCTAAAGCCTATATTGTTGGAGAAGAAGCTGATTCCGGATCATTAGTCTGAGTTTAAGCCAGAACTCTCAACAATAAAACAAGTGCACAGAATAGTTGAAGTAATTGATAAAGCCCTCGAGGAAAAAAGATATTGTTCTGACAGAATATTAACATCATATGTACTAGACAGATATTTTATAATAAAACATCAAGATGCTTATACAAATATCCGAACAATTAAATCTGGTGTACAACCGCTAAGTCTAATCATACCGTCAGAATATACCTCAAACTGATGAAGTAAAATATTTAGGTATTCACCTCGACAAACGGCTAACATGGCGTATGGACAAAAAGAAAACAATTTGTATTGAAACTGACAAAAATGTATTGGCTGATAGGCAGAAAATCAAGTTTGTTGCTACTACTGTTCTATAAAATGTAAATTAAACCTATCAGGATATGTAGTATACAACGTGGGGAATGGCCAGCAACTCGAACTTGGACATTCTTCAGCGGTTTCAGATGCACCATATATGGTTCGTATCAAACGATATAATACACAGAGATCTACAGGTCCCAATAATATAGGAAGAAATTAGAGATTTCAGTCCCAGATATCACTCAAGATTGAAACTTGACTCCAAATAACGACACAGGGAAACAAATACAAGTTGTCACTTTATTGTTACGATCCCGTTTAAAACCTTAAGAATAACTTAAGGTCGGTATATAATAATTTTAGCTGACATTGAACATATATTCTTTCCCAAACGAAGCGTCTCGTTGTGTATACCATCGGAACTTATAAAAGCTAATTTAATATACAGAAAAAATAAAAATTTAAAATGCTAAATGCCATTTAGCGTAGCCTAATTAATTATCACGAAATTGTACACGTATCCAAAATTACTATGTAAATACGGCATTAAATTATACTTTAATTATGATATCAGAATAAATTTGATCACCGCGACCTTTTTTTTTTTGTTTTGTTGAAATAATTACCCAAAACCTTATCATTACAAAAACATACACATACACTAAATTCCATAACACGATGATGATGATGATATACCGCACAAACCTTCCCGAAACTAATAACATTTATTATCTGAATTTAATATGATGAACCGAAAAAATTAAAATTAAGTCGGTTTTATCATCGCAGATATTCCATACCTACTTATAAATTCATTGATGGAATGGAGAAAATTCATCTCGCATATGTGTAATATAAACACACAAGCGCGCACACATAACAACAGTAAATTACTGGCTGGTGTGTAATGAATGATTCCGCACCGCATATGTACAAAAAAAAAATATTCACAATACAACAATTTGATGGAACGAAAATTTGAATTACACACATATGATACGCTAATATACACAGTGTATTGTTATAAAAGGCGATGAAGCATTTAGAGTATGTAAAAGGTACATCATGAGTGTGTACAGTGAAACTACACCGTTTCGGTTTTTTTTTTTTATTTTGGATGATGAACAAAAAAAAAAAAAAAAATTAACATAATCGGTCACCCTTAATTTTCAACTTGACTTTTTTTGTGTAAATCGTCGCTGTTTCAATTTTTTAATTAAAATTAAATTTTCATCCGCGCAAAAAGAGATGAGAGTACCACCGCTTTAAAAAAACAACAACAACAAATTTGTATTAAACAGATAATTTCCATGGGAAATTTAACTAAATTAAATATTTCACCGATGGCAGTGAATATATACGTTTATGGATGCTGTGGGAAAATCATTAAATCAACCTTTTTATGTTGTTGTTGTAGCTTTTGGTTCCAATGATTAATTTCTTTTCTGGATTTAACAGAATTTTAATTGATTTGGTATTCAAGTTATAGATATCAAAAAAGAGAGAGAGAAGGATATTTATAGATTATAATAATTGATTTACTCTATAATCTAATTGATCACAATACAAATTGAGAATGGTCGGATTGTCGCGTTCACAATCCATTCAATCGTGGAAATTTTTTGGAAAATGGTATACGGTTTAAATTAAATTACTTGAAAATGAGGTGGAATGTTATTTATAAATAGTTGAGCCTTTCATCTCATACCGCTTGCACGTAATTATAAATTTGTATGGGATTTCCAAACTTACGTTGATATGCTTTAACAAAGTTATACGGTAATCTTATATTTAGGCAAATATGAAAGGTAAAAGTAACAAAATTAAAATATTAAATTTGACAATCATAGGCCTGCAACACAGCAAGTGGAATTGAGTAAAATATTTTATTAAATAATTTGTTCGCTTAAATGTGTGTTAGCGTCGATTTTAATTTCGCAATAGTTCTGATTAATATTAAATTATGTATTTTGCTGTTGTTCCATCGTAATAGATATCTCATCAATCGGACACATTCAGTGCTCAGGGTTGAATTTAAACCGAAAAAAATGAAAGCATCTTCCAAGATTGTGACTTAAAAATGAATGCAAATTTTATTTTAATATATCGGATGTACTAAAAATTTACAAGGCATTGAAGAGACCCAAATTCATGTATCTGGGCACGCATTCCGAAGTTCCTCCTGATGATTTCGGTTCTTCAAATATTTCCGTGGCTGTTTTCGATGGAACTCTACTAGATAGGTTAAGCTTGAACTAAAATTTGCAAGGACCAATACGTTTCAAAACTCTCCTACAATGCCTTCCCTTTGGTATATAATTTAAACTCTTTGCTGCTACGTTTCATGTACTCTGTGCGATAGCCAATTTTGCAATGATTGCAGTGGGATTGATCGTGTTGCGATCAATTCAATTAGAAAGTATTCAAGTATGCGCTATTTTGGCAACTGCTGTGTCGCGAATAAGAACATGTCCAATATTTTGAAGAAAATTGATGTGATTGTGAACAGGGCAGCCGAAAATATGGGCTTAAAAAATATTGAATCGGAGATTGCTGAAAATCGCAAATTAATCAATGCTTTGATAAATAATTTTGATGACACCACTAAGCCTTTATTGACAAAAGTAGTTCAGTCTGGCTCCAACTCCAACTTTTCAACATCTAAAGTAACTTTTCCGGCACCCAACACTCCATCATCATTTTTCCGTTGTAGCAATGAAGCGGTTCCCCATATAGCCACAATCATTTTTAAATATCTACTACCACAATTCAAATAGTATCCGAGCCAAATCAAAATCTCTGTATATGTCAATTTTAGAGGGAGAATATGATAGCATTTGCATCGTTGAATCGTGGTTAACTGTCCATTTCAAAACGGAGGAATATATTCCGTCGTATTATGCTGTTTTTCGTAGGGATATAGGTATATCTGGAAATGGATACTTATAACAAGAGTGGTGGTATTGTAGTTGAAGTTTCTAAGAAATATCCATCCAGTCGGATAACGTTGGCTAATTGCGATGACGAAATTGTTGCTGTTCGTGTACGATTCCATTCATATTCGCTGATTATCTGTGTCAAATATATACTCTGTTATTCAAGCAAGGAAGTCTATCACACGTCGTCTTTTTATTTTTGGAGATTTTAACATACCAGATATTGTATTGGAGATTGTTGATCACAATTTGACTCCTATTAACATGAACGACGAGATGGAAAATTTCATCTCTGAAATATTTTCATTGGGTTTAAAACAATGTAACAATGTTAATATTAAGAATAATAGTGGCGACATATTTGATCTGGCGTTTTGTACCGTTTGATCATGAGGTGACAGTTTCTGCTTGTGAGGATTTAACAGGATCGTCTAGTATTTTAATTTTAGAATGGGCGATTACTGTTCCTTAAATGCATTTCTGGATGAGTATGATTGGTCGTTTTTTATATCTGTGATAATATCGACGATATGTTGAGCGAATTCTAGCGAATCATTAACCTAGGTATTAAGAGATTTATCCCTAGGATGAAAGCTTCATGTGCAAAGAAGGAACCTAGGTAATAATGAGTTGATAAATAGAAATAGAAAAGACAAGACTCACAAAAAATATAAATTACGTCCTAATGATGTTAATTACAACTCGTTCGTTGTATTGCGTAAGAAGTATATATGTATAATGTATATACACTGGGTGCGAAAAGTATTTGCTCAAACCGTTTTTTTTTCAAAATAGCTAAAATAAAACATATTTACAAAATAATTCAATTCTGTTTAAAATTTATTGCAGTCCCATTAACAATTTAATAACAATTAAAAATACAATAAAAAATTATAAAATCAAAAATTCATTAAATTACGGATTCATCAATATGACCGCCATGCCTTTTAATTATTGCCGAACAGAGTTTTGGCATTCGATTTATTAGTTTATCTAATGTTTCGGTTCCAATATTTTTCCAGTTTTTTTGAAGCTTCTCAAACAAGTTTTTGGATGAAGTTGGACAAGTCTTCCTTACTTCACGGTCAAGGTGATCCCATAACAACTCGATCGGGTTTAGGTCCGGAGATTGTGGTGGCCATTTCATTAAGTTAAGCTTTCTTCGCCTGTGTTGTTCATCTAAATAGCTCGTACATAGTTTGGAAGTGTGTTTGGGATCATTATCATGTTGGAAAATGAACCCACTACTGATGAGTCGTATGTTGGATGGAATTGCATGATTTTTCAAAATTTCTTTATATTGAAATTTGTCCATTTTTCCATTAATTTGAATTAAATCGCCTACATTATCGCCACCAAAACATCCCCACACCATTACCGAACCTCCCCCATGTTTCACCGATGCTGTCAAACAATCATCCATTAACTTTTCTCCGGGCCGTCTTCGTACGTATGGTTTTCGATTAGACCCAAATACAACAAATTTTGATTCGTCAGACCAAAGTATCTTTTTCCAGTCCCGAATTGACCATTTTATATATTGCCTGGCCCATTGTAAACGTTTTTGCTTATTCACTTTTCTAAGCAATGGTTTTCTGACCGCCACGCACCCTCGAAGACCAGCTTGCTTCAATCGATCTCTTACGGTGGTTTTACTAATTGGTTTGGGTAAAGTTTTGTTTACACTAGCAAGTATTTCAGTGGCTGTAAGACGTCTATTTCGTTTGCTTAGTGTTTGAATGTAACTATCATCCCGTTTTGTTATGGATCTAGGCCGCCCTATCCGTTGCTTAGACTCCACACTTCCAGTGGTACGAAACCGGCGTATAGTATAATGACACTTTTGTTTGTGGAATTTTAAGTTTTTTTGAGATTTCTCTGGTTACATGCCCTTCTTTATGTAATGTAACAATTGCTGCACGTTCTGCAATTGTTAACTCACGTGTTTTCGGCATTTTTATAAGAAAACAGGCTATTTTTGCAATCCAATAAAATGGAAAACTTTAAGTGACACAAATTTTATTAATTTACCAAACTTAGTAATTATACTACTTACCTATAGTCAGAATATATTTAAAAATAAATTATTCGATACCAAAATCAACAATAATTTCCGATTATTTTAATAATTTTTTTAAAAACGCAGTATTTATTAAACACAATTTTCTATGTTACTTAGTCTATTGGTGATTCCCCGAGTTTGACAAAAACAAAGGAATTTTTTTTTTCGAGAACAATCGAATTACGTTTAGGCTTACTACATACAAAATTAGTTTTTTATTTTGCGAAAGCAGTTTAGCAAAAAAAAATTGATAAATCGTTTGAGCAAAAACTTTCCGCACCCAGTGTACATATACAATAATTCAAATACAAATATAAATCAAATATAAAATATAAAATTTACCAATGATTTAAAAGATGATTGGACATCAATTTCTTAAATGCATCTCTAGATAAATTAAAGTTAAAAGCCGACCGCACTCTATTAAAGGAGGCTGATGAATGATAAATCGGGTCAAATTTACCGAAGTTTTGCCTGCAAAATGGAGTCTTGATTTGGAAATCTTTATCGCGCAGCACACGTAAAGGAGTATATATCGAGCAAACACAATATTTCTGAACAATCGATTTTTGATACTATAGTCTGCAAGTCTCGAACAAAGTTTGCGCTAATTTCAATCCTACGAATAAAAAGAAGCTCAATATTAATTAATTTACATCTACCTCGATACGCTGGAAGTACGAAAGCAGGCACGCTTGTATCTCTATAGGTAGCCTTTGTAGAGTGTAGATTAAAAAGCCCAAGCATAGAATTCGCTTTAGAAATGTAACCCTCAATATGCTTATGAAATGATAGATTCGGAGTAAAAGTTATACCTAAATCCTTAAACATATTGACACTTTCAATAATATACAACCGTCAAAAAAGTAAACATAACTAGCGGGTAAGCGTAACCGGGTAAAACCCATTGTGTTGCAATTAGAGATGTTTAGCATTAAATTATGTGATGTACACCAAGCTTTAAAGTTTGTTAGGTCAAATTGAAAGTAATTGCGTGACAATTGCGTGACTCAGACAATTTACCACATCATTTATAAAAAGAATAAAGAGCATGGGGCCCAAATGACTACCCTGAGGTAATCCTGAAGAAACATCAATCACTCTTGAAGTGAAACTACCAATTTTAACAATTTTAGTTCTAAATTCGTGTTAGTATTCTACTGGTAGTCTTAGTCGTCATTGGTCTTACGAAATAGGCTTATGTAAAACCGAAAATTTTGTTGGTCTTACTGGTCTTAATTTGAAATTTTTCTTGCAACACATTGAAATGTTCAAACTTTAAATTATTTTGGTATACATATTCCAAATTGATAAATATTTATAAGAAGAGGAGAAATTGTTAAGAGTTTGCAATTCAGTTTCGATCTGCGAGCATGTGAAAAATAAATCATCTTCATCAGGCTATAGCGACTGAACTGCTAATTTATTACACTGATTTTTTCCTATATTTTTCTCCTCTTCTTATAAATATTTATCAATTTGGAATATACCAAAATAATTTAAAGTTTGAACATAGTAACCGCATGTATGCGTTAAATACAATAACATTGAAATTGTTAAAAGTTTAGAAAGGGGAATGTAAAAATTCGCTAATACTACAAGTGCACGGTTGATTCCTATATATAGGAAAAAATCAGTGTAATAAATTAGCAGTTCAGTCGCTATAGCCTGATGAGATGTACTGAAAGATGATTTATTTTTCACATGCTCGCAGATCGAAACTGAATTGCAAACTCTTAACAATTTCTCCTCTTCTTATATACATTGAAATGTGTTTGTTTATCTATTTTCCAATAGTGAAAATATCTCAAAATATAAATTAAAGCTGAAAAACTAAAGAAAAAAAGGAACATTGGTATTTGACAGGTCTACAAACATTATGGAGAATTTGCAACCAAACAATTAAGACTGCTGTGATCAGTATACCAGTATAATCCAAAAATCCAAAAACAGGATGTCGTTTCCGGTTGATAGACTTGCGCAAATGAGAGATGACGATTCCTTTAGGAAAAGAAGAAATATCGAACACCACAAGACGGATTCTATAATAGAAAAATTTCCAATCACCATGGTAAAACAGTTTCCACTTGAGTACATGCATCCAGTTTGCTTAGGAACAATGAAAAAGTTGCTTCAATTGTGGGTTTCTGGCGATTCAATATCTTTAATAAATTCATCAAGCGTAAAGCCTATATCCAATAAAATAAGTAGCATTTAGAAATCTCAACCATCTGACTTTCAGTCTCCATTTGTCCTTATCGTTAGATAGATAAATATAATAATTTTCTGTTTCTACGTATTGGAGTTTTACAGGGATGCTATCCTAAGGTTCGAACGGGTTCGCGCGAACCCACTGAAATAAATCGTATAAACTTCAAATATCAATGATATCTAAATATATAAAAATGGTGTAAAAAATGTACGTACGCACGGCTGAACCGATTGAGCCCAATCTTTTTTTATGGTGTTCGCAATTGCCAGGAGAAGGTTCTTACGAAAGAAAATTTTCTGAAAACCCACCGGAAAAGTCGGAAAATTCGGAAAATCGAAAAATTATGTCAGAATTGTATGCATTGCATTCATAAACGGTACCATTATTACAATCATTTGAAGTTTGGTGTGATTTTTACGATTTCGATAATTCTTTCCAGAAATTTATTGGTGCGTGACAAGTGTGATTATCAGTCAAATGAATCATTGTAATTTTTAGGAATTGATTTTTGATTAAAATGCTGGCTATCAGACGATCGAGCCTATAGGATGAAGAAACCGTAATTCACAAAGAATGCACGGTGTCCGTGAGAATGAAACGCAAGAGCAACGCGAAGAATTAAATGAACAGAGACGTGCTCATATCGGACAAGTTCGCGCTGCACGGGCACCAGCCCAGGTTTGACAAAACGTAACTCGATGAAGAAGTGCGGTGAACGTCGACTTAAATCGCGCGGCGTTCAATTATGACCCTACAATCGCCCACGAAGATCTTCGCTGTGTTGATATTGGCGCATTGTCTGCCGTGTGCCGACATTACCACGCATTGAAGTTCCAAGTAGAAGCGCTAGGGCTAGGTTTTGCCGATGGCAAGGTTAAATTGCCGGTTTTGACTTCGCCACCGGAGCCATATTGGACTACTTATTTCTATGGAGATACAACGCTATCCAGACATTTTCTGCAAACACGCAACAGTACAATCAATGCTTTTACATGACGTCATTTCGAACCGATTGTGCTCACCATATTCAAAATTACCCTCTATTTTAAAAATTCAAAGGCAAATTTATCATCGAAGCGGAGCGTTGATGCCACCAGCACACAATGTTGGATGTACTCTGTGGAGTGCCAATAAAGAGGATTGCCACATACGCACATCATAATATAGCTTAATGTGAAGATAACGCCAAATGAAATTGATAAAGTAATATCTGCCGAAATACCAGATCCCACAATTGATAATGGTTGTTTGAAGTTGTGACCAAGAATATGATACACGGGCCATGTGGAGCAATCAATGCAAATTAACCGAGTGTGATCGATGGAAAATGCTCTAAACGGCATCCTCGAGAGTTGTTTAAAGACATAATTACTGGTAATGATGGTTACCCACTATATCGACGAAGAAATACATCAATGGAAAATCAATTACTTTGAAAGTGAGAGGAAATGATATTGAAGTCGATAATCGTTCGGTTGTTTTATAATTGCCACTTTTATCGAAAACTTTCAAAGCACATGTCAAGGTTGAGTATTGCAATTCTGTGAAATCTATAAAATACATTTGTAAATACGTCAACAGAGGCAGCGATATGGCCGTGTTTGGAGTTTCAACAAGAAGTAATTTTGATGATCTCTCAATATCAAATCGGCAGATATATCAGCAACAATTAAGCTGTGTGGCGTATTTTAGTATTTCTAATCCACGAGAGGATCCAATTGATGTTCATCTTGTTGACAATCTTGAAAGCAGACAAAGAGTGTATTTCACGGTGCAAAACATAACGGACATTCTAATATGTCAAACAGAAGATTTTGCAAGAACTTTGATATATGCAGACATTCAGACTTATTACACTTGGAACGCAAGAAGAAAGATTTTTGAAAGAAAGAAGTCAGCCAAAGCAGTAGTTGGACAACTTGGAATATTTTCATCAAATGCTTTAGGAAGAATATACATTGTACATCCGGACAACGCTGAATGCTTTTATTAACGGTTGCTTCCGATTACCGTTCATGGTCCATGACATATTCTGCACAGAACGCGTCATGAAATACAAAATCATGGCTTGCATTTTACAGACGAAATATACAGTGAAGCGCTAATCTTCATTGAGAATCTTTATCTTGCAATGTGCGGCAAGTTGTTAGCACAAGTGGGAATGACGGTACCAAATCGGGCCAATGCAACATTCGACAGAGAACTGCTCAGAGAGCAATCAAACGAACAGAAATGACTTACAGCTGTTCGTCCAAGAAAAAACACCGAAACTCACTGATACAAACTGGCTAAAAACCGTTCAATTGCCATGAAGCTCTTGCTTCTTCAAGCATTGCTGCCACGTTGATGGAAGGAGGGAGAACAGCGCATTCAGCTCTTAAATTGTCACTAAACATACAATTCACGGACAACCCAACACGTAATATTTCAAAAGCATCAGGAATGAGAAAGGTTATTCAGGCGTGAAAAATCATTGTATAGGATGAGTGTACAATGGCTCACAAGAAGTTACTGGCAGCATTAGATCATAAATTGAAAGACTATAGCGAAATAATCAGGTTTCATTTGGTGGAGCATTGTTGTTACTATCGGTGACTTCAGGCAAACGCTTACAGCTATACCTTGCTCAATACCAGCTGATGAATTGCGTGCCTGCTTAAAATATTCAACTTTTTGGAACAAAGTCAAAAAAATGCATTTAACAACAAATATGAGAGTTCAGCTTCAAACCAGCGACGAGCCATTCTAGCGGCTAAAAATGTCGATGTATACGATATGAACAACAGCATTTTAAACAGAATCGCAGGTGAAACGGTGACATACAAATCCATTGACTCCGTGATGAACCAAAGTGAAGTAGTAAATTTTCCAATGGAATTTCTTAATTCTTTCGATGTTCTCGGATTACCGCCATACATTCTTAATTTGAAAATTGGAAAGCCAATTATATTACTCCGAAACTCATATCAGCCAAAGTTATGCAATGGCACACGATTAGTAGTAAAAAAGTTGATGAACAATCTAATTGAAGCAACAATTCTGATTGGACCTCATAAAGGTAAGACGTACTACTTCCACGAATATCACTCATTCCGACCAACATGGCATTCGAGTTCAAAACGACTTCAATTTCCAATACGCATTGCGTTTGCTATGACAATCAATAAAGCGCAAGGGCAAATTTTGCAATTGTGCGGTTTAAATTTAGAAAACAATTGCTTCTCTCATGGGCAATTATACGTTGTATGCTTCAGAGTTGGTAAACCGTCTGATCATTATATTTATGCAGAAAATGGACAAACAAACAATGTAGTCAATCCACTAGCTTTTCAAAAAAAAAAATTTTCTATGAAAACAAATTTTTTCTTCCTTTCCTTTCACCCACAGCATAGCCACAGCAACGCAAGGCAGGGTATTGAATTGAATGATGGATTTTCACGGTGAATTTATGTTCACTAAAACACTTTTATTTACTTTCTGATTCATTTCATAACAAACTTAGCCACAACAAAGCGTGGCCGGGTTTAGTTCCAGAATATGGCCAACGGGGCCAGCAAGAAATGGAACTTAGCCATTTCTAAACCATTCATAAACCAATCATAACGAAATTGAGTATGCAGCTTGCAAATGGGATCAACTAGCCATAAAAATGAAATTTACCCACGATGGTAACCATAAAATTATTAATTTTTCCCGAGCAACGCCGGGTGTTTCAGCTAGTTGAACTATAAAATGTTAAAAAATTTAATTTATCTATCATATTTTTGTTTTATCATAGAATCGAAAACCTAAAACGTACTCTTTCACTATTAAATATAGAAAACATAGAGGCTAAATGAACACAAAACGTATTCATGGTTCATTTTCAAGTTTAAATGTTTGCAACCAAAAACTTGGATGCAATATTGTTTTATATTTAATTCGATATTAGTATCAACGAAATGGGAGGAATTAATTATTTCAGCTGTCGGTAAAAACAAAACGGTTCATCTTGCGGTCACATTTTGCGTCCAACACACACAAAGTACCTGTTGAACATCACAAACTATTAGTTAAGGAAACTTTCACAAAATGCATCGATAAGATGAATGAAAAATTTATGAGTGACAAATTTCTGATGATTTATAAGTGACTTTAAAAAATTGACATTTAATGCTGACATAAAATTATCTTAAATGATCTAAGAATAATAAAATCGCTTAGGGGTACTTATGTGGTTGATACGTTAAGATTTTAATGGATAAAACAGCAAAAAAATTAAAAGACATGGACACAAAATTAAAAAAAAAAAAACGAACGTCAATAAAAGGAGTTAAAAAAGGAGTTAATAAGGAAAATAAATCTATTATCGAAAATCAAAAAAAAAAAAAAATGCTGGACAATCAAGCAAACATAAAGGAGTGCTTGCAGCTACTAATTAAATATTTGCCTAAACGAACTCAGGTGCCAATATAAAGCCGCAGAACACTTATTAACATTGAATAGCAAATTATCTTAATTATATTAATAGCAAAATACGCTTGGTCCGGACAGACGTCTTTTTCAAAAGACTAACAATAGTTTCAAAATTTATGCAATCTTAATGTGATATTCCGTTTCTTTCAGATATAGGTACACAAATTAGCAAACATATTGGAGCTTTTAAGAAACACGTTTAATTATTTAAACGAAGAAACAACTTATAGTTCTGTTTTCTGTTATTTAACAAACTGAATACAAATACATTTAGTAATTTATCTATATGTATTAAATGTTGTTAACTGTTTGAGGAGTATAACCCATCGGTTAGCTCTAGGTTTGGTTACTTCATTAATTTATCTGTCCTAGTTCTAAGGGCTTCGTTCTTTGAAGCTGCCTTACTGAATTTTGGTTGTTCAGCATACGAAGCAAATCCACATTTTCATGTTGACTGAGGCGCTGTACGTGTTTCCTAGCATATTTCTTAATTTTTTCATCGACGTATTCCATTTCTAGATCCTAATGAAGGTTATCGTTCCTTATGTACCATGGTGCGGTGACCATACTACGCATACGACTTTATTATGAAAAGTTTGAATTACTTTTACGTTAGTTTTTTTGGTACAGTATCATAGCTGTATACCATACGTCCATACAGGTTTCAATATCTGCCGATATAAGAGCAGTTTAATATGTAATGATAGATAGCTCAAAGTTCCTTCCTATGAGCCAATACATTTTTATATATTTGATGTTTAACTCTTCTTTTTTCTTTTTAACATGCTCTTTCCACTTGAGTTTAAAATTAAGGGCCATTCCTAAATATTTATCCGTGATAGCATGAGGAATTGGTTGCAAATTCAGTCGAACAGGTAACCAATTAACATTTTTGTTGGAAAAGAGGGATGGTTGCATATTGCATTACGACCAGATTGGTGACTGCGAAGACTAAGGTTGCACCAATCAAGCAGGTGTCAATTCCGCGATTAGAGTTATGTGCTGCGCTTCTATTGACCAACCTAGTAGGGGCAGTTAAAAGAGCCACTACACTAAAGACAAAATCAATCACTGCATGGACTGATTCAAGAATAGTCTTAGATTGGCTGTCGTCGCATCCAAGAAAATGGTCCACCTTTGTGGGAAATAGAACTTCCCAAATAACTCAACAAATTATTCTGAGCAATTGGAGGTACGTACCATCAAAGACAAATCTAGCCGATTGCGCTTCCCAAGGGATGTCATTAGAATTGTTGCAAGAACATAAGCTATGGTGGAGTGGGCCGGAGTGGCTTCTTAAAAATGAGTCCGATTGGCCAGTGCAGCCCTACGAGTTTAGAACATCTGAAGAAGAAAGAGTGACCAAGGTTAAGATGTTTGCAACTATGGTTGATAATCCAGTGGTAGACATTCGTATAAACGCACTATGTTTTTTGAATATAGTTCTAAGAGTAAAGTGTTTTGATTACTTGAAAAAAATCAAAACACTTTACTCTTAGAACTATATTCAAAAAACATAGTGCGTTTATACGAATGTCTACCACTGTAGTTGGTTATAGAAGAGCTAATTGAGTCTTATTCAAGTTATGATAAGTTGTTAGTAGTGTTGAGTTGGATAAGACGGTTTATAACTAATGCGAGACTACGACCAGAGAATAGGATCCCAGGCTGGTTAGACAGAGAAGAGTTAAGGGCAAGCGAAGTTATCCTGATGAGACATACGCAGCATAAGTCATTTCTCGAAGAGGTTAAATTATTGGAACGAGATCAACCTGTCAACCGATCCAGCAAAATAAAAGCATTAGCTCCGATCCTGGATAATGATGGCGTAATGCGAGTAGGAGGTCGAATCGATAAATCAATAGCACTGTATGAAACTAAGCATCCGACCATCTTTCCTTGGAACTCTAATTTGGCAAAAATGATCGTCCGACAAGAACACATTAAACAAGGACATGCAGGCTTATCTTTTCTAATGAACACATTGCGACAACGATTTTGGGTGGTAAAATTAAAGCTGTTGGCCAAAAAAATAATTCGGAAATGCACTACATGCTGCTGATATAAAGGTCATACAGAAAAACAATATATGGTTTAATTATAACAGTGCTCGCACAGGTAGAAATTCCAGGCCGCTCTGCAAGGTATCAACTGATGAAATTGACACACTAATACCGGCACATTTTCTCATTGGGCATGCCATGAACTACGTTCCTGAATGCGATATCACCCAAGTCCAGGAATCTACGTTATCGAGATGGAACACGTCCATCCACATTTTAGGAACCGTTGGCAAAAGGAATATCTCGTGACACTCCAAAATTATGCAAAATGGCACAGTGACAGTAGCAACATATTAATCGATGAAGCTTTTTTAATAACTGAGGAAAAAACACCTCCATTAAAATGGTTATTAGGCAAGGTGCAAAATACATTCCCTGGCAGTGATGGAAGAGTTCGATTTGCCGAGATAAAGACGCTGAATGGAAATTAATCAAGTTACCAACTGGCAATTGAACTTAGTCGTTCAAGGGAGGCGGGATGGTGACGACTAACAACAAGGTTCACGTATCGATGACGCCGTTGTTCCTGAAAATAAGAAAAAAAGGAAAATTTTGTCTTAGTAACATTAAAGCAAATTAACATATTTAAAAATTTGTATTGTATACTTTGAATTTTTTGGTTATATTTTTATTTTGAAAGTTTGACATCTCATGTATAGGATTCTATTAATTAATTTATAAAATATGTATTACCACTTACCAGTGACAATTTTGAAAGGCATGATCAGCACGACATCTGTTTACGGCCTTTGAAGCCTAAAAGGCTTTTGGTTCTTGAGCTGCTCGCGAGGCAAATAAAAAGGCAGCATTCTTCTTGTCATCGAATTATTAGCATAACACATAAACGATTTGCTTTTAAAAATGTAACTTTGAAATAAATATGCTTGCATAATATTTACAGACCATAAGGTTCGATAGCTCCAAGTACCAAAACATTACCGTGCGTCCTAGGAAAAAATCTGTTACCGCTAGTTGTAGTGAAATTCAACGGCTTTATAAAACTATGCGCATAACCATATATTGAATCTTATAGAAAATCGTCACTGTATACAATCGGTTATTCTTGCATTAAAAGTGAAAATATTTCTTTTAACCAATTCCCATAACTAAATAGAAGAAACTGATAAATTTCCCAATAATTTATTTTGCAAAAAAAAAAAAAAAAAAAAAAATTATCTGTTCACAACCTAGAAAATCGATCACAAATTCACAAGTGTATTTAATTGAATAAAAAAAATTTGTTCAAAAGGACACAAAAAACTTAACAAGAAGACGCACCAGCTAAAGAAAAAAGACTCAAGAAAACATCATTTTTATTTCAATTTCTCATGTAATCTAATCATAAAACTACTTATAATCAACACATACACACACAAAAAAAACTTCTTTGTTACGCCAAAACTTGACACTCACACTAATATATAAACGAATTCTTCTGGGATCTCTATTTGCTACTCTATACACTTCTCCTATTATATATGTAGGTTCAGTCAATCTTATTATTATGTTCTTATACACAATTTTTTATTTTTTTTTGTGTGTCAGTTTTTTGATCGATTGATTTATTACGACGAACCAAAAAAAAAATCGTCTTAAATTATTTTGTACACAGTAGCAATTGGAATCAAGTACATATACACACAGAGATCGATCGATCAAAGTTTTTTTCGATCGTAAAAAATGGTTTTAAAGAAAAAATATTTGTTTAAATTGAGTTGCTGGTTGTATGGTATAGATCGATTAGAGATCAATTGAATATATTTTGTGTGTATGTGTGAGATGATCGCTACTTGTGTTGTAAACGGAACAATTTAAAATGTCAAATTTTAAATTTTTGATCGAATGATCGATACCACCAACTAAGCCATATAGTAAATACAGTAAATTGAATAAGAAAACCGCTATACGTATACAGCTTTCGTGTCTACACAAATTATAACCAACATAAAAATGTGCACACAAGTGAAATTACAAGTTTATCTAATAATTATAATTACATTAGAAATCGACAATTGCATTGTTGTCGAATATGATAAAACACAAAAATTCATTCTTCATTCATTATTATGATTATTAATTCAGTTTATCGTGTGCGACGCAAAATGAAACTAAATAAAATAATTAAATAATTATAGAGTAACTACTGCCCATATATGTATGTATAGAACCATTTTTTTATTTTATTCAACAACACCTGAAACAACACAGTTGCTAATTATAAAATTGCAGATTGCAAAATTAACGTTTTGTATAGTTTTGTCGAACCAGAAAATTTAATTTGAACAATTTTGTAGACACATATACGTGTAAATAAGAGTTTGTTGAACACAACCCCTCGTACATTTGAAAAAACTAAAATAGTTTTTGACTCCATAATTTGTTTGTATAATGTGTGAAATGTTTGTCCCGTTTATGTATTTCCGGTTGCCGTTTTTGTTGTTGTTGTTGTTGAAGGGTGAAAACTGAAAATAATTTTAGTGTGCTGCAGGGGGAAGATTATATCACATCACATAATAAATCAAGTTTATATATGTATGTACAAATTTTAAAATGGACGTTTTTATAATATCAAGGGGTTTGATTACAACTTATGTACAAACCCATATATAACACAAAATAAATTCTCATCGTATCTCTACTCGCGTATACAAAAGTTTATAAAATACTTAAATATGTTTATAAATAAATAACACTTAAAAAAGAATGCATTGAAAATCGCGAAATTAAAATGAAAATATAAAAAAAAAAAACCTATCACATCAGTCGCCGTCATCGTCGTCGCAGTCGTCATCGTCGTCGCGCAAGTACAAGCAAACTCATATATACAATACGTTTAAGCGAAATATAAAAATAAATCTCATCTTACTTATAAATATAACACACATAAAGATCAAAAGAAAAATTTGCGAAATACAATCACCATCACCACCGCCACACCACTACCGAAGCCGCCACTCTTCTATACCATAATGCTTATCCAAGTATTGCGCATATAAACATGTAAACACAAAAAAAAGGTGATCAAGAGTTGAAGATGATGAAATTTTTTTTTTTTTGTAAGATTGGTAAAAAGAGTCGTATTAACTCTTTTATTACACCTCTCTGGATATATACATATACATATGTAGCTATTGAGTTTTTCTTATCGCGCGGTTTGCCAAAAGTGTCGGAATTGAAATCAAACTATTCAAAAAGCTATAAAAGTTTTTAAAAGAAATTAAAGATTTTTTATTTTTTATTTTTTTTTGTGAGTGATATATAGTTGTGCGATTGAAGATGATCACTCAATAAAACAAAATAAAAAAAATAAAACGAAATTGACATGAAAGTAGATCGTGAAATTGTAATTTTCCACAGAATGACTGTGTATTGAAAAAGTGTATACAAATGGCATAGAGTTGCATTTTGGGTACACCAAAGATTTTTATCCTCCAAAGTTAATGGTTTAAAATATTTTGTTCTATTAAAATTTCGTTGAAAAACTTATGTCTCAATTTTAGTTAAAAACCATTTGTTATAGAATACCATCTAGTATTTCCAAAGTAGAGAACCTCTTTGGCAGGTGTTGCCCATTTTATGAAGCTATTTTAAAATTTATAATTGATGTACGCCGAAAAGGGAGTTTTTCTTGATCCACTCTTGAGTAAAATACCGAAATAAAGTGGGGAACGAATACCGAACCAACAGCTTTTATTTGGGAGAAAATGCTGTAAATAAAAAGAAATGCACATAAATGTTTTAAAGATTACGAGAAGTATGTAAGTGTGTTGATTTTTGTACATTTGTGTCAAGAAGTTCAAAATTTAAAAATTTAAATTAATTTTTTTGATTCAAATATCAATAAGTTCTTCTGCTTCAGGTATGGGGACACAATTTGAAACGTGGCATTGGCGATGTTTAAAGTGTTATTAGCAACAATACTTTTGGCAAGGTACGTGGGATAGAAACTATTAGCATATTTTTTCTCCCTGTATATAAACCTTTCCTACACTGTTTATAAAACTTGTGAAATTTGTGAAAAAAATGCACTTAGTAGAAATTTAGAACCTAAAATCGGGACTTTATTTCAAAACCGATAAGAACCTCAAATCGGGACTTGCCGTAATAATAAAAAACATTATTCCGTGAAATTCTATGTACGCCAACTCTTCATTAAACGATTCGCAAAATTATTTAATATCTAGAGGGTACGGATCATTCGAAATAGATTCCGCGACAGGTTCTTGGAAAAAATAATCTATATAGGTTATATACTACCTCTGAAACCAATTCACATCGGAAAACTTAAAATGGAAAAATTAATTGAGAAATAAAACGATATTCTCGATAGCTACAAAGTCGATGTAGTTACAAAAAATCTACCTTCCTTTTCAGGCAAGGAAGACGAGTTATTTAACTTTCTTGATTTAGTAGACAAAGTAGTAAAATCAATTGAACCAATTTAGGAATTGCCAAATTACAAAATTATAATTCAGAATATCCGTAATAAAATAATCGATAGTATTTTCGTTAATAAAAGCTAACTTAGAGCCTCCGCAAAAACTCTTCAAAAAAAGCCATATTAACATTGCTATCGAACAAAGTTAAGTTAACAAAATCCAAATATATATATAGGATGGTATTTATAACAGATGTCCCCCATAGAAAGCTGAACAGAAAGAAGATACAATCGAGCTTATGATACCAATAAACGTCACTAAATTCGAAAATTTCCACATTGCAAACAAAAAAGTTATGCAAGTTGACTTTGAGGTAAAGATCAACAGGGAAAATTTAACCAATGAGGAAAAACAATCAATATTAAAATTATGTAAACAATTCCAGCACTTTGTGCTGTAAATAAGTTGTTAAAAAATAAAATCATTCGACTTTCATTTAGCCCATGGTCTTCGCCTATTTGGATGGCGCCAAAGAAGCCTGACGCAAATGGAAAGAAAAATGGAGATTAGCTGTCGATTTTAGACGACTAAACGCTCAAACCGTCGATGATGAATATCCTCTACCTAATATAGAGGATATTCTTAACTACTTCTCAATGATAGATTTGGCTACCATGCCGGTTTTCATCAAATTGAAATTAAGAACTCGGATATTGACAAAACTGGCTTCTCAATACCTAATAGACATTTCGAGTTTACTCGTATGCCATTTGGTTTAACAACCACTCCAAGTACGCTCCAACGTGTAATTGATAATGTTCTAGGCGAATTGCAAGATAAGAACGTGTTGTGCTATATGGATGCATTATCATCTTCAGCACAAGCTTGCAAGAACATTTTCTTAACTTGAAACAGATATTTCAAAAGTTATCTGAAGCTAACTTAAAAATTCAAACTTTTAAGTTTCTTAGGGCATGTGATATAGAAGCCCGAGGAAATAAAGCCCGATCCTAAAAAGATCGAGGCTATTAAGCAGTTTAAACACCATCGACACAAAAAGAAATAAAATCTTTTCTTGTTCTCATCGGTTACTACAGAATCATTAACAGCTTGTTTATCTAAAAACTCTCGGTAATCTACCATGATCATGAATTTTTAAATTGTATGGAAACATGTAAACAATTGTTAACATCTGAACCAATATTAAAGTACCCAGATTTCACTCAGGAGTTTACATTAATAGCAGACGCTTCGAACTATGCATTAGGCGCTATTTTAAGTCAAAATTTTAACAACAACAATCTTCAGATTGCATACGCATCTCGTACTTTATCTAAAACGGAGTGTAATTATTCAGCGATTGAGAAGGAATGCCTAGCCATAGTCTGGTATATGAAATATTTTTGCCCATACTTATACGGTAGAAAGTTACTGATTATAAGCCACTCCTTTGAGTGAAAAACTTTTGAAAAACTTAAACGGAATATCTATTTTCCTCAAATGAAACAAACAATTACATACGCAAAAAATTAGCAAATGCGATATTTGTAATTTGAACAAATACGAACGTGAACCAATCAGTACGTACATTTTGTTCACAAACCGAGAATTGAGAGTAAAATAACCGCAAATGTTTAGTAGTGGTAGATGTGTGTAGTAGTGGCCTCGTGAGTGTTGTTTAGTATTTTATGAAATTAACGCCATTTAATTTTCTTTTGTCTACCAAAAGTGCTTGTATGTTAAAAATTATTAAACAACCGAAAATATTTTATTTAAACAACATACATGAAAAATAATTTATTTCTTTAACTCAAAAAAACAGAATATAAAAAACATATGATACTCCATAATCAAAAACAATAACAAATCAAGTCTCTCAAAAATTATTTTGTTTGTAGAATGACAAATCTCAACTCAAAAGCAAGAGAGCAGTATAAAAAACGAGAAGAGAAACGAACATAAACACCAAAAAATTCAACCGATTCGCCCGATTTAGTTATTTTTGATGCTTAATGCAAATAAATTATAATACCTATAAAGGTCTTCGCTGTCAAAAAACGGCGATAGATAGATTAAATTTTAAGATTGTTGTAACTAAATATAGGTATATTGGGTTGTTCTAGTACTGCATAGTTGTAGAATGGGTTAATGTAGAGAAGAGGAAGACAATGGTACTAGAAAGGGTAGTGCGTAAGAGAACGTCAATTAATGTAGAAGACGGTAACCAATAAATGTTAAGATTATACGTTCAATTATATTGTGTTTTATTGTTTAATAATAAAGAGTAATAAAAGACACAACATGGCGCAGTTGGTAATCATTTTGAAAGTAAAATGAGATTTATGTTAAAGTATTGTTCATAATAAAATATAAGTTCATAGCAAAATAAAATTCAGCTATATAAATTCATATTCATCCACAGTTGGGCATATTCGTGTAAAAAACCATTTTTTACATTTTACATGTAAAAAATGTAAAAAATGTAAAAAACTGTGTAAAATACATAAAAATGTAAATTATATGTAAAAAACTATAACTTTTTAGAAATAACAAACAATAATACGTTATTAACAGAAAAATTAAAGTATAAAGTTAATAAAAATCATAAATGTAACGATTAAAACCATTATTCAAATATAAAATGAAATATTAGTAACTCTTTATGGATGTTTAGTTAGCCTCTAGTTTTTTACATTTAATTTTTTTTTTTACATGACCATATTGCAGTGCCACCTGTTTGATAATATTAACAAATTCTAATATTCGACAGAAAATAAACAATAACTTTGGTATTTTGTGTATTCGATAAAACTAGATAATGTCATCTAGCGATATTTTTGCTAAATATTAAAACAATTTAAGAGTGTGAACATTTTATAATAGAAAAATAGATTTTTATTGAAAACAAATTATTTTTTTAAAAATTAATACATTTTTAAATAAAAGGTTTTCACATTATCGAGTGAATTTATTTTGAAAGAAGAAATTTTATTACGAATAAAAATTTTGGTTATGTAGAATGTACATATTTATTTTTTGGCGCAAAAAACAAGAAAAAAATTGTTTGCGTGCTTAACTTTGCTCGCTCTCTCATTCTCAATGATTAATTTTAGTTTCTATTTATACTCTCCTTGTTTAAATAGCAAGGTAGAGTTCACCTTGAACTTGAGTACGGTGATTATTCGATTTCGGCCCTTTCCGAAGTTATACTTATTTATTTAGACATAATTATTTAAATAAGTATGTTGGCGAGGTAACTTAAAATAAGTATATTTCTATTCCTTTCTTACACAAAACAATCTAAAATGAAAAAAAAATTATTTTTTTTTGTAAATTCATACTTATTTTAAGTTACTTCGCCAACATAATTATTTACGTACATAATATGTATTTATACATATTATGTATAAATAAATAAGTATAACTTTCGGAAACGGCCTAATCCATTTCCAAACACTAAAATTAAATAACCAAATGAAAAAAACCAAAACATCTATGTATGTATATTTAATAGAACATGCTACAGATTTTAAAAGCAATATAAAACCACATACATACAAGCTAGATTTTAGTTTTTACGTAAAATGACAATAATTGCAATTGGTAACGTTGTACTCTTTGTTCTTTATGTATTTTCTTGGTTTTAATATTTTTTTTGTCAGTCATGCTGCAATGTTGCCGTTATTTAAATTATTTTTGTTTGTGATTATATAATCTTTGTTTTTGTTCTCTTCATACTACCGCATTTGTTTTTTTTTGGAGATGCTTTTACTTTAGTAATACATGCATATGTATGTAAATATTTTGTTTTATTTCACCTTGATCTTTTAAACAAGGCCAAAAAGTAAATAAAATTTATATTTTGGTTATCCTAAATTAAAAACAAAGACGGGTGCACAAACAGCGCTGCTAGAAAGGAATACAAAATTATTTTATATATTTGGTTTTTAATTTACTAACAGTAAAAGCATATGGTTGAAATGGTTTCCTCTTTTAACATTTTTTCCCAGTCAAAATAATATTACATCAGCTGATTTTGTTTACATTTTTATTCTGTTGATAAAATTATGAACGGATTAGGATTTTTTATCCAAATAGATATTAACAACATAAAGAAAATTGTAATGTTTCGTATATCGTTTTTAGTTTATTGTTAATTTACAATATTTAAAACTGTTGTTATGTAAAATATGTTTAGCACTGTAGAGGTCAAATATTGATATAGTGCTTCCCGTGATTAAGAAGAATAATGCTAAAAATGTAGTTAAACCACTGATTAGCTATATAAGATTAGTTTTTTCAGTGCAAAAAAATGTCATTCTAAATTTCAAAACGTATTATTTTGTGATGGTACCGATGAAGCGATATATGCTTCCTTTTTTCGCATTCTTCAAAAAAATAGAAAACAAAAAATAACAAAATAGTAGTAAAGAAAAAATTCATGAATGAAACACAAATAAGGTCATTAGTTTGGTAATTTTGTTTGTATATTTTTGTATATTTTCGAGTATGTATGATGCACGTGCAGACGATCAGTGATCATAATATATATACATATTGTATTAAATACATACATACACACACATACATATTTTATATTTGAAATCTTCTCTAAACCAAATTTTGGAATAATATACATTTTTTTCTGAAAATTAGTTTGTTGATGATTTTTTTTTTTTTAACCTTCATCCGTCCCTCGCTTCATTTTTGACCAAAATCGAATTTTTATTTTTGAAATATCTTATTAAATTACTGCGTTATAATAAATAAAATTAAAAATAAAGGTGAATTTTGTATTTGCTTAGCGTAAATTTACTGATGAATTTATTTTGGTAATTTTTGCACAAATTTTAGTGTTACTTTTTTAAGGGACGGATGAAGAGTCGTACATATTAAATCAATCAAATCAAATCAATCAATCATTTGGAGAACAACAATTTTTATGGTAATATTTTTGAAAAAGCTCTACCAAAGATCGAGCTATGTTGGTAAATTCAGCAGGAGCACTCAATGAACCAAAATTTGTCTCATTCTTCTTTAAAAAAATTTCCGCCAAAAAAGTTTCGTCATCTTTCCTCACCAACTTCTACCGGCAGGTTTGGCAATTAATTTTCTTTAAAATACACTAGCATGTAAGCCTGTATAGTACACTAACGCATTTTGCTTTAAAACATGGATATCTGCTTCCTCAATGATATCGTCAGGTGGTAAATGATTGAACGGACATAACCTCATTAAATACCAAAAATTGCATCATTTTTATTTGTAATTTTCTTGGATGTTAAAGGTGTAATGGATTATTAAATTTAAATAAAATATGTTAAAATAATCGTATAAGGCCCATAATATTCGTGCAGTGCGAAGGTAACACAAATTTGTGACTCAGTGAGATTAAAATTATATTCGGGGATGTCCATGACTTCTTTCGAGAAGATTCTGGAATAACCGTTATTTAAATAATAATAGTAGGTCATATACAGCTATAAATGCTAGTCGACCTAATGCGGATGTTATATTTTGTAATGATCTGACAAATTTTGGTTCATTGAGTACTCCTGCTGAATTTACCAACATAGCTCGATCTTTGGTAGAGCTTTTTCAAAAATATTACCATACAAATTGTTGTTCTCCAAATGATTGATTGATTTGATTTGATTGATTTAATATGTACGACAAAGCGCATGTAAATGTTGTTGACATCGTTGTTGAAGTTGTTGCGTTCCTTCTCTCTCGTCTAATCGCCCTCCTAAATAAAAATTGTTCTCCAAATCTGACTAAATTTTTAACCAATTAATGTTTGATGATGTAAAAAATCTTAAAAGATTTATATCATTAACAGATCGAACCTTTGTGTAGAATTGGTAATTACTATAACATTTTCATAAAAATTATTATGTATGTACAATGTAAAAGTTGATTCAATTTTATAAATAGATTTGCACAAATTCAAGATTATAATAGTTCGTTTTATTCAAAATGTTTATTTTGATAAATGATTTTTGTGTGAGTGATCTGATCATATTCAATATAAATGATCCGTTCTGCTCAAGTCGGAAAAAACACATTCATAACAGAAAACTGCAAATAATTATTCTAACTTTTCATTTCGTCAAATAGCAAAGAAACAAATAAAGAATGCTTTAAGGCACATATGTTACTTAAAAATGATATGCCTAGGTAGTCAAATTGTTATCAATTCAAATTTTATTCAAACTTATTATCCTTTTATTATTGTATTTGTTTCTTGCACCTAGGAAAACGGCATCAGAAAGCATTTCAAAAGCAAGAAAAATATTATGTAACATCCAAATCAAAAGGGTGAATGACCTTAACCTTCATCCGTCCCTTAAAAAAATAACACTAAAATTTGTGCAAAAATTAACAAAATAAATTCATCAGTAAATTTACGCTAAGCAAATACAAAATTCACTTTTATTTTTAATTTTATTAAAAAGACTAAAGCTTTTAAAGCGAGGGACGGATGAAGGTTACAAAAAAAAAAAAATCATCAACAAACTAATTTTCAGAAAAAAATGTATATTATTCAAAACCTGCTAAAATTATAGTTTAAAAGATTTTGTATAGAATTGTAGAAGGTTTTGATATTATTCCAAAATTTGGTTTAGTTTAAAGAAGATTTCAAATATAAAATATGTATGTGTGTGTATGTATGTATTTAATACAATAGGTATATATATTATGATCACTGATCGTCTGCACGTGCATCATACATACTCGAAAATATACAAAAATATACAAACAAAATTACCAAACTAATGACCTTATTTGTGTTTCATTCATGAATTTTTTCTTTACTACTATTTTGTTATTTTTTGTTTTCTATTTTTTTGAAGAATGCGAAAAAAGGAAGCATATATCGCTTCACGGTACCATCACAAAATAATACGTTTTGAAATTTAGAATGACATTTTTTTGCACTGAAAAAACTAATCTTATATAGCTAATCAGTGGTTTAACTACATTTTTAGCATTATTCTTCTTAATCACGGGAAGCACTATATATAATATCAATATTTGACCTCTACAGTGCTAAACATATTTTACATAACAACAGTTTTAAATATTGTAAATTAACAATAAACTAAAAACGATATACGAAACATTACAATTTTCTTTATGTTGTTAATATCTATTTGGATGAAAAATCCTAATCCGTTCATAATTTTATCATTCGTAATACAACTAGTGCTCAATTATTATCGATAATTTTTTACGAGTTAAAAATTATAGATCATTAATTGCAGCACGTGTTGTATTTAGTAAGAGAATACAAGTTTCCCGTCAGCGATTGAATCACAATTCATCCATTTGTGTCATGTTGTATGCAAATTATTTGACAAGCTTTTGTTTGCACGGCTTTTCCTTTGATGTGTATATAAAAAATTCAATCATAATAAGAAAAATTGAAATACAATTACAAATTAGAGATAATTGTTTAGGATTTTCTTGTTGCTATGGTGAAAATTGTAAAACTATCGCGTTGCTATGGTGAAAATTGTAAAACTATCGCGTTGCCATGGTGAAAATTGTAAAACTACCGCTATAATAACGTGTTGTTGTTTGTATTTTGCATGGCAATCTAAATACTATTGCTGTAATAATCGCTTTTTCGTAAAATTTCCCATGGCATATTTTGTGAAAGTTGTATTCTCAACAGAATAAAAATGTAAACAAAATCAGCTGATGTAATATTATTTTGACTGGGAAAAAATGTTAAAAGAGGAAACCATTTCAACCATATGCTTTTACTGTTAGTAAATTAAAAACCAAATACATAAAATAATTTTGTATTCCTTTCTAGCAGCGCTGTTTGTGCACCCGTCTTTGTTTTTAATTTAGGATAACCAAAATATAAATTTTATTTACTTTTTGGCCTTGTTTAAAAGATCAAGGTGAAATAAAACAAAATATTTACATACATATGCATGTATTACTAAAGTAAAAGCATCTCCAAAAAAAACAAATGCGGTAGTATGAAGAGAACAAAAACAAAGATTATATAATCACAAACAAAAATAATTTAAATAACGGCAACATTGCAGCATGACTGACAAAAAAAATATTAAAACCAAGAAAATACATAAAGAACAAAGAGTACAACGTTACCAATTGCAATTATTGTCATTTTACGTAAAAACTAAAATCTAGCTTGTATGTATGTTGTTTTATATTGCTTTTAAAATCTGTATGTTCTATTAAATATACATACATAGATGTTTTGGTTTTTTTCATTTGGTTATTTAATTTTAGTGTTTGGAAATGGATTAGGCCGTTTCCGAAAGTTATACTTATTTATTTATACATAATATGTATAAATACATATTATGTACGTAAATAAGTATGTTGGCGAAGTAACTTAAAATAAGTATGAATCTACAAAAAAAAAATAATTTTTTTTTCATTTTAGATTGTTTTGTGTAAGAAAGGAATAGAAATATACTTATTTTAAGTTACCTCGCCAACATACTTATTTAAATAATTATGTCTAAATAAATAAGTATAACTTCGGAAAGGGCCGAAATCGAATAATCACCGTACTCAAGTTCAAGGTGAACTCTACCTTGCTATTTAAACAAGGAGAGTATAAATAGAAACTAAAATTAATCATTGAGAATGAGAGAGCGAGCAAAGTTAAGCACGCAAACAATTTTTTTCTTGTTTTTTGCGCCAAAAAATAAATATGTACACACACATCCACAACAAACATTTGGTTTACACTAAATAAGTACATGCTCAAATTAATTCAATTTGTTTTCTATTTATCATTTTCAATTTATAGAAAATGAGGGAAAAGCAATAATACCCAATACAAGACGACTAGACTTAAATTGAAATATAGCCTTTTCTGGGTATGTGCATACACCAATATACTATGTACATATTAATATTTTTAAGCAAAACCTGCTAAAATTCTCTCTTGAAGAGAGATAGAATTGTAGAAGGTTTTGTTTTTATGGCATCTACAATCATAAATTGGTTTGTTGATGTACATATAATAATGTAATGTACAAAATATTGGAATGCGAATATGCGAATCATGCGTGCGAATATCTTGTTTATTTTGTTTGTCGAGGTTTTTATTGTTTTCTTATTTTTAGTATTGTATGTATGTATTTTTATTTTTTAAGTACATAGCTAATTTATTAGGATTAAAAGTGATACTTTATTTGATGAGCAATTATATTTGCGAGCACAATAATGCGAGTTGTTTTTGTCTCGACCCCTAAATATGCCATTTTCAGAAAAACATTCAAAATTCAAATTGATGGTCACGAAATTAATAACCTTGCACAACAACTAAATCCTATCGGAAATTGAAAAAAAAAAAGAAATTATGATATGTTAAAATTTTACAATCTGATAATCTCGCTTGATCGTTGCTAACTGCATTATTAGATTATGTTTACCAGTGTCTTCCACAGAAAAAGTGTGCAAATTTACGTCACTGGTTCAAATCAATAATAAATAAGTTTGTAAGAGGTCTTAACAGATTTCAGAGGTCTTTGTGAAACTCAAATACAGTCGAATTTTTTATTTAATTCATTAATTCTTTGGCAACATAAATTGAGTTGCATATATAGTTTTTCAAATTCATAAAATTAAGAATAAATGAAATGTTGAGACATGCCACTTTTCATGCCACAAACACCTAAATACGTTTTATGACGAGACTATACCTACTACCTAGCGTAATATAATTTATGAAGCGGCGACTCAAACTTTCATAAATAAAAATAAATTCCCTTCTAAACCTGTTTTTACTAACAGTATGTAAAAAGTTTTTTTTAGTTTCTAGAATTTAAAAAGTGAACGATTCGACCCCATCAATAGGAATATATGCCAAATAATGTCAACTGTTAGTTATCGTGAGAATTGTTTCACCTTTATCAAAATGATCTTTTCATGCAGTTGTTCTGAATATTAATAAATTTGAAAAACTACATAAGTAACTCGAGTTACCTTGCTTATAGGATTACAAACTATTCTACAGTAAAATAACCTAATGAATAGTAATATAAAAACTTTTAAAATCACGAAATAATTTAGAAAATAAAATGTTAACTTAAATACTAATTACAAATGTATAATACAGACAAAATTGATTGTTAACAATCACACTTACGAATTGCAACACGGAAAATCCCTCTTGACCTCGAAAAATCGAAAAAAATATTATATGTATTCATTAAATATTCTAGACATAGAAGCCGTCGGTATACATTACTTCCATAATCAGTCCTGTGGCATGGGACATATAAAAATTCCCTTTGGCGTAGATTTCATTCGGGAACATAAATGCGCCAGGTAGAAGTGAGGTCTAAACAATTAACCCGTCCACATAAAGAATCTCCCACAAACATAGCCGCGGCAATTTTACGACGTTTTTCTAAAGTGTCCTATCAACATAAGACGGCAGGCCACATATCTGTTTCCACCTAGGCTGACTACGATCAGAGAGAACCCTGAGTTTCCTTAAAATATAAATGGTAAATTGCCTCTGAATTGACCCCAATCTATCGATGTGTACTGCATGGTGGGGTTACCATACAACCACAGCATACTTAAGATGTAATCTAACCAAAGGAACAAATAGACTTCCACATGAGAATATATCATGAAACTTCTTTGTCATTCGAATAATGGGATGATCCAAGGATTGGATAATATGTAAACAGAAAGTTACTTTGGTATCAAATACAACTCCCAAATCCGTTATTGAAGTTACTCTGCTAAGTTGATTACCGTCAAAATAATAGTTAGAAATTATAGGGTTAGAAGTCCTATAGAACGACATGACACTGCATCTGTTTATATTAACAAACAATCTATTAGCAGAGCACCATCTAGATAAACTATCTATTTCAGACTGTAGTATATCAACATCAACTAAAGACCGAGTTCGCATAAAAATCTTCAAATCGTCAGCAAACAATAGAACAGTACAAAATTTAAATATATCGGTGACATCATTCACAAATAAAAAAAAGATAATTGGGCCCAAGTGGGATCCTTGAGGAACACCCGAATGGCAATAGATAAAATTTGATTTGATGTGATTCAATAGAACAAACTGCTTCCTGTCTACTAAGTAAGATGCAATCCACTTTAGAAACCTTGGATCAACCCCAAGCGCAGCAAGTTTTTTTATAATAATTTTGTGGTCAATTAAGTCAAAAGCCTTAGCAAAATCAAAATAAATTGCATCAATCTGTGTCTTAGACTCAATCGATTCAATAACGAAATTTTGTAAACTGTAAAAGGTTGGTAGATGTTGATCTACCACTACTGAAACCATGCTGGAAAGATGAGATGATTTGTTTTGTATAAAATGTCAAATGATTAGTTAGGCACTATTAATTCAAAAAGTTTTGGTATTGTAGACAAAATTGAAATACCCCGATAGTTTGATATATCAGAGCGATCGCCTTTTTTATAAATTGGAACAATGTGGGTAATTTTCCAAGTAGCTGGGAAATATCCACTCTCTAAAGATAGATCGAACAGATAGCATAAGTCTTGGTTTCGACCGCAAAGTTCGTTGTTATTTTAACAACGGGAAATATTATTTTTTTGCGGTTGTATCGATGTTTCTTTTATAAATGGATTTGTAATGCAATTACAATTGCAATTGTATTAAACCTCAAAACTTATAAATACATATACAAATGAAATATCGACACAATCGTAAAAATAAAAAAAATTCCCGTTGTTAAAATAACAACGAACTTTGCGGTCGAAACCAAGACTAAAGGTGTAGTTATGTAGGATGCTACCGACTTAAGAATAGATGAGGGTATTCCATCTGGTCCGCAGCCATCCTTAAAATCTATAAGCGCCTTGGTAATCTCATCCTCCGTTATTGTTTTTTGGGCTTTGACTTTCGAGTCAGCCGAACGGAATTATTTTTTCTTACAAAAATGTTTATTTTAAATTTATTTTTCTATAATTTTAAATTCCATTAGCATACAAATGCAACAAGTCATAAACAGTATATAACCCTCGTGCTCGAGCCGTTTGGAATGTTTTAAAACTCGCCGAACGATTGCCGAATGAGCCCAACATCGACATTATGATTTTCGGGTCAGCGGACACAAACACTCATGATCGCGTTGATTGCAAAGATCAACAAGTATGTGAATGGTTATAACTGGTTTTCTGCTGTGGATACAACACATCGATAAGTCATCCATCCTTCAAATTAAAAAAATATCAAAGCAGCAGACTTGACGCTTTACAGGATAGATTTGAAGGGCTATAGAGTGAACATTTTGTTAAAGAAAAACAATTTTTATGCAAATCCACACCTAATCTTGCACAGTCTATTATAAATGAGCCTCTATAGCTCAAAATAGATTGTGTAAGTATGGGGTTGGTGTTTTATTCAAATTTTTTGTAAACAAATAAATAAATAAATAAACAAATAAATAAACAAATATGTTAAATGAGGGATGTTATGTTGGGAAGCACCGATGAAGCGACTATTATCAACTTGAATATCATATGTTTTATGTTTGAGTCGTGTGAGTGAGTGATCTGATCATATTCGATATAAATAATAATGTAGTATTATCCGTTCTCCTCAAGTCGGTAAAAGTAAAACACATTCATAACGGAAAACTGCGTACAATTAATTATTCTAACTTTTTATTTCTTCAAATAGCAAAGAAACAAAAAATGTTTTGTGGCATATCCTTAAAAATGATAAGCCTAGCCAAATTGTTATCAATTCATATTTTAATCAAATTTATTATCCCTTTTATTATTGTATTTGTTTATTGCACCTAGAAAAACGCATCAGAAAGCATTTGATAAATAACATCCAAATAGAAAAGGTGAATGACCTAAAGCGCACAACAAACTCATTTCAGAAAAAAAATACATATGTATAACCAACATTTTTTTTAGTTTTCATACAGGAGGAGATTTCAAATATAAAATATGTATGTATGTGTAAGTATTATACAATAGAATAGGTAGATTGATCACTGATCAGCTGACAGCGGCACGTCGAGCGAGCAAATTAACACGTGATGTGAACAATTTTTTTCAATTGGTTTTGCGCCAAAAAATGAATATGAACACACACACAATACCTAAACATTTGATTTTCCCTAAATAAGTTCATTCGCAAATTAATTCAATTTGTTTTCTATTATTGTCCTTTTCTAGCACCAAGGCCACTAGACTTAAATTGAAATTTAACATTTTTTGTTTGTGTGCATGCCAAATTGCCAATATTATATTATGTTTAAGGCATCTAGTGCGAAATTTTGTTTATTTTATTTGTCAAGGTTGTTAATGTTTTATAATTTTTATTATTTTATGCCTTGCTAAACATATTTTACATAACAACAGTTTTTAATGTAAATTAACAATAAACTAAAAACGATATACGAAACATTACAATTTTCTTTATGTTGTTAATATCTATTTGGATGAAAAATCCTAATCCGTTCATAATTTTATCAACAAAATAAAAATGTAAACAAAATCAGCTGATGTATTATTATTTTGACTGCGAAAAAATGTTAAAAGAGGAAACCATATCAACCATATGCTTTTACTGTTAGTAAATTAAAAACCAAATACATAAAATAATTTTGTATTCCTTTCTAGCAGCGGTGTTTGTGCACCTGTCTTTGTTTTTAATTTAGGATAACCAAAATATAAATTTTATTTACTTTTTGGCCTTGTTTAAAAGGTCAAGGTGAAATAAAACAAAATATTTACATACATGTATTACTAAAGTAAAAGCTTCTCCAAAAAAAACAAATGCGGTAGTATGAAGAAAACAAAACCAAAAATTATATAAATATGACTGACAAATTTAAATTACGGGACGATTACTGTACTTACGGTACTTTAAAAGTGATATGCCTACCTAGCCTACATAGCTAAATTATTATCAATTCTTATTTTAATGAAATGTATTATCCATTTTATTATTGTATTTATTCATTGCACCTACGAAAACGCATCAGAAAGCATTTAAAAAGCTAGATAAATAACATCAACAAACTCATTATTATTTCAGAAAAAAAAGTATATTCAACATTTTGTTTGTTTTCATCAAAAACATTTATAATTCCAAACGAATTATAGTTTGTTTTGTTATGAATGAAAACGACTACTGAAGGTAGCATTGGTAACTAAATGACGACAGCAACGTTGCATATTATTTATTTTCATACAAACACATATTTACTTTTTATTTTTACACTCTTGACAAAAATATTGTATTAGTTCAAATTCATTTATTGAATTTAATAAAAAAATAATTAAGATAATATAAATTTAAAAGATGTCTTGATGTTAAAAATCGAATTGTGCCTTAATACTTTTATATTTAACGTGTAGTTAAGTCAAACACACTACACACAGAGTGCATTATCGAAAACATCTGTACGACAAACATATTTATGACATCTTGTTTTCTAGTGTACAATTAATTAAATTATTTCATTAAAACTAAATAAATTTAATTATTTATTACACTGACATTCTTAGGTAAACGCCAAGCGAATCATTTTGATCAAACATTTACATATGTATCTCGAATCTCGAATAACGAATGACGAACAAATATTTAGCGTATTTTATTGAGAAATTTACAACAAAAATTGCACTAGGCAGAAAAATTAAGTAATTCAAAACATAATTTGAATTATTTAATTCAAGCTCGAACAAATAAAATACTATTTATGTAGAGAATTAACAACATAAAACCTATAAATTAAATCGAAAAAATAATTCTCAACTTATATTCTAGAGAAAAAAAAATATCCAAATGTTACATCCAAGATCCAACCACCATACATTACAAATTTTTCTCAACAAAATATGCTGATTGTTGTTGTAATTTATTTTGTTGTTCAAACATATGTACACATAAATAGGGCTTGGTTTATTCGATATTATTATACGGCGTTGCCGTGATGTAAATTAACCAAAACAAATTATATTAGTGTTGGGTAATTTTTTTATTAAAGGCTTATGTACACAACCAACCTCAGTTCAGTAGTCACTTTGTACCTTTAAATTTGTTATAGTTCTTCTTGGAATTATAGATGTTTTTGGTTTTCATACAGGAGGAGATTTCAAATATAAAATGTATATGTGTATGTATATTATAAATAGGTAGATAGATTGATTGATCATGATCACTGATCAGCTGCACGCAAAACCTGCTAAAATTCTCTTTAGAGAGAATTATAGAAGGTTTTGGCTGCACGTGCATATACAGCTGTATATACTCACACATCTATACATACTCTAAAATACACAAAACTATATAAACAAAATTACCAAATTAATGACCTATTTTTGTGTTTCATTCATGTATATTTTTATACTATGCGAATACGTTTTGTTATTTTATGTTTTAAAAAAGGTGTGAAAAATCAATTATTTACCTCTTAGTTTACGTGTACACGCACATTACAAGAGATAATTGATTTTGACCAAAAAAGCCAACCTTGAAAAAATTCAACTATGTATGAAAGCGCATATGTATATAAATATTGTTAAAAATAAAAATAAGAAATCTCACTTTTATTTAAACAACAACAAAAACCGGCTATCATAAACTTAGTTTAATTTAAATAAGCGAACACTCTATAAAAAGATTAATTCTACATAATTTCTCTTATTCCGCATGCCAATTAAATGTAAATTTAAAGAAAATCTGTACACAGTTAAAATAAAATAAAAACTCGTATAGTAAATAAATTAAATAAGAGATGGCGTTGTTAGTATTTTACAATTTGTTTTTTACATTTATTTTGTAAAAAATGGCTCCATGTAATTTACACGTTTTTTACATGTAAAAAACCATGTAAATTACACAATGTAATTTACACGCCCAACTGTGTATTCATCGATAGTTGAAAGTTAAAAATGGACAAAGTAGTGGTAAATGTACCCGCGCCGTTAAGTTGCATAGGAAATATGTCGGCAAATTGGAGAAAATTTATTAAAGCGTTTAAAAACTACATGATTGGCCTTGAGATCGATGAAAAGCCAAAACACGTGAAAGCTGCCATTTTTAAAAACATAATTGGAGAAGATGCTCTAGAAATCTATGAGCAATTTAATCTAGATGAAGAGGACGAAGCAGATTACGATGTGATAGTTGCCGAGTTTGAAAAATATTGCATCGGAAAAACTAATATCATATACGAGCGATATTGTTTCTACAATAGAAACCAACAAGATGGCGAAGCATTTAATCAATTTTTAAATGATGTTCGAAAATTAGCGAAGTCTTGTGAATTTGGTACACAGGAGCAAGCACTTATTAGGGACCGAGTCATTTTTGGATTGCAAGATTTACAACTCCAGGAGCAATTAATTAAAACGGGTGATCCATCTTTAGAAAAAACGATTGAGCAATGTCGTATAACAGAACAAAATAAAGCTCATACCAAACAAATTCAACAACATGCGGGTGATGTTCATGATATTAGAGGTAATTATAAGAAAAATGTAACTGTTTCATCGGACAGTAATTATTCACAGTTTCGTCGAGATGATAATTTAAATTTTAATAATAAAAATAAGCAGACATCGCAATCATCGTCATCACAACCAGGGACGCGGATTAATTGTTGCAGAAAATGTAATCAGTCTCATCCAGTTGGTAAGTGTCCAGCTTATGGAAAGAGATGCATAAGATGTAAAGCATTGCACCATTTTGCTAGATGTTGCAGGTCGAAACAGGTTAATGAAATCGAGAAAGATCGTGGTTGCGATGATGATGATTGTGGTGAGATTGATCAATTATATATAGAGAGTTTAGAATTAGTGGATATAATAGATTCTAACCTTCCTTCAAAAAGAAGTGTGATTGGTTGGTATGAATATATTTTGGTCGAAAATGAAAAGGTTAATTTTAAACTTGACACGGGTTCGGATGTTAACATCATACCAATAGTGGTATTTCAAAAGTTGAATTGTGGAAAAGATATAAAGAAAACTGACATTCAGTTACGGGCGTATGGTGGTACAAAAATCACTCCTTGCGGTTTGGTTAATTTGATTGTTAGATGTAGAGATTTTGAATCAGAGGAGTGTTTTGTTTTGGTAGATACTGATTCCATTCCAATAATGGGACTAAATACATGTTCAAAAATGGGTTTAATAAATAGGGTTTGTGAAATTTCAGATGAAAAGAAAAATTTTATTCAGGCTAATAGGGAAATTTTTACAGGACTTGGGAAATTCCCAAATCTTCTAAAGTTATTTGTGAAAAGTGATGCCATTCCTGTTACTCGGCCTCCTAGAAGATTGTCCTTGAAGATTAAACCTAAAGTCAAGGATGCGCTGAATCAGTTAACGCGAATGGGGGTTATTGAGCCCATTACTGAACCGAGTGATTGGTTAAGTAACCTCACTGTGGTTGAGAAGCCCAATGGAGCAATCAGACTATGTCTAGATCCCAAGTTTTTAAATTTGGCTCTCAAAAAGGAACATTATTTGATTCCCACATTAGAAGATCTTAAAGCTCAGCTGTCTGGTTGTGAATACTTCACGGTGTTAGATTTGAAGGATGGGTTCTATCAAATTGAGCTAACGCCAGAATCATCCGAGTTGTGTTCCTTCAGCACACCGTTTGGAAGTTATAGATTTAAACGGCTGCCATTTGGCATTAATGTTGCCCCAGAGGCTTTCCAAAGAATGAACGAAAGTAACTTCGGCGACATTGATGGTCTTTACACGTACATTGATGATCTTTTGATAAAGGCAAAAACTGAAAAGGAGCATGATGAGATTTTAATGAAAGTGGTTCAGAGGGCGAAGGAGTTAAATATAAAATTTAACATGGATAAAATTCAATACAAAGTAAAAGAGGTTACCTTTTTGGGGCATAGATTTAGTAAAGAGGGTATGAAAACTGATTCCAGCCGAGTTAAAGCTATTGTAGAGATGGAAAATCCAAAATCGAAAAAAGATCTTCAACGCTTTCTCGGTATGATTAATTATTTACGTAGTTTCATTCCAAACTTAGCAGAAAAAACAGAGCCACTACGTCAATTGCTAAAAAATAATACAGAGTTTGTGTGGTCTAAAGTACATTCGGATAATGTTGAGATACTGAAAAAATTAATAACTAATTCACCAATTCTTCAGCCATTTGATGCTAATAAGAACATTGTGATTCAAACTGACGCTTCTAAAAGCGGGGTGGGATGTGTTCTACTGCAGGATAAGAAACCTGTAGCTTATGCATCCAGAAGCCTTACGTCGGCTGAAGAGAATTATGCGCAGGTCGAAAAAGAGATGTTAGGTATATTGTACTCGTGTACAAAATTTCATAATTATATTTATGGTCGTGATGTACGAATACATACTGACCACAAACCTTTGGTGAGTGTTATGAGAAACGAGATGTCAAAAGTTAATTCATCCCGATTAAAACGGATGAAAATGAAAATGCTCAAGTATAATCTAGATGTAGCATATGTCCCGGGAAAGGATCTGCATATAGCTGACCAATTATCTAGATCATATTTAAAGGACGAACCTGCTACCGAATTTTTAGAATATACAGATGTAGTACATGCGATAAATATGACTGATAGGCACAAAGAAATATTTCAAGGCGAGGTGCATAAAGATCCTGCTTTATCTAAATTGATTTTAGTTTATCAAAATGGGTGGCCTAGAGACAAAAAGAATCTTCCAGATGAGGTAAAACCATATTGGAAGTTCCGCGATAGCATTTTTTATGATGATGGTATTTTGTTTTTTGGCGAAAGAATAATAGTTCCAAATAGTTTAAAATATGATATGTTTAAAAAATTGCATGAAGCTCATATTGGTATAACTAAAACTAAGCAGAGGGCTAGAACTATTTTCTACTGGTTCGGCATAGATGCGGATATCGAAGATTATATTAGTAAATGTCGCATTTGCGAGAAATATCAAGCATCTAACACACACGAGCCTCTTATACCACAAGAGATTCCAGAGTTACCTTTTCAGAAGATTGCGTGTGATATAATGACAGTAGAGACGAAGGATTACCTAGTTGTAACAGATTATTTTACAAAGTGGCTGGAAATCTTGCCTCTTTGTAACAAACAATCAAATGAAATCATAAGGAATTTGAAAATGATATTCGCATGTCATGGAATTCCTAGGATATTGATTTGTGATAATATGCCTTTTGCATCTAAAGAATGTATAGAGTTTTCAAAGGATTGGCAATTTGAGATAACAACTTCAAGCCCAAATTATCCTCGCGCAAATGGGCAAGCTGAGAAAGCTGTAGGTATTGCAAAGCGAATTGTCAAAAAGTCTTTGAATGAAAAGAAAGATTTTGAGTATGCCTTGCTTGAGTATCGTAATCATCCAGTTTCAAATCTTTCTGCTTCTCCATCACAGTTGTTAATGAGCAGACGAACAAGATCTAAGGTACCGATTAAAGAATCTCTCTTAAAGCCTAAAGTTGAAGTTGATATTAGGAATCTTTTAACTCGAAATCAAGAAAAAATAAAATCGTACCATGACCAACGATGTAAGTCTCGATACGAATTGAATTTGGGTGATACTGTGGTATATCAGAAAAATCGAACATGGGAACCTGCTAAAATTATACAAAAATACGAAAGTCCACGGTCGTATATTATCAAAAATGAAAACGGTCAGGTATTAAGACGAAATATGTATCATTTGAAAAAATCTCCACATGAGCCTAGACATACTGCGTTTGCAGATGAAAGCTTTGATGAAAACAAAATTAGTATCTCAAATAGGATAAGTAACACTCATAATTCTAGTAGGAGCACTGAATCCGAACAAACCAATAACTTGAACAGATCCAAGAATTATGAAAGTGAAACTCCCTTAAATTCAGATGGAGGAATCGTCAATGTAAATCACCAGCTGATTCAAAATCAGAATGTCATTCCGCAAACGACAACTAGATCGGGCAGGGTTATAAAACTTCCAGAAAAATACAATGATTATGTTCAGTTTTAAGTTTTGTAATACAAGTCAACCAATTTCATTGAAGTTTGAATTATTTTTTTTTGAAGGGAGGAAGGAAGAATTATAATAATCTTGTTATGTAATTATAATTTATTTTGAATTTTCGAAATGTAATATTTTTGTAATAATTATTTTTATAAAAAAAAAAAAAAAATAAAAAAAAAAAAAAAAAAAAAACACGGGAAGATGTTGTAACTAAATATAGGTATATTGGGTTGTTCTAGTACTGCATAGTTGTAGAATGGGTTAATGTAGAGAAGAGGAAGACAATGGTACTAGAAAGGGTAGTGCGTAAGAGAACGTCAATTAATGTAGAAGACGGTAACCAATAAATGTTAAGATTATACGTTCAATTATATTGTGTTTTATTGTTTAATAATAAAGAGTAATAAAAGACACAACAAAGATGGCACTAGTAGTTTTTTTTAAATTTTTTCTTTGTTGTATCGAAACAAAAATATAAACAAAAGCAAAAAACACGAATAAAACTTACAACTAGACATGAATTATAAAAAAAATTAATTTTATTTTTGATTTATTTACCAAAAATTAAAAATTATTAAAGCTGACATCTTTAGAAGTTATCCCGAACTATGTTTCACGTATTAAATAATACTGCATTATCGATAAATCTGCCAATATCATTGACCGCAAGTTTACTATGGAAAAGTGTCATTATGTCCTTTATAGGGTATTATAATTTATTTGGCTTAATGTCCTAAAAAACGCACAAATACAACAAACAAAAATAATACAATACAACCATAAAAATTTATACTATACATCGTGTACGAATACAAAATTCTCAATTCCCGTGTCTCGGTTTGCGAACAAAATTTACGTACAGGTTGTGGTTTGAGACAGTCCCAATTCTTGAGAACGCAGCAATATTTGCATTACCTCGAGCGTTTCTTTGTCTTATTGGCACTTGAACATTATGTAAAGAAAATGTACGCTCAAAATTTTCAACAATTCGACGAATAGCGAGCACACTTGGACGATTATTACGACTATAAAATGGCAAAACCGCACGAAAAGTTGCAATTGGAGAACGATTATTTTGATAATAAAACTGAATAATTTGTAAACGTTGTGCTTGTGTATATCTCACCATGATGAAATTGTAAACATTACTGAATACCATGATTCAATAAATCACAGGTTAGCTCGATTTTTCAAACACGTGTTCGTGACGTCATGCAATTCCGATAAATACAGTCAAACCTGTTTTTGTGCGGTCTGTTTTTATGCGATTTTTTTTTACCCGATTATTTTCTATGCGATTTTTTTTGTGCGATTTCTTTTATGCGGCATAATTGATATACCGCTTAAAAAAAATCGCACAAAAAATATCGCATAAACAAAAAATCGCATAAAAAACGACCGCACAAAAACAGGTTTGACTGTACGTAAGTTATTCTTATTTTACTTTTCGTATTTTTATTTCTTGTTGTAATTTATACGTAAAAGAATTGGGTGACGTCAAAAAAAAAAAGATGGCCATTTGTTTACATATTTCGAGCTAACCTGGGTTTTTATTGAATCATGACTGAATACAATGAAACAAAAAATGACAAATCATGACATATATTACAAATGGCCGAAACGTCATTTAAAAATCATATCATTCCTATTGGAAAACCCCATGATTCAATAAAACAAAAGGTTAGCTCGAAATATGTAAACAAATGGCCATCTTTTTTTTTGACGTCACTCAATTCTCAATACGTATATAAATTACAACAACAAATAAAAAAACGAAAAGTAAAAAAGAATTGCATAACGTCACAAACACGTGTTTTGAAAAATCGAGCTAACCTGGGATTTATAGAATCATGGGAAACCCCTATATATTGGTAGGGAACAAAATAATTTTTTTTTGTAGAAATAATCCCGAAGCTAGCATGGGTGGCACCCGATGCGGATATCGTGGTGTCACCGCAAAAATGGAAACTGTTAAAAATCCGATAAACGTAAAGTATGATTTTGTTTGTTTATGTGTGAGTCATGTATCGATGCCCAACTCACCTGTCATTCGTTTCTATTGGAATGTAGTAGTCCTCAGATTTTTTCACAGCAAGCTATATTGCCTCTTCTTCAATAAGATTCGTTTTTCTTCAATTTAAAGACGAAGTGCCCCTATTTTTATAGCTAATTAATCAATGCTCAAGCCTTTACTTTGCAAAGTAATCTGAGCACAATTTATTTCCCTTCTAGCACATCATTCCAAAAGAAAAGATAGCAAAGAAACGTAAAATCACATACAGGCGGCATAAGGTTCTGTGCAGCACCTCTGATGCCTACAATTTCTTGTTGATCACATACATAATTTCTCAATTGCTTAATTACACTACCCTGAAAAATTTTGCCCCTGGACAATGAATAGTTGTTCGCGAAGTAATTTTCCACGCTGAATCCGAATCTGGGCTCAGAATTGCTCTATCACGTCAGGTTTATGAGATATTCTAACCTAAAAGCGCTAAAAACACGCGTTTTTTGACATATTTGATGTTATCTAGCACCGCGATTTTTTTTTTTCTTCAAAAATCCATCTGTGGAATCTTATAGTACAAGTCTTCTTCTTTCAAATGCCGTTGAGTTTGCTCAAATATCTTTTTTTTCGCCGAGATATCGCATTTTCGAATTAGCATGTTCGTGAATTTTTCGGTATGCGAAAATTGTATGGTCACTTTTTATTTTGTTTTGTATTATGTGATTTTTTTCCCGTTCACTTCATGACTTCCTGAATCTTACCAATAGTAAAAAAAAATTGTTTGAACAATTTATTTTGGCAAAACGAATAGTGATAAAGTTTTTGTATACCGAGAAATTCACGAACATCCAAATTCGAAAATGCGATATCTCGGCCAAAAAAAAAAGATATTTGAGCAAACTCAACGGCATTTGAAAGAAGAAGACTTGTACTATAAGATTCCACAGATGGATTTTTGAAGAAAAAAAATCGCGGTGCTATATAACCTCAAATATGTCAAAAAACGCGTGTTTTTAGCGCTTTTAGGTTAGAATATCTCATAAACCTGACGTGATAGATCAATTCTGAGCCCGGATTCAGATTCAGCGTAAAAAATTACTTCTGGTACAACTACTCATTGCCAAGTTGCACCAAATTTTTAAAATTTTGCAGGGTAGTGTTATTTATTTCATAGCTTACGAGCATTTATAAATCATCACAATTTATAAATTAAATTATTTACTATTAGCACATAACTTGGTTAAAATGGCTTTAAGCCTACGTGATTTATCGTTGAAAAACATAAAAACATTGTGATGGTTTGTGTAAATTTTTATTTTTTTCACGGTCGGGTGTTCACGGTTTTTCACGGTTTTTCACGGTCACCCCAAAACGGATTTTATATATTGTATTTAATAATAAATGTCTAAATTAACTAATTCCTAATATAAATTCTAAATTTCGTCGGAAATGTTGGAAAAATTCTATAAATATCAGAATTCTTAAATTTTACGAAATTCTAATTTTACAATAACATTAAGGATTTTAATTTTTAAACTTCCATTTTCCATTTTTACTTTCCCAAATTCGCAATAATTTTATAAATTTTAATACCCCACAATACAAAACTTCTAAATTTTTTCCTAAATTTCTTAATTGCTTTTCTTTCCAAACTACTTTACAGAATTCGTTAATTTCTAAAATCGATAATCCCAAATTCCAAATACATAAAATGATGAATTTGAATTTAACGATTTTATAAAATTTTTAAAATCCTAAATTAATTTTTCCACTATTAAAATTTCCAAACTCCAGAATCCTTAAAGTTTATAAAATTCTTATTTATGCTTCTAATGGTTTTCGCTTTCTAAATTCCTAACACTTAGGATGAATTTTAGAGTAAAGTTCAGGGTTAGTTTTAGAGAGGGTTTTCCAGTGAATTTTAGGGTGATTTCTAGAGTAGGTTGAATTAAAGGGTATATTTTAGGGTTAATATTCAGATTGAACTATATCAACATTTTTAAAACTACAAAACTTTGGCATAATAATTAATGTGTTTAAATTATAATTTATTTTTTGATGTCTATGTTGTTTTTATTTTGATTTAATTATTGACCAAAATCAAGAAAACCAACACAAACAGGAGTGATGATATTTTGTATTAATACCGATATACCATAAACTCGTGTCGCCATTTAATAAACCTTTAAGTCTGTCAACGCAATTAGACAAACGGGTTTAGCTAATCGCGCTTAAGCTCAAGTATAACCCAGCATCACTAAAAGGAGAACTCCCCAAAATTGCTTAGTATTGGACCCTTTGCGCAAGAATGACAGGCAACCGAGACAAAAAGTTCAGCCAAAATAAAAGCTTGACAAAAATTTCGAAAGCGTTTCCATCGAAGGAAAATATAATCGCAAGAATTGAACAATCAATGAAAAAGTCAAAGAAATCTTACAAAAATCAAAAAAGACCGACACATAAGCAGCCATAATATTGATAATGAAATAAATATCGATCAGAAAACTGTTTTAAAACATTTGCGTAAGGCTGGATCCACAAAAAAGCTCGATGTTTGGATGCCGAAGGAGTTGTCGATGAAAAATTTACATCAGTTAATTCCTACTGGAACGCAACGAAATCGACCCAATTTTGAAGCAAATCAATACTGGCGATAAAAAATGGGTGAAATACAAGAATGTCGTTCGAAAAAGATTACGGTCAAAGAAAGGAGAAAGGTTATGCTGTGTGTATGGTGGGATTAGAAGGGAATCGTACATTATGAGGTTCTAGAACATGGTCAAACGATTGATTCTAATCTCTATTGTCAGAAATTAACCAGATTATAGTAAGTAATTCAAAGAAACCGACCAGAATTGATCAATAGAAAGCTTGTTGTTGTCCTGACTAGCATTTATTTCGATCTCTGCAAATCTCCCTTGATGGTCTAAAGTTGGCTTCAAACAAGGACGGTCAAAATCACTTAGCCAAGATTTCGCCGATAAACTCCAGAATTTCTACATCGATAGAAATATGAAACTTCTGGCAGAAGGTCTTAGATAACAATGCCTAATATATGTATGCTCATACAAAACAAAAATGTAATCAAATGACAAAAATTGTCTCAATACATTTTCCCCATCCTCTTATTCAAAAGCTTCAGCTTAAACCAATCACCTACAACCTCTGATAAGTTTTACAATCGAACACGACAGAAAAACACAACCTATACATAACCTAGCTTTTTTGATATTTGATACTTTCAAAATTAGTACATTACAATTTATTTTTTCATTTTACTTACTTTCAGAGGTTGATTCCATTTTGTCCGATAAGGATTGGTTGTGCTTTCGATTTTCTGTATTACTTTTAACAGGCGCGTTGTTTACCAATTCCGTAACAATCTTGATCCTATTCGAATAAAGGTAGCATTGTGAGTAATATTCTAGAACACGTAGAACAGAAGGAAATCTAATCTTCTATGCGTGATTCCCGAACATTAACTCAATGGAAAACAAAACCCATCTTGAAACATTTTTTTTTGAACTTTTGGCCAGCTTATTTGATTTAATCTCTTAAAGTTAATCCTTGAATTTAAGTTAGTATCTCTTAAGGTTAATTTTACTATTTAGGGGTGGTATCCGACTCCTTGAATGTCACTTTTCCCACAAAGCGCCCGTTATACGTCCCCAAATCAACCATTTATATTTTACAAACATTTTCCGTTATTTTTAACGGGGTTTATTAAAACTGAGACGTCAGTATCGCTATAGTCCATTTGAGCAATTCAAACAAATAAAACCATGAACAATACAAAATCAGAATTAGTGGAAATTGTCTTTTCGGACCGATACCCTCACCAACTTGTCACATTTTCAATATCTCGTTCCATCTCTATCCTCAAGTCCAGTCGAATACTAAAATCTACATTTGTACAAAATTTCGACCAAAACTATCAAATTTTTTTTTGAGAATTTTAGGAAAAACAAAAATAACAAAATTTGTTTGATTTTCACGGACGGAAGGGCGGACACCACATTTTTTAAATCGATGTTTTGGAGTGATTTCATGATCCCACCCCGGCGATTTCCGTCAAAAGTCCACCGGTACCGCATTTCATGATACCGCCCCTGCAAATGAATTAAGCGCAATTGTTGGAAGTTAATCACTAAAGTTTGCACTTCATTTCGCGAACAATTTACCACAGTCTAATAATAAAAACTGTATTAATTGCAAATACGATTTAACATTCAAAACCGTTCACATAAAATTTCCCGCGACTACAAAAACAAAAATATTGGATAGCCGCGCGGTCAATTCCAAAAAGAAAACATCGTCAATAAACTAAAATCCAATAAACAAAATTAATTTTGTTAACTCTTTTTGGTTATGTATATACTTGAATAGGAGTCAGTATGTCTGGCAAACTCCAAAAGAAATCACATTACCGGCGTATACATACCTCCATCACACAATAAACATTTTTAACAGCATAATATACAAAATGTTATATGCCTTGTGCTAAACTTAAAAAGCAGAAGAAGCAGAAGAAGAAGGTGAACACAAATCGAACAAAAGGACGCTACACAAGAATATAATAAAGTCTTAAGAACAACAAAAACACAAGACGAAATCAATGAATAAGAAGACATGTAAAGATTGATGGTTTTTTGATCGATAGAAATTTTGGAAAAATATAAAAAACTAAAATAAATCGAATTTTTACAAGAAAGATTTTTATTTACAGGAACGGTATGTATGTATGTATACCGCAGTTCGTTATGCGCGCGGGGTTATAAATAAAACTGTCGGCGCTTTAAGGCACAAAAAGCCAAAGCGAAAAAAAAAATCAAAAAAAAATGTTGTGCAATAAACAAAAATTGAATGAGATTTTGGTTTTTCATCTTTAACATATTACAAAAGAAAAAAAAATTATCGGTTTCCAATCTGCGTGTCTGCATATCTCTTAATTTAGTTGAGATCAATATTTATATATCTGCATATAACATATAACGGCAAAACAAAAATGTCAACCTGTTGTTAAAGTGATTTATCCAGTATGTCCACCTCCACTCTCTATAAAAATAAATATTTTTAATACCCGTCTCGCCTCTCGCAGTATAAGAAGCACTGGATACGAGTACATATATTTATAAAGACATCAAAATAGAATTTAATCCTTTTCTTCATACCAATTTATGGTTTATACTTCAAATATATACGACGTATATGTACTGTACATCTATATTAAGATGCGATAATATTTATTGTCTTCGTAGACCTTTTAAAGAAGGTGAAACAATAAACCAGTTGATTGACAAGTAATCATTCATAAAAATAAAAAAAAATCGTGTGTGTGTGTGTTTGTATGTGTTTGTATTAACCAAACCCGAACCACCTACATTGCTTTATTAGAACTCTGGAAAGATTATAACATTGGGAATGCAATTTATTGTTCTGTTGTCTTTTAGTTCATTTCTTGCAAATCGACTAATGCCAATCATATAAGGAATCAAGAGAAAAGAATTATTAGTAAGACGGTTTTTTTGTTGTTGTTTGGTTATTGAAATTCTTTTCATCTTTCTATAACTGTACACATAAAAATAGTTGTTGCTGTTGTGATTTTTGAGTGATTGGTCATTTGAGGGGCATTTATGCGGAACGAGACAGTAGTTTTTGCGGAAAGGAAATTCAGGTGAATTCATGTGGGAATAGTTAATTTATTTTAAAAATTGAACTTAACTTATACGGTTTAACAGGTAAGTGTAATTAAACGCCATCTATAGTCTAATAATCATTTATTAATCGATTTTGAAAAATTTACTTTATAATATAATTTATTTTAAATTTTCAGATTTTTCTAAAAGATAATTAAAGAACATTATTATTATTATTATTCCTATTACTTTCTTTATTTCAATAAAATAAATACAAAATTAACTTTACATTACTTTAGAAATATGATCTCTATGTAATAAACAGTTCTTGAAAATTAGAAGTTAGGGGTTCGACTTTATTTTAAACAAATCTGCAACAAAATAAAATTTTACGAACATTTTTCGACGAAACCATCATCTGCAAATATTTAGACTCAATTGAAGATCCGGATTATATCGCGGATATAGACGAACTTGAACTTACGATGCTGATGTTCCATCAACATCAAGTGTTCCGTGCAATAATTTACTCATACCTAGATCTGTAAAATAATCGAACGAACCAGCTCGGAAACGAAAATTAAATAAACCCAATTGGAAAAAAGAAGTTGTATGTAAAAAAAAAGGCAAACTTGCAAGGTAAAACAATGCTTGCAAAACGAGTGCAGCCAACAAAATGTGATGTAGCCTGCCCTTATAAATGTACATTTTTTATTCCTAATAAAATGCGAGGGAAATTCATAGCCATTTTTGAACGCTAAATGATGAGGCAAAAAAATTCTTTTACTCCAATTTTGTTGCGGTTTCTAGTTCAAAACGCAAAAGAACAGCATCAGAAATTTCTCGAAGGAAACATTTAAATATTTTTTTCCGATCATTTTCCAACCACGCTTTCCATATCGCAATAGTCCATTTATTATTTTTTCAAAAATAATTATAATCAAGAGACTGGCATTTCCAACCCATCATCAACAGGAAAACATCAAAAAACTAAATTATCTGATCAAGATATTTTGGCAATTCGTATAGTCACATTGAAAATTTTCCGCGTATGAGTGTTGATAGTCATAAACAATATGTGGAGTCTGGACTTTATCAGCGAAATTGTATCGATTATTTTAAATAGCAGAACAAGGTTGTAAAATAACGTATTCTGTTTATCGGAAAATATTTAACACCAAATACAACTTGTCATTTTTTATCCCTAAAAGAGTGAGAGCCAAGTGCTGACCAAGTTTTAAAGCAAAATAGACGCAAGAAATTAAATGAAAGAGCAAAGGAGCGTCGATCTGAGGATAAATCATTAATTAACAACGAAATAGCAGGAATTTCGTATGACCTACAAAATGTTTTCTACTTGCCTCATGTGACCCTATTCTGGTTTTCGCAGGGAATTTGGAATTGGGAATTGTTTTAATGTGAATTTTTTCAGTAGTTTTGCATTCTTTCTTTCCACAGTATACTGCAACGTTTGGTTTTTTTTTTCAAAAGTAGGGAAAAAATAGACCACTATGCTTTCTTTCCATCACAACTTTTAAGCGTCTATGCCATGCTTCGACTGAACTTTGGGTTTTTGGATAATTAAATTTAACTGAGTCATGTATCGACCAGAAACTCGGACTAAATTTTGCTTTTGAACCGATATAACTTTTTTTGATTTCTTCGTCAATTGGATTTTGCTCAAATACTTCAAAATATCTGCAAATATTATCAGGATGTAAGAAAGCCAGAGCCTTTAGCATTCTTACTTGCAACGCCGTATTTTCGTGTTAGCTTTTTTGTACTCTCCTCTAAATGAGCTGTCCAAAATGGAAAAAACATCCCAATAAATTCAGTTTCGGGGAAGTATTCTCTTGCGCACCGTTGGATAGTGATTTCAAAATCTGTTATGATTATTTTTGGTGCTATTGATGAATTAAATTCCGATGCCAAACTATGCAATTCATAAAAAAATTTCCTGTAACATTTTGTATTTTTTTAATCATTAAGCAGAACAAGAGCGGAAATACCTCGATTAGTCCGTGGATATAATTGGCGAAAAATAATATAGGAACAAGGTAAAATGTACCGTCCATTAACCAGACAGGACTTGCGATTGTTCATTAATTATAATTTTATCGTGATTAAATTGTTTTTCTAACAACACAAAAAGCTATCCCTCTAAATACTTCATCTCATTCGGTATACGAATCTCTCGCAACGATTTCGGCTCCTTATATTTTTTGAGATGAGCAAGTACACAAATCGAGCTCAATTTTCTCTATTTTCTGGAAAATAAATTGGAATGGGAGTTTTTGGAATTTTGGATTGGGAATTTTAGGTTTGGAATATTGGGTTTTAGAAATCTGCACCCATCCCTTTGAGATTTGGGATTTCATTATTTTTTTTTAGAAAATTTCAAATTTGGAATGTGGGATTTGAAGTTTGAAGTTTGCAGTTTGGAATTTGGAATTTAAAATTTGGAATTTGAAGTTTGTAGTTTGGAATTTGGAATTTGAAATTGGAAATTGGGAATTGAGAATTTGAAATTTGGGATTTGGAATTTGAAATTTGGAATTTGAAGTCAGGAGTTCGGAATTTGGAATTTGAAGTTTAAATTTTGAAGTTTTGTATTTAGAATTAGAAATTTGGAATTTATAATTTAAAATTTGGGATTTGGGATTTCATATTTAAATTTTTTTTTTGTTCGTTTTGGAAAATTTGGAATTTGGAATGTGAGATTTGAAATTTGGAATTTAAAATGTGAAGTTTTGTATTTAGAATTTGAGATTTGAAATTTAGAATTGGAAATTTGGGATTTGGAATTTGAAATTTGAATTTTTTTTTCTTTTCATTACCAATTTTATTAAAAACATAATCAAAAAATGATTGATGATTAATGAAAACATAATCAAAAATTGCACCTTTAGTTTCAAAGAAACTTGAGTCAGGTACAATGATTCTCAGTAATATTACTACAATAATTTAAGATCTGAAAGTTAAGACAATAAGAAATTACAAGTACTTACATATACAAATTTGGAATTTGGGATTTGGAATTTGAAATTTGAAGTCAGGAGTTTGGAATTTGGAATTTGAAATTTAAAATTTGAAGTTTTGTATTTAGAATTTGAGATTTGAAATTTGAAATTTGGAATTTGAAATTTGAAACTGGAAATTTGGAATTGGGAAGTTGAAATTTGAGACTTGAAATTTAGGATTTGGAATTTGAAATTTGAAGTCAGGAGTTTGGAATTTGAAATTTAAAATTTGAAGTTTTGAATTTAGAATTTGAGATTTGAAATTTGGGATTTGGAATTTGAAACTGGAAATTTGGAATTGGGAAGTTGAAATTTGGAATTTGGGATTTGGAATTTGAAATTTGAAGTCGGAGTTTGGAATTTGGAATTTTAAATTTAAAATTTGAAATTTGCAATTTGGGATTTGGAATTTATAATTTGAAATTTGAAATTTGAAGTTAGGAGTTTGGAATTTGGAATTTGAAGTTTGGAATTTGGGATTTGGGATTTGGAATTTGAAATTTGAAATTTGAAGTGAGGAGTTTGGAATTTGGAATTTGAAATTTGAAACTGGAATTTTGGAATTGGGAAGTTGAAATTTAGGATTTGGAATTTGACATTTGAAGTCAGGAGTTTGGAATTTAAAATTTGAAGTTTTGTATTTAGAATTTGAGATTTGAAATTTGGAATTTGGAACTTGAAATTTGAAAATGAAAATTTGGAATTGGGAAGTTGAAATTTGAAATTTGGAATTAGGGATTTGGAATTTGAAATTTGAATTCAGGAGTTTGGAATTTGAAATTTGGAATTTGAAGTCAGGAGTTGGAATTTGGAATTTGAAATTTGAAGTTTGGAATTTGGGATTTGGAATTTGAAATTTGGAATTTGAAGTCAAGAGTTTGGAATTTGGAATTTTAAATTTAAAATTTGAAGTTTGGAATTTAAAATTTGAAGTCAGGAGTTTGAAATTTGGAATTTGGAATTTGAAATTTGAAATTTGGAATTTGAAGTCAAGAGTTTGTAATTTGGAATTTGAAATTTAAAATATAAAGTTTTGGATTTAGAATTTGAGATTTGAAATTTTGAATTTGAAATTGGGAATTGAGAATTTGAAATTTGGGATTTAAAATTTGGAATTTGAAGTCAGGAGTTCGGAATTTGGAATTTGATGTTTAAATTTTGAAGTTTTGTATTTAGAATTAGAAATTTGGAATTTGGAACTTGAAATTTGAAAATGAAAATTTGGAATTGGGAAGTTGAAATTTGAAATTTGGAATTAGGGATTTGGAATTTGAAATTTGAATTCAGGAGTTTGGAATTTGAAATTTGGAATTTGAAGTCAGGAGTTGGAATTTGGAATTTGAAATTTGAAGTTTGGAATTTGGGATTTGGAATTTGAAATTTGAAATTTGGAATTTGAAGTCAAGAGTTTGGAATTTGGAATTTTAAATTTAAAACTTGAAGTTTGGAATTTGAAATTTGAAGTCAGGAGTTTGAAATTTGGAATTTGGAATTTGAAATTTGAAATTTGGAATTTGAAGTCAAGAGTTTGTAATTTGGAATTTGAAATTTAAAATATAAAGTTTTGGATTTAGAATTTGAGATTTGAAATTTTGAATTTGAAATTGGGAATTGAGAATTTGAAATTTGGGATTTAAAATTTGGAATTTGAAGTCAGGAGTTCGGAATTTGGAATTTGACGTTTAAATTTTGTAGTTTTGTATTTAGAATTAGAAATTTGGAATTTATAATTTAAAATTTGGAATTTAAAATTTGGATTTTAAAATTTGAGATTTGGGATTTCATATTTAAATTTTTTTTTTTGTTCTTTTTGAAAAATTTGGAATTTGGAATGTGGGATTTGAAATTTGGAATTTAAAATGTGAAGTTTTGTATTTAGAATTTGAAATTTGAAATTTGGAATTGGGAATTTTAAATTTGGAATTTGGGATTTGTAATTTGAAATTTGAATTTTTTTTTTCTTTTCATTACCAATTTTATTAAAAACATAATCAAAAAATTTTACAAAATTTCTAAAACGAAATAATTGGTAAGATAATTGCACCTTTAATTTCAAAGAAACTTGTGGCAGGTACAATGATTCTCAGTAATATTATTATAATAATTTAAGATCTGAAAGTTAAGACAATAAGAAATTACAAATCCTTACATACAAATTTGGAATTTGGGATTTGGAATTTGAAATTTGAAATTTGAAGTCAGGAGTTTGGAATTTTGAATTGAAATTTAAAATTGGAATTTTTGTATTTAGAATTTGAGATTTGAAATTTGGAATTTGGAATTTGGAATTTGAAATTTGAAATTTGAAACTGGAAATTTGGAATTGAGAAGTTGAAATTTGATATTTGAAATTTGGGATTTGGAATTTGAAATTTGGAGTCAGGAGTTTGGAGTTTGGAATTTGGAATTTGGAATTTGAAATTTGAAATTTAAAATTTGAAGTTTTGTATTTAGGATTTGAGATTTGAAATTTGGAATTTTAAATTTGAAACTGAAAATTTGGAATTGGGAAGTTGAAATTTGAAATTTGGGATTTGGAATTTGAAATTTTAAGTCCGAGTTTGCAATCTTGGAATTTTAAATTTAAAATTTGAAGTTTGGAATTTGGGATTTGGAATTTGAAATTTGAAGTCAGGAGTTTGGAATTTGAAGTCAGGAGTTTGGAATTTGAAATTTGAAATTTGAAGTCAGGAGTTTGGAATTTGGAATTTGAAATTTGAAGTTTGGAATTTGGGATTTGGAATTTGAAATTTGGAATTTGAAGTCAAGAGCTTGGAATTTGAAATTTTAAATTTTAAATTTGAAGTTTGGAATTTGGGATTTGGAATTTGAAATTTGAAGTCAGAAGTTTGGAATTTGAAATTTGAAATTTGGAATTTAAAGTCAGGAGTTGGGAATTTGGAATTTGAAATTTGGAATTTGAAGTTAGGAGTTTGGAATTTGTAATTTGAAGTTTGGAATTTGGGATTTGGAATTTGGAATTTGAAGTCAAGAGCTTGGAATTTGAAATTTTAAATTTTAAATTTGAAGTTTGGAATTTGGGATTTGGAATTTAAAATTTGAAGTCATGAGTTTGAAATTTGGAATTTGAAATTTGAAAATTGAAATTCAGAATTTGAAGTCAGGAGTTTGGAATTTGGAATTTGAAATTTGGAATTTGAAGTTAGGAGTTTGGAATTTGGAATTTGAAGTTTGGAATTTGGGATTTGGAATTTGAAATTTGAAGTCAGGAGTATGGAATTTGAAATTTGAAGTTTTGTATTTAGAATTTGAGATTTGGAATTTGGAACTTGAAATTTGAAAATGAAAATTTGGAATTGAGAAGTTGAAATTTGAAATTTGGAATTTGAAATTTGAAGTCAGGAGTTTGGAATTTGAAATTTGAAATTTGAAGTCATGAGTTTGGAATTTGTAATTTGAAATTTAAAATTTGAAGTCAGGTGTTTGGAATTTGGAATTTGAAATTTGAAGTTTGGAATTTGGGATTTGGGATTTTAAATTTGAAATTAGAAATTTGGAATTTGAAGTCAAGAGTTTGGAATTTGGAATTTTAAATTTAAAATTTGAAGTTTGGAATTTGGGATTTGGAATTTGAAATTTGAAATTTGAAGTCATGAGTTTGGAATTTGGAATTTGAAATTTGAAATATGAAGTCATGAGTTTGGAATTTGTAATTTGAAATTTAAAATTTGTAGTCAGGAGTTTGGAATTTGGAATTTGAAGTTAGGAGTTTGGAATTTGAAGTCAGGAGTTTGGAATTTGGAATTAGAAATTTGGAATTTGAAGTCAGGAGTTTGGAATTTGGAATTTGAAATGTGAAGTCAGGAGTTTGAAATTTGGAATTTGAAATTTGGAATTTGAAGTCAGGAGTTTGGAATTTGGAGTTTGAAATTTAAAGTTTGGAATTTGAAATTTGGAATTTGAAGTCAGAAGTTTGGAATTTAAAATTTGAGATCTGGGGTTTCATATTTAATTTTTTTTTTTTGTTTTTTTCTGGAAATTTTTCAATTTGAAATTTGGAATTTATAATTTGAACTTTGGATTTTGAAATTTAAGATTTAGGATTAAACATTTGGAATTTGATATTTGGAATTTGAAATGTGGGATAAAAAATTTGGAAATTGAAATTTAAAATTTGAAATTTGGAATTGGAAATACGTAATTTGAGGTTTGGGGTTTGAAGTTTGAAATTTGAAATTTGAGATTTAAAATTTAGAATTTATTATTTTAATCGTCCAAGGTGAAGTTTTTGGATTCAATTAGTTTGTTCATAACATCGGCGGTTGGGGCAAGCTGCAAGGTTAATAAAATTTCAGATTTTTAAATCAAAATGATTCTGAATTTAAATTTATATATCTTCTTCTAGCGGGAATTTTATTTAGCAGATTGTGCGTAATAATTTAAATTATTATAAATTAATAGATTGTGTGTAATAATTTAAATTATTTCTCATTGGGATTTTAAGCAGAATGGCTATAAGCAATTATTTATTTTAATTTTGGCTTTGGAGGTAATTTCAAGAGTCAATAGCTATAGATTTGGAAATGAAATTTTGTGGGGTTTCAGATTTTTTAGTTTCTGAACAAAAAAATATTTAGTATTTAATATTCATAATTTAGAATTAAAATTTTTTATGCATCTCGAATTTCAGGTGATTTTGTTAGTGAATTAATTTGCTTTCCTTTCAATTTAGATGCCGAATTGAATTTAATTTATTTAAGGGTATACTAAATAATTAATGGTGAAGTAAATTGGGTTTTCGGTTTCACTGAATTTAGTGAAATTCAATTAATTTTTGTTACAATTAAGTTGAATTAAATTTAGTGAAATGAATATTTCGATGTAATCGAAGCATTAATGTCATAAAGTTGGTATTGGTATCGATGTGAATATTGCAATATTGGTGATAATGTTAATATTGGTATAAATGTTAATGCTAGTTTTAGTATTAGTATTGGTATTGGTATTTATGTTGATATTAGTATTTATATTAAGATTAATAAATTAATAAATAATCGTTAAAATGATATTAGTTTAGAATCAGCTGCGAAACTCGACCAAGCTGGCATTTGCTGAGGCGATAGCGTGACGGGGGTAGTTGGTTTAATTATTGTTATACACAATAATTTATAATTTATTTCAGAGAATTTAATTGATAATTAATTAGTTTTAGAATAGTTATTATAAAGGGTTAATACAGATTTTAAATTTAGTAAATTTTTGAAGAACCTGAAACAGCATTCCTAGAACTTAAGCAGTAATTGAACTTGAAATTGTGTTGTCCTGTACTAAATAATTGACTAAAAATATACTACTAACAAATTTACTAACTATATCAATTACTTAGGTATCTGGAATCGGGTTGATTTTTTTTTGTTACTAACATACCTTTCCTTTCCTTCGATTTTGTTATGTGTAAAGTTGTACGGAGGGCCCAGTGTCATCCGGGAGTCTTGCTTAGGCTTGGTCGTACATTCTGATCAATCAATCAAAACATAAGGTTGGATTGGGATCAACATTTTTAGACAATTTCCTCCGCCTCCACCAAACCCACATTTGTCGATGTATTTTAGTGAACTTTTATATCGAATTTGTTAAGCCATTGAAAAAAATATTTTAGAAAAATTTCTCAATTTTAAATAAACTAGATTACGTTCTGTAGATTTTGAGATGGATTTGCATAGACTTCGTCGCTGAGTTAAACTAAATTTGAAAAATTTTATAATTTTCTAAAATGAAAATTTATTCGGTTTCCAGTTGAATAAAAAAGAAGCAAAAACGAAATTGATTACAAAATTTTGGCAAATTTTTCGAATTTATGTATTAAATTTTGTCGCATCTTAAGATCATTCTAAGTTCATATAATAATATTGAGTAAATTCACCTTTTGGACCTTTTAAATTGCGACACTTTTCATTATTCTTTGAAATTTTCGTATGCCATCACCCCACTGAAACATCAAATACCTCAAAGGCGGTACTTTTTTTCAACAATTTTTAATTTTGTTGGTCATATTGTATACATAAAGTCAAATTCAATCGATCGTTTAACCATAAGCCGAATAATAATATAACACACACACACACTACACTTTCAATTGATACAAAACCAAATTTCAATTAAACGAATTTTTTTTGTTGTATTAACTCTTTCTCTGCGTGCACACAACACCGCACAATCTTCTAATTTATAAATAACCTCTATTTGCCAAATTTAGAAAATTAATTACAACCAAATTGGTTACAGTGGTTTTACATTATTAAATTTTGACATAAGAATTCGTTCCGTCTTATATTTATGCAAATTACGAAAGTCTTATATACATACATACATATGTACATATGCGATGTTTTATCGTTTTGTTTGGTTTTCTTCTCTCACAAAAAACGTTTTTTTTTTCGTTTTTTAATTGCTTATAATAGTGATTGGAGCTCATCTATAATACAAGAGTATGTAGATTGGTGTGATGTTTGTTTTTTGAATATAAACATAAAACTAATAACAATAAATATGTAATTGGAAATGAGTTATAGTTATTTAAGCTTTTCTTTACAAACTAAACTCTAAACTGTTGTTTATTAATAATTAATTAGAATTACATTTGTCTATTTTAGTTTTTAGTTGGTTGTTTGGTTCATCATTATGCTGGTTCATTCGTTCGATCACTATACTAATAGTTTATATACATAAATATAGTGTTGATCCAAAATGGTGAGTCTATATAAGTATTTATAAAAAATTATGTGTATTCAATAAAATAGTCCATAAAAATTTCAATTTGCTGCGGTCAATTCGTTCAAGAATGGAAATAATCATCACTTTTATAACAATGCGCGCATATAGAAAATAAAACAAGTACAATAAATAAATATTAGTTTATTAAAATAGTTTACAAAAAAATACTAAAGAATTTTTTTTTGGATCGTAAATCATTAGGCTTGGTATATAGGATGCATTGGTATAAAAATAAACGAATACGGAATAGTTAGCCGATATTTAGGTTAATATTGGTTTCCGTATGTAGTCTTGTACTACAAGACATTTCTAAAACATTATTTACTTCCATGCACACCGTCCTGCTGTCTTAAGCAAGCACACACTTTTTCTCTACCTCTTACCGTTAACGAGTTAACGAGTTATGCGCAGAGGCAGAATGGAAAATTTCCAATTTTCAAAAATCCATTTCACCCAGTCAGAGTGTTTTTCCGCAGAAAAAAAAAATTGCGTAGTACATACCTATATGAGATGTACATGTTCCCAAAGTTTCATAATTTTTTGAATTTTCGGGTTCGGGATCATCCCTTGTAAGTTCCCTTTAAAAACATTAATTTTCCAAAATTGTCATCAGACAATGCTCCTCTTGTGGGAGAAAAAGTAAACCCCGCCAATGTAAAAGCCTTTCAACTGGTACCGACGAGCAAGAACTTGAGTTGAATTTAATGAAAGCCTTCTTAAAATCTGTTTGAGATCATTTTTCAAATTAAACACATACAATAACATTTGTAACTAAAACTTTATTATTTATCATTATTTAGCATTACAAATTTCGATGTCCATTCAGCTTGAACCTGAAAAGAGTTGTTTTCAACTCTGGCCATATTAAAAATACCAATCTTGTCATTTTTTATCATAAAAATGTTTAGTCATAATTTGTAATCCAAGCTTAAAACAACATAAATTTCCTATAACTATTAAAAAATTAAATAAATTATAAAATAAATACAGTTAGTTTGTATAAGTAAAATTGGATCCAACGACCTATTATTATTTACTTGGGAACGATTCGCAAGGCCACTTTTCCTTTGCGATTTACACAGCAAATTCAGGCAAGTAGATTACCCCAACAACAACAGATTTCTGCAGTATCTGAAGAAACCAATATAATTATAAGCAGTTTAAGTCGCAATTTGTTTTATTATCATCATCGATAAGCGCAGTTTTATTATGCAGCCAAGCCGATTAAGAATTACCGTCCACTTATTTGTGATCGATTGAGTCATTGGTCCTTCGAGCCGGATCGAGCAATAAATATTAATCGACACGAAGAGATATTGGCAACATTTTCTGGAAGCAATTAGCATTGGCTAACGGAAGCTAATCTACATTCCAGGACATACATACCGTATTACCTGGAATACAACGAGGAAGAACGTAAGTGGATTTTTATTAAAAACCTATAATTTAAATCTTATCGGAAAATTGCACCATAAACTAGTGCAATATTCAACCCAATTATACGTTCGCGTTGTTGCCGTGCAATTATATTGATTTTCTTTTTCAATAATATTGATTATTAAATTGCGATTACCCAATTGTGAAATAATTGTTAACGTTACTGATTCCCATGTGCAATCTTTCCGGAACACAAGATAACAAAGTGCACAGTGTTGTGAATAATGCCTCAATTAGACGCTTTGTTTTGAAACGGCGCGGCGATATTAAGGGATTGTTGACCAGAATAGTTCGATATGCCACCGAACAAAATGAAATTGAGGGATCTCAACTGGATATTGAACAATTGAAAGTTCGATTGCGACGATCAGATACATTGTTATTGGAGTTCAATGAGATTGAGCAAGCTATCTCGGAAGCCAAGCCAGATGATGAAGGTCAACAAAACGAGTTTGAAGACAATTACTATAATGCTGTCGCCGACTTAAATAAAATGATTCGGAAAGTAAACTTGGCTGTCGCGAATATGTCTATCGACATATGAGCAACCCGTAAGGAGATCAAACAAGGATTTCCAACGTGGAAATAAAGCTCCCAAAGATTAATACAATTCCATTTTCCAGCAGTTATTAAGAATGACAATCATTTTGTGATTTGTTCGCGTCAACAATTCATGAAAACCCTAACCTCCACCCAGCGCAGAAGTTTCAATACCTTAAGGGGCTCCTAAGAGGCAAAGCGACAAACCTTTTAAAGCTTCTTCCGATCTCAGATGCCAATTATATTGAACGCTAAATAAACTGAAGACCCGGTATGATAGAAAGCGAAATACGGTACAATCCTTCATCAAAAGTTTCGTCGAGATACCAACCATCCAAAATTGAACATCCAATCAAATTCGAAGATTAATGAATACCGCAGACGAAGTGATTGGTGGATTAAAGGCTGTCGGACCAGAAGCAGAGACTCGACATCCATGGCTGGTGTACCTTATGATGCAAAAGTTAAACGAAGAGAGTAGAGAGAAATGGGCTACTGAAACCGGAGACATCAAATTTCCAACATGCCAGGGATTACTTGAGTTTCTGATGAAACGAGCAGATGCCTTAGATGCAGCAAGAAGTTTACTCGAAATACTATAGTACCCAATTGCAAGCCGTACCGAAACCGTCCACTAATGTTTTTGCATAATGTGCGGTTTGCAAAGATAATTACCACCCTTTATTTCAGTGCCCTAAATTTAAAGAATGGACAATTGAAGAGAGACGCGATTTTATGAAGACCGACAACTGCTGTTTCAGCTGTCTAAGCAATACAAAGAAATCCAACCAGACAAAGCCAATCATTCGGGACCTTCCCAAAATTTCCTAGCAAATAATTATCCGCCACCAGTAACCTCTCAATCATGCATAAATTCAATCCATCAACCAGCAGTGTTATACCTACCGCTACAGTACGTGTTTAAGGTAACGGCGGCCAGCATCAATTATCTCGAGTTTTACTTGACTCTGATTCACAGAGTTCATTCATAACTGAAGCTCTCGTCTAAAAATTGTGTTTAAACCGCAGACATGGAAGAATCTCCATTGAAGGCCTCGCTAATTAGAAGCTGATCACCACACGTGGGATAGTTGAGATTATTGTTTCACCTCATTTTAAATCTATATTCGCAACCGAAATTGCTGCCCATGTTACCACGGTTAAACCAATTAAGTAATCCGATTTTGTAAAATACCAGGGCATTATACCATGGCCATTAGCTGACACATGCATAAGATCGACAACGAAAATTGATTTGCTTATTGGTGCCGACCAATTTTTTGAAATCCTGAAACCGCAGATCAATTAAGAGATTCTACAAGGCAGATTTAGGCCCACAACACTCATTTCGGGTGGATCGTTATTGGGAATTTTACACATACCGACGAATCCAGTCAATGCAACACCGTGGTGGATAACAGCACTCTAGAGAAGCACCTAAGGAAATTCCTGGAATGTGAAGAGGTGTTTAACAGTGCATCATTACCACCTGAAGACCAGATCTTCATAGAAAACCAACATTACACAAGCAATACGTCGAATTCATGGAGGAATATTGCAACCTCGGCCATATGAAGAAGACATTGACGCGTCAGCCAGAACATCATCAAGGCAACTCATTCAGATATTGGTTCCTCGATTCATCTCACAGCATCAGCATGGTTTTATACCCAAAAGAGCAATATCTACAAATTTTATTGAATTTACCAGCAACACCATTAAAGAAATTGAAACGCATAAGCAAGCTGATGTGGTGTATACCGACTTTGCGAAAGCCTTTGACTCCATCAGTCATTGCAAAACTTTGGAACAGTTAAACAGATTCGATTTTTCTAAACAGTTTGTTGGGTGGTGTAAATCATATTTGAGTAACCGCATTCAGTATATTGAGCTTAATGATAGCAGATCGGAATTAATTCATGCTACCTCAGGGGTACCACAAGGCTCTCATGTTAGTCCTTGGATCTTTATAATTTTCATCAATGATATTACTGAAGTAATACAACATTCTTATTAATGTTTGCAGATGATCTCAAAATCTTTAAGACAGTAGAAAACATCGGCGATACCCATAAGCTACAAGAAGACATCGACAATCAACAAGTGTAAGAGTTTATCGTTCCATCGGAAAATTAACCCTATTATACAACAATATAAAACATGTGATTTACTAAGCACATTGGGCAATGCGACGCTAGAGCTAATTCTATGCTTGGTCTTATTAACTTTGGACGGGAGATATTTATGACCTCGAGACAATTAAGATCCTGTATTATGAGTACGTCAGATCTCAACTTATGAATATGCTGTCAATGTCTGATGTCCTTTTTACGATGAACATATCCAAAATATTGAGAGTATTGAAAAAAAGCTTATCCGCTATATACAACGTGGAAAAATGAATGGGATTATGACCTAAATTTACCGTACCACGTTAACCTAAAGCGATTACCACCATATCTTACTGGATTCAAATTGTATCAAGTGGCAACATTGGAAAATAAACGAGAGCTTTTAAAGTGTTCGTTTGTTGCAAATATTTTACTAGATCAAGTCGATGCACCGTCTATATTGGAATCAATTAAAATAAAGGCACCGAGTAGAAATTTAAGAAGTCAAAAGTTCCTTCATCTGTATATACACAGAACAAACTATGGTGACAATGAACCAGTAAACATGATGTCCAAGAATTTTAACAAAATTGACCATCTTATCGAATTTTACTTAAGCAAATATAGCTTTAAACGTAGGTTGAAGCAACATTTTGCTCCTTCCTGAAAGTTTTACCAATTTTAATTCGTTTTTTAAAAAAATGTTTTATTTGGTTTTTAGTTTTTAAAATTGTTTTTGTCTATTTTAATTTTAATTCTTTATGTATATGTCAAGTCAAATTACCCATTTAAGATGGATAGAAGCTTGTTTTTAGTAGCCAAAAATTGTATTAATTGAAGTTCTGATTCCGATTTCGATTGACTCACAGAAGAGCCTAAATTTGAATTTAGACTGTATTAATTCTCTCCATCATCGGCACTTGCAACACTACTAGATTCATTTGCTCCCGGGCTGAATTGTTCATTATTTATAGCCTGAATTTCTTGAATGCATAAGTTTTGTATTTCACTTTTTATGTCGTCTATTTCTGATATATTTTGTGGAAGCCATCTCAATTTAAATAATGGATGTAAGCTGGTAGCGTTCAGTAGTGCATAATTAATTTCACAAGTTAATGAATTTGTCAAATCAGGTTTACAGGCATTTTATTAGTTTTATAAAATAATATCAGAAGAATAACATCAATTAATAGAAACGACTCAATTAAAAATAGGACAATAATTCGGAAGGGTGACCAACATCATAATATACAATTTCGTGAAGTTGAAGGCGAGGTTGAGGTGGAAAATTGGATCGAGAACTACGAAAGTTATTGTGATGATTGGTCTCCACTCGAAATGTTAATAAATGCCGGGCGACTTTTAAAATCAACAGCCCGAGAATAGATCAGGTTTATAAGAAAATAGATGGGAGATGTTGAAAGGGTTGCTAATAGAAGAGTTTAGTATAATTTTTTGTGTAGCGGAAGTCCACGAAAAGTTAAGAAATCGTAAGAAATTTAGTACGGAGACTTATAAACAATACATTTATTCTATGCAAAAAATTGCTAATTTAAATGATCAAATCGACGAGGAGACTTTAATATATCAATATCACATACTCGGGGGAATCGAGGGAGATGAACGGGACAAATTAATATTATTGGGTGCTTCATCAATAAGAGAGTTTAAATTTAAATTCGAGGTATATGAAAAATTACAATTAGAAGCCAATAAAAATTAATCCACGGAGAAACCAGTAGCAGAATTAAAACCTAAACCTGAACTAGATTCAAAAGATAAATCAAACCGAAGACCAACCAAGATGTGCAAATTGTGGTTATAGAAATCATCGTACTGAAGATTGCCGATTTAAAGAACCAAAATGTTTTAAATGTAACAAGTTTTGACACAAAAGCCTAACATGTCCAGAAAAGGTTTTGGTTTGCACAATGACAACAAATCAGTAGTAACCGGCAGCTGTGTAAACATATTAAGATCGGATGATTTTTTTAAATTCAAAGATATAAATTTGAATGAGGAGAAAATATAGCCAAATTTATATAACCAAAGTCCATGTTGTGTCAGAGAAATCAATAGACTTTCCTATGGTAATAGGCAATGATTTACTTTCACAAGCCGAATTGGTGATAAACAAAGAGGACGTCAAATTTTCACAAAAGAAAGAAAAACACCAGCAAATATTTGAAGATCTTCCTAATATATTTAATATTAAATTAGACGTTAGTCGTTAATGTTCCAGAACCAGATATTTTGCACACGAAAGACAAAAATATCAAAGATGAATTATTTTCTTTAATAAATTCTTATTAACCAACAGCAGAAAAAACAACAAATGTATCATTTAAGATAGTTATGAAATAAGACATACCAATATATCAGCACCCTAGAAGGATGTCAGTACACGTTAAAGCTGTTGTAGATGATATAATAAAGGAATGGCTCGATCAAGGAACAATACAGAAAAGCCACTCTAAATTTTCAAGTTCAATAGTATTGGTCTAGGAAAAGAATGGGAAAACTAGACTATGTGTTGATTTCTGGAAGCTAAATAAGCAAATTATAAAGGACAGATATCCGCTCCCGTTAATTGAAGATCAGCTAGTACGATAGATTTAAAAATGGGGTTTTCCATGTTCCAATGCACCTAGAGCTGCAAATCATCGTTCATAGTTCCCGATGGTCAAAACGAATTTTTGAAGACGCTATTCGAACTATGTAATTAATCTGCCGTCTTTCAAAGATTAAAAAATCATATTTTGAGAACAGACATTCAAGAAGGCATTGTATTATAGTATACATGGATGAGCTGATTATACTAGGGAAGAATGAAGCTGATTGTTTTAAAAATTGAAAAGTCATCATAAAAATAGCCGCAAAAATCGGGCTGAACATTAATTGGGATAAATGAAAGTTTCTTAAAATGAAAATTACGTACCTAGGGCATACTATAGAAAATGGAAGAAAACCAGGCGAACATAAAATCACAGCCGTTAAAAGATTTTCTGTGCCAACGACTGTAAAACAGAATCAGCAGTTTTTGGAACTTACCGGTTGTTATCGAAAATTTATTGAAAATTATAGCATCATAAGTGATCTGTTGAGAAGAGAGAATCAATTTATATTTGGACCAAAACAAGAAGCCGCTTATAATCAGTTAAAAGAAAAATTAATAAGAAGACCAGATTTGAATGTATTTCGCTATGAAGCGGAGACAGAATTACGTACAGATGCTAATTTTACTGCAAAGAGATATGGAGAATTTGAAATTACATCCTATATTAATAGAAAAACGAGTCCAGTAGAAGAAAAATTGACCAGTTATGATCTAGAAGTATTGGCGATATTAACGCATAGATAAAAATATTGCGTGTTTACCTACAAGGTCTTCATTTTAAAGTTGTAACTGACTGCAATGCTTTCGTTACAACAATTAACAATAAAAGTCTATCAACAAGATTCCAAGAAGAGCGTTGTTCTTGCAAGACTTTGATTTCAACCCAGGAAGCTCTATAATGTTTGGAAAAAAATTCTTTTATATTTGGGAATCCACAAAGGATTATATCAGATAATGATGCAGCATTTAAAGCCAACATTTTTAAAAAATATTGTAATGTACGGAAAATTCAGCATTCCTATTTAACAACGGGCGTTCTAAGAGCCAACCGACAAGTGGAACGTATCAGCGAAATACTTATGCCGATATTAACAAAAGTTTCAGTTCAGAATCAGTTGAAATAGTACCAACACGCACCGAAAATACAAATGTTTTTAAACTCTATATTTATCAGCGAAGTATCGATATGGCTCGGTTCAAATTACTAATCAGAAGAGATATGCGATTAACACAAGATTTTAGATTAGGAAAGCCCAAATGTAGAAGTATAAGAAATACAACGCGGTAATTCCGATGTAAAAGCCGATACAACTGAACGCAACTTTATTTATAAAGAATCATAGAAGAAGTTAGTTAACAATGAATACTCCTAGGATGTGGCCGGCACAGCCGTGGTGCTCAACGAAGGAAATAAATTAGTAAAGATCTGAAATACTTGTAACTTACGCTATTTTAATTTTAAAATATCCATCCTATTGCATTATAATCTGTCAAGTCTACTCAATATAATCATTGTTATAGATTTGAAAGCGATTGTGAAGCAACTATTCTCCAACAAACATGGGACGAGCTTTCCGTGTAACTTACTGGCAAGATCTAAAGTAAACATTTATGGTTAGCTTGTACGATCGGATTTTAACATTTTTAATTTTAGGCGAAATTTCAAATCCAAAGCAACGGAGGAAAAATGCAAAATGCAAGAAACGGGTGATTTCCATAATTACTCCCGACCTTGTGAACGGCGATGGCGAGTTTCAAGAGAAGGACTTGGATAGACCCGTAAGTTTTATTATATTAACCCTCTAATGCATGCATTTTTAATCAATTTACTGGCCTACCTATACTAAACATGTTCCATTGGAAAGAACAAATCGGAGAAAGACCCCTCCGGTAATTTCAGAAATCGAATCAGGCCCACATCGGGACCTTGCCTTCGCTCAGCAACTCGCAAAAAACAACATTTTTTGTTTTGTATTGGGCAAATAAAAGAAAAACTCACTGAAAAATGTTACAGTATAGGTACTTACAACAATAAAAACACAATTCTTATATCCAAGCGAATCTAAGTTGAAAAATTGTATGATCTCCAAATAAAATTCAATTTACAGATTATAAAAAATTAACATTTTGTTAACCCTCCAGCTCCTTCCTTAGCGTCAACTACCGTCTTTATTCTCTTGCTGTATAAACAAGACCTTATGGCTCGTCAATTTAATATTGAACTAAAATCTGGAATTGCCAGGCCAGAGAATAATTGTGATATTTTTATCTGACAAGAAATTATTCACCAATCATGCAGTACGGCTTGGTGCATTATCTTGTCCGAAACTTTTTTTGGCGTGTTTAATGTAGTCACGATCGCATACTTTTTTTGACATATACATATGTACTTTCTTTTTTCAAGCACATTGGAATTATAATAATAATCTCTCGTTATAGGGTAATAGAATCCAGTTTGTCTAATACACATTCCATCATTACATTATCACCCGAAGATTGCTTGCAAAATTATACACGCGCAGTTTTAGTTTTACATAATTTATTTTTGGACAATTTGAACGACGAAAATGATTATGGAAAAATTTTGATGGTTCTGTAATACCACTGACAGACTAGGGATTAGCTAAGCGTGATTAGTGAAACGAGATTAGCTAATCCACCACAAATCCATGTGCGTTGACAGACTAGGGATTAGTTTCTTGCAGAGAAATAAAATATTATTATGGTGATTCGCTGAAATATAGCTAGTAAATCAGCTGGACTCATTTTTTAATTCAATATTTCTAAGATTTATACATTAAAACACACTAGATTTTCTTTTTCCTCGAAATTTATTCAGCACAAATATTTTAAGATGTCATTAATTTTATAACTTCTATCGTAAATTCACGCAACTTGCATTTTCAGCAATGTTTAAATAATTATTTCACATTGTAGTGCCACTTGTACCATCACTAAACCCAATACAACGAGATAAGCTCGAAAATTTTCAAGGATTAGTGCACTAATCTCGATTAGTCACTAATACTCAAATAAAACGAGATTAGCTAATCTCCAACTTGACACACTACAGCTAATCTCGAAAAAATCACTAATCGCGCTTAGCTAATCCCTAGTCTGTCAAGGGTATAATGCTCTTATGTTATCCTAAATGTACTCGAAATGCATCGATGAAGATTATAGATCGTCTTGTACAATTCAGACCATGGAATCGCGTGAATCAGTAAATGTTTTGATTAAAACATTTTGTTGTTTAATTATTAAAATATTTCATTAAATTAGATCAAACAAATTTTGACCGTTACAAAACAATGATGGTTTGCGAGTTTTGCTAATTGCTTTTACGTTTTACCACATTATTTAAGCTATCGGCAAGCTCTTTTCACTCACTTTTGGGGTAAAAGCCACTATCTACTACTGATAAATGCTGTCTAATGTTTATGTATCATCAAATGCAACAACCTCACAATTTTACGAATAATACGGTAAGTGATTACTAACCAGCTGTGATGAATGACTATTGACCACAAAGTAGGACTATAATTGAGTACATACTTCAACCCGGATGGACATGAGACAAAATAGTCAAAACTATTCAATAGCATCAATAATCGTTACAAAGGGCTATTTTTAAAGTCTCACAAATTTATAATTTTAGCTTCCTTTAACTACCGATATACGTTTGCAAAAATCTTTCCCATATTTAAACGCAGGTGTTTCACTAAACAAACCCACAAATTACTTGTTCAAATACCATATACAAAACTCTACCTCAATAGAACCACCTCTAACATTAATTAATAATTCACTTCAACATAATCTTTAGGATTACATTTTCAATGATCTTCTTCCAAATCCAAATTCATTGTTGATTATTTATTAGGATTATTAATTAATAATAAACATAATTATATGGTATATGTAGCTCTGGAGAGAGACCCCCTAAAAAACCCAAAACTATATATTTACAACAACCATAATAATTATAGCACCAAAAACAACAACAATCGCAACATGAAAAGAAAGAAGAGCTACAAACATTTTTTTCTTAATCTTTCCATGGGTGGAACTAAATGATTGAACAAACGATGCCTTTATTGCTGTTAAATTAATTTGCTTTTTCGAGTCTCGTATACACACACACATAGTTTTCTTCTTCTTACCACCAATCTTTTTCATTTTCATTATAATTTGATTGAACAATTAATTAATAAGAAAGATGATTTTGATAAGTCTTATAAATTTTGATGTACTCATATACATAGGGCTGGATTCATGAAAATCAGGAATATAGAGCTAAAAATTATACAAATTAATTTTGAACTCTCATTAATTCACAACAGGAACACGCCACAATTTCCGATCGTGCACTTTGATCAACCCTAACATTTTTTTTTTGTAACAGGAACATCATTTACATATATAACGATGACGATGATAATATTGATGGACCACGTACAGTGATTCGGTTAAGATGAAAAGAATTTAATTTCTTCTTCTTAGTCGATTATTAGTATGTAGTATTATCAAAGATACTTCTACCATATACACAAAATGTTATTAGAAATAAATAGGAAAGTTTAATCTCTGTGTGTACGTACATTTATATAAATAAATAACTGAATGGTGGAAATAGCGAAATAATAAAAAATAAAAATAAAAATTGGCAAAAGAATTTTATGCATAATTACGAATTTTCTATAGTTAGAATTAGAGAAGCATTAATTTGAATTTAAAGAAGGAAGTGGTTTCTTAGAGATGGTTTATCGATTAGATTTAGTTTTGTATATATTTACACTTGATTACGTCAAATGTTTTTTGTTGATGTATTTTAATTGGGAACCTTTATGTCGAAAAGCTCTTATTAAACCTCATACTATCGTCAAATTATTGGATTTTTAATGCCAGCTTAAGTAATCCAGATATCTCGCCAATTTTTATTGGTCTATGAAAAAAAAATCTCAATATTGTTAAATTTATCTCGTATTCCCATATAGACCTGCGCACATAATTTTTAAATTATGTTTTAGTTTATTGATAATAGTGTACTTAAGTCTTACACTTTATTGCTACATTCTTTACGAGAAAAGCTTAAATTTTTAAATGTAGACACACACGGAATACTTATATAGTATGCGTTATTGTACAAATTGAGCGACGCTAAATCAAGGCCAAAAAATTCTCTTTCTTGAAGACATCGCGCTCAAAAGACAACAACAGTTATGGCAATATTTCGTCAATTACACTTCGAATTACTTCCCTATTCACCGTATTCTCCATATATGGCACCTATAGCGACAATATTTTAAAGTGTTTGAAAAATTTCTATACAAGTCCGGTATTGAAATGTTGGAAAGCCGTTCGATTGAGTGTATTGAGTTGTTCTCCCGTAAAACAATTTTCGTCTATAGCGCCATTTTCGTCTCTATCATAGCCGAAATTTAAAAAAAAATATCTGTTAGAGACGAAAAAGTCTATCGCATAAATTAAAATAAAATAAATGAGACAAAAATTGCTATACATTTCTAAAAAAAAGACTAAAGACTGAAACGGCTCTAATTTGCCGGCTAGAAGCGAATATAGGAACGAAATAGGAGACAAAAATCAAAAACGAAAAAAGATGAATTCGACAGTAAATCCGAATAACACAACAAATTAGAGTCGAAAATAGCATGCAGTTGAATATTCAGAAAACGTATAGAGACGAAATTGTCAGTGAATTGGATTATGGAGAGTTTGTTACAAATCGAATGACATTTCCTGAAAGTGAAGCAACTGGAAGAAGAAATGATTCCTTTCGAAATAAATCTGACGAAAATCACCATAACACCACTTTCATTTTAGAAGAGCTTCCCTTTAAATGTGATAGATCAATTTCCTTATGACTATCTGCACGTTATATGTTTAGGAGTAATGAAGAGATTACTGCATGAGTGTATGGTTGAAACTTCTGAATCTCTTTTATCTTCAAACAAAATCGAAAAAACTTCGGTCCATTTAAAGCATGGATTCGGAGCGGAGTGAATTGGAGCGACCCGATTTTGATCGGAGTGTGGAGCGTAGTCGGAGCGATTAATCTAGGAGTGGAAATGAGAGAGGAGCGTTTAAATAATTAAATATATTTTCGCTCTCCTAAACAAAAAAAAATTATACCTTACGTTTCCTTAACTATCTGTCTAGAAAATTTGGATTTTAAACTTAATAGAAAAAACCCAAGATCACCTTGTATGTTTTTTTTTATTTGGGGTTAATTTTATATTTCTACGCCAAACCAAATGTCCTTGAGGACATCCTTTTGATAAAGCTTAATAACCGTAATTAGGTAAATGCTGAATCCAGAATTATCATTTTTGAACATCTCTCGGCCACCAACAAACTTCGATGAGTCTCTTGGACTAATGTATAATTTTTAAAGAAAACTGAAAATATTTAGTACATTTAAAAAAAATGTATTAACAGATTACAATAACAAAAATAAAAATTCAATTTACAGTTAGATAGTTGATGAACCTGCCCAAGTACTGAAGGAGAAGTGCGCCAATTTAGCTTTTAATATCTTCAAGACCAAATAATCGTCACAAAATATTTCTACAAAATTTGGCCAAAATAAACAAGGGCCCAGTAAATGCCTTCTATAAGTTGTTGCATTAATTCCTTTGTCTATTTCTATTTGGTATAATCAAGTTATATTCTAAATTTACAAGAAACATTTTGATAATCGTCATTTATCGTTTTGCTAATTGGCTTGCTGAAGCATTACAATTGTGTTGCGACTACACTTCCATTTATACTTTATAAACTTGGGTACCCCCCCGCCTGGGGTCATTGGTTAGCTTTCTTTGAAGAAATTATCAAGACACGTATAATGCAGAGTCTCAACCAACCTTCAAACTCCCCGTATTATAGCCAAAAAAAGTTTTTAATTATTGTGGTTTTCAAAATCTATGTTGGGGTCATTGACGTTATAAGTGATCTTGAGCAAAGTTCAACTTTTGAAAACCAAAAACATTTCATTCATTAGGGTTTCACGCTTATAAAGCAACTCCTCTAGACCTTCTGATTTGTCAGAATCGAATAAAACAAGTGAAATCCTATATTCAGCACTGCCTGTGTCAACTCGAAACTATACTAAAGCTTTTCGAATGTAACGTTGTAAGAATTGTAGTACTTGCACTGTTTACACTGCTCTTCTTCTCTGTTTCTGTGAGGACGCTCATTTCCAAAATTTGGTATTCCTCGGATTGGTTGTTAAACTATCGCAAATCTACTAAATTTGTATTTCATATTTATCAAGTTTATGTATGGAATTTAGTGCTGGAAAGAAATCTTTCTCAAAATTGCTACATCCGCACATCAACAGTATGTACATTTCTTAACTACTTCTGCCTGATCAATCTTCTGAATGGTGTAATCGTAAATATTGCAAGTGCATAACATGATAGAAATAGTAAAAGAACTAAAATTTTCCATAGCACTGTTCTTTAACATTCTGAACTATTCTCTTACGAAGTTTAAATTGATCAATTAAGATGTTATTTTCTCCATTTATATTGAGATTACCTACTGAGTCTAAGAGACTCAATGCATGTTTTTATGTTTGTTTTTTGAAAATGGCCCGGTTAGGCCTACATTCGGAACGATTAAAAAAATATTAGTATAGGTGATTCTAGATCTTAAATAGTAAGTATTGGAATACACAAAGGTCAATTTTTCTTAAAACTTATTTTTCGGTTATTTTTTAGCTAATAGACTTAAAATGAGCCTGGGAGACTCAACCTATGCTGATTAGGGTTAAACACGTTAGCTAAAATTTTTGAGAAATTCATTTATAATTAGTTTTTTATCAGATTAAAAATCAAATCACATCAGATCAACATGGTTTCTTCTCGAGACGTTCCACGTTGACTAATATAGCTTAGTTTTGTGATACACCATATGGCACATTGGATAGAAATGGGCAACTGGATTGTATATACTCCGACTTTTCAAAAGCGTTTGATAAAGTTTCACACTCTATTTTAGTGCATAAACTTGAATCATTTAACATACCTCCGTTTTTGGTCAATTGGTTTCAATCTTACTTGAGCAATAGAATTCAACTTGTAAAATCTGAAGAGTTTGGAGCTCCTTCCGGTATTATCCTCAAGGATCGATTCTTGGTCTCTTATTATTCATTATTTTTGTCAATGATAATATCATGGTGTTATTAAGTCAAGACACTTGCTTTATGCAAATGACCTAAAGATTTTCAGAGTTATTGATAACAGAAATGATATAGTAATTTTGCAAAGCGATCTCAATTCCATTTATGATTGGTCTGTCATTAATAGAATTGAACATCTTTACAATATTGGCGATGAATTATTATCTAAGCTTGATTCAATAAAGGATTTGGGTGTTACGCTTGATTCTAGGTTACGTTTTGATAACATGTTGATTTGTCAAAAATCATCTGAATTATTAGGTTTTGTTTGTAGACGCGCTAGGGAGTTTATGGATCCTTCGGTTCTTATACTATTATTTTTAGCCTTAAGAACTAATTTGAAATATTTATCACAGGTCTGGAACCCGTTTTACGATGATTATTGCAACAGAATTGAAAGTGTGCAGCGACAATTTTTTAGATTTTTATGTTACAAATATGCTCCATGGACCGCTTATATGACATATGAGATACGCACCGAGAAGTTCAATTTAATTACCTTAGAAAATAGAAAAATATTACTTTAATGAATTTTTTTTTTTTTTTAAATTAATCAACGGTCTAACCGATAAACGTTGTTATCAAGAATCAATCTTTATGCACCGGCTTACAGAACTCGAAATCAACAGTTGTTCCAAGTAACGACATCAATTGCTTTGGCGTCAATTGCCAATCGATTGGAATCAAACCATATGCTGTACTTTGGTAATTTGGATTTGTATTTGATGAGGCTTAATTGAGGTTTTGTTTTCAACCTTTTGTATTTTGATTTTCATATTAGCATTAGGTTTATAACTCTATTATTTTTTGCATTGTTTTCTATTTCATTATAATTATAAGTTATGAATACGATTTTATTGTAAAATTTTGATTTTGTGAGGCAGTATGTAATTGGATTATCCAGTTTGCTGCCCAGATGTAATAAATAAATAAAAGAATCTGAAAGGTATGTGTCATTATTGGCCATCCAATAAAATGAAACTTAATTTGATAATTTAACTTCAAATAACATAACTGTAGAATAATTCAATTAACGCGAATGAAGATTTTACTAATTTTTACTAAATAAAAATGGAAAGAGAAGTTTGTTGTCTGTATTAAACCAATAAGATTCTTTCGGCTTTTTAAAGACACAATATATTATTAATAATGGCCTTCACAACATTTTGCGACTTGTTAATCAGAAAAAATGAAGAGGCCAGTTATTTATAATATATCTATCAAAAAAGTAGAAATCTCCGTACTTTAAGCCGAGAGTCAATACAAAATGTATTGACTCTAAAAATGAAAACCTTTCCTTGAGTTTTCTGTGTAGTAGTTTGGTTTCGTAAACCATAAATGTACTTTATAAATGTACTATCAATATAATAGTGTACTCAATTTATTTATTTATTTATTAGCCAACAGTACCAATGTACATCTGGTAGTTATAAAAAAGTTAACATGAAATCAATACAAATTATATAATTCAAATTAGCTTGACAAATTAAAATCGAACACAGCAGAAACATTATTAAATATACGACTTGAATTAAAAATTGGATCCGACATACCAAAATTCGACCGATGGAAGCGGAGACTAATCTCAAGGCCTCGGTGCCTGAGTGATCACGCGGGAATGCGTAATGAATACAACGACAGTAGTTGTGAACTATCAATTCGGCCCATTATAACGTCGCGCGCGAAAAGTGCGCATGAAACTTGCCTGCGGATGGACAATGGTTCAATATTCAGTAGCAGGCAACGGCCCAAATATGGCGGTAGCACATACCTAGGAGCGTTTGCCTCCCGAGGGAGACGCCTTAAAGCAAACATCAGAAATCGCTTCTGAATTGATTCTACGCGGCTAGAGGAATTGTTATAGTACGGATTTCAGACAACTGAGGCATATTCCAAGTGCGAACGAACTAACGACACAAAGAGGACTTTTAGAGTATACGGATCATGAAAATCTTTTGAGAAACGGACTAAAAACCCTAACATTGAATTAGCCTTGCTGATACATCTATCAATATGGTCTATAAACGATAAATTTCGAGAAAATAAGACACCTAAATCTATAAAAGAATGGACCCGATCAATCATAACTCCATTTAAAAATAAGCTATTATCACAGCCATTTCGTCTTCTTGAAAAGTTCATAACTTTACATTTTGAAACGTTTAGGCAAAGCTTATTAAGGTTACACCATTCACAGAAAATATTTAATTCCTGTTGTAGATTTAACAGGTCACCCTCATTTTTAACCTTGCAAAATACTTTTACATCATCAGCATAAATCAAAAACTCACAATGTTTGAAGCACCGCTTCACATCGTCTATGAATGCAATAAACAAAAGAGGCCCTAGATGACTTCCTTGTGGAACACCAGACAAAACATTTATATCTCTAGATAAAATATTATTTAAAGGAACTTTTTGAGTACGGTTCGTTAAATAAGACAAAATCCATTTTAAAGGAAGAACGTCGCACTCGAGTTGTTCTAGTTTCTTTACAAGTGACCATCGATTCAAATAATTTAGGAATAGCCGATAAGATTGAAATACCTCGGTAATTTTCAATATCTGATCTCCGTCCACTCTTGAAAATTGGCTTAATGAAACTGGATTTCCAAATTGAAGGAAATACTCCATTCGCCAAACTCAAATTGAAGAGGTACGTCAGCGGTTGAATCAAACCATAAGCATATTCTTAGGATTGGATGAAGGATGAATTTTGTCCGGGCCACTACTCATACTCACATAAACATTCAATAATGCCTGCAGAACGTCATCGGTGCTAAACTGAATATGAATGTTAGAATTATTACTAAAATCAAAGTCGAAATCATCATTTGAAGATGGGACATACTCATTTTCAAAAAATGCTGCAAACCTGTCAGAGATACTATGTGGATCACTTACAGTCACAGAATTGAAAGACATTTGAGAGGGAATACCTCTCTACAGCTCCGCTTCGAATCAACATAGGTCCAGAAACATTTAGGATTGATTCTAATATTCGATTCAATCTCAACAATATATGAATTATACAAGAAACGATTTAAAACTTTAAATTGAGCTCTAAGAGCACTAAATATCTCATAATTTACGACGAATGGATTCAATTTATACCTTTTATGAGCTTTAGATTTCTGATTTTTTTAAGCCTGACAGGCGACGATTAAACCACGGCTCCCGTGCCGACAAAACTACCGGCGTCCGAGGAATAAATTGTTCAATTGCAGAGTTCATTATTTTATAAAACTGATCAATATAAGCGTCCAAACTTATATTGATCCCAATTAATATTGGCAGGATAGTCTCCCCTTTTAAAGTTGAAAGACTCACTAGAATTAAAATTAACGTTAACATTAACCCAAATCTCAAAAGTTAATTGGATATGTAATGGTGTATGAAAAATACTCGAAGAACTGCCTAGATCATCACAAGCAATGATTGTGCCATGTAATTCCACTGGTATGAACACTAGATCAAGGATATTGCCGCTCTGGTTCTCAATGTTGTTAATCTGTCTTAGTCCAAGAGAACAGATAGAATCCATCACGAGGCCCGAGATTAAATCGCCATTTAGTGGCAGAAGATCATCATCAACAGCACGCCATGTTATTTTCGACAGGTTAAAGTCACCCAAAATTATCATAGAATCGAATTCCGCAGCTACAGCTGCAAGTTGGTTTGAGAAACACGCAAACAACTCTCCGTACATATATGCTGAGGACCCACATGGAATATAAACACTTACTATCAACAACAGCTTACCCTTGAAAGCAAGTTTAACAGCTAAAATCTCCAGCCCATTACTCTCCAGGACAATAATATCGGCACGTATATCCTTCGAGACCGCTATCAGAAGTCCACCACCTCTCGCCAGCGATTCACTCTCCGAATAACGATCGCGTCTGAAGACTTGGTAGTCCGGAGGGAAATACTCTGCAGAATTGTGCGAACGAGTCAGCCATGTTTCCGCGACACAAATGACATCATAGTCATTTTCCAACACCGATAAATACAGTTCATGTGATTTTGAACGAATACCGCTAGAGTTATGATAATAAATGGATAACGTGTCATTATGGTTAACTCCAGCAGAAATCGGTAATGCAGGTTGAGTGATAGGTGCAGACAGCGGCCTTCTCTCAACCTCTACAATTTCATTCCCACTACTTAATATGCTTGCCGTATTAACAAGCTTTAGATGCCCACAAGTTATAGTTTTTAAACTGGACAATGCTCACTTTTTGTATCATGATCAATGATAAGATCAAGAAGACCCAATTTTTCCTTACTCTGCAGCATATTAAACACGTTTTTTTTGTGGATTCACAAACACTGCCTATATGTCCTTTATCACCACACTTATAACAGCAAGATCCTATAGTACAATTGTTAGCTGTATGTTTAAATCCCAAGCACTTAAAGCATCTTAACAATTTACAATGTTCATAGACCACGCATCTATCCCATTCTATGTTTACTTTCCCACTTTCAATAATTTGCTTAAAAGCTTCACCATCCACTTCAATTATTGCATTAAAAGCACTGTCTTTTTTAAATGATTTATACACTTTATGACACTTGAGTTCCTTAAATTTAAATTTGATTTGTGCTTTAACTGCTTTAACAACATTTTCCGTTGAAATATTATCACTGATTCCAACAATTAACAGTCTAGGATTTTCTAATTTTGGAATACTTATGTTGTAATTTTTCCCAATTGTTCCTTTCAGCTCACTTTGAATCTTTTCTGCTGATTCCTTATTTACACAATTTATTATCAAGCCATCATTGTTTTTTAATTCACTCATACTGCTTATTTCCACTGACAAGTTTACTGGATTTATTACATCCTTTATTTCTTGCTTTGTAAGAGCGTTCAATTTATTTTTAATATTTTCTTTTGGTTTTATAAAAACTGGAAGTTTTAAACTTTCTGCGTATGACAGGGATTTTGAACTTTTGTTATGCTTCTCGGTGCCACCGAAATTAGCATTATTTTTTTAAGTCTATGATATTATCTACAACACTATTTAATTTTTCTTCTACATTATTAATATTATTTTTATTTATTTTTAAATATTTTAAAATTTCTCCTAAGTCCATTTTTATGATTTTATATTGATCGGCACACTCATCACAAACAAAATTAATGTATTTATTACTTTTAATTAATTCCACATCATAATCAGTCAATTGTACACATTTTTTATGAAATTTTTTATTGCACACTCCACTACACTTTATATCCAATGAATCAGATCTGCTAGATCTGTTGCTGCATTTTGCGCAGTTTTCCATTGTAAAAGACTAATTAATAAAATATTAGCCTTTTTCAATAATTTGTTGTGTTTATTTTATTATTTAGATTGTATAATAGTAACCAAATAAGTTCACAAATTATGAAAAAAAAAAATAAAAAAAAAAATGTGTACATATTGCAAAATTTTTTTTTATTATTTTGGAACAAAAACACGTCCTGTTATTTCAACGACTACTTCTTCTATTTATATGAAGGAAATCTATTAAATGATGAATGATTTCTGATTACCCATTGTCGGTTATATTAATAAATGTGCTATTAATTATTGATAGTAATAGCATTCAATAAGGTAAACTTTTCTTTCAAAATTATTTTTTATAAATATTTTCATCCATTTTATAAATTTTGCTATCAATATGATAGTGTTTATTATTGATTTAAAGGCAAACCTTTCAATGTTTCGAACGATTACTGATTTTCAACTGCCGATTTCTTTAACAAATATACCATCAAATGATGATAGTAAAATGTTTCCATATGATAGAACTTTCATTCAATATTATTTTGAATAGATATGATCATCTATTTCACAACTTTACTACCAATTTGATAACGAACGTTATTAATGCGAAAAAAGTCTATTCATAAATATACCAACCGAAAATAATGCGAACCAAAATTCGAGAAATACTGCGTACACAATATAATAATATTTAACGTGTTTTCTGTAACTTAATCACAGCAAATCGATGTGTTCGCAAGCAAAGATTATGGTGCAGTTTAAATTTTATGTTTAATATACATTTTCGGTGCTTAAAATCAATTTTTAGTGTTTAAAGTTAAATTAAATTTCTACAAATAATTCATAAACTATTAAATTCTATGGTAAATTAGTGCTTTTAGTTTTATTTTGGAAAAATTAATTTGGAGTTAAATATAATAAACCCCTTAACTTTTGACCTCACCAAAGTAATTATCACTTTCAAATGATTTGATTTAAATGCAAGAAAAGTTTTTGTGATATATTACAATAATTAAAACATCAGTTTAAGGTATGGCATAATCTTACGCACATCTCATCTTATGAATGTGCGGAAGGTTCTTGTATTCAAGAATTTCAAAACTTTAATGTTTTCAAGCCCCACTTGAAAAACCACCTGAAAAAGCGTGAACGGAATTTCTAATTTTAGGGTGTTATTTTGTTTAAATGAAATTTTGATTAAAATGTTTAACAAACATTTGCTTGCATTTATTTGAAATAGAAAAAGGAAAAATCTATTTTTCAAATAACCTATTATGTATGATATAAAACGTTTCAAAGCACCACCGTTTAATTTACATTCATAAACTTCTAAATGATACGGTATATTTCCGTTAGCCGCCAGATTTCTAAAACAGTAAACTTCGCTTTCCTAAGCGAATATTTTTAGACGCATTTTAATTTTTATTAAATTTATATTTTGAAAATTTTAACTTAATCTAAACTAATTATCGTTCTAATTTATAAGCGATTCATAAGCAAATGATAATTAAACGAACACAAATAAAACATGAACTCTGAACAAGCCGATTTTGAGTCAAATACATCACCACATGCTATTCAGTATTATATTAACTAATTGGTCACCTAATAACAGTCTTGTGGAACAAGTTGCAACGACATGAATAAATAATCCAGCGCTTGAAAGTGTTGTTTATAAAATGCCACTGTAGTCTAATACATCTTTGCAAGAACTCAAAGGGCGCCAATCGTTGGGCCGCAAATATGTAATAAGAAGAGAAAAAGAAGAATAAAAAAAAAATTGCAACAATGGAAATTTTAGTTTCTCTTTGAAATGTTCCTAGAGGTACGTGCAGAAAATTTCGGTTTAGATTATTTTGTAAATTATTATTTTTTTATTTTATGGCTGAGCCATATTTACCCTAAATAAACATTTCATTTAATTTTCGTTTAATTATACATAACATTATTCAGTGTATTTGTAAGCGAGTAAAGCAAGTTAGCTTTTAAAATATTTGTTTACTTTTGACAACTTGAACTTCCATTTTTTGCAATCAACTGAAAGTTTCATGCCAAAAGCTGTACAGTTTTAAGTATTTTGTATATTTTTGCAGATATAAAAATCTTTACACCTGATACCACCAGTGTCGAGGATTATGATGGACATTCCGTATTCATCGAAACAAAATTGCGTGAAATATTAAATAAAGGACTCACAAAATTCAATGTTTATTTTTGGAGTATCGGTATTGGAATTTGAAGAGAAAATTCAAAAAATGAAAAATTTAAATATGCCGGTTCAACCATTTATAATACTTCTTGGGACACCTGTTTTAAAATATTTATGACGTTCAACTTGCAATATCCAGCAGTGTCTATTTTACTTTGGATTTTCTTACAAAAATATTTTTACGGTTTTGAAACCGATTTTGATAAAGCTCACCCCAATATAAATCTTATAATTAAAAAACAAGTCAGATACAAATTAAAATTAGTGACGTACAGTAATTTATTTTTAATGTATGTAGCTAAGAAAGCTTTTTTTTAATTTTTAATTTAGTTCAATTAGTCAGTAGAATTTGTGATAATAATTTAATTTTTTATCTTTAAAAAAAAGAAATATAAATTTAATTGCTCGTCCGTTTTATTTATTTAATTTTGAGGAAAGTTCAAAAATGCATTGCAATCCTATTGATGGTACTGTCTAAATGATAAATTATTAATAGCACTACTACTAGTATAGGATTAACATTTACCATCAAAAACTAATCAATTCTACTATCATATTCCACTATCAACCATCCATATGAAAAATATGTTCTATCTTTGCGAGAAAACATTCTATCTCAATGAGGAAACAATCTATTTGTAAGAAAAAGATTCTATCTATTGGAAGAGCATTCTATCTATGTGAAGCAACATTCTCTCTGGATGATAAATATTCTATCTGTGTGACGTAACATTCTATTTATGTGAAGAACTATTCTATCTATATGATTGATGTAGTAAAATGTGTTCCTGATAATTTATAAAAGTTTGTCAATATGATATTATATGGTGAACGAAATTTAATAGTAAATTCTATTGTATTATCAGAATTTGCGATCGGTTGATTATTAATAGTATTTTTTTTTACTGTGATTGTATTTTTTTCAATGAGAATGTATTTTTCTCTCAGTGTATAAAGCATATATAGCTAGTATAGGGTGAAAAATACGTGAAATCACAAATTTTTGTAAGTCATATTTGAATTTTATGATTTTTTTTATGTTTTGAATATGTAGCCTTGATTAAAGAAAAAATTTGAAATGCTTTGTTTTTTGTTGTTGTTGTTGTTAAAGATACAGGGTGTCAAATTTTGAGAAAAATGATAATCTTGATGTTGTATTTATGGGGCAATAAAAAAAAAATATTATTCGATAATTATGATTTTGAGCTCATTTTAAAGGTAAGTTAATAGTGATTAATAAAAAAATATAAAAATAGTACGTTGTTTAATTTCTTCTTCTTTAAATTTTCCGCCAAAATGTTCTTTTTCAATTTTCTCAAAAACCTATTTCTTTTTTTTCTTTTTAAAGAATTCGACAATTAATATTTTACAACATATCAAAAAACTGAAACCCCATTATTTTTTGTATTCTTGCAACATACGTTTTAGTAAGAGGATTATCCCATTTTTATATGGAAAGAAAAACTATATTTGAAGCAGTCCAGCTTCAAACAAAGCATTTCAACATTTTTTTTAAACAAGGCTACACATTCAAAACATAAAAATTATGAAATTGAAACATGACTTATGGCTCCATATAGGGAATTTGTGATTTCGCGTATTTTTCACCATAGATAAAAATCAAATTTTCTATGAAATGTATGGTGAAATGTACGGCAAAAATCAACTAATCTAAATGCGCGTGGGAATTTTCTATGAAATGTTTGGAAATAATCAAGCAATCTAAATTGGCATTGGTACAACAATTACAGATCCCGAAACCTTCTTTAGAGATCAGATTTTGAATTTATTTGGCTCAGAATTTCCTGATTTAAGAGGACATAGCACCAACAAATTTTTCAAAAATCGAATTTTTTTTTTTTTTTGATAGAATTTGTTAGAATAAACCTTTAAGAACATGGTTTTAATAATATAAAAGTGTAATTCATTAAAAAAAAAAATAGTGATCATATATAGCAAGGCGCGTCAAGGTAGTTTTTTCAATGAATTTCGTTCAGTTCGCTATTATACATCGACTTTCTCACAGTAACATCTGCTTTATTGTTCTCTTACAGAACAGATGTAAAAGTGGAGGGGGACATTTTAACATTTTATTTTTATACATTTATATTTTATACATTTAAAAAAAATTTTGTATTTTAACTTTAACGCGATTTTCTAAAAACATAGTTGGTGGGCAAGATTTAAAAAAAAAATATTTATCTGATCGTTCTGAAATTTTAACACGTTAATTTATACATGTTAATGTTCGCAATGAACTACGGATGAAAAAATCAGTGTACAATTTTTTAAGTTAAACAGGTTTTCGGGGGCAAAAAACGTCGATTTTTGAAAAAAAAAAAACGCCGCCATTTTGTTATTTTTCAACCAAATTTTTTCTTTTTAGTTCATTCTATAGCGGCTTTGATGCTGATTAAAACCCTGTTTTTTTTTTGTTTCAGACTTTTCTGAAAGCAAAAATCCGGCCCACCGTGATATTTTGCTGTTTTTTTGAAAAAATTCTAGCAGACGACGCTGTTCAAAAAAAAAATTAAAAAATTTGTTTTTGTATAGTTAAATACTAATAAAACATATGTGCAAAGTTTAATTAAGATATGTCTTCGTTTTCATTTAAAAATTTACATTAAAAAAAAAAATTGAAATTTGAAGGTGCTATGTCCCTTTAATGTAGTGATTTAAAAAAAAAATCGAATTTTCATTTAAATCAGAGATGGGAGTTGACGCGTCAACTACAATTGTTGACGCGTCAACTACAATTGTCGTCACGTCAACTATTATTGCAGACATTGAACACTTGTTGATACAAATTCAAAGATGTGCATCGACGCGTCAACTATTATTAACGATTATTGACGACGCGTAAAATATTATTGTTGACACTGAGATTTGTTGACGCTGCACATCACTGATTTAAATAAATGTACGGAAAAATCGAGCAATCTAAATGCGCATGGGCACAACAATCACAGGTCCCGAAACAAATCACTAGAGGGATCAAGGACCGCAATCGGAATCCAAATGCAGATTTTCGATATTTTGGGCTAAGAATTTTCTGATTTATATAGTAAGGTGGTTTTTAAAAAATCGAATTTTCTATGAAATGTTTGGAAATATTGAAGCAATCTAAATGCACGCGCAACAATTGGGTCCGGGTCAAAATGCCGCGTTTTAAAATGTCGCGTTTTAAAATATCGCGTCTTAAAATGTCGCGTTTCAAAATGCCGCGAGGTACAAAATGTCGCGTCTTAAAATGTCGCGTTTCAAAATGCCGTGAGGTACAAAATGTCGCGTTTCAAAATGCCGTGAGGTACAAAATTTCGCGTGGTACAAAATGTCGCGTCTTAAAATGTCGCGTTTCAAAATGCCGCGAGGTACAAAATTTCGCGTGGTACAAAAAGACGCGTTTTAAAATGTCGCGTTTCACAATGCCGCGACGTACAAAATGTTCAATTTGGATTAAATTGTGTATCTGATATCAACTTCCGATATAATATAAGGACTTAACTTTAACATTTTAGTGAAGGAATATTCTAATAAATTTCAACATTTGCGTTCTTTTTCTTAGACCCACTTTATAATTACATAAAATTACATTTATAAATAATTTCCATTCAGTGAAGGAAAATTTTACTATATGTTTAAACACAATTTGCTTGTTTCAAATAATTTTTATTAAATTATTTATTATTTCACATCATATTGTGTTGATTTATAAGGGATTTTTCAAAACGCGTCATTTTAAAACGCATTATTTTAAAACGCGTCATTTTGTACCACGCAGCTTTTTGAACCACGCGGTTTTATGAAACGCGACATTTTGTACCGCGCGACATTATGTACCATGCGGCATTTTGAAACGCGACATTTTAAAACGCGACATTTTGTACCACGCGACATTTTTTACCTCGCTGCATTTTGAAACGCGACATTTAAAAACGCGACATTTTGTACCACGCAGCTTTTTGAACCACGCGGTTTTATGAAACGCGACATTTTGTACCGCGCGACATTATGTACCACGCGGCATTTTGAAACGCGACATTTTAAAACGCGACATTTTGTACCACGCGACATTTTTTACCTCGCTGCATTTTGAAACGCGACATTTTAAAACGCGACATTTTAAAACGCGGCATTATGAACGGTTTCCGCAACAATTATAGGTAGTGCTATATTAATAGTGTAATGTCGATTTTATGGTGCCCGATCAATCGACATCTCAGACTTCTGTGCCGGTATCTTATTGATTTGTTGATGCGCACTTAATGATTTTTCTTCAAAGATTATTGTACGGTCATTACAATAAATAAATACTTAACATACCTGACACTCCTCCAACCGGTGCGTTGCTTCAAAATAATGTCATTTTTGTACATTGCAGCGGCCATTTTAGTTTAATACAATTAAACTATCAAACTAAACCCGTAAATTAAACTAAAATGGTTGCTTAACCTCATTCATTTTCACAAGAGGTGGAATGTAGGCTCAATAAGTAAATAGTTTCGTATATGTTTCAATAAAATAAACCGATTTTCTTTGGTTATAAGCGCCATGAACTTATAACAATAAATTTGGAATGAAGCATTTTGTTTTTACATTAATTAAGTCGACCTCATCGATCGAGCTAAATCAATCGTCCAACGTCTGTATCGTCTGAGTTATAACCTAAAATAACGGTCGGAATGCATAGAAGACTTTATAAAGCTTTAAGTCTTTTTACCGTTTTATCTTAAAGTTAAAAATTCACACGCTTCTATTCAACAATTCTATATACATACATGCGCATAGACGTAACTGTACGATTTTTTCCTAGATTTTAAATCCATAACAGTAACACGCATCCAATAAATTTCGTCCGGTAACGTTTGAATTCGATGGTATCCGCCCACATGGCCGACAACCACTTCGCCGACAGGCCACTTCGCCGACAACTACATGGCCGACAAGAATGTTGGCCGACAGACCAAATGGCCGACACAACCACATCGCCGACAGGAGAGATGGCCGACACAACCACATCGCCGACAGGACAGATGGCCGACACACCACATCGCCGACAGGACAGATGGCCGACACACCACATCACCGACAGGACAGATGGCCGACAACTACATCGCCGACAAGACAGATCGCCGACACAACCACATCGCCGACAGGACAGATGGCCGACACAACACATCGCCGACAGTACAGATGGCCGACAACCACATTGCCGACAGGACAGATGGCCGACACACCACATCACCGACAGGACAGTTGGCCGACACAGCCAAATCTTTGACAGGACACATGGCCGACACACCACATCGCCGACAGGAAAGTTGGCCGACACAGCCAAATCTTCGACAAGGCAGATAATATTAATTAATATTTTTATTTCGATCACTGAAAATTATTCGAAATGGTTGACATGCCGAATTTTTTTTCCGTTCAAATAGTGATCGGGGGATTTGCCTGCAAGACAAAATCTTGTTTTTTATAATTTTGTTTTCCGAAATAATTATTTCGATTATTTTATAGTGAAATAATGAATATTTAGTGAAATAGTTTTTCTGGGATCGGAATATTTTGTTATTTCTTTTTTTTATTAATCTTGCAGCTACAAAATGTTGCAACTACAAAATCTTTCATAACAAAATAGTGCAATTATTTTCCTTTTTATTAGGTGTCATTAATAGATTCTATATAATCCGCTCCTAGGTGCGGCACGCAGTGCGACATGTTTGCTGATCCTGCACGGAAAAAAAAAATTCTATGGATTGATTTTAAAATATTGCTAAAATAGCTTTAGTTTGTACCGAAAAGTACGACAACCTCAAAATATATCCAAATAGGCCATATTTGCATTGCGAAGTTATTTGTATGATACGGACATACGGGTATAGTTATATTTCATATCACTTAATTGCTAAAGAAAAAATATTAGATCTATGCAACTGTAATAAATATAAAGTATTTAACTCTGAAAGTATGTTCAATTTAGATATATTTTTGACCAATGATGTACATTCTATATATTGATTTTGTCCATTAGTTAATACGTTTAGTGTTATGGATTGAATGCATTTTTAAATATAGTTTAAAGCTACAGCTCGTAAACTATATTGATAAATACTACATAGCTTACATCGAATAATACACTTACTAAAGCGATTTAAGCTATACGAAAATACTTATTGAGAAATTCGCTTTATTTCATATATGTATAAACATGTGTGGTATGTAAACACATTATTCGTACATAGGCACACATAATAATTCATAATTTTCAGGTTCGTTATGATTGATTTTTATTAAAACATAAATGTAAAAATTTTTCTGAATACATATATTTAACAAATAATTAAAAATAATACATTATTCTTATATCCTTTATTTCAATAATATACATAAATTCATTATATACTAAGAAATTAAAAAAATCATGTTAAGTTTATTCTATACTAAAAAAATTAATTCGCTAAATAATAAATTCTTTAGAGTAATACTTGCAGTAAGAGTGTGGTATGAGGTTAGGTAAATCTTGAACTGTTATGATGGAAATTTGATTTGTGCTTTCGACTAATAAAGCACAGTAATGTCGATCGTATTTAATTGTTTTAAATATATTACATACAAAATAAACACAAGAGGCTACCAATAAAACGTTGGCAATCATCCCATATATTTGATCAGCAAGGGTATCTTCTTCAGTAATTTGTAGAATCATACCTGCTTTGTATGTTATGTTATCTAATGTGGCAAAGGTAATAGACGAAACAAAATTTAGATCATAAAATTCATAAGCGCATGCTTGAAGTTCATATCTGATAGATATAGTAGAACAGATATTTCTACGTGAAGCTGTTGCCCGACTAATCTTTTTTAATGGTTGGTGCTTCGCTTCAAAGCGCATTGACCAAATATTTACTAGCGGTCCAATATGTTTAATAATATTAGGATAATGCGTCATGATATGATGTTTTGGGATCAATTTTTTACCAAAAAGCTTAATATAAAGTGAATGATGATTTTGAATTAATTCCTTCAAAAGCACTATGTCTGGAGATTGAATACATCGACGCAGTAAAATGTTTACTATATCCACTAGTAATACAAATAATTCCCAAAATGAATTATTTTCTGGAACTGAATCACCGATAATAACTCCTAGATTTTTTATGAACAGAAGCATTTCTGACGCAGAATATTTTAACGTATTTGATTTTAACATTTCTTTTGAAATAAATTTTGGCTTGTTCAGATGACTATTGTTGCCATAATAAAAGTAGTTTATGCGGTAATTCAATGTCTCAAGCGAAAAAAATTTTGACGTGTAAATAAATTGTGATAAAATTTTAGAAATTTCTAATTTTGCAACGCCTTCTAGAATATCGTGCATAATATCTACACTATAATTTTCTGTGCAATGGAATGTTTCTATTTCATTAAAGACACAAGTTTCTTTAATACCTGTTACTTTAAAATCATTTTTTATAATATCTTCTTCATAGTTTTTCTTATTACGATATTCCTTTTTTTTATCTTTACATAAAATTTTTGTTTCTGATTTCTTACATTTGCACAATCTACAAAACATATTTGCTGAAAATGATTCGGAAAAACCTAATATCGAGTTTAAACCTAAATTATCACCCACAATTTGAGTAATTACAAAATATATCTTAAATTCTATTGAGTTAATTTTTACAAGAATTCCATTGGTTTCTAAATCAATGAGTTGTTTTACAAATGGTTTGAAAATAGTTTCTGAGCCATATTGTTTTCGGTCTAATGTATTAAATAATAATGCTAGTAAAATGCTATGAAGTTTTGAACTTAAATCAGGTGGAAGACATGCTATTTTGACATAAACAGCACCAAGTTTCTGCAAACCCGCCGAACTACCTAACGGATTGTTTGTTTCAAACTCATCGAAGTATACCATTAGAGGTAGTACGTTACCTTTCACATTTAGGGTTAACATTTTATCTTTCCAGAATTTGGTTTGAATAACGTTGCAAATTCCAGCATCAAATGAACTTGGTTTATTTAAAAAATGTATATACTGCATTATTTTATCAAAGACTTGGCCATTTTCAATAAAATTTGCCAATGAATATTTTAAGGGTACAATTGTTTCGCTAACGTCTACGGGTGATATAATATTACAATTTTTATTAATGGTAGGATCATTTCGGCTACCAATTATTATATTTGAAGGATTTTGGAATTTTCCTCTTTTTTTCAAAAGTTTTATGCGTCTATATTCCGTATTCACAGAATTAAATGAACTATGCAAGTAATCAAATAGTTTCATTAGTAAATTTTTGTTTTCATCAGACTCTTTTAAAAAATTAATTCTACTTAATACTAATAATCTTATTTGTTCAAATATAACTTTTACAAAATGTTCCTCGAAATTTGAAATAACAAATTGAATATCGGTTCGATTCATAGATAAATTGTTGTATAAACTGCAAGTTAGTTTGTAAACCTGCGTTTGAATTACAGACAATATTGAGTCTATTTGATCATACAAATCTGCTGTGAAGGGTTCTTTTATTATGTTTTCTTGATTATTAGGTTTAGCAGAAATTTCTGTAAAATTTGATAAATTTGGAAAGGTATTAGATTGACAAGGCAAGTCATTACTGGTTTTTATCTGTGATACATTGGTGTGAACCTTGTTTTGGGGCCTAACACTTGCGAATTTTGACTCTCCATCAGTAAAATGCTTTTTGATATGTTTTTTAAAGGAATCATATATACTAAAATCTCGATTTGGAAAACACTTATTGCATTGAAATAACAATTGGGGCCAATGCCACATTTTAATATGCTTAATATAAGTTTCGTACGTATTCATAACGTTCTTACATATAAAACAATTCATTATAATAAATTAAAAGTAATACAGACTTCAAATCTAAAACTATACTAATTCTATGTTTGTTTAATTATTTAGAGTTAATTTACGGCAAAGATTTTATATATTCCTCATACTCACCCAATAAATTGTTTACAGATATATAATTTCGATCCCATTCGGTATCAATTTTATAAATCGCTTTTTGTATAAATAGCCAAAGAGATTCGGCTAATATTGGGTAACAGGAATGTGACGCTTGGTACAATTTAAAACAAGCATCTATTGCCTTAATCGGGTTACCTATTTTATATAAAACCGTGCCAAACGAAATATATCCGGTTAAATTGGATGCCTCGCCTATGAAGATTGGATAAGGCTGAAGGGATCCGGTCAGATCTACAACTTTCTTCTTTAGCTCTTCTTTTTTTCCTCGAATTGAAATAAATCCTACGAAATTAAAACATAATGTAAGAAATTGTTTAATAAAATTACCATTTATAAAAGGTCTTAATAAACTTACAGGAATCTTTAATATGAACCCATCTGATATTTCTATTTTCGAATATTTAATTGATTTCTGCTTAGAACGTTTTTTCCCAAAATGCAAAATTGCTTTTAATTAAAAAGGGTAATATATATAAACCTTTAATGGTTTCGTCACAATTGGAAATAGATTTCAGCAAAGATTTACAATTTTTTTCTGTGAGTATTTTAGCTGCTAAAAATTTATTCAAAATGGGCCAATTATGGCCCATGCAGTCCAATTTGCTTGGGTATAGTAGGCCAAAATCTTTTTCAAATAACTCATAGCCTTTCGATCCTTGTAACACAGAGAATCTGGTTAAGTACTCCGAAATAACGTTTTGCCGGTTACCGTTTTTAATAATTTCGATACGGGTCTGAAAAGTTTTCTCCCATGCTTTTTCTATATCGCCCCAATTGTCATTTTTAGTAGCTTTTTCTAAAAACTCAAGACTTAAACGTGTTTCTTTGTCTGAAACCGTCGGTTTTTCAATCAAACTTTGCGTTACTGAATTTATTTTTTTTTTAATTTTATTGTAAGCTGACCATAATTTCCCCGTTGCTAGGGAACGGGTTTTATTGCAATACGGTGCGTAATATACGTTTTCTCTTTCAGATGGGAATAATGTAGGGATCGCTTTTGCCAGATCAATGAATCTTTCCGTAGTGATTTTAATTTGATTGAAGTTTTGGCTATCCAACTCCTTTTCTATAATAAGATTAGCCAAATCATTTTGTTTGGATCCAACTTTTTTAAACCTTTCATAATAATTTGTTGTTATCCTTCCTTTAACACAATTTAAATAATGTTGAATTGTAGATTGCGTAAATTGTGGTTGTTTTGTTAAAAGTGGTTGAAAATTAAAAAAGCCATCAGAACCATCTAGAACTATGACATTATTTGCGGTTGATTGATTTTCCTATAAAAAGTCAGGTGTATTTCAATGTTAATTAGTAAACAAAATATCTTATTGTCTATAAAAAGCCGAAAAAATCATATAAAATAGCTTACTAAATGTTCATTTTCTATTGTCTATAGTACAAAGTTCGACGCCAAATGATTCTCCACCTCCACTACACGTAGAAACAGTCTCACAAGATACCTTAAAAGAAAATAATGTTATATTCATTTTTAGTACCTAAAATAAAAACTAAATTCATTACGTTTTACTATAGAATTTAAGTTGAATTTACTATTTGAATTTTGAATTATACTTAGTGCCCCGTTTTGGGGTCAATGGGAACACTCGACGAGAACGATAGTAGGGGCACAAAACTAACGATTAACAGTTATTTTATTTTATTTCCAATATATACATACAGCGATAAATAGAAATGTTCAATAAATTTTAATATTCCGAATTGAAATTAATATTAAACATGCGGTTATATTTTAATATACACAAAGTTCATAAAAATAAATAATAATTGACGGAAAAAAGAGCACTGTCTTCAAAATTAAATTTCAACTATTTTCACTAAACTGAGCACGCATCACTAAACTTCAATTATCAATAATAATAATAAATAATCACCCACTGTCTAATTAATTCTACAGTATAAAATACATTTTACTTACACTCGACATATTTATGTTATTATTTAAATTAATTTATTAATATATCAGCTACACAGTTTTTGTATACCTTACTTGCACCATCAAATCACTGAATAATGAAAAAATAACAAGAACACATGTTCAAAAAATACGGGACTTCCTACCTAAAACATTATGTAATATAGGGAATAACCAATTTTAGGAAATAAAGTAAGAGATAAATACTTATATAGTGTGGCCGCTTTGGCTATAATTAAATTTTTAAATTAAATATTTTGTTATAGTTCACATAATTATAATTTTTTACTGTTTTCATATATAGAATATTACGTTTAATGAAATATAAATAACCATTATTGTTTAATGGTAAATTCAGCAATGACGTATCCAAAAGAGACATATTTTACGATACTAAGCAAGCTGCATTATATACTCATATTAAATATGCTTCCAACATGCTTTAGATATAAATAGTAGATATAATTTATAATATCAAAGAAGCTATAGTTTATTCTTCTGTACTCAAATATAATATAATTATCTTGGAATTACTTAAAAAGAAATAGCGTTTAATTAATAATGGCAATATTTGTATTAAAATCAGTTAGTCCATTTAAAGCATTTAAATCAAATTTAAAATGTATTCCCATATAAACTATGAAAACTTCTACATAGCCCAATTAGCTAGTCTGATTTTTTTCCGTGTGGCTCCTACATCCCCCGAACTTCAAATCTAAAGCCCCTCGGAGGGCTAAGCGGGGGGGAGCGCAGCGACCTCCCGCGTGCCCGTGAGAGTTACCGAAGCCGTTAGCCTTTACAATTCTAAGTTAAATTAGTTTATGTCATTTTTCAGTTTATGTGATCCCCACTTTAACGGATAAAAAAAATCGGCATGTCAACAATTTCGAATAATTTTCAGTGATCGAAATAAAAATATTAATTAATATTATTTGTTCTGTCTTGTCGGCGATATAGTTGTCAGCCATCTGTCCTGCCGGCGATGTGGTGTGTCGGCCATCTGTCCTGTCGGCGATGTGGTTGTGTCGGCCATCTGTCCTGTCGGCGATGTGGTTGTCAGCCATCTGTCGTGTCGGCGATGTGGTGTGTCGGCCATCTGTCCTGTCGGCGATGTAGTTGTCGGCGATATGGGCTGTCGGCGAAATGGTTGTCGGCCATCTGTCCTGTCGGCGATGTGGTGTGTCGGCCATCTGTCCTGTCGGCGATGTGGTGTGTCGGCCAACTGTCCTGTCGGCGATGTGGTGTGTCGGCCATCTGTCCTGTCGGCGATGTGGTTGTGTCGGCGATCTATCCTGTCGGCGATGTGGTTGTGTCGGCCATATGTCTTGTCGGCGATGTAGTTGTCGGCGATATGGCCTGTCGGCGAAATGGTTGTCGGCCATGTGACCCATACCCGAATTCGATAGTTTCATATAAAGGCTACAGGAAATAACTCCCCAATATTACTATATGGAAATTGAAAACTTACTAAAATTAATACCAAAATTTGGGAATTTCTTACGTTATATTTGTGGTTTATTTCATTACGAAAGTATATTCTAATATATCGGATGTATGTACATATATGTAAATGAAAATCTTCCTTTTCTAAAATATAACTTTTTGGTGTATGAAAAACAAATTTGGGGATTTATTTCAATTCACCCATATTTATTCAAATTTCGAGAAAATTGCCAATGCAAAATTGATCTGTTATTATAATTATTTGGCATTGCTTTTAGTTCTTAAGTTTTAGGTGAGTTAACGGGTTGGTTATATTGATAAAGTATTGTGCCCTTTTAATAATTCGTCATTACGTGAACTGGTCACAATCGGTATAAACTTCAGAAAATATTTCGAAAGCTCTGCGGCTAGTACCTGTTTTTCCGAAAATTTTAAAAGAAGTATAGTTTTCCACTTTCTCATGAGAGGATTTTAAAAGTAATTGGCTACAGCCCAAAAATTTGAAATCGAAAATTGTGTTCGGTGCTCGCAATTGTTGTCCCAATTGACACATTTGAAATTATTCTAAGTATTATGCGAAAACTATTTTTCATCTAAGATAAAATCGATGAGCAAAATGCTCGCTTTTTGGAACAGAAAAACGCATAAACTTGTTGTGTTTATAAGCTTGGTGGATCATTCCAGAATTGGTAAGTATTTTGTAAAATTTTGAGAAATTTTTATCACGAAATATGAGAGAAAAACTGTGAAATAATGGACCTCAAACAGTTCGGTTGCAGTCATGTACGAAACCTTTCGAATTGCACAACATTTATTTTTTTATTATGTGCAGTAATTCCCCGCGCACCAACCTTCATTTCAGTATACGCGATTTGTAATTAAATCGCGCACTTTATACCGTCACGCCTTAATGTTTTCACGCCTTAATGATTTCTGTGCATATTATGGTTTGCGTGCGATTTTATCTACTTTCAACTTTTCCAATTTAGCGCAAATGCAGTCATTCAAAATATAATGCAAACGTAATCGTTATATGAGTAAATACATTTTCGTCGAACAATTGGCATTTATATACCGTAAACCTTTCCATATCATGCCGCTTAAAAGCTTTTATTGTAATATACACACAAAATGACAATATAAACTTAAAGTTACGATCGCATGATGATTCGTCAATACTAAAATCAATAATTTCTGCTCATCATTGTGGTGCGCCTCAGCCGCATAAGATATTATGATCATAACACTTGATCTTTTTATTTTATTTTAGTTTTTTTTAAATATAAATTGACAAAATTTTTTAATTAATTGAGAACATGATCTTATAAATTTGTAATTGAAAACCATAATTAAATTTATAACTAAACACATATTTTGCAAACAAATTTGTGATTCCTAAATATGGTCATATGAATTTATAAATTATGGGATGGTACACGATCGCATACGATCGTTTGATCTTTTTGTTTTCTTATATACATTAGGTAGGGAGGGCAACACAAAACATAAAATAACAAACAACATGATCTTGTTAAAATAAGGCGGAGCTATTTATATATGTACATAACGAACAAAAAGGGGCTGTACATTAAAGAAATGAGGATCGTTCGTATATGTTCGATCTAGAAAATATCAATTGATCTTTAGACTGTGTCTATGTGTGTGTGTTTGTATGGTATAGGCAAATAGATATTATTTGTATTTGAACCTGTTCGTTTATATACTCTTGGTGCTCGCGGTGTGATCTTTTTGTTGATCTCGAAAAAATAAAAAAATTTAAAAAAAATATTTGACAAAAAATCAATTTGTTTATTTTTTTATGGTCAGTTAAGTTTTACATTTCAAACTAGAAAGATCTGTATAAGTTAAAAAAATAAAAATATTTTGGTTTTAGATTTATAGAAAGTGTGCTGCTATCTTGAGCTATATTTATTTAGTGTTTTATGTGTGAACTGTTTATTGAGTGAACAAAAAAAAAATATTTTTGAGTGATTTTAAAGTGAGTTTATATTTGTATAATGGCTGTCTCAACATTGAGTATGACACCGTATTTTTCCGGATATCCGTTTCAAGGTAAGTGCGCGCCCCATATACCAAATTTTTGAATAATTTCCCGGTGCGATCAAACATTCAAAATATGTACCATGAAATTCACATGAAATTCCTTGCAGACACCTTGGCGCACATTTACCACGATCATCATTAAATCGTTTTTGTGTTTCTCTTGTATATATAAAACACGGAAAAATATTTGAGAATTATAATAATAAACAACAAACAAAATAATATTTAATAAGAAAATAAAAATAAAAAAACCGTGATCAAGATTGGTTTGCGGTACGATCGTCTTTGATCTTCTTATTTTAGTTCATTTTTTTGTTTTTGTATTTCCATGATCTCGTCTCTTGTTCGTTTCTCATATTTTCTTTTATGTGTTGTGTTATGGAACACACGTAATTCTTTTGCTTTAAGATTTTTACGTCTTTTGATTGTATTATATTGAGAGAAGAGATCACTGATCGATGCCGATAAATAATAATCATAATAATATAATAATGAAAGTAATAACGATCATAATGAAATAAATCATTTTTTTTTCTTCTTACTTTATTGGCGATTTCAACACCTTGAACGCGATCTTTTCGCGCTCTGAAATAAATATAACGCGCGATCATCTGAATGATCGTGCACATTTTACGGTTGATCGAGCGGTGAATTAAAGTGGTCGCTAACATTGCGTGAAAATTGTCATAAAATTTATTAATGTACAAAACAAATATCTTCCATACAAAATGTTTATATATATGATCGCGATCTTTCATTATAATATATACAAATTAACTATCATCATAACCATTAATCATAATTTTACTTTATCAATATATTTTCGTTTTGTGTTGAACAATTCCTTTAATTTATTCGCGGTCTTTTGAAATAATATATCATTAAATTGATCATATGGCGAAGAGAAGATCGCACAGTACAAAAACTATAAACATATATAAATAAAAATCTCTGTATACGAGTATATCTATATAGAGTCGAGTGAAAACGATTTCAATTAAGCAATTCTATGGGAAACGCCACTGTGTATACGCAAAATATACCCCTAAGGGATTTAACAAAAAAAAACAACAAATTGTTTATGTTGATCGTTACATTATAATTCAGCAAGTAAACAAACCCAAAATATGGAACACATTTTTGTATAAATAAATCGCACACGTTGCGATCAAGTCAAGTGGAATAATATCTACAGCACTTAATTAAATTAATTTTAAGAGCCTTAATGTCCGAATATGACAATAAAAATGATCAAACGTCTGCATTCCGACACACAAAAAAAAACGATCGATATACGTATATAAAAGCTAATTTCTTGATCTTTCAAAATTGATCGTCCATATTATAAGCGTTTCGGTAAACTCACTTTCTTTTGGGATGATCTGTATCTCTATATATCTATTCCATATCTCTATTGTTGTATATGAATGAACCAAATATCTCGTATAAGAATAAAAATTAACTCAATAAGATGATCTTCTCTCTCCTCTATTCATTCGTGTATACACTATAAATTGATCTTTTGTTATACGAAAACAACAAATGATGATGATGAAGAATTTTGACAGAACCATAATTGAATTGCCCATTATTTGTTAACTCATCACATTTTATAGTGTTTGACCACCAGCACGTTTATATATTTTGTCGAAATTAAATCCAATTAAAAATTAATTTTGGTATACTATGTATACAATATATTTCTAGGACAAGGACGTGTTAATCAATTAGGCGGTGTATTCATAAATGGACGGCCGCTACCCAATCATATACGGCTGAAAATTGTGGAAATGGCGGCGGCCGGTGTTAGACCGTGTGTTATTTCGCGACAATTACGTGTCTCACACGGATGCGTTTCAAAAATTTTAAATCGTTACCAAGAGACGGGATCTATTCGCCCCGGGGTGATTGGTGGATCAAAACCGCGTGTTGCTACACCGGCGATCGAAACCCATATTGAATTGTTAAAAAAATCGAATCCGGGAATATTTAGTTGGGAAATTCGTGACCGGCTAGTCAAAGATGGATATTGTGACAAAAATTCGGCTCCATCGGTGAGTTCAATTAGCCGATTGTTACGCGGTAGTAGTCGCCGAGAAGATGGTTCAAATGGGAGAAATCATTCAATTGACGGAATTTTAGGAACATCGTCCGGAGACGAGGATTTTGATGATACTGACACCGAATCAGAACCGGGCATACAATTAAAACGGAAACAAAGACGATGCCGTACTACATTCAGTGCCGATCAATTAGACGCATTGGAACGCTCATTTGCACGCACTCAATATCCCGATGTATATACACGCGAAGAATTAGCACAAAAAACGCGATTAACTGAAGCCCGTGTACAAGTTTGGTTTTCGAATCGCCGTGCCCGTCTCCGTAAACAATTAAACTCACATCAACTTGCTGCATTCAATTCAACCGCAGCAACGTTCATTCCAAATCAAACATCCGCGTGCGGCCAGCTAACCGAAACGCCACCATCATCATCATCCGTAACATCCTCGCCGACAAATTCATGGACAAATACCCAAATGCCTTCATTTTATCCACAATCGACACATCATACACCAAACTATACGTACAACCATGCAGAAAATTCATCACTACCCAATTCACCCGTCTCCTCTGTATCATCCGGATCATCTGCATCACCAACACAGCAGCAACAAAACACAACAACTACACCAACTAATAATTACAATGCGATGCAATACCCAGAAACTCAACAATGGCGATCAAATTTAACGCATCAACCAGCATTCACGAAATTTACATCGGAATGGGATTCGTGCTACAAGTAAGTATCAGAATAACAAAAAAAAAATTCATTTCACTAACATTTTTGTATTTAACAGTTCATTATTTTCATCAAATCCTTATGGTGCGACAACAACGTCGGGAACAACATCATCCACTAGTGCAACCACAGGATTTAATACAAATGGGTATAGTGCAGCAGCAGCAGCGGCAGCCGCAAATGGTTATCATACGAAACATTATAATTCACATCCGTTTGGTGCAGGACAATTTGGTGGCATTGAAATGGGACGAGTTTATTAATAGAATTAAGTTAGGTTAGGTTTAGAATGACTGATTGAACTAAGATTTTCCTATAGATGATTGTATAATTTGTTGCATGTTAAATTAAAATAAATAACTAAGAAAAAAAAAGTTGAGTGGTTTTTATTTAATGAGTGGTTTTTTTTATTGAGTGGTTTTAATATTGAGTGAAAATTTTTAAAAAGGCGCTTTAATTGGTTAGATTTATTTTAAGCATCACTACTAGAATTATATGATCAAATTGGCATTTTTATTTTATTTTAGTACTAAAGCGCTCGACAAGTATTTAGTTTTACGGTGCCCTAACAATTCATATTTTAAAGGGTGGATAGTAAAAATATCTGAAAAAAAAAATTTTAGCAGAGCGTAGTTTCGATCTACGGACCTCTGGGTTATGGGCCCAGCACGCTTCCACTGCGCCACTCTGCTCGATGATTAGTTACGATTTTATTTTCAATTATTTTAGTAAAAATCGATTATTATGCAATAAAATAATAAATGCGTCGGTCTTGCTGATTTATATATGGTACATAGGAATCATAAAATAAAATTTAGTTGGAAATAAGATTTTACGAGTTTAGTGATTTATGGACTGAATATTCAAGAAATATAACAAATTTCAAATATAATGCATTGTGCGATCAATCAATTTTCTTTCAGGTGCGGAGTGAATTCTAGATTTTTCAAAACTGTATTACAACAAAACTAAATTGTTTGATAGGGGCATTTGTGATTTGTTTGTCCAAGTTGTCTAGAAAATTTACCAGACTCCGTAATGTGAGTTTGATTGCGCGCTTCTTAATTTTAGATGAATCAACGGAAATTCTAAAGGGAATCTCGATTTTAAAAGGCTGACAAAGGTAGTTTTAAATATACTTAGATTAAATTGTATATGATAGGGTTAGTTACAGAAAACGGTTTGGCGCAAGACTCTAATTCCAAATTAAAAAATATCTGAAAGAGTTAATATTTGAAAAAAAAAGTTCTTAGCAGAGCGTAGCTTCGATCTACGGACCTCTGGGTTATGGGCCCAGCACGCTTCCACTGCGCCACTCTGCTGTATGCAAGTTTTAATATTTTATCTTCTGAAAATGTATATAGTAAAACGGCTACTTTTCGGTAGTTGTTTTATCACCACTCCACAATTAAACGGTAAGCAAGCTTTACGATACGGTTGAGAGAACCAGCATCTGAATAAGTATTACCTACAGACTTTTAAAAGATCCGCTGAATTAATCAAACAATTGCATCATTCGCAGGTAAATCGAGTTCATCGAAATCAGTGTGAAAAATGTTGAGAGATGTATATAAGGCAAGTAGGAGGCGTGGAGGATATTAGGTCTGTTGTTTTAAATCTATAAAAATATTAATCCTATTTTGAGCAGCTATCTGCGTTAAGCGTCAGTTTGTAGTGAACTCCAAATCAAAATATGGATGACATAGATAAAGCACAAATTGATTTAAAACGATTGTCGGATTGATATCTTATCATAACGAACATTCGTTTATTAGTAAATGAATTTTCTCGTATATACGATAGAATTTCAATAAGAACGCGAATTTTGCGGCTCCAGATAGTGCGATAAACATTAATCGACAGAGTTTATTGTGTAGTGATGTTTGAGAATCAAACTTGCTTAGATGGTGTCAAGGGATGGGGATACACTAATCGGGCCACAACAAGTATCAGTACGAAAATTATGATTGATTTTATTAAAATTGTAAATGTTGGTAGAACCCTATTTTGGTTTCCGACCTCTGCTATCCGTAGAAAAGTGGTTGTGGGAAGTTCGAGACGAAAATAAATAAAATTGGGACTAGTACTGTGGAGACAGGCAAGAACTTAAAAATATGTATTTCCAGAGAAATCATACTACAGTGAACCAAACTCTTCCCATTCTCATTATAGTACTTTCCGATTGAGGTAACTGATTGATTAATTACCGCTTAGACAATTGCTGCACAATAATCATGATAAAAAGTTACGAAAACAAAATTCCAAGAACTAGGAATTGTAAGGCGCTTAGGTATATTGATTTTGCTTGGGAGGATTACGGAGTGGTGGGAAAATATTGAACTACTAGTAAAATTCCATCGATTCTCTTCAATCTGCATATCAAGCTATTCGATTATGAAATTTGACGATGGGGCTTTGTCTTAACTGGTAAGGGCAAAAATATCGATTGAACTCCATAACGTATGCTATATACGCTGGCCTTCTTAATAAATAAAACCAGATACATAATAATGTTAGTAACAGAGCTGGGAGTTCTGAAAAGGTGTTATTTCTGGAATGAATCATTTACTACTTTACAGACATACTTAAATTACTCCTAAACCTTAAAATTATTTAATTATTACACAAATTAGGATTTTTGTTTAAAGAAGCGGCATAAAATAATGATGTTACAATGTGAGTTGAATGGGGAGTTAGAAATTCAACCGATACGGTACGAGTTTTCGGATATTGAACATGCGCCATCGCTATAAGTTTACAGGCAATGACACTTATTGTATTAGCAATTGGATAGATGAATTGCAATGAACCACATTGAATTGCGATGAGAAATTTCGATTTCTTATAGTGCACGACGGTTATTGGATGGGACTGCAAAAAAGTTTATATAAACTGTGAAAGTTAAATCACGGATGCGAGCTTGAAAGAGAAGTTGTTGAAAGTTAAAACATATTATACACGTCAAGAAATGTATCGATTGCTTGGCACCCGAAAATGGAAAACAGGTGAATCAGTGCGTAGATATGTTATTTTTCCTATTACCGCGTCATCTAGTACTTTCGCAGTAGAAGCCTCGTCAAATAACCATCGATCGGTGCGATGCTACAATTGTTCTGAATATGGACATATGACTAAAGACTGCAACAAAGTCAAACGCGAACCAGGGTATTCTTTCAACTGTGGATTAAACGGACACATTATTAAGGATTGCCCAACCAAGATTAATAGAGTTGTTGCTATTGCCGAATTTAATGCTGCGGCAACAATGATCCAGAAATATCCGGAATATCGCGAGAAAAATGAAGTTAACCAAATCATCAGGAGTCAGGAAGTGGCTCGCCATATGCAACACCTATCGTGCTCGTTAAAAAAAAAGTGGTGAGACATGGATGTGTGTTGACTATCGGGTAGTAAATAAACTAACCAGTCGCTACAAATCACTTCCGCTTATTGAGGACTGCTTAGAATCCTTGGAAGGAAAAAAATACTTCACAGTTCTTGATTTTTGCAGTAGTTTTCTCCATGTCAAAATGGCAGAATATTCAATTTGTTATACATCGTTCGTATATAACGCCTCAGGGTCAGTTTGAATCTCTCGGCGTGCCGTTTGGACTCAAAAATGATGAGTTTATTGAATCTAGACTCATCATTGTTTATATGGATGACATTCAAAAATAGCAACTTAGACGATTTCAGAACATTGATTTATTACAAAAAGTTTTGCGAAGAATGAGTAAAGCTCGGATTAAATTGAAATTAACAAAATGTAAATACTGAGATTGGGTACTTGGGATATCTGGTGATCGCAATGGCACTCGAATAAGCAACAGCCATATTAAGGCAATCCACCGTTGTTTAGGGCTTTTCTCATACTTCCGACGATTCTTTCCATTTTTTTACAAAATTGCCAAACTATATCTTGATTTGGCTTCTCGCCCCGGTGGCACAGTTGTTAACATGCTTGCTCTAAGCTCCGGAGGTCCTGGGTTCGATTCCCGGCGGGTGATGAAAAAATCATGGCTGCGGTTAATGTAGGATCAATGAATTGATGAACAAGATAACAACTTCCGATACACCGATAATGTATATGCAAGCATTTTCCATGTTGCGAGATCAATTGTCTTCTTCACCGTTCCTTACCTTATACAGTCCAGCTCGTGAGACTGAGTTGCACTATGATACTAGTGCATTGAAATACGGTAGTGCAAAAACAGTGACATATTTTTCAACGCGTAATAACTGAATCACAATACACAATTTTGAACTCGAAACTTTGGCATCATTAATTCGTTGCGCCGTTTCCGAGTGATTTTAGAAGGAATTTCATTTCGAATTGTTACTGACTGCAACTCGCTTATACGTTGACGTTAAGTAAGAGAAATGTTAATGCTCGTATTGCTCGCTGGACCCTCGAGCTTGAGAATTATAATTATACGATCGAATATCGTGGTTTTAAACGAATGGACTACGTCGTTGTTATTTATCTGCTGCCTTTGGTGCTGATGGTATATCGAGAATATCGAGATGGAATTGCAAGCTACACAGAATTGAGATTCGGATATTGTTTGTATCCGTGATCGAATGAATCATCCAAATTATTTGAATTGAATGATGGATTGGTTTACAGGACATACGTTTCTGGTCGGGTATTGCTATGCTATACGTGCGCAATGAGATAGAGGACAATGTCATTCGACTGATTTATGAAAAAATTGGTCACTTAGGAGTTGCAAAGTGTGTTGATCAGCTTAAAATGCATTATTATGGTTTCCCGGAATTAAGGAAAAAGTCGAAAAGATCATTTGTAATTGCCTTCGTTGCATTATGTATTCCACTCCGACTCGTATTAAAGAGCAAAATTTTAACAATATTCCTTGAAAACCTATACCGTTTGATACTACTCATATTGATCATTTTAGTCCTCTTTCATCATTAATATCGAAGTGAAAGCATATTTTAGTTGTGGTGTTTGCATACAATAAACGTAAAATTGTATCCAGTAAATTCTACTAGTATACAAAAGAGGTGTGTGCAGCTTTATGTAAATACCATATTTTGAATATTACAGTCGCCCGCATACTTGTTTCATATCATTAGAATTCAATGCTTTTGTATTAGGCCGATTTACCACGTGAAGGTTGCTGTTGCATCCCCGCAAGCCATTGTTCAGGTCAAACGTGTTAATCGTGTTTTGACATAAATGTTAAGCAAATTGAGTGAACCGGCAAAACGTATTGAATGTAGTTTGAATAATTCAATTCATCAAACAACCAAACAGACTACATCTCAATTTTTATGGCGAAAAAGTTGATTTGTTCTTAGAGCATTTGGCCGATAAAAACGATAGCCACCTGGAGCGAGATTTGGAATTATCACGCATTAAGATATCAACTGATACTATGAGGTTTCCTAGCAAAGTGAGGAGGATTTCGCGGGCCATATGTGGTTCATAAAATATTGCCGAATGATTGGTATGTCATTCGTAACATTGAAAACTGTCAGCTTACTCAGATTCCTTATAATGGAGCGATTGAGGCTTCATACTTGAGGATGTGAACTGATGGGTGTCACGAACCTGTGAAGGGTGGGGCGATTCGGAGCGGTGACACTTCAGTCCTATGAACTTTAATTAACTGGTCAGTAGTTTGATCCCGTCTTTTCTAACTCCTTTCAATATACTTGCACATTAAAAATTATGAAGGCAGTTTAAACGTGTGTGAAATAACCCACGAGAAAATAATTTAATAATTCCCAACAATTTTTTGTATATGTACATACTTCCGTCGATATAATTAAAAAAGCGAAGTATGTAGCCTCTATACGTATGGCAGAAGTGAAACTTTTTAAGCTGTACTTTTGTAATTATTTCTAATTATTATATTTCACGTTGGCATATACAATAAAATGTTTAGCGCTACACAACAAGGCTTGAAGATCACCTGTTAACACATTTTCTCTGCGAATCGTACCTATTTCAAAAATCCCCATACATAACAAATTTCTCATCCATACGGAAATTAATTTAAATATTCGTCACAATACAAGTTACGACGACAACTCCAGCAGAGCACTTATTTTTCACTTTTAATGAAAAATGGTTTAGCGATGACGTACATTTATCGTGATAACAGTAATATTTTTCTAACGACTAAATCTTCGATTGTAACGGATTAGTATTGCCTGTATTTGTTTTGTGGGTAAAGTGTGAGTAAATCTATTTTTATGGCAATAATTAGTAAACGAGTTATTAAAAGGAGCAGGATTACAGCGGAGAGAACCAATTAGAATAAAAACACAACATACCAAGCTGATCTGCAATGCAAAATTGAGATGGATGTACATTTCTGTTTTTTAGGTCGCTGCGGAACCGAAAATGACAACAAAAAGTAATTTGACCCCTCCATCACCTCCTAACACGGCGTGCTTCTTTAAAGGGGCTTCTGTCTTTCTGGTCTCTCACCATTCGGAATGCTTGTTTGAAGTGAGTCCTCATGCCTCTTACTATTCGGGGTGCTTGATCAAAGTGAGTCCCCTCGTCTCTCACGATTTCGGGCGCTTACTTCTTCCTGTGGTACCGAACTCTCTTGCTTTCAAACTATCTTCTGAGAGGTTTTCTCTTGTTGGCTCTCCTCTGTTCTGGCAAGTCCCTTTTCAAATTCAAGCAGTAGTCAGCCAACATATTGCCATCCCATTCACCCTGATAGCGTCGTTCCATTTCTTTAAGATCATGGTGAAACCTTTCACTTTGCTCCTCGCTATAGTTCTCTAAATTTGCCGGAAAATAGTCTACATGGGACTCATGGAAGTGCAGTTTCAAATTCATCAGGCAACCAGGATTCTTAAAGTTTGTTTTAGCAGTTCTTTATTTCTCTCTTGTAGTTCGGAGTCTTTTGATTGCTTAGGAAATTTTCTACCACACTTTTAAAGCTGAGCCAAGCGTTTTGTTTTAACACCCATTGATTTGATGAACCCGGAGTCGAGCAGAAGCTTCTGAATTTCCGATCCGTCGAAAATTCCTTCTTTAAGCATAGCTTCTGATTTGTTCGAAAGTTTCCTCTGAATGTAAATGAAAGTGACTCCCTTTTTGTCTAATGCTTTCACAAATTGCTTCATTAACCCGAGCTTTATATGTAGTGGAGGCAGAAGGACTTTTTCAGGTGGTATAAGTGGATCGTTGGGAATATTCTCCGAGCCAGGGATTAAAGTGGCTCTAGCAGGCCATTTATGGTTTTTATATTACTTCTCGCGATCTCGATTCCAAAGGCACAAGAAGCACGGATGCCTTGTGATCATCTTCAGATCGCCGCAAATCTGCCAGTTGTATTCCGTATACTTTATTTTTTCAAGCACAAGCTTCAATGAGTTATACTCTTCTGGCATATTTATCGAATATGATATCGGTATCAAGCTAACTCATTGGTATTTTATTATTGGTAAGAGTACAACTTTCAGACTGCGGGTGAAAGAATCGATGAAGAGCCTCCATTCTTCACTTCGCCTCGGATATCAGTGCAGTAGCAGAGAGATTCGTCTATCATGAAAAAGGGGTGGAACTCTTTCTCCCGATTCCGGAAAGTTGTAGCACATGTACCTTTTGCCAATAGTTCATCCTTCTTCATGTTCGACGCAAGATATTCTGCAGTATCTTTCGTTAATCCCAAGTCCCTAACGATATAATTTATTTTATTATTTTTTCTGATCCCATGGCTTTATACGTGTATCTCGTTTCGAGCGACTATCCGCTTCATCGCTGTCAGAATCTGAATCAATTTTACTCCCAGCCTCAGAACTGTTTGAATCTCAGTTGGCTCATCAATATCCATCTGACTTTCATCTTCAACTGTATCACCAGTGGGACCCATTTTAACATTACTGGCTGAAATACCATCATGATCATTATAAATTGGAGGAGTCAAAGATGAAGCTGTTGCATATATAACATGATATCAGCATACCTTTGAATTTATTGCTCCCTCTTGCATCGTAAATTCCTTCCCTACTTTTGCCATCAAGGAATCTATTTTACCTAGGAACTTGGCCGGTTACCCGTTATCCGTCTTCACTGCGTGGAGGTTTCCTAGTCGCAAAAGTAGATCCGGCATCAGTTCTATTCCGGAGGCATGGAATAAAATTGAGTAGCTATGAAGTATAAATAAGACTGATCCCTGAGTAATAGAAACAGTAAAAACAAAGAGAAAACGAAATGCAAACGGGAGACAAAAATATTGACATATTCTGTTGAAATGAAATATCAAGTTCAAAATATAAATAAGAAGAATAAACACGGATTATGATTTGGACAAAAGAAAATTTGTTTGTTAATGACTCGGCAAATAAGAAACAAAAAGTGGCATGTTTCAAATATGACAATCAAGCTTTCAGAGCTTCCTCCACCCTGAGCGGCAAATACGGAACCTACAAGGTAACCACAGTAAGCCAGAACCATAGCCAGATAATTACGCAGAATGCGTAATTGAAGATTCAAATTTGTGTTTTATAGTCAATTTCGTTTCGAGCAACCCAACAAACGTGGCAACATACATCCAACTCAAGCATGAAAATTGAAATTTCAACCCCCAGGGGCGGTAACGGGAAAATGGGCAATTGGAATTATTTTTTATGGTCATATTCGGTTTCAGCGACCTCGAAAACGTAGGAATAGTGGGGTCTCCCCTCTAGTGGTTGGTTGATTAGGATGATGTTGAAGATATTATGATGATGATTAAAACTAAAATGGTGATAGGGATGGTGATGATGATTGTGATTATGATGGTGATAATTATGATATACGATGGTGTGATGGTGCGATGGTAAGATGGTGTGAAGTTATAATGGTATTATTGAAGATTGTATGATTTTATATTGGTTCGATTGGATGATAGTATGATGGTATGTTTGGTGTGGTGGTATAATGATATAGTGGGATGAAGGTATGATGGTACGATGATAAAATGTTAGGATGGTATGATGGTTTGATGGAATATTAGTATGCATCAATCTATACAGGGGTCGGCACTCGAAGTGTTATCAATTAAAAATGCTGTAAATTTGTCAATTTTTATTTTTTTATTTCAAAACTTCAGTATATCGTAAAAACATTTCAAATTTAAAAATCTTTGGCCTGCAGAATGGACCATATGGAAAAATCCATTGGGTTTAAGTCCGGGGAATATGATGGCCATCATTGTAAAGAAATAAGCTGGGAACTTTTTCTTATAAAAAAAGTTGGATTTCACGGGCTTTATGGGATGGTGCCGAGTCTTGTTGAAACGTCCAATAGTTTCTACCGAATTGTTTACGTGCGCGAAGTAACAAGGTATCGTTTGAAATCGTTTCACGGTAAATTTGTTATATACCTTTACGCCCTTTTCAATGAAAACGAGTGGCGAGCGTCCTGTGGCAGATACCGTGGCCCAAACTATCACTGATGCAGGCGCTTGCTTTCGCATAGCAATTCGCTGGTGTAAATTGTCTTTTGATTTGCACTCTAACCAAACACGATCGTTTTGTTTGTTTACATATTGCTGGACCGTGAACATTTTTTCATCAGAAAATACCAAATTCTCAAGCTCGCCACCAACGTGCAAGTGTTTTAACACTTTGCTCTTGCTAAGCGAACCGCCTTTTGTGCAAGTGTTAAATCTTGCAACTTTTCTATTTTGTAGGGCTTCAATCGTAGTTCATTTTTAAATATGCGCCCCATGCTACATTGAGATTTTTTGCCAATTGAACTGCGCTTTGTCGTGGATTACGTTGAATTCTGGCCTTCACCTTTCGAGCCATTTCCGGCGATGTTGTTGTTTTTGAATGTTCACCTCCATGGCGTGTTTTGATGCTACCAGTTTCATTATAACGTGTAATGGTTCGATATGCACAAACATTTTGTTCACGTGTAAATGTCGTAGCTCATTAACAATGGCTGGTTGCGATTTTCCAGTCAAATACAAAGCAATAACACTGTTGCGTTTGAATTCCATTTCGATAACTTTTTTTAACTGAGACGTAAAACGATATGCTTCCGTATAGGGTTTAAACAACATAACAGACTGCGCCGTAAGCAGCATAAAGTTGGTAACGAACCCCAGCGAATTAAAGCCGCATTTTTCGACGTTTGATCTGATCCGGATCAGATCTTGTTTCATGAAATGACAAGCAATAAAAGCAATTACTCGGATCAAAATTTTGATCCAAAAACAAAAATTTCTTAATCTTGAGTTGTATAGCTTTCAATGTAAATTTTGATCTGATCCAGATCACTGTATGGCTAAAGTTAAATTTAGAAGGTTTACCGACCGAACTTCATAAAGGACTCGTTATTTCGTTCGGAAATGGTCTCCGAAACGACCGAAATGCACCCATATGAACAATCAAATCACAATTTGCTCAAAAATGTACTAACCTGCTAAATTAGGTATCGTGTCCGAAAAAATGCATTTTACTCAACGAGTAGGCAAGCCTGGTAGGGTGTTCCATTGAAATATATAATCAGATAAGGTTTGACAATACTGTTAAAGTTAGCCGAAAGTGAAAAGTCGGTAATGCAGATTGTGTTATCCCAGCCGAAAATAAAAAATAAAGTCGATATCAATCGGTAGTGTTTAGCCTAAAAATTACTTAGGATACATGAATAGCACGAAGACCTTTATTAATATTCTTATATGGCAAAACCTGGCTCCAGTTCCTCGTGGAAATTTGTGGAAAACTCGCGAAACCCAAAAAAAATATTTTAATTGGAATAAAATCAGCCTCTAGACTCTAGAGTGTTACGTCTGGAAATGGATTACATTGATGTGATTTGTTAATATTATGTATCGCAGGAAAAAATTCAGTTCAAGTTTCCCGTGGGAAATCTCAGAAAAATCGATTTTCCAAAAATTATTAGAAAGTCATCATTGAAGTTGACAAGTCACATCAATGTAATAGGTACATTTCCTGGCTGATTTTATACAAATTTTCTAATGATTTTTGGAAAATCGAATTTTCCGAGATTCCCCACGGGAAACTTGCACTGAATTTTTTCCTGCGATAACTATTGACAAATCCAATAAAAACGATTCAACCTCAGATATACATATACTATAGAGGTTGATTTTATTCCAATTTTGTGAATTCCTCTGATTTTTCAATATTTTCCGCGATTAGGTTAAACAAAGTTTTCCGCGTAAGACTATTTACAAAATTTTTTATTTATTTACCTTTGGCTGATAACCACAAAAGTTTTTATTTTCGGCTGGAATGTTAATGACGAAAACTGCATTATCGACTTTTTACTTTCGGCTAACTTTAACAGGGTGGTTTGACATGAGAATGATTTTATCAAACCAGATTATGTATTTAACTTTGGTTTGTGTATTTACAAAATAAATTGGCTACGGAACCATTTTATAAAGTGATAAATAGATTTTTTCGGTCAACAACAATCGACTAGATCATAATATGTGTAATTTGAGCTGTGAAACAAACCACCGTATATTAAAATGTAAAACTAACAAGCATCAAACACAGAACTTCAAACAAATATCGATTAGATGCGTTACACAAATATGCTAAATACCCGAATCGATGCGCTATAGGGGACTCATTTAAATAAATAAAATGAGCCTCATTATCTCGTATATAAATACATCGTAATGAATGTCATCTTATCTCGCTCATTAAAACATTTATCATATACGGCTTTATATGGAACAATAAATATTGCGTACATAAAACACTCGCTTTGTCGCGCCGATATTTATCGAGAATAATAAATGTTCCGTCATCTCGTTCCGCACTAAAATCAGATACTATGTATTATGTATTGGTTTCTCAAAAATCGCATCCCGAACAACGAGAGATGGGTGATAAAAGATTTTCATTGTATACTGTACACAGAAATAAATGTATGTACAGTTTTAGATTTTAACAACAAATTTTTAACCAGCTGCACGCTAAATTTTATCACGCTTCACGGTAAATTTTCTCCTGGATTTGTTTGATAGATTTTTTGTTCCTTTTTTTCATTGTTCCTGTACGCACATACAAAACACATTCAGGAGATAAGTTTCCTTATTAAAAAAAAAAAAAATTGTTACTGAATAATAAAAACTGTAAAAATGATCTACACTATATTGATGACGATCATTATGTGTATTACCATCAATTTTATTTCAATTTTCGCTTGTGCCCCATAAAAGTAGTTTTTGTTGTGAATGTGTTAACTTCTAAATCTGAGAAAAATTTAAAAATGGAAAATTTTTCACGGTTGTCATTTATAAAAAAAAAATTTGTATATACATTTCATAAATAGATTTTTCTCATTATTACAAAGGGGTTTTGTGCTTACGTACATATACGTGCATACTGTATATTCAGATTCGATGTTTGCCATCAATTTTGGTTTTTGGAAAAATTAAAAATGGTGAAAATTTATTTTTATTTATATGGAGTGTATATTTGTATGTACGTCCACAAGGCAGATGTTTGTTTTTTAACTGCAAAACGAGCAACAAAATGTGTCGAGTAATAATAGCGCAATAATAATTTTAATTTATATTTTGTCGGGTATATTACACAAATATACTTCATCTAAATATGTATTACATACTCGTATATACTCATAAGAGTGTAGTTACTTTGAAATGGATACGGCATTTAAATAAATCATCTTAACATTTTTTTATAAAAGGGAGAGATTCAATTTTATCCAATGGAAAATTGAATTCGAACAAAAGACTTTCACTGGAATAATTTATAACAATGTTCTAATGTTAATATTTAAATTAAGAGCTGGTATTTCAGGTTGAGGTTGTTTTTTATTTTTTGCAAAAATAAGTTATGCGGAAATTTGTATAACTGGATTGGTTTTAAGAACTATGGATTTAATTTTTTTTCGGAAGTTGGCAAACGGTTTCTTGATATACTCGTCTTATTTGACATTTATAAATATATAGGGTGGTAAATTTTTTTACATTTGTATATTAATTATTAGTTAATTAGTATAGGTAAGATTCCGAGATTATGCATAAGTGGGGTGGAATTTTGACCTAAATAACGTACCACCTAAAGTACAGGCAATTATTAGTAAATGGCACTCAAAAGTTAAACAATTTGCCTATTAATTATCTATTTTGTTTCTTCACAAAAATTTGTAGCTTTGAACCAACAACACTGTCATTTTCTAGTCTATTACCAAAAATGTATTGAGTGATATTTGGAATAATTTTAGTATGCAGTGTAATTTTTATTAATTAATTCTCCACAGTTATTTCTAGAATAATGCTTGCTTATTAGCAGACCGCACATATGTCGAGCTCGCGAGATTCGCAGGGTCCCAATGTAATATTTTGCAGTATATATTATTATCTCTTTAGGCCGTGCAAAAATTGAATATAAAATTGAGTGAAATTTGCGTCAAAGAAAAACTAGAAATCGAAACATGAGTGAAAAATTACTTTTTATGTATATAGTGCAATTCTATTTGCAAAACTAATAATCAACATTTACTCATTTTTCATTCATTATTTACTCATTTTTCAATTAATTTTCACTCAATTTTTACCCTAACTGTATGATCAGTTTTCACCTAATTTTAATTACCTACTTTTCACTCAGTTTTCAATCATTTTTCAAGATTTTTCCACTTACTCAGTGATGAAATTAATTCGAGAAAATCTTATCTTCTACGTATACTTCAGCTTATGGGAAATTTTCATGGCGCCGTAGCTGATGCAGATGGAACATATACTTAGGATAGCTTACGACTATGGATTGAATCTAAAATAACGCAATAAATTGTAAAAAGGATACAAAATGGGCATAAGCTATAAAGTTAAGGGATTAGGAAGGGTTTCTTATATATATATATATGACTCAAAAGGCAGAACATCTCAAGGCAACATAAGGCATTTTTGAAAATACATCGGAATCGAATAGAGGTTTGCAAGGGCTACAGATTGACAAAGAAATGAGTTTAAATAAATGTTTAAACCATCCACTCAACAGACTAAATTCCTATCGATATCACTTTAACGTAAATGGTAAAATGGATTCCAGTTTATCAAAAGTGCTTCAAAACAATTTTAAGTGAGGCTGAGCAAATCCTAAAAACAGTGGTTAGAAGAAAACTAGGGTCCATTGGTAGTGATAATGTACTATAGGTTCCCACAGGCTAAAATTGATGAAATCGACACACTTGTTTTAAGTTGTACATCAAATGAAAGTCATTATACTAGAGAAAAAAATTCACAACGTTATGTACATAGTGACATTAATTTAAGTAAAATGCACAAACTGTATACTGAGCAGCAGGTGAATGAGGCATCATACATACACAAAGTATGCAGAGATTTTTAGAACTATATGAAAATTAAATTTAAACCTCTAAAATCAGACAGATTCAATTCGTGTGAAGTCTTAAAATTAAAAATTGATTTGGCAGAAGAAGTAAATAAAGAAAGACTAATTTAAGATCAGCGGCAACATCACATAGAAGCAACAACAGCTTATGAAATGAAGAAAAGGGACAAAGCTGCTGCACAAGAGAATCCAGTACAAAAAGTTTTAACTTTCGGTCTCCAAAAATGTTTACCAAGTACCAACTCCATATTTGGAAACGTCCGTAAGTTTTTACAAACGTGTTCTATGGATATACAATCTGACCGTACATGATTGACCAACAAATCAAGCTACTTGCTCAAATCATGCAAAACATTTAATTTGTATAGTGACAACTGCACAGGATAAAATAAGAACTCGTTCGTTTCAACTATGTACATATATTTTTGGTTTTCATGCAAAATACCGGTAGTGTGGAAATTATAGACCACAAGTTTCTTGTGTCGGGGCATACGCAAATGAAGTGTGATGTTCATCATTCACAAATAAAACACAAAAAGAAACGAACTCAACTTAAAATCCATCATCCTCGAGATTGGTACACTTTTGTAAGAACCATTGGATACAAGAAACTGCTTTTGATTGATGAAATGACTCAACACCAGTTTTTCAATTTCTCAGCTTTTGGCGTGGCCAAAAAATTATGCAGATGGTAAAATATTTAGTTGGCACGACGTGAAACGGCTCAAATGTTCAAAAGCAATGGGATTGGTTTTCTGGAAACCAACTCATTTAACATTTTAAATGTTGCTTAACGTGGAGTATCCCGTATTTCTGTAAATTATTTGAAATCGGCCTATACACAACCAATAAAAATCAGTACAGCAAAGAAGAAAGATGTCTTAGACATGCTTGATTAAATTGATCCAATATACCACGTTTTTTTTAAATTTACGAACAATTGATACTTTGGATTACCATCCAGATCTAACTAGGTACCTTTATCGGCGTTCGTGATTTAGCCGAAGTTGTTGAAAAAAAGGTTTCTTTTGCCTCCATTCAAACTCTTTGACAAGAAGCCCATCAGGCCATAATTTGGATATTATGGCGGCTTGAAAAGACTCTTATACGATACGTAATCGTATTTCACTCCATTAAATGACTTTGGAATGTTTTTTTTGTAAGATTACGTCATTACTGGATTTTTATACGGTCCAGTAACCTGTGAACGTGTTCCTCTGGCAACTGGCACAGTATGTTATACTCGCGTGACAAAGAGGCAACGCCTTGGTTCGACTACTCTTATACTGAAGTCATCCGTAATAATTTTAGAAGTTGTGTCCTGTTTAGCTGGGATAGTTTTACCGCTTTTTCCGTGTACGGGATCATTCATTACCGTGCTAGCTGGAATTAGGTCGGTCTCTACTTTATCAGAATTTTTTTAAAAGATCCTTTTTGACCTTCTCGGCTTCCGTACTGGTTCTTTTGCACTATGTACTTTAAATTCCAATTTCAGCTGAGATGTATTACAATTTTTTTTTTTTTTTTTTTTTTTTTTTATCAATTTTTTTAATTGGGTGCAGAGCGGACTTATTAACGGTCCTAGCTCCTTGTAACTGTCAGAGCTTCTGCACCCAATGCGCGATCCTGCAAGTAAAGATTAATAGCTACCTTAAATTTATTCATTTTATATTCCTTCGGAAATTTGAAATGTATTAGCGAATTCCACTTTTTTGATGTTCGGTATATAAATTCGCGCTTGATTTCTTCAGTTCGAGGTTTCGGGAGCTTCACCGTAAACCTATGTGCATTGGTTGTTCCTCTTGTTACTCTTGTTGTTGTAACGAATGGTGGTATTTTCTCCGATAGTTCTGCAGAACATTTACCATGTAAGCATCTGTAGAAGACGCAGAGTTCTGCAACATCTCTGCGATGCTGTAAGCTGTCTAGTTCTTGAGTAATTCTGGGATTCCGTATTATTCTGATAGCGCGGCGTTGAACCCTGTCCAATAAGTGGAGGGTGGTACCAGACGCACCTCCCCAAACTTGACAGCAATACTCTATACATGGTCGGATGAAGGTTTTATATATCTGGAGAACTTGATGCGATTTGAAAAACCTTCTGCATCGATTCAGGAACCCGAGTTTTTTTGAAGCTGATTTAGCCAATGCAACAATGTGTTCATTCCATTTGAATTTGTTACTTATTTGAACACCAAGCAGTCGAATTGAGTCGCAACCCATAAGGATATGGTTTTTTACCACAAATGGGTAGTCGTTGCGACTTTTTTTACGTGAGAATGTGCATATTTGTGTCTTTTTTTCGTTAAATTGTACTAAGTTGTTGTTACCCCACTCAAATATTGTACTTAAATCGAAATTAAGAGAAGTTACGACTTCTGACCGTTTATTATTTAGATCTGTAATGCTAGGCTCCGCCTCGAATGAAATAGAAGAATGCAATGTGGCATCATCCGCAAAGCTATGGATAGGGTTTACAGTGCTATCCAGCAAATCGTTGATGTATAGCAAAAACAGGGTCGGTGACAAAGGTGACCCCTGAGGGACTCCGGCATTTGGGGAGTGTGTCGATGATGATCTCCCATTAAGCACGACGCTGATTTTTCGGTCATTGAGATAGCTTTTAATCCACCTGGTGGTCATCGAGTCCAGCCCGTATGCCACAAGTTTACAAATAAGATTCTCATGCCACACCTTATCAAAAGCCTTGGATATATCCAAGGCGATTGCAAAGGCCTCTCCGTGGTGTTCTAGGGCGAGATTCCATTTGTTCGTGACATACGTCAGGAGATCGGTCGTGGATCGGCTTTCACGAAAGCCGTATTGTCTATCCGAAATTAGTTTGCTAATTTCAAGATATTTAACTATATGTTGATTGACGCATTTCTCAAAGACCTTAGCGACGGCTGATATTGGCCGGTAGCTTGAAGGATCAGTTTTGCCACAACCCCGTTTCAGCACGGGTTGCACCATTGCATTCTTCCAGGCGTTCGGGTAGTCACCTTGCTTATATGAAAGTAGGAAAATTTTAGATAATATTGGAGCCAAGTCACTGGCAAACTCCTTCAATATTCGAACTGGAATTCCATCAGGTCCGGTGGCCTTGTTTGCATTCATTGACTTCAGATTAGTAAAGACAATTTCCTCCGAGATGACGACGGGGCCCATTTTAGAACCACAATATGGAATTAATGGAGGTCTAATTCCATCTGGGACAACTAATGTCGAGTTCGATTTGAAGACGCTCGCCAATAAGTCAGCTTGTAAATATGGATCCACCACCAAGGCGCCGTCAGCACGTTTCAATGCTGAAACAGATGTTTTCGAAATATTTGCAACCGATGCGACCATGTGGTAAAAGTTGCGATCGGAGATTTTCAACTCGGAAGCCATATTGGCTTTCTTGCTGTCGGCTCTTTTTGCTTCTCTACCACAGATTTTTTTGCAGGTGTTCCGTATCGTTTTGTATTCCTCATAAGAAATTTCGTTGCGTTTATATTTTTTGTGTGCCGCTTTATTTTGTTTGGCAGCTTTGGCGGCTTCTTTTGAAAATATTTTAAAATTTTGATTGGGATCGGAAAATGATGAGGGTATAAATTTATTCATTCCATGTAAGACCGTGTCAGTAAAACTGGAAACGGCGTCGTCGATGTTGTTGTTATGTAGGCAATGGCGTTCCCAAGGGAAATGTTGAAAAAATGACCGTAAACCATCAAAATCAGCTTTATTAAAATGCCAAAGACGCCTTGGCTGCTGTCTAGATTCTAGTGGTGTTTCGACAGATATTTTTGTGGTTATTAAGTTACGGTCAGAATTTCCAATTCCAGTTTCGACATGGGCCTCCATGGAATGAGGGATTGATGTCAGACAGAGATCCAGAATATGAACTCCTCTAGAATTTTGGCATTCAAATGTGGACTCACTAACAATCTGTGTGAGGTCATGCGAAACGGCAAGCCATTCCGCATGGCGCCCAGCGACATTTGTATCTTTGTGATTCAACCATTGTTTATGGTGGGCATAAAGTCACCGACCATAATTAATTCGCATTCGGGATGTTGATTGCGAATATCGTCACATTTGTCTGATAAGCCCTCGAAAAAGCTAATCGTTTCTGAATCCGTCTGATTAGGAGATCTGTACAAGCTAATTAAAAAAATGAGTTTATTAGGAAGAGAAATTTTAAGCACAATAGTTTGAGCGGTTTTTGAAACTATTTCGTACTTTTTGTGTCTTGAGTACGGTATGTGGTTTTTAACGAAGATGCACACTCCACGTTGCAACTCAAAAGCTTGTTCAAACTGGTAGCGCTTGAAGTAGAATTCGTTTTCGTAGATGTTCGACGATACTTTTGTTTCCGTTAGAACTAATATGTCGGGCTTACGTGATTCGAGATGTTGATGTGCGCAATTTTTGTTAGTCACGAGACCTCTGACATTGGTATAATGGATGTTAAGGCTATTAATTGTGTCTTTACGAGGATTATGCCTCGCCCCGCGATCCGAAGAGACATGTTTCGGGGATTTTCTTTTATTATTATTCATATCAAAAATAAATCATTTTTGTACGGAAAAATGTTGAAAAACCGACCCAACAAAAAATATAAAATAAAATAATAAAATTTCAAAAAATAAATTATATTAAAAAATGAACGCGGGCAAAATTATATATGAACTAAAATAATTGTTAAAATAAAAAAATAAAAAATTTTTACGGATGCTGGGTATTAACCCAGCGATCCAACCATTTTAGTCGCCTCCTACGACAAGCAGTGGATGCTGTGGTGGTATTCTAAGGATATCATCATGATCGTTCGGTGCACTTTACGAATCATGAGAGTGCCCCCCGACCACAGGGGCAATTAATAGAATTTAAGCCTATGAGCAAACACAGTTGAGTAAGAACGATTGGTGTCATATATTGACCGATGGCAACACTAATCAAATTGCGTCATACTAACGCGAATTGCAAAAGATTTTTGATGACCCGGAAAATTTGGCTAGGAAGTTTTGATGCATCCACCGTATAGCCCGATCCTTGCACCCTCTGACTACCATTTGTTTCGGTTTCTGCAAAATTCACTCGATGGTCTAGAGTTGGGTTAAACAATGGCTATGAAAATGGCTAAGTTTCTCGCTGATAAACCACAGAAGTTTTAGATCGATGGAATTATGAAATTTCCTTTATGTACTTAAATAAAATTCATTTTGAATAAATGAAAAAATGAGAAAAATTCTCCAAATCGTCCTTAAAATCAAACTTAGGACAATTTTTAAAAGGGATTTCTAGATTGTTTTTCGGGCAAATGTAGTGATCCCTCCAAAATCTATAGTTGTGCCCAATTGGTGGAGTTTTGCCTGGGATCACTACATTTGCCTGAAAAAAAGTCCACAAATTTTAAAATCCAGAATAGTTGAGAAGTAAAAATCCAGAAAAATAAAATCCCGAGAAGAAAATCTAGAAATTACCGGAAAAGCAATCCAGAAAAAATATTTTGTTTAAAATAAATGAAAAAAATTCAATTTTACAGGCATTTTTAGACTTTTGACATCATTTGAAACATTTGTGGTACGTCTGTCAGTAGGAGCGATACGAGCGATACAATTCCTTTGATCTGTGTGCAAGATGTACCAAGCATTAAATCCGCAATTCGCTAAAATACATTCGACGATGCCATACTAGCCCAACGAATTTAGACAACCACAAAATAACTTCACACATTTGTGGTAGAACTAACAGTAGAAGCGATATGAGCGATACGATTTATTTGCTCTGTGTCTGAAAGGAAACTTACCTTCCCGGTTACAACACATCACTCTTCGGGATTTTGTACCCGCGGGATTTTGATTTGAGGTATTTTACTCCTCGGGATTATATCCCGCGGGATTTTGTCCTTCGGGAATATATCACCAACCCTTTTAAAAGTGACGATTCCTTAGGTTTAATTTTGCAAAATCCGCCAAAAGTCAAAATTTAATATAGAATATAAATAATATTGCTGATTTGCTAGGCATATCTAAAATGTAATTGCTAACTAATTGGAACTGGCAATTCTGCCATTTTTGCTATAATAGCAGCAGTGAGTTTTACTAGATGTAGGTATCACTCATTTTTACATAATTTATCTTTTAGAAATGTATTTTTTTACTTTATAGTAAAAATAAAAATTTCCAATTAATTATAGCATCAAGGCATATAGAAAAAGCATTGAGCATTATACAGAATGTCCAGAAGTGTAGGATCAAATGAAATAGGATAATAGGAGAGGTAATTTCTGACCAAAATAGCAAAACAAAATTTTATAGAATTGTTGATGGTTCAAAAGTTATTCCACACTTTTAGTATTTTGTAGCACCCATCAACAAATTAATTTAAAAAAACCAAATGTTTTCTCTTTACCTTTCTTTTTTAATATGACCTTGAGATGTGTACCTTTCCAATAAGATCATTTTTATAAACTGTATTTTCTCCTGTCAAATAAAAACAATGGTTTTGTGAAGTCTGTTTGTTTCCCAAATATTTTAGTTGATTTTTAAGTGAATCTGACGGAAAAATAATGTACTATAGAATGTTGACCAACTATCAGAAAAATTTGCGAAACTAACGCAGATTCTTAAATAGTATCAAGGATAGGGTTATTCAAAACGGAATATTTTTAATTAATTTTTTTACAAACTAAGTTGTGTTTATTAAAAATGCACTTATAGCAAAATTTCGAGTACTAAAATAGCTGCTTTGTCAGAAATAAAACAAAATGATTAAAATGTTGATTAAAAATAACAAGTGTTCGAAGAGTTGACCATTTGAAATAATACATAATCGGCATCCCCAGATAAAATTTATTTTAATCCGTCGGAACGCAATCAGCTCGTTTTTTTAGTTATATTTTCCTCTTCGATTATTCGTTACCGGATCTTCTGTTGGATATTTTCTTTCATAAACTAGCCCTTTAAAATAACCCCGCAGAAAAATGTCTAAAAAATTGAGATCCGGAGACTGCGGTGGGAATGGAATGGTCCCTCTCACCCCCTTCAAATCCAGCGATTGGATAATTTACATTGAGGTGCTATCAAATGTGCTTGCAAAGTAATCTAACCAAGGCATTTTGTAGAAAACTGATATAAACTTCGCCGTTGTTCCGACGTGATAGTTCAAATGGGCCAATCAATTTTCCATTTAATATTCCCGCCCGCATGTTTACTCCACATAGGCGTTGGAAATAACTACGCCATCCAACTTTTAGGATTTATACCAGCTCAATAATGCAAATTGTAGATGTTGAATATCCATTCCTATTTAAAGCATGTTTCGTCGTGGCTCTATAAAATTTGTTATAAAATTGCGGATTTTCTTGGTTGCGGCGAACAATTTCTCAACAATATTGCACCATTTTTTCATGGTCAGTGGATAGCAGGTTTTGTACGCGTTGCACATAATAGGGTGCAACTAATTTCTTTTTCAATACGATGCACCGTAGCCCGTGGAACTTCCGAACGTCTTGATAAACGACGAACACTTGTAGATAGGTCGTGTGTCACCATTTCAATTATATATCTTCATCTCTTCTTAAAACCGCCCAGATCTTCCAGCTATACTACGTAATTGGGAAAGCATTCCCGATTGGAGTATCGTATCTGGTGTTCCCTTGCAGCAGCTCGAGCGTTGCCATACATGAAATAATTTATGCATATTCACGATGGACATTTTAATTATAAACGGTCGACTATTTTGAATTACAAAATGTGTTTCTTTTGTATACAACAAATTTGGTTTAATTCGGATTACTACTGTTTTATCATGCTACCATACAAACAAGTCTCAATGTGGAATCTTCGATGAGATTGTTTATCACTAAGCAAAAAGTGCAGATTTAGGTATTAACCCAGCACCGTGCTTTATACATGCTTTCGGCTCACAATTTTTAAATTTCATTTAACGTCAAGACATTGGGTCGGCTAAACTGGACGCATCTTACTAATTATTTTCAAATGTTCGTCCACCAAATCGAAAGTATCGTAACTTGTTGACTTTTTGAACCAAAATGTAACTAAATTTAAATACTAAGCAAACAACAGCGACCTTTCATCATGCGGTCCTCCAGCAACCGTTTCGCACTTTTTACTCAAAAATTCTGTCACGATTGTATCTTGGCTTTCAGTTGGGGTTTCTCAGACTCGTTGAACGGGTGTAAAATGATTTAATAGATACTTACGTATAATAAGTGTTCACGTAAATCTTATGCGAGTTAAGCGTGAACTCGCTGTTTTTTTTTATTTCTGACACAACAGATATTTTAGTACTCGAAATTTTGTTAAGTGAATTTTACAACTTACTTTGTAAGAATTAATAAAAAAATTCGGAGTGAGCTGTGTCGTCTACAGGGCCGTAGGTGTTTTGCATGAACACGCTTATAAGATGTTGAAATTAATTATTTTAATTAAATATAAATTAACTGCTACAGGTTCTTTGCGCACAAATTGACACCAGAATGGCTCCAAACAGATGAGGCATTCTCCTTTACCGTACTCTCAAGCTCTGTAAATCGCCGTATTGTAGATTTTAATTTTAATTCAAATTTATGAGGAGATTAATTATTTTAATTTACTATAAATTAACTGCCACAGTTTCTTTATACACAAATAACCACCAGAATTGATCCGAGCAGGAGGCGTTCTCTCACTGCAGTGCACTCAAGCCCTGCAAATCGGTATTTTAAAGTTTGTAATTTTAATTAAAATTTATGTAGAGATTAATTATTTTAATTTAAAATAAATTAACCACCATTGTTTCTTTACGCAAAAATTGACACCAGAATTGTTCCGATCAGATGAGCCATTCTCGCGCTACAGTGGTTTAAGCAATTAAATCGAGCGAAATCAGGGGTTCACGTTAAGAAATCATACATTTAAATTAAAGGTAATGCTTACAGTTGATGAGTAATTGCCCACGACCAAGAGTAAAATTTCATATCAATTTTCTGAACATGCAGTGTAAGACGTTATCACGTCAAAATGAAATAACTTTTGAACCTTCAACAATTCTATGAAATATTGGCTATTTTGGTCAGAAATGAGCTCCCCCATCATCCTACCTACTTCATTTGATCCTACACTTCTGGGACATCCTGTATAAGGATACAAGCCAAATAGGTTATTTGATTTTTATTGTCAAACCTGTCAAAAAAGAAACGAAAAATGTTTACTTTGTTTATCACACTTTTAAATCCCGCCTTCTTTCTACACGATTAGGAAAATATATTTAAATACAAGCAAACACACGTAACATACATACAAGCGAATTTAATCAATACATTTATTTTTGGTAATAATAGACTACACAAGAAGGTAGTACTAACAGAATTGTCAATGTTCACCAGAAAATGTAACACAACTTATCAATTTTGATTGAAGGAATTCCACCGTTTTGATGGTCGATATTGTCAGGGCCCTTAAGTAGGCTGTTTAACAAACATTTCTTTACAATTAACAACAAAGTTAAAATAAAAAAATTCTTAGCTACCGTTGAAACCGAATTTGAATTGGTAAAAGCTCACTCAACAAGAGTTTAATAAACGATATTCCAGGATCTACGTACCTACTACTTTAAAAAAAAATGTTGAAAGCGCACAAGCCAAATAAATTAATCAACACCTACTACCAAAAAAAAACGGCGTTCAGACCCCACATGGATGACAATTTTTCATCTCAAACAATGATAAACGGTAGATCCTTTTTAAAAATACATACCACACAACTAAAACATCTAATAGCCGCACCAACCTCTTTGTTTCTTTAATATATTATACACTTTTGTGTTTAACACATCAGCCACACACATTGCAAAGTCATTTTTCAGTTTTCTTCCCAATTGTCGTATATCACCTACCCAAAACTCTGCGTAAACGAAACGATAAATGTCAAATTATCATTCATTTACAAAAAGTAAAATTTGTGTCCCCTTCACAAATCCAATCACCGACAACGAAGACGAGACAATAGAACCGATGAGTTAAAATGAAAATTTTTCGTCATGGATCGAAATCGGATTAGTGAATTCACAAAATGCAACACACAACATTTTTTTTTTTGTTGCAGTCAATAGAGAGCTTTAAAGTCATAAAGAAATTTTTTTTTTTGGCAAACAATAACTCCGAACCGAAATACAATAAAATAAAAATAAAATAATCAAACAGCGGACCACGACTAATTTATTGAGAGACGACTCATACACAAATACACAAACATACATACATATATGTAAGGGATTTCAAATATAATGTGTGTGTGTTGCTCTTCTAAAACTGAACTGCAGGATTACACAAAAAAAAAATCACAAAACCATAAAACTAGGTTATTAGGAATTTGCTTCATGTTGTCTTAAGTATACAACAAAAAAATAATGTCTTACCTATTTATTCATTAATTAGTTCAATTTAATAAGATGTATCGGATGAAATTAGTCATCAGTGGTGTATAATATAACAATTCAGTAGACAAGGGTGAATATCATCCGTGACCGTTTTGGTAAATTTGCCAAGAAAAATTGAAATTTTTTACACCGAATGTGTTACAGATAATTGTTATTTGCCGTCTGGCAGTCGAATCCTTTCACTTTACCGTGCGAGAGATAATTTCATGCAACCAATCGAATTATACTGTGGGTATAATCTAGTTTTGAACGTATATGTCTCAATATAAGTGCGTGTCTTATTTTATGTATTGTATAATGTATGACTTAAATTGATTTGGTTACCCAAAATATTGAAGTGTTTGTAGCGAAATGATTTAGATTGGTTAACATAAATGTTATGCCAATCTAGTATTCAAGATGGTATTGTATTTTTGGGATCTTTAACAAATTTGGTGAAATAGAGTTACCATTCATTCAACTATAAACAGAGACCCGCACATAGAATCCATTTTCAAATGTAATTCTATAAAATGTGGTGATGAGTCTTGAACGTTTTTCGTCAACCAATTAAATTAATTAAACGCAGACGACTGATTCGATACACCATCATTTTGTACTTGTGCTCAATGTGCAGGTGCTTTCTGATGGAAAATATGCCATCTCATCACCACCATTCATCGTCTTATCACCATTTTAATTAAGTTAAAAACAAAATGTTTAACAAAATTCACCGATCGATAAGCGTAATTTTGACATTTAATTTTGGAAACAGATCACAATCATGTATATGTAATGGATGTTATATAAAAGAAGATGATCAAGACGAAAAAAACTAAGAAATCATCCGAAACAAAATTGAAAATCATCCATTTAATTTTCAATTCGATTCGTCTGCGCGCAAAACTGTACACAATTTTTTGGTGAAGTTTGATACCTTCTTGTATCCTATATATATACTATACGACGTACGTCTTACATATATACGCAATCGCTGTTCTTATTTTTGTTGCTACAACTCGGTGTGTTAGTTTTTTGGTGGCACGCTCCTATTTGGGAAAATAAGACACACGACGATGCTGACGACAACGATTTTCTTGTGTTGTTCTTTTATATATTTCGTTTAGTTTTGTATATACCAGTATATGAAGATAACACAAATTAAATTTTTGTTTATTAAACCGAAGGCAAACAAACCGCACCAATCCAAAAGTTAGCAAACCACAACAACAAAATTACGGATAATTTTAGATTTTTTTTGTTGGTTTTTTTGGTCGACGATCAAAAAGATGCAGTAGCAAAGTAACATATTATACAGACAGCCAATATAAGATTTAAATTATAGAGTTGGAGAGGTTTGATGAAATTGTGTAATTGATCTTAAATGTTTTCGGATATATTGACTTGATGATATTTGTTTTTTTTGTTAAATTGTTTCAAAATGTAATTGCAACATATCTCTAAAAGTCATATGAAATGCGAGACATTTAATTAAAAATGATTACATACGATTGGGCCGACTTTTATGGGCGCATACCTACATATTCATATATACATTAAGTTTATGTTTTAGCATATATATTAATATAAATGAGACTTAATTACATAAGCAATACATTGTATGTTTGTAAATAATAATATGGACGACGGTGTCGGTGTGGCATTGAAAGAGAATTGCAATTGTAATATGATTGTCATGGAACTGAATGGGTAATTTTTGGTAAGTTGTTTACAAAGTGTTTCATTGTTGCCATTTGCCGGTCATTTTGTTATTTTTTATACAATCGCTTAGGGCTCTAATTCGCAATCAAAGTTGGGTTTTCACTTTTATAAAGCGAAATAAATTCCTTTGGTCTTATTTCACTTGCCCCACTAATTATAATATTCTGGAAAAGGATGATTAAGTTTTAGAAAAAGAATGGGAATCTATATTTTACAGAGAAAATTCATAGACAATTCGTAGACAATGTAGGTAAATATTATTTTTATTTTGGTTTTCACTTTGTATATAGAGTTTCTAGCATCTGCGAAACATATATTACGCTTTTATTTGAAGTTAACAAATCGACCATAAAGCCAGAATCGATAATACGTTTGAAACTCCTAAATCAAGAACATTTTTGGTTTGGAGTTTGCAGATAACAAAAGAAAGAAATGAAATATATGATATCATTTCTCAGACCAGCGAAGAAGCGCTAAGTTTTAAGCTTACTATCTCTTATTTATATACCGACTTTACGATGGCTTTATTCCATGAGCATCAGGTGAATGACGATATTAAATAAAAAATATTTCCCTTACAAAAACCAATACCTTACCAAATGTTCACTGGGTCTGAACTCTGAAAATATTTTATATTCAAACTACCGAAAAATGAACGTAATTTAATTTAGATTAACAACGTTATCGTAATAGTGTAACAAAATGTTGAAAATTAATAAGGGTTGGTGACGTATTCCTAAGGACAAAATCTCGCAAATCAAAATCCCGAAGGTACAAAATCCCGAGGGTACAAAATCCCGAGAGGATAAAATCCCGAGGGTACTCCCGTAATCCCGAGGAAACCCCAAAGAGTGATATGTTGTAATCGGCAAGAGTAGGTTTGTCCGCTTTTCAAAACCCCGCTTGCAAAATTCCGGATTCAAAATCCCTGTTTCCAAAATCTCGGATTTCAAAATTCTGGTTTTGGGGTGGCTACCTTATCTAGAAACAAATAATTCAGAAACTGAAAATCCCGAAAAAAAAGCTAGAAAAAAAATCCAGACACAAAAAAATTCAGAAAAACAAAAATCCAGAAAACTAAAATCCAGAAACGCAATTATCAAAGTGCGGACCCAATTAGAATTCAAATTTATAAAATGTCTATCGAATTTTACTTTTTCCGTAAAGTTCTTAATATTTATGATAATGTAAATTGCTTCGTCAACCTTTCAGAGACAGATCAAAGGAATCGTATCGCTCATATCGCTTTTACTGATAGATGTACCACAAATGTTTCAAGTGAAGTCAAAAGTCTAAGAATGCCTATAAAATTTAATTTTTCTCTTTTATTTTAAACAAAATATTTTTTCTGGATGGTTTTTCCGGTAATTTCTAGATTTTTACTTTTTAACTATTCCGGATTTTAAAATTTCTGGATTTTTTTCAGGCAAATGTAGTGGTCCCAGAGAATACTCCACTAATTGGTCACAACTATATAGATTTTGGAGGGATCACTGCATTTGCCCGAGAAACAATCTAGAAATTCCTTTTAAAAATTGTCCTAGTTTGATTTTAAGGACGCCGAGTTGTTTAGACTCGAAATAAACAAATTAGCTTTTAAATCAAGAAAAAGTACATTTTCTTGAATTAAAAGTCCGTTTTCTTAGCTCAGGACCAGTTTAATTTTTCCGTGCATTACACCAGAACCATCTTGATGTGAATAGAGCCGGCATGTGAAAAATGAACTTAAAATAAGGGATATAGAAACACTAAAAATTCATTTGTTTTCATAGTGTTTGTATGGAAAAACGCGATTTCGATTGACGATAAAATATGAATTAAAAGTTAAACCCAGTTAAATAATTTTTTAAGAAATCGCTAACAAACAACTCAAGGTCTTACTCATTTAAAACACAGATTCTCAAATTTCCCTATTTTCCAGCAATAATCAAAAGAAAATAAGGGAAATTAAATTAAAAAACATTCTACAACAACAACAATGTGTATTAAAAAGAGAAAATTCAATTTAATGACGACATCATATATCCACATCTAAACCCAATGGTAAGAAAAAAGACAACACGTCTCCGCTCAACAATCAAAATTTAAAAAAAATCAAAGAGAGCCAAACAGAATAAATTAAATCAATACAATGAGTGCGAAAAAAACAAAACATCAAAACAATCTAGCATGCTTTGCAAATTCAAAATAACTATTGACGATTGTAAAAGTAGAGAAAGCGCCTCTCGAGGACAATAGTTAAAATGATGCACCTGATAAAATGACATTTGTCACAAATGCGACGAAAGAAAATTTAGCAATGCGGTAATTAAAAATTGTTTTTATAGCAATCTTCTTTCCTTCGGGTGTACAGCCAATAAATAAAACAACTTCAGTTATGACGACGTTTCGGTAATTTTATTACCTTCTTCAGGTCTATTTACAGATACAAAATACAAGAAAGTTTTAGAAAAAGTCATAGAAAATAATTTGCAACGTATAGATGGTGTGATTAGTATATCTACTTACCACCAGAGTATATAAACGTTGGGTCAGTGCGTTTTGTTTACATTTTTTTTATATGGAGTTTGATCAAAAACAGCTCTATTAAAATTGAAAAATAATCAAAGAAAATTACTATGATACGAATTGAAAAATAAAATAATTGATTAACAAAAGAATAATTATTATATTTTTAACATAAAATAAATAGAAAAACCTTTGGTTTACAAGAATTTGATGTTTAAACATCGAACATTATTTGTGTTTTGTGAGGTTATGTCAGATGCTTTATGTTTGTTTTTGTTCAAGAATTTAAATTTTTCTTCAACAATTCTATTAGGAGCTCCTTGCTGATCATTGTTTTTGTGAAATTTGTTATTCCAGGCACCTTAAATGGTTCTTTTAACATAAAATTTACCATACGAAACTTAAATAATTTATGATTTTATATTTCGTTTTTCTAACAATTAAAACGGCGACCCGTTTATTTTATGTTAAAAATAAACAAATCCTTCTTTTGCTAACAAATATCATCTGATTATTATTCGCGTCGAGGTAAATTTCATTCATTTTTTAAATTTTTTGTTAGAGCTGTTTTGGGCCAAACTACATATAAAAAAAATGTAAACAAAAATTTTGACCCCGTAACGTCGCGACGCCGAGTGGAATAAAGGTTGAACTGATGTACTAAAACACAATCTATAATTTTTCAACATACCGTTAAATGAAAACAATTTAAATAAAAATCTCTCCCATATAATCGTGTATGATATACACAAACAATAAAAATAGAAATAGATTATATACACTAAAAATAGAAATTGTGGTCCTGTTTTAAAATTCCTCTATAGTCCTCAAAAAGAAAAAACAACAATATTGTTCTTTTTATGTCAAAAGTCAAGACATTCCAGGATTTTTCAAAACATTTCAAATTTTCAAGGTCACTACCTAATAATCCAAATATTATTTACAATTTTAGAATTTAAGTACATATTAAAGAATTCCATTTTATAATTTAAAAATTGTGTCAATGATACCGGAATAAATTTTGCTGAGATCGTCTGTATCACTTTTTTTATTAACCAAAGTTTCTCGTTTACCCAGAATATGAACCATTTCTAAGAAAAGACGATTCTTATATAGTCTCTCGCTTTCTAAGTGTTGATTGAATTGTTTTTATAGTCCAAATTGGAATAATTTACAATTATTAGCAATCCGGTAAGTAAAAATCGTGTTTACAGTTCAAAATTGCAATTGTTTACAATAATTTCGAACGTCAAATTATCAGGTACCTCAGTTTAAAAATTTTCCACTAGGTGGAATGCGTGATGCTCCAATCGTCAATAGAAACATATTCGAATTCAAATTGGAATGGAGGCAATGAAAGAGATGATTATTGTTTTGTTTATAAATTTCGAGTTATGTTGATGACGTATATATTACAAAAACAACAATATTTAAAATTTCAAAAATACCTTATTTTTCATGGTGATTTTCACTAAGAAATAAACATTTTCAAAACTTGATTTTTCAATCAAATAATATTACATGTTTCATGAACATTTTCATATAAAAACAAAACAAAAGCTCACATTTCTAATAAACTAAAACTGTAAATGAAAATAACCGTTTTCCCATATAAGTTCATAGTAAAGAAAAAATTGTATGTACCTTATTTTAAGCTTAGTAAAAAATACAGTCGATACTGGAGGCTCTTATTTATACAGTAGGCTCTGATTACACATACAACGGTAGGCACTAGTGTCCGGTAGTTGGTTGGTTAACCATCCAAAGACTTTCTTTTCTCAAAATTCAATAATAATACTGTTTATAATAACATGACTGACTCGGCCATCGTTTCAGTCACAATTTCGGTTGGGTTGCAGCTTAACTTCAATATATGTCGCGTTCCAAACACGAATAATAACATTTGATTTCGTTCGCCTTATTCGTTACTCAAATTAAACCTTTAAAAATTTCATGCTCTTTCCAGTAAGAATAAAAATGGAAAATTTCCATTTTAGTACAGTAAAACCAGCTTTGCGCTATTAATTAACTTATTCTATTCTATCCTAGGTGTCACCGTAACAATATTTTATTTCATACATTTTATTAGAAAGGTATGTGTTAGAATTGGAATGTCACTAACACAAATTTTTAATATTTCTCCACTTTAGATGACTAAAGCCACATCGCATAAATATTCCTATTCTCGAAGTCGTTTGTCACATCAATTTTACAAACAAGTGTTTTTAATATTTGTTGATGTGTAAATATTGTTTATAATTTGTACATAATTTTAAAAAAAATAAAAAATTTCGCTAGATCGACTTCAACAATACCAATTTTGGCGAGACGCGACACAACTCTAGTCACGTTACTTAAAATGACACAACTATGATAAATGGGGTGTAAATGTTCCTGATAGAGCTTTGTCTGTTTTTGTCGTTGCTCTTGTAATTCATTTGAAATATGATTGCGACTATCTGTGGTACTATTCTGGTTTTCCCGGGGAATTGCGAATTGGAATTTGATTTATTGTCAGTTTTTAGCGTATTTTGGTTTTATTTTTTGGAAACCATACTGAGCGATTAGTATTTTGTTATGATTTTGGGAAAAAATAATTCCCAGCCAAATCTTTAGGGAAAAATAAACAACAAAAATTGCTTTGAAATGAAACTATTTTCCCCCAAAATTTAGTATGCTTTCGAAAAAAGAAAACCAAAATTTACTTCCCCGGGAAAACCAGAATAGTGCCACTTATTTTGCTTTTGTTTCCTATGTAAAATATGTGTGAATTTTTTTCGGCACACGGTTTGTTCTTCCGAATATAGAAATAGTGTTTCACGACCGCGACTGTCATAAAATTTCAATATACATATTTTTTTTTTTAATCATTACCGAAAAGTCAAGCAATGCAATATTAACTCAAATTAATTTTTTAAACAATTTTAATTTGTAGGTACACAAATTGATAAGGAGAAAACAAATTCTTGCTTTATTTTAAATATTTTTAAGTCCTAATTTTCTATAGAGAGGGTTTGATTTTTTCCTCAGAAACCACCAATGGTTCCGCTCCAGCCTCCAGTATAAAATAAGTTATTTGAATACATACGTATAGATCTAGACCATGTAGAAACCAGCCACATTTCAATTTTATCCGCTACGTAGGGTTATCTCTGAGTGTCATATTTCTCGTACCTATCTAAAGTTACGAGTTAATAATTAGCAACTGCAAAAGTAGCAATTGCCAGAAAACACGATTATGAGAAACTTCTGTTGCATAATCACGTTTTATTAGATCTATAAAAAAATCTCGAACCCATGTAATGCTATTCGAGTTTCTCCATCCTACTCTAAATTTGCAAAATGCAGTTGCGTAATGTTACAGAATTAGTACATCGATATTTTCGATATTTTTCAAATTTATTTGAGATTTGTTTGGTGTCGGCCATAAAGCGTAGTTGAAGTGAAATGTTTTCATCGGATGTGAAAAAATGATGGTCTATTTTCGTCAAATTGTCAAACTTTAATTTACAAATTTATATTTACAAATTAAAAATTGAATCCAATAGGCGATTGAAAAAAAGATCAAGGAGCTCATATGACGAGCAGTTAAAATTTTAATTTACACTTATCGAACGTACATACGTAGTGAAAAATTTGTAGATAAAATTGCGAGATCTATGTTCCAATGTGAAAAATTCATTTTCGCCAGCTGAACTGCGTACTATAAAAAGTGAAATGCAGATGGGAAATTTTCATTTTCGATTTCGCTTGGGTCATTTTAGGCATCTCAACTCAAGCAAGGCGCTAGAGCGAGAGAGGTCCCTTATATCCCCGCAATTGCTCTGTTAACAAATATTAATTCGAAAAATGCTTGTCCGATTTTCATGAAACAAAGAAAGACTTTTAAACCTTGATCAGATAAGAAAAATCTCTTTATATTCTCATTACACAACGATTTCTAGATCTTTATATTCTCATTACACAACGATTTCTTAATATTGCTATTGCTACACGATTTGTGAAAACCCAAATGTTTTAATGGTTTAATAAATTTGTGTTGATCCGTACAAGTTTGTAATTTTTTATGTTTCTACTTATTCATAAATGTTACAGAGCTATTGTATCGTAGGAAAAATAGCGTGTATAACTCGTGTGAAAATGAGTCATTGCAATACTCAAGTGATTGCAGCCCTCGCTATCGCTCAGGCTGCAAATTTCACTTTCGTATTGCAATGACTCGTTTCTTCACTTGTTATACAATATACTAGTTTCTACGATACTGCAGTAACCTTCCTCTGCACAAATCGTGTTCAATCGTGTCAATTTCATTCCACAACGATTTCTCAATTACCACACGATTTGTGAAAACCCAGATGTTTTATAGTAGGTACATGTTATTGTATAACAAGTCAAGAAAACGAGTCATTGCAATACGAAAATGAAATTTGCAGCCTGAGCGATAGCGAGGCTTAAAGGCGAAAAAAATGGTTCACTTGAAAATATGTGAAATAAAAATTTATAATTTTCAAACAAGAATGGAAATGACTTGTCGGCAGTGTTGTGCGTCTACACTTATTTGGGAATTGTCTACACCGTAATCGTCTTCACGTGAACTTCACGCTATTGTCATATAGTGTGAAGTTCTGAAATCATCCATAAAGCCAGAATCGATAACATACAGCACGAAGGCCCGAAATCAAAGATACTACATTAGGTTTGCAAATAGCAAACAAAACAAATCAAATACAGTATATGACGCCATTTCTCAGGAAAACGAAGAAACACTAAATATAATTTACTTCTTGGTTTTATTATGCACCGACATTTCGATGGTTTTATTTCATTTCACTTTAAGTGCGTATACTACATTTAAGCGTATAATTAGAAAATGGATTTACGAGTATGAGTGCGCCCTACAAATTTAAAAATAGCTCTCTTAATTTTGGTACCAACATGTTTGTAATTTCCATAGCCGTTTAAGAGCTTTGTTGATAGTTTCTTTAAATTTTTATGTAATACAATATTTGCCAACATTTAACACTTTCCCGCAAGCGCCTGTCCAAAGATTGGATGCTAAGTTTTTTTTTGTGAAATATTGAGGGTTAACAATTAAACAATTTTTTATTTCGTTTAGGGCTCTTTTTTATTTCTTTAAACTAATTAAAGCTTTAGCTTTCGAACCCTCTTCGGATTCATTTTCAAAAGCGTAATGAAAAATATAACAAAAAATTCTTTCTTTTATACATAAATCAAAAAATAAAAAATAAAGCAATCACAAATTTTTATTAAAACCGACTTTTCATGGAAACGCACCGCTATGTAATTTTCGAAGAAAAAAAAAACTTTGCTAAGGCGCTTTCATGTAAAAAAGGTTGTACATTTGAATAAAAATAAAATTGCAAGAGGCAAAAAACAATTTAGATGAACAAATCATATGAGTTGCCAATATAAGCATAATCTTCAACGACATTGATTGAATTTGTACTTGATTTAATTTGTAACATTTCCAAAATCGATCTTTTTCTAAAATTTTTTTGTTTCTCGAGAATTTTTATGTTATCTAAAGTGATTTGATGGTTCGTATTTTTCAAATGTCGCGTAAGTGCACTAATGCTTAAATTTTGATCTTTATTTATGTCACTTTTGTGTTGGTAAAATCTTTTCTCTAGAAACTGTTTCGTCTGTCCTGTGTAGGTAGCGTTGCAACTACATTGTACCTGATAAACAACGTTTGATTGCTTCTTTAAAGGAGTGTTATCTTTAATTTTAGAAAACAAGTTGTTGTTTAAGCTTGTGGCTGCACATCCTATAATTTTAAAGTTATAATTTTTGAAAAGATTTTTGATTTTTTCGTAAAGATTTTTAACGTAGGGAATGGCCAAATAATTAATGGGTTCATTTATTGATCGAGAAATAAAATTTGTATGGACATTTTTTTGTTTCCAAATTATGTGGTTTACCAATTTTTCCGGATACTGATTGCGAAATAATGTATCTTTTAGAATTTTTAGATTTTTATTGTAAAATTTAGTATCGGAAAGTTTCAGAATTTTTTGGGTCAGAATTTTAATGGTGTTAATTTTATAATTGTATGGAAGCCAAGAATGAAAATTTAAATATCTGCCAGACCAAGTATTTTTATGGTACCAATCACACGAAATTTTGCCATTTGGTTCATGGATCAGCAGAATGTCCAAAAATGAAATTTTGTTATCTACTTCTTTTTCTAAGGTAAATTTTATTCTGTCGTTTTTCGAATTAAATTTTTCCAAAAATGAATCAATTTTATTTATTGGTATTGCCGTAATTTATGTCCACGTATCTGAAGTAAAATAATGGTTGAAAATCTAAAGAATTTAGAACCGAATTTTCCAAATTTTCCATTACCGAAAAGATCGAATCCGTTCAACATGGCATATTTCAAAACGGAATATTTCAAAATGGAATATGAAAATATGGCATATGGTACACTATGGCATATTTCAAAATGGCATATGGTATAATATGGCATTTTCTAAAACTGGGTTATTTCTTAGCCGAGTATGATGAAATTTGGCAAATGCAATGAAAATGGAATACTTAACCGGATTTTAGACGAAGTTCTGTAATATGGCCAATTCTTAGATATTAATTAACCGAATATGATGAAATTTAACATATACTTTAGAAATGGTATTCTAAAAAGAGTTTTGGATGAATTTCTAGAACATGGCCAATCATGATGGAACTTAGGTATTTCTTAAACGATTATGATGAAATTCGACAAGTGTGATGGAAATGGGATCCTAAAATGAGTTTTAATAGAAGTTCTGAAATATGGTTAATTTTGATAGAATTTGTCTATTTATTGGCGGATTATGATGAAATTCGGAAGGAATGATGAAATGGGATTATTAAATGGTTTATAGATAAAATTTTGAGATATGGCAATTTTTATGCAACTTGGATATTTCATAACTGATTATGATGAAATTTGACAAATGTGATGGAATTAGCATTCTAAAATGAGTTTTAGATAAAGTTCTCGTATATGGCCTATAAGAATGAAAATTATAAATCAACTTATAAAGTTACCCTATACTTACTAAAATAGCCTTTACGTATTGGAATTTTATTTCGCTTAATCTAATTAAATTTATTCTCCCAACGGAGATAAAAATATTGGTAATAAAGATATAATCGGGAAGACGGGAAGTGCTTATTAATATCTATAATTTTTAATTTTTATTTACATCTAATTTTAAAAGTAAAAATATGTATATTGGCCCTTCAGGTTTATTCTTATTCATTGAAATTATTTTTAAAGAAGGAACTAATTTTATACCAACATTAAAATTTAGCAAATTAATTGGATAATAGCGTATTTATTCAAGGATTTTTTATTATTTTAGTAATGATTTGTTTTTTCGAATTACTAGTATGAACTCGTTTATAAGATGAAAATGGTTTTTAGATAAAACAACAGAGAATTTTCTTCTTAATTCTTTGTGATAAAACTCTAGAATGTTGTTAATTAGGATGAAACTTGGGTATTTCTTAACCGATTATGATCAAATTCGACGAATGCGATGGAAATGGGATCTTAAAATAATTTGTAGATGAAGTTCTGGAATAAGTTAAATTAATCTGGAATGTGGCTATTTCTTAACTGATTATTTCGAAATTCGTTCTTTTAAACGAATTTTCCTTTACGTAACAGATTTTCCTTTAAACTTTTATTTAACAGAATTTTCCTTCAATTAGTAGAATTATCCTTTATTTACTTAAATTTTCCTTCACCTATTAGAATTTTTCTTCAATTATCAAAATTTTCTGTCGCTTAATAGAATTTCTCCTCAATTAATAACTCTTAAGGGAAATCTTATAAATTTATAAAAAAGAATGAAGTTTGATTCTGATTTTTATTCAATTGTAAAATTACTTAAATATTAAATAGAGATATTTGGAGCCATAAAAAACATTCTTAATAAAATTTCAAAAAATCACATTTATTTTTTGTAATTTAAATAAAAAACTCATCTATAGTAACGTTGGGCGCCAACGTTATAGACAAGCCAATTGCCCGGTTTGTCCGGTTCGAGAAAACAATCCGACCAGAGCTTGTGAATTTTACTCCGATCTCTTATTGAAAAATCAGTCGATTTGATTAATTTCAGTAAGCCTTCGTAGTTTATACCATTCACAAAAACAAATAACAAGTGTTAAACGTTTTTTATAGGCACACTTTTCAAAGAACGCATTTACAACGTAATTAGGTGCATTGTCGAAAGCGAATTAATCTTCTGCATTTTACGTGTGCGCGTTCGTTGTAATTAAAATGTTGTTTTTTAAATTCTTACCGTATAAAACATAGTTTACCAAAATTTTGTTGGACAAAATCTTTAAAATTTTGTTTTCCGAAATGATTATTTTATAGTGAAATAATGAATATTTAGTGAAAAGTTTTTCTGGGATCGATATAAATTATTGCAACTACAAAATGTTGCAATTACAAAATGTTGCAACTACAAAATCTTGCATAACAAAATAGTGCAATTATTTTGCTTTTTAGTAGGTGCCATTAATAGATTCTTTATAATCCGCTCCTGCATGCGGTACGCAGTGCGACATGTTTGCTGATCCCGGCTCCTACGTCCCCCGATGTTCAAATCTAAAGCCTCTCGGAGGGCTAAGCGGGGGAGAGCGCAGCGACCTCCCGCGTGCCCGTGAGAGTTACCGAAGCCGTTAGCCTCTACAATTCTAAGTTAAATTAGTCGATGTCATTTTTCTTCAATTTATTTTCCTCAGAATAGAGAAAAAAAAATGTACGAGAAATTGTTATGCGAAATTTTGTAATGCCAGATTGCATACCCAATCCAGTTTTTCTATGTCCCTTATTTTAAGTTAATTTTTCACATGAGCAGGCATTTATGTACATTAAGATGATTCAGATTCAATTAATAAAAAAACAAATTTTAATAATTAATTTGCATACACACATTTTATTTAAAATTATAATTTCAAAAGTTAGTTTCTTTTCTTGAGATATGTTTGAAAAAATATTATAAAAATTAAACTAAGTTTAATGGATTAGTGATATAAATCAATAAAGAGCTATATTATGTGCAGTGCCTTTAAGGGAAGACGTTTCCTCTTTAGGCCGTCGATTTATCATGATATATTTCAGCTTTTCTTCTTTTTCTAGATATTTTATTTGGAAATAATTGTTCACCAGATCTCATTTTGTCGGTTCGGTTTTTAATAAATATTTGTTCTTTGCCTAATTTATCTTGTCAGCTTATAAAGTACAACATGCAATTTTCCAACAACAACTTGCAGCCTCCTATGCCAAGCCTTTAAATTGTTTTGAGTTCGTGGAAAGTTATTCTCAAAAGAGTCAGCAATAGACCAAAAATTGGGACCATATCGTGGGGGTTTATTGTTTTTAACAGCACGGCCCGAAATATAATTTGTATTTATCCATGATACAATAGTTTTTTCATCTTCATCCAAAACATCCTCTAATTTAGATAAATAATAACAAATTTCATCAGGTGGAACGAAGGCTAGGGCAGCCAGCATTCGAATCTTAATTCTAAAATCTACGTCGTTACCATATCTGGAAGCCAATTTTTCTTTCTGCACTTTTCGCCAAATAATTTGGGTAAAATGAAATAAACAATCCTTAAAAATTACATCCGGCAGGAAACTTTTTAGTGCAGAAACTGAAGCTAGTTCGAAATCTGAAATAATTCTTGTCGGAAGTAAATTAATGGAATGAGAAAAAGCAATTTGGAATAGCTCATAAAAAACTCATAATATGAATTTTTACTCGGCTATCGCCTCGTGGGACAAACTTATCCCTTGTGGATAACATCTCGCTTTGCTCACTAGTACCATAAATAACTATTATCCATATATAAAAGTAAACATAAAAGTAAATAAGATTTTGGTGACAAGATTTTGTAAAACAAGATTTTGGAGAAAAGATTTTAGAAACAGTCTTTTGTAAACAGTCTTTTGAAAAACAGTAATACGTGGCCAACCCTATGCCGTTACGTACCATATGTCGTTTTAAAATATGCCATTTTGAAATATGCCATAGTGTACCATATGCCGTAGTGTACCATATGCCGTTTTAAAATATGCCATTTTGAAATATGCCATAGTGTACCATATGCCGTAGTGTACCATATGCCGTTTTGAAATATGCCATTTTGAAATATGCCATAGTGTACCATATGCCGTTTTGAAATATGCCATAGTGTACCATATGCCGTAGTGTACCTTATGCCGTTTTGAAATATGCCGTTTTTTCATATTCCGTAATGAAATATGCCGTATCGACCGGGACCCTAAAATGATATGTATCTGCCAAATTTCAAAACTGTACCACTTGTGCTTTTTTAAATGTACACTGCGGATTCGTAACAAAATATTTTATACTTAAACTACCGAAAATTGAGTGTAAAGCCTCGTTCTCATTAATCAAGTTGCTTGAATTCAAGTAACTTGAAGCTATTTGACCAATATGGACCTGTTATTTTTCTTGAATTCAAGTTAATTTTATTTTAGAAAGCCTTTCAACTTTTGTATTCAAGTTGAGTCGTCTGAGATGAGCAACATTATAAAATTTAGTAGCATGGAAAGTAATTTAACCAAAATAGTGAAGTGAAAATGTTTGACATCTACAAAAATGAAGTGGAGTAGTCCAGAAATCATATTTTTTTTAATTTACCAATCCTGCGAAGTTATGTGGAACATCGACTTCATTTTTCAATTTAAATTTGACTTTTCCAATTTATTCGACGATATTTTAAACAACTACTTCAATAAACTTGAATATATATCAGAGCAAACTTGAATTCAAGTACTTCATATCAAGTAACTTGACTAATGAGAAAGGGGCTTACTTTAATTTAGAAGAATGTTATCGTATAGCAGTGTAACAAAAATTTGGAAACCTCTTGAATATTTAATAAATTTGTGTTTTAAATCCGATTTTTTTTTATATAAATAAGCTCTAAAATTAAACGTTTACAAGATATATTACAACAATTTTCTTTTTCAATTTCGCATAAATAAATATTAACTTAAAAGTTTGGTATAGTCGGATTGTCGGAATAATACCGTCCAAGTTTCAAAAAAATAATCTTTATGCTTAAGCGAAGTTGCGTACAAAACTGTAGTCTAAATTTACATGAGTAAATTAGATACTGTGCGGGGCTAACCAAACTCTTGCTTGAATCATTCTACGTTAAAACTAAATACAGTGTGATCAACGACAAAATTTAGCGCCTGTACAAAAAAACTTAAATTTAAATTGGTATTACATCAACTTTAAAGCTAAATTAGAATCTACATCTAACGAACACTGAAAAAAATAATTCAATGAATCCATTTCATTAAATTTTTCGGAAGAAAAATTCTTTGAACCAATCAATTTATTAACTGGTCATATTAATTCTAAAATAAACACGATTATAAATTAATAACCGCGTCGTCAATTCAATTAATAGCCATTTATTGACCGATTTCTCGTTGATATCCTGAAATCTAGGAAAGTTAATAAAAGTTTTAACAACTTGATAAACTAAGTTAATAAGAAAAAACCAGTTTATTCCACTTGAGAAATGATTAATAGATTAAATATACGTATTTAAATGATTTTCTGAAAGAATAATTCGTTGAATCGATAAAGTATTTATTGTTTTAATATTGCGCTTATTTAGTCTTTATTAGGAATTAATACTTTATTATGTTAGAACATATTTCTTAAATTATATAAAAACTTCATTCATTCAAAAATAAAAATGAATTATCTAAACTCATTTTTATATAAAATGTCTAAATAAATTGTCTGGTGGTAATGGTGTTGACCGAAATTCAGAGTCAAAATTGGAATGAGGTTTTAATCTAATTTCGAACTTTTACTTAATAATTCCCTAAATAAATGTTTCATTACCGTACTACAACACTCTAGAATATATAACATATTGCTTGTCAGTTTCTTGTTTGCGTCTCTAGAATTGGTCTTAGCATCCTACTTGCCTCTCCTCTCTGATCGGGTTAGCTCTGGTTGCTTCAGTATTTTACAGACGCAATTCAACGAATGGACGGCCAGACTGTTGTCATTCTAGTTGCCAATATTTCAAAAAGATTTCGTTTTGTGATTGCAGGAAAGGAAAATTGAAATCATGCAGCAGGCATTCGGTTTCTCACTTCTTCTTATTTAGTAATACCGACTGTTACTGCTAGATTGTCTGCTTCAGTAGCAGTCAGTACCAATTTGATTTAAAATAAATATAAATTGCACTAAAAATGCTATATGTTAAAATATTCTTGTTAAATTTTATAAAAAAATCCACCTGCTTATCCTCTATACACAATAATAAAAAAAATTATAAACTAAATAAATGTTTTAATGGCGTTGAAGGAAAAATTAATCAAATAATAACATTTTAATTAATTTTTAAACTATTTGTTGAATTTTAAAAATTAGTTAATGAATTCAATGAAGCTTATTAAAGTTAATAAATATTTTCGTTAACAACATTAAAATTTTAATTGAATTAATGAATATGTAGTGTTAAAATTGTAACGACTTTCTGCTTCTCCGCGTCTTGTTCATCTAATCGTAGTCCTCGCTGTCTTATTTGTCTAATAATCGCGTTCGTCTTCATTTAGATTTTGAGCGTTTAATTGAAAAGGTGTGTATGTGAAAAAAGTTAATATAAAAAATGTTAATATCCAAACAGACTTAATTATTAAGGTAAGCGTAAAATTGGTACAGTGTTATATTTAAAGTGTTTGAAATAAAACATAAATACATGTTTCCTGATCTTAGAAAGGAAAAATTGACGTGTATTGCCGTACTAAACATGATTTAAATAATTACAGAAAATGCGTTTTGATTCGATGTTAAAGTTTTGAAATTAGTGTATTTTGAAGCAAAAATGAAAACTATTTTCCTTATTACACATTTCTCGCGTTTTTATTATTTTTGTTTAACTCTAATGGTAAAGTTTATTATTAGCTATCGATTGTCATCAATATTCAATTTGGTCAAAAATGTAGTTAGGTAAAATATGTTTAGCATGGCAGTAAATGGTTGTCTGAATAAACATTCATTTTTCATGGCGGTAGAAATAAATATTAATTTGAATTTTATTATATTTTATATAAATTTGAGTTTGCCAGCATTATGCAAGCTTGCCATTATAGGCTCATTGACATACAAAAGTTAGACAGCACCGCTGCAGTATTTGGGAAACATCCATTCTACAAACAGCTTTCGGGACATCGTTTAGTAAGTTTTTAAATTTGCAGAAGTATTAAAATAATAATAAACAAAATGTTTCTTTATTTCCAGATTGACATGGATTTCAAGGTCCTATTTTCAGAAACTAGTGAGATTTTAGTAAAATGCCGGAATACAAAATGTCACTTAAAAAAATTTCTATCAGAACCAGGAAACGTAAAAGACAGGAGTATTGTTCTATGTTTACACCAATTTAGGGAGAATGATATTTCGAAAAGTAAGTGAAACATTAATTTAACTTTACTTATGTCGAGTTTATTGGGACCAAAATCTGACGCAAATAAAAAAACGGAACATAGTAGAAATTGATTTAGTGCAGTTTTTTATTTACGTCAGTTTTTTTGGTCCTAAAGAACTCGACATAAATATGTATATTAATAACATTAACATAATGTGATGTTTGATTATATATTTACAGATAATTTGGATCGTTGTCGTCGTTGCTATGGTCATTATCATTACATGGCTATTTAGTGCCAGCACAAAAAATGGTAACAAACACCAACACGGACCAGAACCAGAAGGCGGTTACAAAATTTGCTACACAGAAAAAAATGAACTTGCTTAGAATAGAAAATCCCATTTGTTAATTCAAGAAAAGAATAAAATTTAAATATAAATCAGTTTTTTGCTTAATATGAGCTAAAAATATTTGATTTAACTATATTTATCTTAAAATAAGAATCTATAATAATTATAGAATCAAGAATTCAATATTTAAATTAAGAAATGTAATAATTGATTATCATTAAAAAAACCTGGCTTAATACAAGAAAGCGATTTAACCAAGTTTACAATTTAAATTAAGAAACGTGATAATTGCTTATCATAAAAAAACCTTACTTAATACAAGAAAGCGACTAAATGAAGTTTACAATTTAAATTTAAAAATGTAATAATTGCTTGTCATTAAAAAAACTTGACTTAATACAAGAAAGCGACTTAATTGACAGTACAATACTAAACAATAGTGGTTAAAATTAGCATGCGTTTTGTATTTACGTTTATCCAGAAAAATTTTGCTTAAACCACTATTTTTTAATATTGTTTTAAAAATATAACTTTTTTGGTCATTTTTTAGCAAAACTTAAATTCAACATAAATGAATATGCTACACATAAAAAAAAGATTTCTATTATCTATTGTTCTATTCTATTAAAAAAAATCCAATATTTAATAGTTTTTCCCCTTGATTTTCAGCTAATTAAGCCCTTTATTAAATGGAGAATTGGGTCGAAAAGGATAATACATTTTGGTTTTTCTTCCTTTAAGAAACTCATTTTAAGAAAATCAGATGAAAAAAATTAATTATTTTGCTAAATGTATCATTTGTTTTAAATGATTATTGTTTATGCCGAGAAAGTGGCTCTTGCTTAAGCGAAGTACAATTTCGATTAAATTTAAAACGTCTTAATCTAAAATAAAATTTTAATTTTACTTGAATTAAGAAATAATTTGCTTTTGATAAGAATTTTCTATTAAATTTAAATCAGTATGTACTTGTTTTATTTGAGAAAGAGTAAGATTATTTTGATATCATTCTTGCTTGAATATAGAATATTACTAAATAATTTATTAGAATCTTATACGAAATATTCTTTAGTATTACTTAGAACAATTACACAGTACAAACATTACATAACATAAATCTTCTCAGCTGAAGCATATACCACTGTTGAACTTGAACTAAATATTCCTTGCTTTATTTTGTTTCTTCGCCCTATGTTTTAACTTTTTATTTAATCTTTAGGTTGGTTGGCGAGATATAATTATGTTTGTACATATATCTATGTCAATATACATACATTTTCAATTATTTTGATTTCTTCAGTTTCCATAGGCATTAACACATTAAAAAGTGCGTCTTAGAAACGAAGAGTTCCGATACCTTTCCATATTAAGGTACGGTATTTTTTAGCAATCCACTGATGATGATTAATAAATCGAAATATACGGACCAAGCAATAAATTGTTTAAAAAAAAAAAATTGAACTTGATTTTATAAGAATCAATTGTTTACAATTTTTGACCACAGTTTTCTGACTTGTTCAATCATTACAATTTTAATAAATAAAATTATTAGTTCATATTTTACTTAGCTTAAAATTGTCCGCTTGAGAAACTTTTCCAACTTTACCATTCGTTAATTGAATTTAAAGAATGTACGTTAAATGTACGTGTTATAATTTTATTTGTAAACCCATATTTGGGTTTTCTAAGTTATTATCAAGGTTTTATATAATAATTTAAAAAATAGCTAAAAATTAGAAAATACAAACCGATATTAAATATATCTGATTTTTACAAAAATAAATTTAACGTCATAAAATTTCGCAAAGATACATAGATTTATGATTCAAATTTATTATTATGTATAATTTTTAATAATTGTGAGGTAATTAGTTTTTAGTCTACATATTTGTGTCGACGTAGAATACAAGCTATATACCTCATTATTTAAAATTATACATAATAATAATTTTGAATGACAAATCTATGTATATACCTAGTCGAAATTTTATGACGCAAAATTTCTTTTTGTAAACATCAGCTGTTCATTAATTTGAATTTGTAAAATAAGGTCAAGGCTAGTCAAATTGAAAAATTGTTTTTTTTCATCTGTTAGTATGTATACTTATATAACTTCCACGGCTGTATTGTGTCCTCTTAATTTAAGATTTTTCTTGTAATGCGACGCGCGGTTCAATGTTACGTTACACTCTTCGAGTGTTTATTAGAAATTTTATAAAATAGTAACATCTGAAACGGTCGTTGAAGCTAATATAACAATATTTTCTTTGTTAAAAAATATATTGATGTAAATGTGGTAAGTAATACTCGCCCTATAAATATAAATGCAAGTTTGAGCTTATTAGTTATTCCTATAAACTTAATCAGATATTTCATAGTGTATTAGAAAAGTTTCCATTAAAAGAAATGTAAAGTTTGTAAAATGAAAACTTTTCTACAAAAATTATAAAATCTGATTGGTTTTGTAAAAGAAGTCCTTATAGTTATGCTCAAAATTGTATTCGAGACATGCCGCCGCTGCTTGCTGTGATATGTCCTTAAGTTGCTTCAAATAAGCAAGGCTTAGTTAAATTAAAGCAAAACATAATAAAATACAAAAGCATATTTTAATAAACCAAAAGGGCTCCTGTTAAATTCTAGCAAACCTTTCTTAACTAATAACATATTTTAAATACAGTTGCTAATATTTAGCAAGCTTTCTTTAAAATTATTTATTAACTAAGCAGTATTTCTAAATTACAGCGAACATTTTCTGCAATAAACAGACACTCGTTTAATTCTATAACGTGTGCTTGTAATAAGCAAGCCCTGCTAAATTTACGCATGCGTATTATTTATTCACTTTAACATCGTAAAATAATTTCAAAGCCGAAAATATTTCAGGCTTTTCTTGTTATGTTGTTGAGTTGAGAACGTGCTAAATGCTAAGTAGTGTCTGTTTTGATTTTTGTGTTTTAAAACATATTTAGTTCACTTTTTAAAATTGGTTATTGTGGGAAAATTGAGTATACATAATGTAAGTATTAATTTTGTAATAAATTTAAATTCTTGGTATTTCTTTTTTTTTTATCCAACAGGATTATTATCAATGTAAATTTGCAACATCAACTATGTTATAGAAAAACGCCATACATATGTGTCATCGCCATCTTTATGTCGTTCTTTTTAGTGAGTAGTGCGTAATATTTTTGTTGAGTACTGCGTAATACATAATATAGTATAATTTCAAGACCTTTTACATTTATTTAGATTTTATATTAGCTATTTTTTTTAAAGGCATTTTCGAGTCCGTGATAATTATGTTCTGCCTTATTGGCGCCTTAAATGGGCAAAAGTGAAATATGTATGTGAAATATAACAAAAATTTGCTATGTGAAGTTAAATGGATTTAGTGGGTGTTTCCGAAAAGTGATTTTAAATTCCCATTTTATGCAATGTGGATTTTTGAGATAAATTATGTTTTACTAAAATCGTAAAATTATTCAAATTTGGATCACTACATATTAATATATCGATAAATATGATTGCTTAAATTATAAATTGATATCAAACAACATGTATTAAAAATGTACTCAAAAACTACATCGCATGCTGCTTCTGAAATATGTATTCGCTAAATGTGCATTTTGCATTTCGGACGCACCCAGTGTGTCTAATTAATTTAAGTTTTATTTGTTAAAATTGTAATGATTAATATTTAATTATTTCAATATGTAGCTTAAAGTGTGATTTTTTATATTTGATTGATTTGGAACAGTTTTGTCATTTTAAATACCTGAAATTTGTACTTAAAAATTGCACAAATTTGAAATAAACTAGTGACACTAAAAACATAAATATTTTTAAAATATTAACTTTAGCTTGTATTTATAAGTTGAAATGTGACATGTTCCAATATGTATAGCCCCAAAAATGTTTAGTAACCCACTTATAAATTTATAGTGAATTTAACATTAAATTTCTGCAATTTTCTGGCATTTAAAACGATAAAACTATTGGAACAGTTAAGCAATAAAATATAAAAAAAAACATTTTAAGCCACATATTGAAATAATTAAATATTTGATTTTAAATCATTACAATTTTCGCAAATAAAATTTTAAATTAAATAGACACTATTTCCATATAACTTTACATATATAGCAAATTTTTGTTGGAGTAATTTAAGTTTATGGGCATGAAAATCAGGTACATATATCGCGTATTTCTGATTTTTTTTTATAGAATCGTATATCTGTACTTTTTAGGAGGTGGAAACCAAGAATCCCGGAAAATTACCACATTTTCAGGAAATTTTTTTACGGTCTTCCAAAAAAAACTTTTTTTTTTGAAAAAAATTGAGAACGTTGCATTTCTATAAGTTTTAAAAGATGAAAGCTAATAACCTCAGAAAAGTTGCTACATTTTCCAGGAAAATTTCCAGTTTTTCAAACAATATAATAATAATATTAGCTTCGTCAACCTTGCAGACTCAGATCAAAAAGTTTGTAGCGGTATTATCGCTTTTAAACATAATAATTATTTTAATGTAACTTTAATTCGTTGTATAGCGGGTGGCGTATCGCCCCACCCAACGCTTTTCCAGAATTTATACAACTTCCTGCTTCACTTCTTATTTATAATTTTACACTAAGTAAAAGAAATTGAAAAAAGAAAAAATTCGAATTTTCCCAGAAAACTTTTAAAATTTCCCCCATATATTGTTTAAAAAATAATATTATGTATTTTTATTACTACACAATTCGCATACACAAAATACTCAATAAATATTTCCTTAGTTTTCGACATCTCAATTTGCAGTCCCCAATCCACATCCCAATTTCTATGCAATCATAGAAAATTCTTTTCAAAAGCAAATTATCGTATTTTTAATTCAATTAATATTGAATTAAGATATAATTTGCTTTTGATAATAATTTTCTATTAAATTAAAATCGGGATACTTGGTTTATTTGAGAAAAGGTAATGTTTATTTGATGTCATTTTTGCTTGAATATAGAATATGAATTAACTATATTCAAGCAAAAATGACATCAAATAAATCCTATTGTTTCTTAAATTTAATACATCTTCATCTAAAATCAAATTTTAGTTTTACTTGAATTAACAATTAATTTGCTTTTGATAAGAATTTTCTATTAAATTTAAATCAGAATACTCTCTTTATTTGAGAAGGTGTAAGATTAAGTTAATACGTCACCATCTAAAATCAAATTTTAAATTCATTTGAATTAAGCAATAATTTGCTTTTGCTAAGAAATTTATATTAAATTCAAATCAGAATACTTGCTTTATTTGGGAAGGAGCAAGATTAATTTTACATCATTTGTGCTTGAATATAGATAATCCATATTCTATATTCATGCAAGAATGTATCAAATGAATCTTACCCTTTCTGAAATAAAGCAAGTATTCCTATTTAAATTTATTAGAAATTTCTTAGTAAAAGCAAATTATTTCTCAATTTAAATAAAATTAAAATTTGATTTTAGATGAAGACGTATTAAATTTTATCGAAATTTACTGTGCTCAAGCAAGAGCGACTTGCTTGGCATAAACATAAATGTAGCAAAATAATTTTAGATTTAAGAAATGATATTTTCTATTGAATCTATAATGAGTTTCTTAAAAGAAGAAAATCCAAAATTTATTATATTATTCGACCCATTTTTCCATTTGAACAAGGGGCTTGATTAGCTGAAAACCAAGGGGTAAAAATGATTAAATATAGCAAGTTTTGTTTAATAATAGCAATCTTTTTTTTCTGTGTACTAAAGAAATTTAAGTTTTGTAGTTACTTAATTTAAAATTATATATGTATTGAATTTTAGAAAATGTAAGTTAGTAGTTTTGTTGGCTGTTAGTATTTTTAATTTTATTATAAAATTTTATTTTTTCTAAATTTTATTATTTAATATTTAAATATTTTTTAACATTGAATTACATTAGTACCTACATAGGTTCATATTACCTTAAGTGTTTAGTTTGAATAATAACTTTACAACTTTAATTTATTGTTTAATTTCTTTTTTTTTTTTTTTTGGTTTATATTGTTATTTTGTGAATTCCTATATGTATTGGATATTTTTAAAGAAAATAGTTAAGTTATAAGAGAAAATATCGTTGAAAATAAAAAAAAATGTATGTTGAACATTAAGCGTTTTTTAAACTTTACCCTTAAAACTATAATATCCCCGATATATATATATATATATAATATATAAGGGGGTGAATATATATATATATATATATATATATATATATATATATATATATATATTATATATATATATATATATATATATATATATATATATATATATATATATATATATTCACCCCCTCCCCCCATTCATTGTTGCGAAAGTTTTGATTAATTTATTCGTTGATTTAAACACAAAGTTCATACATAGTGAAATGAGGTTACCAATCCACTATTAACTATTACATTGTGCCAATGAATTAGTTATTTAAATTAATAAATATAGGTGTTGAATCAATCAATTTGCTTCATAAACTTCTATTAAATTAGTACATTGATTCAATAAAAAGTTGCAAGGTCAACCAAATTGGTTACAAAATGATAATTTTGTGTTGCGTTGTATTAATTAAAAAATTTATTGATTTTTTTGACAAAAAAAATATGAATAGTTACATTGTATATATTAATTTGTTAGCTTTTAATAAATGCTATTCTAAACTAATAACATTGAGTTTATTCAATCAATCAACAAAGTTTAAGGATCCAAGTTATTAAAAAATTCATTGCAACAATAATCTTTTTTATTGTACTCGTATATGCGTATGTTTTTTTTTCAGTGAAACTTTGAATAATTTAGTGGCAAACTAATATTTCTGATTTTAACTTTGAAATCTTCCGCATTTGTTATAGCCGAAAAATTATAACACACATAACAATTTAACCATTATAGTTAACAATTAGCCTCAAAGGATTGCCGTCTTTGTGTACTTTAAGAAGACCATACATATCGTTGGAGTCGCCCCGTTATATTTCAAATAGTTCGATTTAAATTCGTTTGTACTAGTGCAATACTAACTTTTCTTATATCAGTTGGTGTTGTTGTCTGATAATACCAAGCCCATTTTCTCAATATAGGTATTCGGGATTTTTATGAGTACCGTAACATTATCGTTAAATTTAAAATTTTCCAACATTTTTATAAATTTGCTCCTGACACTGATCGGTATTATCTCGTCTAATTTAGAAATGCCACTCTCTGGTGACTTTCTTCATTTCTCTGCATTCGTATTCTATAGCTCTGGACAACGATGTTTCTTCTGCAGTAGTGATGTGTGTTGTTAGTGAAATAATATTTGGACTGAGCAGATCCATTTTGAAAATTGTAAATTTTATTATTTGAACTTGTTTCGTTGCCTCAAATATTTAATCGTATCAAATTTTATAATATTAGAAAAATCTTTGTATTTGTTATAGCCATTGTTAAACATTTTTAATTTTGATATTTCATCGACGATCTGACATTACCTGCTATAACTGACATTTTTGATGCAAGCGATGTTTTTAATCAGTTAACATCATAATACGCTTGCGCACATATTTTGAGAGCCTTCTAAATGTAGAAAAGTAGGAATGCCTTACTAAAAATAACAAATTCTCACAAGTTTTACGTGCTAAAAATCACTTTTTTGTGAGATCTCAATGCGTAATGAAAATCGCATACGTAATAAATAAAAACTGTGACTAATTTTTCTGCTAGGAATTGTCGACGCATTGTCTACATTGTCTGCATTGTCGACGTCATTTTTTGAATTGTCTACATACATTGTATAACCGAGTAGACAATTGATTAATTACTTCATGTATCCTACGCGGCACAACACTGCGTTGTCGGTCTAGCTCCAGCATATAGGTAGTTAATGCGATTTTTGCCAAGAAAATCTCCTTCAAATTAGAGAGCCATGTATTTATTCGATATTGTTTAATGATTTGTTAATTTGTTAAGATTATTGTAAAATTCTAAGTTAATTCCAAGTTTTCGGGTTGGTATATTAGAAATTTTTTTGTGAACGTCTTGTTTCTGTTGTATGAAAAGTGTGATTTAGGAAAATATAAACTAGAAATGTCTGTTGCCCAAATGTTGTTGGAGATTTAACAAAAAAAGATAAAGAGATGAGAACAATGTAGTTGATTTTGGTTGTGGTTCGCTCAAAAGTAAGCTTAATAAAAAATACAGTCGATAATGGAGGCTATTATTTATACCGTATGCTCTTCAGATAATTACGGCACTCGATGTCGCACGTATCGGAACTTTTATCCTCGAAAATAATATACTGATGAATAATATTCTATTTCTACAATAAATATACGATTGCACAAAGACTTTCATTTACCGTAAACCTTCGCTATACACTAAATAAAATCATCAAAGTATTTTGAACTGCAAATATGTAAAGCAAAAAACAAACAAACATCACATCCGCTCCATTTTTCATAACCGCACAACCAAAACTGAATAACTGAAAAATTTCCAATTTCCTTACCCAATTACTATAATTACCCAGCATTACAATTATCTTCTTGATATATTATATCCACAACAAAAAAAAAAAAAAAACAAGGGTCAAAAACTAGAAGTCTATCGAATGCTGATCATTAGGGATTTGTTCTGTAACTTTTTTTTGTGTATTTTGTGTGTTCCTCTCTCTCCTATTTGGTTTTTTTAAGACATATTTGTAGTTTTGTAATTTTTCTAAATTCCTTAAAATTAATCTTTTTTGATTGTGATTAATTTTTTTAAGTTTTTATAAAACAATTAACTCAACTATGCAATTAATCACACACACAAAAAATATGAAAGAACAAATCATACAATAAACCAACCAACTAATAATAATTATTAATAATTTTTTTTCCTTAAGACGAATTATATAACAAAATAAAAAACAAACTAAATAAATTAATTAAAATTAATCAAGTTCAAAATTAGGAATATATAAATGTTATTAATTTTGTTGTACATAGTTGTGGTATTAAATTTATAGTGAATTGCTGTTTTTTTTTTGTTGGAGTATGCAATCGTGCAAAATTTTTGTATATCGGACAAGATTATCGCAAAGCGGCTTTTTCAATATAATGCAAGAGGGATTACAACTAATTTCTTAGCGGCCTAATAAAACAAACTGTTTATTAGCTCCTTGAAAATCGTGTCTAAATTCAAAACATCGAATAAAAAAATATCACGCTGCGTGCGTTATTTTAACGATATCTTTGATATGGCTCCAAATATCGATAAGACAGATAGGTCTGGATTTTTGTTTTCTGTTTTATTATACATACTCGTAAATACCATTTTGAGTCTTTGATAGATCTTGTGTCTTATACCTTTCCAAAAACAAAAAAAAATTTTTGTTTGTTCATATCTTGAATTCTAAATTAATTGTTCGCAATTAATTATACTCAATTTAAGCCGTTCGGTCATAAAAACATTACTCGTTTATACGTTATTTACTATTTTTGGTTAATTGTTGGGAACAAAAATGTTAGATTCAATAACGCAACAAACCGATATTGCTTGTCGGTTTATTATAATTGTATTTAAATTAATTTGGGATTTTTTATTTTTTATTTTTTTTTTACATTTTGGTCAGTTAGGGGAAATTTTTTGTTTTGGTTTATTAATTTCCTTGAGAATTAATTTATTATGATGGGTTTACTAAAGAATGTATGGTTCTAGATTGATAAATTGGGTTTCATGAGATTTTAAAGAGCACATGTGTGTGGTGATTTTATGAGGATTATAAAGAAAAACATTTTCTCCTTGAACTGTTTTAGTATCCAACATTTTGAATTGGCATGATCAGAATGCCCTTCTGTTACAATTTGATCAGACGCGGTTGGTATAAAAAAATTGGTCGGATGGTAATTTCCATCCAACCAGCCGGGTAACCAACCAAATTGGGTCGTGTTTGTTATCGGTCGATATTTTTCTAGTTTTCAATGAAATTTCATAGATAGCAGAGCTAGAAAATAAAAAATAAAATATGATGGTTTTTGTTGACGTAGTGTTTTAATTCTTCAAACAAACGTCAACATTGGATCAAACAAATTGAATCGTCTGCATCCAACATACCAACTAAATCGGATTTTGTGTAAGTAACACCAATTTGGTTGAATCTATAACAGAAAAACTGTGATACCTCTGATGTTCTGTGATACCTCTGATGAAATACTAAGGGGATTAGCAACATTGGGTAAGAACACGAATAAGAGCACCGAATCGAAAAAGATTTTGAAAACGAAGATAATTTCCTGACACTCCTCTGTACACGATATACGATTCTTTCGAGATATCGCAAATGCCTTTACGCGTACAAAATCTCACCGGATTCTTTCTAGAGTTCGAACTCGTGCTGTATTTGCTGATGTCAAACTTCAGTCAAATGTCAAATGCGGAAGCAACCACAAATTATTGAAATGTCCATCGTTTCAAGCCACAGATGTTTCGCATAGTCGAGAGTTACACACTCATTCAAAAAATGCTTTTCTCCACAATAATACCACAAATAATCCACAACATCAATCAACTTCATGCTGCACAGAAGCACCTAATTCAATCATACATTCTTGACCAAAGCAGACAAGCATTAACACCAATCAACAATTTACCGTGTTCTACTTCAATCAACACTGTTCTCCAGCCAACAAGCAGTACATTAATATGTCAACCAACCAGCCCACTCCAAGGAAGAGAGACAACAACTTCAAGTTTCCTGGTCACTCAGTCAACTAATACATCGAGGAACTTAGCGAACAATTGGACATCACTATTACCAACAGCAATAATTTTAGTAAGGGGCAATCTTGGTGTTTCTCAACCATGCCGAGCTCTGTTAGGGTGAGGCTCGCAAACTACTCTAATAATTGAAAGTTTAGCGCGAATATTTCTTCAAATTTTACGAAATGATGCAAGAAATCGAAGAGAAATTGATCTTGCAGGAGCTGAAGGTGGAAATACCAGAGGCAGTGTACAGTTACACATTAAATCTAGGCACTACGACCACTGAAGGAGACTACTTGCTGCGAACTATCTGGAGGAGAGCTATCTGCGGCCAAGGGAAACCGTTTTGAGGATGACACGCAACAACCAGTGGAAAAACCCAGAGGGGAGGATAGCGTCCCGATGACACACTCGGTTTTCCGCTGTTAAGTCTAGAGTTACTTTCAGGCAGGCAGCGGAAACGGAGATAATTGGGATTTTACTCGTTGGGTTTCCAATAGTGCGGTCCTGACCGTGGACCAGCTAAATGCTATCCAGAAAGAGATCCTTGAGAAAGTGTTGGAGGAGGAGAACGAGGAGCTCCAACACAAATTTCTCGGGAACTCAATTAGAATGGGGTGGCTATTGGTGATCTGTGCCGATAAGGCCACTGTAGAATAGCTTAAAGCTACAATCGGAAATATTAAGCCGTGAAAAGGAGCACAGTTGAAGGCTGTCAAGGCAAATAAACAGCGCTGAAATACCGACACATCTGCTACTTGGTTTCATCTTCAGCGACCTGGGGGACTATTTGTAAATTCGATTCGAACGTATGCGAGTCTTCGATTATTGGATTCTTATTTGAATTGAATCAAATTCTTTCGCTTCTTATTTAATCAAATACGAATCTTATAAATCGAAGAGTCGAATGCGTTCGAATCTAATTCACAAATAACCCCCCTGGCCGAGTAATATGGAAAGGGGCAAGCAAGGGGATGTAATGACCTCCGCCTACTTTCCGGGTAACATAGAAGCAATTCCTCCGGATTAGGTTAGGCGACTCATAGCTCGCAAGCAGAAGAGGTTGTACTACCTAGTAGGATGTGATACGAATGCACATCAGACAATGTGGGGTAGCAGCGACATCAATAACCGAGGATTACTAATAATGTGGAAATTATCAATAGGGGAAAAATCCACTTTTAGGAGTGCAATTACCAACTCGCATTTACGTTCTTTAATAAACAACTAGCATGTATCTGAAGATGCCTCTTTATTCGATCATTTGCACATTAGATTTGATATAGCGGCCGGAATCATGCAAATGTAAAAAAATAGAGTTCCGAAACTGAACGGCTGAACGCAGGATCCGCAGAGGGATTAGGATATCACTCAAATTAGTTGCCCAACTCCTTATTCTCAGCGTTTGAGAACAGCGAAACGAAGAGTGTTGACAAAAATTATCACTTGATAGAAAGAGGTGATGGAAAAATTAAGGAGAAAATTGGAAAAGTGATTATAAGTTGGCCTCGACTAAATACAATCTGGAACTAAAGAGATCCAATAGGGTAAATTCCAGAAATTTCTGTGAAATAAATTGCCTTTTGTAGCGCGGCTGCAAAAAATCCTATCTAGAGATCATTCCAATGGTATAGGACTGCTCCAGAGGACAGGTAGGAGTTTCAATGAGAGCCGGAAAGAAACAACTAGGGTACTTTTAGAGACCCACTTTACGAATTCTATACACGGAAAAAAATAAACTGGTGCTCAGCTAAGAAAACGGACTTTTATTTCAAGAAAATGTACTTTTTCTTGATTTAAAAGCTAATTTTCTTATTTTTATCGAGTTTTTCTTCATGTAAGAATTGTGTTTCTTGAAATGAAGAAATAATCGAAAGAAATAAGAAAATTAGCTTTTAAATCAAAAAAAGTGCATTTTTTTGAATTAAAAGTCCGTTTTCTTAGCTGAGGAACAGTTTATTTTTTCCGTGTAGTGACGGAATCTCAGGAAGGTCTCACGATGATCAATATGATATAGGTTAAGCACCTCACAACAGTAAAATGTATATCCGAATAAAGTGAAATGGGTTATTGGCTCTTTTAAACCGTTCAAATCTGTTGACCGGATTCGGATTTTTAGGGCAAGCTATTCTTTTAACATTGGAGGAGTATAAATCTGATCTTTATAATTAGGGTCATAAAGAGGTGTCCCCAATGAGGTCTCCTTTATGGTCATTGGTTGTTCTTCTGAGTAGCCATGGATATGATGCCAAAGGATATGCGGATGGTTTAGCGAGGTGATTAGCGGGAAATTTGATGAAGTCATCTGACCTCATGCAGAATACACTCAGCATATTATGGAATTGGTGTGTCCAGGAAGGACTTAGCGTCAACTCAAACAAAATGCGGTTCTTATGCCTTTTACGAGGAGGGCAAAGCTTACGCTTAGAGCTCCCTCGTTAAACGGTACTACGGTTCAGTACCCCAAAGAAATTAAGTATCTAGTCTAGTAAGCCTGGATATCTGGTTTAAAAATGATGGTGCAGGAGCGCAAACATGGCTGAATAAGTCCAGCGCTTAGCTTGCTTCGGTACTACAGGCTCAATGAGAACATCTCTGACTGCTGCGATAGAGGCACTTCCAGGCTGCATATCGTTCTCAGGCGGTCCCTCCTTTGAAAAGGGTTCAATGTGTGGTTTACAGACGAGAAATCAGAAAAGGGAGCAGAGATATGGAAAGGACACTGTTCTTTCGAAGTCGTTGGGTTCTTATGCTGCTGTCTTCCAAGCAGCTATGGAACTTTGCGCCAAGGTAGATATAGCTAAAGGCCTAAACTACAGATAGATCTACATTCAGACAGCCAAACGGCATCAAAGGCTCTTAAATCATACACCATTAAGTCAAGACTGGTACTGTCTGACTGGAACTGTCTAACTATAGTTCAACATTTGGCAGCCACAAATAAGACAACAGTTGTGTGGGTGCCAGGGTACAATGGAATCGCAGGGAATGAGGTTTCTATCATCTTAAGGCAGCGGTGAGGTGCTGGAATGATAGGTGAAATCCTCCTACTGGCGCAGAATTTGACGACTATAATACTTTCGTCAATCAGAGTTAAACAGCTCCTCGTAATTAGGAAGCCTGAGTTGAGGCTACTAACCGCCTTCCTCACAGATCATATCTTAAGATATCATCTTAAGAATTTACGACAGTTGAATACCGCTTCTGTCACATGGAAGTGGAATTAGCGCAACATGTTCTGTGCCAATGTTCAGCCATTCTCCGCCAACGTCCGCAACATTTAAGTGGGGGAACATTAAGCTTAGACAAAGTGATGCATCTACCGTCTGGAGATATTATCAGGTTCATTAGCAGTCTGTGTTTAGATTGGACGGTTAACTAAGTACGATCCAGAGTACAAAAGAACTTCGTAGGTCACAGTGCTAGGTGATTTTAACGTCTGCATGGCCCAATCAATGAATAGGATTATCAACTCGTCAAGCACCTGTTGTTGGCTGCACATAAAGCATCCTTGGTGCTGGGAACATTTTTTGAAATACTCTCTCTACTTGTTGAATGAATTATCTGTGAAAACCTGAAAGCAAAACCCATAAACAACTCCTCACCTACATAAAACTAATCAACCACTGTTGTTGATGTTTTATTACGGCAATTTTGGGATGTAGGAGAATTGATCCCAACCCAGTAGTTTCGAAGGAGATTTTCTAATGTTCAGCCATGGATGAATTCACTACAAGCTGTAACTTCGCGAATGATGGAATCCAACGTTTGGTGGACCAACAATACTTGCAACTCAAGGACGAATATACCAACAAGAACTTCATAAGGATCAAGAAAACACATGATAACTTCCTTATCGTGCAGTAGTGAAGGAGTTGCACGGAAAATCCAAACTGAGAGTAGTATTCGATGGTTCAGCACGGACAACGTCAGGTATATACTTAAATGACAAATTAGTGGTAGGACAATCCAAAATACACAGTCCTCTAAAGTCATCAAATTTCGCAAACCTAACACTCCATTTACTTCAAACATCGAGCAGATTTATAAGCAATTTCTTGTATAACTCAGCGATCAAGAATATCAACGGATGGCTTGACGAACTTCTAAGAGGCTTCTTACGCACTATAACGATTACAAACCGTAACTTTTGGTTTGGCGTGATCTCCTTACCAAGTAATCAAATCTCTGAAGCAAGTAGCCATTGGGGCTGATGAAATAGTCGAAGCCATTGAATATCGAGATCAATTATTTAAGTTAGGGTACCCTCAAATTAGTCCATTAAATCTTGAGAAACCACTGTGCACAAAGGTGTTAGTTTATTATAGTAGAACCGAAGCGAGAACAATTATCAGAATCTTCAAGATTGTTCCATCTCCTTGGATTATGGTATTAAAACTAAACCGAGATAGTCGATTGTCACCATCTATCTCAGTTAAATGGGAAAACATCCAAAATGCCTTCAGTCATTTTACTGTACTATCAAGATACCCCGATTAAAATTTCTCTCAATAGAACAATTCAGATCCATGGCTTCAGTGGTGCGTATACGAATGGAACGCGTTTGGTTGCTGCAAAAACCCGAGTTGCTCCCATAAAACAACTTTCCATAATGGGGTTAGAAATGTGTTTAGCGTTCCTATTGACCAAACTTATCAAGCCTGTTGTCACATACAGATGGACACTCCACAGCGCAATGGAAGATGGGCCACGAAAATGAAAAACTTTCATAGGCAATAGAACTGCTGAGATTCACATGGCGGAGACATGTCAGTTCCAAGGTGAATTCAGCAAACCTCGTTTCTCGCGGAATTGATCCATCGAACAGAATCGTTAATTAAAGAAAGACCTTAGCAATTACATAAGTTCGCTACGCAAGCAGTCAATCATGATACCTATTTGACTGAATTTTTGCTGAAGTTTCCTTCATAATTCAGAAACAAACACGGAACAAATTTTCTCTGCGTGTGGTAGATTGAAAATGACATGGAAGCATTCTGTTATTCTACCAGATTACAAAACCGGGTTGGACATCGCCGATGTACACCAATATACATTCCATGGTGGCGTGTCTTTGGTGCTGTTTCATCTAAGGCAACAATAATGGATCTTAGGAGGTCGGCATCATGTGAAGAACTATACATTCATAAATTCATTACGTGCTTCGAAAACGGCTTTGCACAACAATGCATTTGAAAACGTCGGTGTAGATTATGCAGGATCAACCATGTTGAAGGCATCTACGATACGGAATGCGAAAACACAGAAAGCTTTCTTTTGCATTATTTGTTTACATTGCAAGCAAGGCTGTGCACTTGGAGCTAGTGGCCGATTTGAGAACTGACGCATTTATTGCCGCTTTTCGACGATTTATTCCAAATAGAGTCAAATTGAAATCTCAAGAAGAAGCAGTTTTGAGGCCATTTTTGAATCGAAGAACCATGCTGACTATTCCGGAGTCAAATTTAGATAAAAATCTAGGCAAGCGGATTTAATAAATGGCAATCCGTTCTGCAAACAACAACTCGTTCTGGCGAACATTTAAATTCAATTACCTTAATACACAGCGTCACGAATAACAGGTAGTAATAGTAAACAATTTGCCTCCTTCAAAATTGTAAGTCGCCAGAATTATTGACGTACCCGAGCATGATAACTTAGTTCTTGTGGCAACAATTAAATCCAACAATGTTGTCTTTAAACTTCCCATAAATAAACTTGCCAAGCTAAGAGTTGATTGAAAGACATTCTATCAAGGCGAGAAGTATTCCACCAATTCCAGTAATTTGTGTTCAGGATAACCAATGAGAGTTGCGTTTTACAGAAACATGTGCTCTAACCTAACAAATCCGATACAAAATGTAATTTGGATGAATGCATGTTTCTACGGCCCTGTTTTTTTTATATTCCAGTTAAAAGAGTCTGTAAAAATCAAATAAAATCGTTTTTAATCAACATTTACAAATATCCGTATGATTGATGTTGTTAAATGTCATGGCTGAATTTAATTAAAAGTTCGTTTATGTATATACAAATGTATAAAATAAAATGATCTAATATTTGATTGATTTAAACAAATAAATTAAAATCCATAAAATCCATTATGATGCAATTACGAAACGAGTTAAAATGTTGAGCTCATCTATCAAACAATAAATAAATAAATTTAATTTAATTTTGTTATGTGTGTGATCGCGCATAATAACCCTTTTTAGCACACTTCCCACACTTTTGGAGGAAATATGCGCGGATTCCATCTCTTATGGTATCGATGATCGTGCGATCGTAAGAAGGAAACTAACTATCGATATCCTAATATATATGAAAAATGTGCCGACAAATATAAATGTGCAGACAGGTCCTGACAAAAGATCAAATGAAATATAAATGTCGGTCCTTTTTGTCCCCGATTTTGGGTCTCTTTTCTAATAGCAGCATTTATTAACATTCTCTATTGATCTATTTGACATTTTGAACTTAAAATATGTATAGGAGATGTAGGACCTCCTTCTTGTTGTGTGTCTTCATTTGTTATGATCTCTATTGAATTTTGTCATCCGCAAAACCACCCACCATGTTGTTTTTTGTGAGATAAATGATCGTGTTTTTTTTTGTTGTTCAAGAACTATTCTTTTTCTGTTGCTTTTCGGTCAATTTGATGATTTGTTAATGAGTTTCAAGTGGTTTTCCCACATACATACATATGTATAAGCAAAGTGTTATATTGTTCGAATATAAATGAGAAAATTAATTGGATGATCATTTTTGTGAAATATGATCGGGTTGTCGGTGTCGGTTTATTTGAAATTTAAATCGATATGATTTTGTTAAACCACGATGCTTGTGTATATCGTTCAGCAGTATATAAAAATTTAATGATTACCTACATAAAACAACCTTGTATATCGTTGCACAATGCGCAAAGCATTCAATTATCTGCGCGATCGTTCATTAGATCGATGAAATATGTATGTACATATATCAATTAAAATTAACATACACTTTTGGTTTCTGATTTCTTCATTTCGTACAAGCGGCACAAAAAAAAAACATCCAACTAAATTTTTTTTTAGTCGATCGTTGTTTGTAATATTAAAACTTTGTTTGCGCATCTCCTCTGCCGTAACCGATCATTAAATCAAATCAAATAAAAATCGCTGGAGGAATAATAATCCTTTATGTTTATATAGAGATATATAATCGACAACCTATAATCTCTGCAATGTTGATTGCATATTTGCATTCTATGTTTGATTTTTGCATCATCACCATCATCATCATCATGTCATACAATTTGTGGTTGAATTTCGATCACAATTTGTTTGTATACACAAATTTGCGTGTGCAGTCTTACTAAATATGCATATACAAAACTACTAATATAAGTGATTATAGTTATATATTGCGCCTCACTATTAACTGTTAGAAGACCGCCTGTGAGACAATTACACAACATTGGAATAATTTTATACACAACAATACAGTGCAATTGACCGAAATATTATCGATCATCAAACATCTACAATTGCTACTTTAAACGATCGTCTATCTCTAAAAAAATACAAAAAAAAATCACCTGTAAAGTTCTTGTTCGACCACCCTCAATGTCTTTATATGTTTTATCTAACGTTAGGTCTATTGTCGAAAAACGAAACGAAAAAAATCATCTAGAAAATGATACATTACCCATGGATGTTGGGATACAATATGAAAAGAAAAACATTTTGGAAGTTTTTGTTAAACATAGTTTTAAAGCAACAAATACATGTACATATTATGATGAATTATGCATAAGATGTAGTATACTGTATACACAAACAATGCTAGGAAGGTTATTCAAATGGTAAGTAGGCAATTTAGAAAGAATTTCGAGTTTTAGTCCCTATTGTAATGCACATATGGAGGCAAAGTTATAATAGAATTTAATTTTATTGCTTCTTTTACAGTTTGATGTTTTTAATTACTTCATTGGAACATGGTTGTACTGTAAGTAAATTCTATATTCAAGTCTGTTTAGGGGTGTTAATTAGCGCAATAAAACTCCAACCGGGTGACAAACTCATAATATCTAACTACTGCTGACTATAAATCAAAGAGCACGAAGGTTTGTGATGTTTATTATTTTACTGCATGTACTAATCAGAAATCAGAGTCGAAATCATTATACGATTTACAAATTCTAAAGGTTCCCATATATTACACGGGTCTTATACATTTGGAACGGAAGCCACTATATTTGTTTTATTGTGAAAATGTTTTAAGCATCTCAAGTAGAGTATAAATCATTTTTACTATGATATGTGACGTAATAAATCAATAATGTGCAATGTTCTCTAAAAAAGTAGTTTATGAGAAAAGTTAATCCGTAGAGTGCCGATTATAATACCCATGATACACTTATTGAAAAATCCAATATTTTGATTTTATTTTAAATTCAAATAGTAATACAGGTATGTATGTTGAAACGGTATACCATGGTACAGTATTTGGTTTAGAATTTGAAAAACTAAAAAAAATATTACGCAAGGTTTGTAAGGTGGTATAGCCTTCATTCTGATCGGAAAGCGTGTTTGAATGGATAATTGATTGAAACAACTAACGGTTAGAAATAACGTGGCTTTGTTTTGGTGGAACTGTCACAATTTTTGAATTGCGCAATTTTTAAATATTTACTCATTTCAGCTTCTAGATGGCATCCATAACAGTTCATGATTTCTGTATCCATTTGGCCATTAAATCGGTCGTCATCGAGCCGTCATCATTCATGACTAGATGAATGTTTTTAGATAATTTTACCTTCGAAATTTTCAAATAATTTGGGCTGTCATCTTCGGAAATACACAATACCAAGGCAAAACGATTTTTAGAATGGCCTGTATCTAACCCGTCTACGGTTTTTCTCCCTTAAAATGAAGCGCTCGACCGTCTTGTCAAAATAGCATGGATTTCCATCCATATTAAAAATCAACCGTTTCAGAATGTTTATCTTTTTCTGATTCAATTCTGTAATAAAATTTTGAACTTTATTCCAATTGAATCGTTTATTCTTGAAAGGGCTCATGTCCACTTTATCAAATTATTCAGGAAATACAAAAAACTTTATGTTGTCAGCAAAAATAAGTTTAGGGGAGAACTTGAGTTTGTTGATGAAAATGTGAGTCGCTATGAAACTTTAAGCTTAATTTTGGGGTTATTTGTCAATTATTTCAGCTGGTATGCTCATTTTTAAAGCATGGAAATGAGCCCTTTCAAAAATAAATGAATCGTTTATTCTTGAAAGGGCTCATGTCCACTTTTTCAAATTTAAGTTTGTTGATGAAAATGTGGCCATTGCATAATTTCGTCGTAAAAATACAGACCCTGAGCAGGTATGTATTTTAGGAATTTTGGCATGTCACATATTTTTTTAATATTTATTTATTACGTTTACAGTATCAAACGCTCTTTGAGAAGGTAATCTTACCTCGGTAGTATTAAACCGTAGCAGTTTAAACGTTAAAAATAATCCCCTCCCGACACAATACACTTATGCCAAAGTATTTTCGAATTTTCGAAACAAGAATTAAAGTCGCCTTCAGAGCGCGTAGCGATTCACGTTTTATCTCTTCTATCGTTTCAAAATGATTTCCCCGCAGTGGTCGTTGGAGTTTCGGGAATAGCCAGCAGTCACACGGTGCTAAATCAGACGAACACGGAGGTGTGGAACGATATGGATCGAATTTTTGGCGAAAAAGTCACAAGAACGAGTGCAGTGTGAGAAGGTGCAATATCGTGGTGCAAATACCAAGAATTGTCTGCCAACAATTCTGGCCTCTTCTTGCGAACAGTTTAACGCAAACGATGCATAACACTCAAATAATACTACTTGTTGATGGTTTGGCCGGGTGGAAGGAATTCAACATAGCCTTCAATACTTTCACGATCTTCTTTGAACTGTTTATCCCACTTGTAAACATTCCTTTCCAACAGAGCATGGTTCCCTCAGGCTTTGTGCAACATCCTTAACGTTTCTGCACCCGAAATTTCATTCCGCAAACAAAATTTAATGCAACTTTTCTTTTCTCAATATAATTAGAAATTGAAAAAGTCGCCGAATGCGCTTTTAGCGTCACACAGTACAAAACCAAGCGTAAAACAAAACCTGATGAATGGTTTGAAATAAAATTTGTCACAGATGTATATCACAATGCTGCCAACTTAGAAAAGAAATATTTATGATGTGCGGTTTATCCGCGCGATTTAAATTGAAAACTGGCTTTACTTTTTGGACACAGTAGTATAAGCATGTTATAATATTTTACTTTTTAAATATTAGTTTAGTATTTAAAGAGCACATGTCCTGGACATGAGCCCTTTCTAGAATAAACAATTCAATTTCATTTGCAGGAGAATTGTTTTGTTGACTCTGATGAGTTATTTTCCTTGATGTAATATTATTTCTGTTTAATCTCATTTATTGCTGCACGAGAAATGCACGATATTTATCAATTTCAAAATTATCATTTCAGTTGTAATTTGATTAATAGTAGACCTGTGATCATTATCAAGTGCCCAAAACACAAAATACAAAAATAACCCAAAACTCGTAATTAATTAAAAAAACACCAATATTTTACAAAAAAATACAGTGAAACCTCTATATATTGGACAGCGAAGGGACTGTCCAATTTATGGAGGTGTTCAAAAATTAATGACGTGCACATCAACATTTTTATTTTGAATTCAGATTAATTCCATAGTTAATTCAACACTTTCGCTGTCTTATTACTTTTGTTGTCCAATTTTCAATATATAAAGGTTGCCCAATATATAGAGGAAAAGAAGCATTTTTTCGAGGGACTGAATGAAAGTATCCAAAATAGGGGAGTTTCCAAAATAGAGATGTGTCCAAAGTAGGAGGTTTTGCTGTATTTGATATTTAAAAACTAAGTAGGTGCTATTAAAAAAATAACAAATTTGAGAAGTGTCAAAATGTATCTCTACACATTTTGTTTAGCTCGTGTTTTATCTGTATAGCTCAGTATGCAGCTCGAGCTAAGACAAATTTTCCATACAAATTTGACGTAAAATTTAGCTAGCTAAATAAAAAAAAAATTTTTTAGCTGACAATTTGAGCACTATTTGATTGACAATTTTTACCGCTGAGCGGTATGCACCTTTCCGTGAAAAATTTGAAAAAATATCAGTTGTTTCATTCAAATCTAGATTGCGCCACTATAAATTCTCCAAACATTTTAGCCGCAATTTATCTCACAAGGACAATAATTTGAAGATAAATTTTGACGGTTTTAAATTTTGATTCATTTTGTAATCGAAGTCGCCACGAAGTAAAATTAATTTATTTTTATATAAAGCAGACAGAAGTCAAAATGGCCGACCAACATTACGAAGTCGAGTATTTAGAGGATTATTTGGGCAGAAACTTCATTCAAAAACAAACGAATAAAAGTCAAACAAAATCAACAAAATTTAGCTCTACACAAATTATTAGCTTGACGATTTTATCTGTAATTAAATGGAGACTTGTGGAGACCGCGCTAAAATGTATCTTAGCTCGAGCTTCATACTGAGCTTATCTTTTTAGAGACCGCATTAAATGATTTACATATGTTAAATTTAATGAAAAAAAAACAAAAACAAATTTTCTTAACAAAACGCTGATAATAAAATTTTAAAGAGGAGGAAAAACACATGTGCATTCAGTTGTATAGACCTTTTTCGCAAAAAAAAAGTTAACAGATAAAATCAATTGTTAAAATATCTTCGAGTTTCGTCAAATATTAAATATTTTAACTCAAATAATATATATTGATTTAAATAATAATAAGTAATACATATATTGATTTTCACATTCAAATACAATAAAATTCACTTCGATTAATTATCCTCCAAAACGCAAAAACTCAAATAAAATTGTTATCTAAATTATCTTCCGGGAAGATAAAAATGAAGTGAAAAATGTGTAGAGATAAAATAGAGACATCTGTATTCTAATACGAAAACTTCCATTTCGCTACATAGCTAAACTGTGTTCCGCAAAGTGGAATTCAGCGGTGAAATTTTCATTTACATTTCCGCTTGTGTCAATTTTATATGAGAAATTTAATTTCACTTCAGCAGCGTACCGGCCTTAAGATAATTATTTATGTTTTATTATGTTTGTGAAGTGTTTTAGTTATTCTAAAATTTATTTGCGTTGTTTATCAGAGAGAAATTGATTATTTAATGATTAAAACTAAAAATTATACGATATTTTTCATACAAGTAAGAAAAATCATGTTTCTAGTTTATTTTTGTAACGCAATTTGGTAGTGTTAACAATGTCTTGTTAACTATAGATAATAAATCATTAGAAGCTTACAAGTTTTACCAAAGCGGCTGAATTCAGTATTCAGCCGGGAAAGGCTTAAAATATACCTCCTTGGAGGTGTGGATCCACCAAGAGTTCACAATAATAGTGGCATCAATATAAAATTACATTCCACCGGTCTCGCAGGTTTGGTGCTGTTTTATTTGCTCTAAGATTTTTTTAAGTAACCCCATTAATATTTTAATAGACATTTCTACTTTTTAGGAATGGGTCACTGATGTTAAGGCATACTCTGGAATGTACTGTCATATAAAACTTGAAAATGTTATGAGACGATAAATTAAAGATTTAATACAATTTGTTTATTATTTGTTAGCTAAAGTTAGATATTAGTAATATAATTTATTGTTGATGATAAATCAGATTGGCTAACGTAACATAGAACATATCGAATTAACAAAACAGACTTAGCGCAATACAAAGTAAAATTTTATTGACGAATTTCTAATATGGATGGGTTCGAACTAAACACTGCACACGATATTTTGGCCACATAGCCGAAATAAACGTTATCATTACTTCCCAGCAAATTTTTTGTCTTTGGTAACAAGTCTTTTGCTTGTCTGGGATAGAGAAAATAATATAAAATTACACTATTATGTGTACCGAATGAAATTTGTGATTCCCAAATTTATATTATCTCATAGGTTACTACGCAAAAGAAAAAAACTGGTACCGTTATATACAATTTAAAAAAACGAATAAACGTCAAATTGGGCATTTGTTTTATTTGTTTCGAAATGGACGCATCATAAGGAGAAAAATATGATTTAATAATTAGATTGTGCAATGATCATCCCGAGTATACCAATAAAAAAATTAATAATACGGTAACAAATGTAAAAAAAAATGTCAAATCAATCTTTCTGTATCACGCAAGCCCGGATCCGGAGAAAAATCAGGTGCTCCAAATAAAATGTTGGATCAGAAAATTGTAAGATTCATTTCGAAACATCCCTCGATGTCTGTGCGAGATTTGGCCAGAAAAACCAAAACAACCAAATCGATTGTGGAACGAGCTAAAACCAGAAATAATCTACGGACATACAAGAAGTCAAAAATCCCCAAAAGAAGTGTTGAACTATTTAATAGAGGGATCGATCGAGCAAAGAAACACAATAAATGGTTGAACGAAAGAAAAGATTCCTGTTTCGTAATGAACGACGAGACCTACGTCAAAATGGATTTCTCGACACTTCCAGGTCCCCAATATTACATCAAAAAGAAAGGTAAAGAACTGGACGGAGCAATTACTACCATAGCTGTTGAAAAATTTGGCCAAAAAACATATGGTTTGGCAAGCAGTTTGCCAATGCGGCTTAAGATCACATCCATACATAATAAATGGGATTATGAAAAGGTGAATGTTCGCCGTAAAATGAACAAAAAGTTTGAATGAATACGATTATTTAAAAACTGTACAATATGTGCAATAGAACAAGTACAGAAAAATAATGATTATATATTGCCGTTTAGTTTTAATTCTTCATGTACAAATCACAAATTTCATTCGGTACACATAATAGTTAAAAAGAGACAAATTTCTTAGTTAACATGTCTTGCGGTTGTCTTCAGTATGTTACTAGAGACACAGACATTATGAAATTTAAAGCGCTCCTATCGGTGGGAAATAGAAGGAATGGTAACAAGTCTTCTGGTTGTCTTGAAAATGTCTTCAAAAACAGCTTCGTTTTCGACACCAACGCCCAAAAAGAATAAGATTTCGACATTTTTTGTAGTTTTTATTATTATTTTTGTGCGGATGGTAATGTGTTCAATTTGTTTTGGAGGTTAAATAAATATTATTTAATTTAAATATGTATAAAAAATATTTTTCTTATAAAATATTTTAAATTCAATACAATATTTGTTTGTGAAAAAAATAAAACAAAAAGTGTTAACAAACCCAGCAAACGTGTCTTAAGTAACACATGCAAGACAAACTCAAGACTTGTTATGGTAACAAACCCAAGTCAGTCAAAAGACAACTCCATGTATTTGGGACGAAGAGTCTTCAAAGAAATGTCTTGTGGTCGTTACTGACGATTGTAAAAGTAAAGAAAGCGCCTCTCGAGGACAATAGTTAAAATGATGCATCTGATAAAATGACATTTATCACAAATGCGACGAAAGAAAATTTAGCAATGCCGTAATTAAAAATTGTTTTTATAGTCCAAAATTGGAATTATTTACAATTATTAGCAATCCGATAAGTAAAAATTGTGTTTACAGATCAAAATTGGAATTATTTACAACAATTTCGAACGTCAAATTATCAGGTAGCTCAGTTTAAAAATATTCCACAAGGTGGAATCCGTGATGCTCCAATCGTCAATTGGTAACATGTATACAAGATGTCTTGGGTAACATATCTCAAGGTATTCATAGGTAACATGTCTGGTGATCGTTATTGGTAACATGTCTGGATGTTGAATATTGTATTATGTTTGGTGGTCATATTAAGTACTTTTCATACCAAGCTTTTCATACAAAATGCATTTATTAAATATTATGTTGTCGAAAACATTTTTTCATATTTAAACAGACAAATTTTAAACTTCGTAATTATTCGTGTGGGCATGATACACACACAAATGAGATTTCTGCTTGGGTTTTTTGATTTTGAGTTAGTGAATATATTTCGCTAAGTCAATACACTCTGGTTATATACTTAATGTATTTAGCGAGAGTTGGATTTTTGTAGTTTGGTCGTACAATTAGCGACACAAAAATCTCAAAGAGGTTCTTATTTTTGAAAGTCGATACATTTTGTATTGACTCTGGAGTAAAGAAAGAGGGAGGGGAATAATATTTTCTACTTTTGCTGGGTAGAGTGTGACTGCTTCAAACATCTTAATTAAGACGGTCCGCGGTCGTCAATCGTCATACATCTTGCTAAAGACAAGCCCGAAACATGTTATCAATGAAGAACGCAAGACATGTTGCCTAATACGACCACTAACTAAACATGTTACAAAAGTCAACATCCAGACATGATACCAATAACGACCACCAGACATGTTACCTATGAAAACCTTGAGATACTAATAACGACCACAGGACCTTTCCTTGAAGACTCTTCGTCCCAAATATATTTATTTATCTTTTGACTGACATGGGTTTGCTACCATAACAAGTCTTGAGTTTGTCTTGCATGTGTTATTTAAGACACGTTTCGAAAGTGCGTCATTATTAAAAATGTCTGCCTTAGTACTCCAATTACTCGCTCCATGTGCAATGTGCATCCTTACACTGGAATTTTGTAATTTAAATTAAATTAAATTATTTTCAATGGAGATTTGTTCCACTTGAGATTTACAATTTTTTAATGACGTCATCACAAGTCAATAAGTCAGGCTTTTTTAAAAGCGCCTTCAATTGTGAATTTTTTTTAAAAATCTCATTCATTTGTGCCCTTCGGATCGATCTGTAATATTTTGATATGGATGTTGGGCGAGTTCCAGTTTTATATAACCTAATTCAAGTGACAGAACTCAATCGGGATTTAAATCATCTCACTCAGAGAAATATTTAATTGGTTCAGCAAAAGATCGTAATAAAATAATAGAGTATTGCTGTCAAGTTTGGGGAGGTGCGTCTGGTACCACCCTCCACTTATTGGACAGGGTTCAACCCTGCGCTATCAGAATAATATGGAATCCCAGGCTTACTCATGAACTAGACAGCTTACAGCATCGCAGAGATGTTGCAGAACTCTGCGTCTTCTACAGATGTTTACATGGTAAATGTTCTGCAGAACTATCGGAGAAAATACCACCATTCGTTACAACAACAAGAGTAACAAGAGGAACAACCAATGCACATAGGTTTACGGTGAAGCTCCCGAAACCTCGAAATGAAGAAATCAAGCGCGAATTTATATACCGAACATCAAAAAAGTGGAATTCGCTAATACACTTCAAATTTCCGAAGGAATATAAAATGAATAAATTTAAGGTAGCTATTAATCTTTACTTGTAGGATCGCGCATTGGGTGCAGAAGCTCTGACAGTTACAAGGAGCTAGGACCGTTAATAAGTCCGCTCTGCACCCAATTAAAAAAATTTATAAAAAAAAAAAAAACAATAAAAGATGGCATTGATTTTTAAGCCTGTAAAACATTTACAAAATTAATTAAATAAATTGTAAACTTTTGTTTGTTGCCTTTACAAAAGTTATTATCAGACGATTTATTAAATTTAAAAAATTTTTGTTTGAATTTTTTTTGAATATTTATAGGTGGAAAATTTAAGTACTCAATAGGGAAAATAGAAAATTCTTTTAGTTTGCACCCTACTTCGTGAGTTGAAGTGGTCGAACAACGTTTTTATAACGATTTAAGACATTTTTCAATGTCCATGTATTCTAACTGACATATCTCAGCCGCAATCTTGAATTTCCAAAAACGCCATGAAGAATTTAAAAGCAGACATGTCAGCCATTATTCTAAGCCAAAACAGATATTTTTAAATTAAGCCAATTTTTGGGCAGGTGGGGGGGCCCAGTTGACGTGGAATGCATCATATATACAAATCAGAGCAGCCAAAACAAAAAAACAGGGCGCCACATTTAAATTCGGCGTACGATCTGGAATACCCTTTACGAGTACATCTTCCCTTTTCGCCAAAGTTGGTGTGCTTCTTCCGAATCAAGGTTGTCTTCCTTCTCCTATACCGAGCTGCCTAGAAATGTTTATTTTATTTATTTATTTATTTATTAGCCAACAGTACCATTGTACATCTGGTAGTTATAAAAAAGCTAACATGAAATCAATACAAATTATATAATTCAAATTAGCTTAATAAAAATTTCTTAACAACACTTTTAAATTCGTTTCTGGACAAATTAAAATCGAACACAGCAGAAACATTATTAAATATACGACTTGAATTAAAAATTGGATCCGACATACCAAAATTCGACCGATGGAAGCGGAGGCTAATCTCAATGCCTCGGTGCCTGAGTGATCGCACGGGAATGCGTAATGAATACAACGACAGTAGTTGTGAACTATCAATTCGGCCCATTATAACGTCGCGCGTGAAAAGTGCGCATGAAACTTGCCTGCGAATGGACAATGGTTCAATATTCAGTAGCAAGCAACGGCCCAAATATGGCGGTAGCACATACCTTACTAGCGTTTGCCTTCCGAGGAAGGCGCCTTAAAGCAAACATCAGAAATCGCTTCTGAATTGATTCTACACGGCTAGAGGAATTGTTATAGTACGGATTCCAGATAATTGAGGCATATTCCAAGTGTGAACGAACTAATGACACAAAGAGGACTTTTAGAGTATACGGATCATGAAAATCTTTTGAGAAACGTAATAAAAACTCTAACATTGAATTAGCCTTGCTGATACATCTATCAATATGGTCTATAAACGATAAATTACGAGAAAATAAGACACCTAAATCTATAAAAGAATGGACCCGATCAATCATAACTCCATTTAAAAATAAGCTATTATCACAGCCATCTCGTCTTCTTGAAAAGTTCATAACTTTACATTTTGAAACGTTTAGGCAAAGCTTATTAAGGTTACACCATTCACAGAAAATATTTAATTCCTGTTGTAGATTTAACAGGTCACCCTCATTTTTAATCTTGCAAAATACTTTTACATCATCAGCATAAATTAAAAACTCACAATGTTTGAAGCACCGCTTCACATCGTCTATGAATGCAATGAACAAAAGAGGCCCTAGATGACTACCTTGTGTTTACTCATACCAGTTCTTTCAATGATCAGTTATTATCAATGATATTGTTTTTGATGAAAGACTAAATCAATAAATTTTAAAGATTATTATTAAATACAATGTGTTTCGTCGGCAAGTGACCGATCGGAAAATTCGGAATATTTATGTAAAATTATCGCAAAAGATTCTTTAAAGTGGGGGTCTAACTGTAAAACTTTGCAAGTTATTACGTTCCCATTTTTTTCAGTAATGTTGGTGACCCCTTTTCACATTTTCAACTAATGTGAAGTTTCTGATAAATTAAAATTGACAAAAAACCTTACAACAGCAAAAAAAAATGTGTAAAGTAATTAAAATATACTTTAACATACATAATTTAGAAATAAAATTTTGCATAAAAATAATTCTTAAACAAGTTAATGTTGAGAAACACAATTGTAATGGTTCCTTATATGTATAAAAAAACCAAGGAATTTATGCGGTGAAGTGAACATAAATTTATTTATGTTGAAAAAACATGTTGCTCTAAAATTGTGTAGTGTTGTTTTCCGGATACAATATTTGTTTGTTTTATTTACTCGGCATTCATTGGACACTCTCTTTGAATATTTCAATTCTTGTAATATTTTTACAACTATGTATTAGCTAAATTTATTAAAGTTTGATAATGGATGGAAAAAATGTTTCTAAATATATAAAAATGAATTGCTGTTTGTCTGTTCCGAATGGGCGTCTCAGCCGCTCAACCGATCGCCATGAAATTTTTACCATGTACAAGTTGCATATCCAGAACCAACCTTACGATATTTTGGAAGGGGCTGGACCCCGGGGTCTAGGGGCTGCGGTACAATTTTTTTCGAAAATTTTAATTTTCTTTAAATTTTTCCTCGAAAATGAGTTTATGGGGCTGGTTATATGAAAATACTGACATGTTCGAATCCAAAGGGCCCAGCCCTGGATCAAAAATTAATTTTTACATGTATAGATACAAATATTTGATTATTTCAAAATTACTTCTCAGTCGCTCAACCGATCGCCATGAAATGTTTACCATGCAAATGTTGCACGTTCAGGACCAATCTTACGATATTGTGAAAGGGGCTGGACCCCGGGGTCTAGGGGCCATGGTACAAATTTTTTCAAAAATTTAAATTTTTTTACGAGAATGAGTTTTGGAAATGGGTTATATGAAATAAGAGACATGTTCGAATTCGGGGGGTCCGCCCCTGGATCAAAAATTCATTTTTACATGTAAAGATACAATTATATGATTGTTCTGAAATAACGCCTTAGCCACTTTACCGATCGCCATGAAATTTTTACTATGTATGTATATGTTGCATGTTCAGGACCAAGCCCACGATACTTTTGAAGGGGCTGGACCCCGGGGTCTAGGGGCTGTGGTACAATTGTTTTCTCAAATTTCAATTTTTTTAAGACTTTTTGACGGGAATGACTTTAGGAAAGGGGTTATATGAAATTAGTGACATGCTCCAATCCGGAATTCTGCCCTAGATCAAGAATTCATTTTTACATGTATAGATACAATTATTTAAATGTTCCGAAATAGCGCCTTAGCCGCAAATTTATACATCAAAAAGGATATCTAGCGTACGATTGTTATACACAAATGATACCTCTACTATAATTGATTTAATTATTCAAATTAATTTTATTAATTTAAATTTAAGACAATCGTTCATCACTTTAACTGAAGACAAATCTCTGAACACTTACATATATTATCCATACTAATAATCCATTTTTACTGGTTTGACATGTACTGTTTAGTGATATCCTATTTATCATATCCTGTTTTGAAATGTACCATAATCAGCGAGTTCTTATTTCCACATAACTTCAGAAATAATTAACATTCTATTTTAATCCACTATTGCAATCGGCGGCTTTTAATGAAAATAGTAGTTTCATACTAAACGCCAATAGTTTATTATTTTATTTAGTTTATTACTTAAATAAATCAATGATTGTTTCATAAAATCAATTCTAGGAAAGGTACTAAAAAATATTGTACGTATAAACTGATTCACTTTGAAAAGTACTCGCGTTTTATATTTGAAAATAGCATCTTCTACAAGAAACATCCTTGGATTCAAATTATTGTACGTGTAAAATTGCCTTAGTTTGAAAAAACTTCTTTTTGTTTTTCGAAATGTCATTTTCAACCACAGTTCGCGGTAAAACGTATCGAAGTGGACGTAGTTTTAATCGTTTTGAATAAATTAATATTAATTTGTATTTCGGATGCGGTTGTTCTCGATTAGTTAGCTATATTGCAATAAAATAATTGTTGGTGATTATTTTCCAGGTATTAATTATTATTTCAAGTGAATATACATTCTTATTAGATTTAAGTTTTCAGTTTATAAACGTGTTAACAGTGATGAAAAACGGATAAACAAATTATAACGTTACGGCATTCGGTTTCAAAAAATAATTTCAATTCGAAACGTTATTTATAACGTTATTTTAAGAACAAAAATTCTGTTTCGCTATGTTATAACGTTATTTCTGAAGCTGTGTGCTTAGAGTTCTTAAAATTGACTATTAAAAGGCTTTGTTTATTTCGTTATTCCTTTTGAAATAAAATAAATAATAACATTCGTACCTGTTCAATTTGATTTGTAATCGAAGATATTTTTAAAGCAAAATACACCACTCTAACTGTATTTTTGACCCAAAACAGAACGTTTTCTAGTCTATGTAGTTACAGCAATAAATTATCGAGAAATAAAGGTGTATTCACACAGCAGAAAATTATCTATGACAATTTTGTTTTTTTGTTTGTTTTGAATTTATGTTTTGCTTTTAGATAATTTTACTTTAAAGCACGTAACGAAATAACGGAAATAAAAAAGGATCATAACGTTACGGATTTCGTTATGTAAGATTTTTTAAATTGTGTAACGTTTGTAACACTATTTTTAAATATTCAATACGTTATTCCGTTTTTGCGTTACGTTACACGTTACGTTTTTCATCACTGCGTGTTAATCTATGATTACTTTTTGATTGTAGATAACATTTGATTTTGCTTTAAAAAAATTCCGTAAAGACATTTTCAAACACAGTTCGCGGTGAAACGTATCGAAGGGAACATTAAAATCGTTTTGATAAATTAATACTAATTTCTGTTTTGAATGCCCGTCATTCCTGATTAATTAGCTACACGTTTCATTTTTGCTTAAAAATGCCACCGAAAAAAAGATCAATTGGGCAGGTAACTGCAAAGTCGAAGAAGATTAGAGCCGCAAGGGTGGCTGAATCATGCGAACAGCGTGAAGCACGACTTGAAAATGATCGAAGCAGTACGTCTTCTTCTAGATCTAATGAAACAACTAAACAGTGTGAAACACGACTTGCAAACGTTCGAAGCAGGATGTCTTCTTCAAGAGCTGATGAAACAACTGAACAGCGTGAAACACGACTTGAAAATGTACGAAGCAGGATGTCTCCTTCTAGAGCTACTGAAACCATTGAACATCGTGAGGCCCGGCTGGAAGTCGATCGGTTACGATATGGACGATTAACAGAAACTTTTAGAGGTGATTTAAAGTTAGCAGCATTCAATTACGAGAAAGACTATGATTACAATGTTTCAATTCGGCAAATGGAAAACATTTGTTTGTATTGTCATGCTTTAAAGTTTTACATTGAATCGCCTGGAATGTGTTGTTTAAATGGAAAAGTGAATTTGCCTCCTCTGGATGATCCACCTGAACCTCTTCTAGCTTACGTCTCCGGAACTACTGAGTTATCCAGACATTTTCTACAAAATATTCGAAAATACAACTCATGCTTTCAATTACAGCGATGTAAAGAGAGAATTCTTGCATAACAATCAAGGTATTTGAATTATATACCTCCCGAGCAACGCCGGGTAACTCAGCTAGTATAATTATAAAAAGAAAAAAACTAATATCTCTGAGATGGTATTAAGTACAGTTCTGTACGATTTGAAATAGGCAGGTGATACTTTAACAAGCGCTGATACACCTTACATGAAATTGACATGTCAAAAATTTATAGTAGCGAAGATTTTTAAAAAATCGAATTAAAATTTGTTTAATTTGGCGGACGATTTTAAAAAATGCTTCACATTACCAAAATAACAAGGGAAAGCTATTGCAAATGAGTTTTCCTGAATTCTTGTGGTCGTTCCACACCAAAAAGATATTATAAATGATAACGTCACGTCTAAATTTGAATCGCAAACTTCAGACTTATATGAAATATCGGAACAGAAAGCCAGCGAATATTCTTTGAAGTCCCAGTACCTCTGATCTACATATATTGAACATCAGTATATTAACTAATTCACTAGAACAAAAAATATATTAAAATAAACACAAATTTCTAAAAAGTATTAGCTCATAAGTCGGTTATGGATGTGATTAATAGGCGGAAACAATCATCTAAATAAAAAATGTAGAATCATAAAATCTATTAAATTAAATCTTACATTCTACTGTAGCGAATAATTGGAACATAAATAAGTTCACTCCACCCCTAAATAACATGAATGCATATTCTGCTAAACTTAGACTTAAGAAAATAGGGAAATAAAATAAAAATTACTTGATGCCAAATTAAAGTCAAAGAATTATAAAATAATATTGTTTGATTAATAATCATTAAAAAAAAATTTATGACAAATTATTGAAACATTTTTTATTCAACGACATGTTCGAAATGCTCTCCACCCTCTTGTAAACAAACAAAGGCTCTCGTGATCACACTTGTTGTTGTCCGACGCAATTGTTCAGGGTTGCGTCTTATTCCTGCTGCAACAACGAAAATTCTTGATGTCAATTGCTCGTCGCTAAAAATCTATGGGCGTAAGATCAGGGGACCTTGGCGGCTAGGCTAATCACGTACTATCCTTGCAAAATCTGCAGGAGCCCCATCTAATTGCAGCTGCACCTACCTTCTTCTCAACAACGGCCCTTCTTTCATGTACAAAGGCAACGTGTTTCCCAAAAATTCTAAAAATACGTGTTGATCAAGCCTGTTTGATAACACGTAAGGTCCGATAAGTTGATCGTGGATTATTCCCACCCAAGCATTTATAGAAAATTGACTCTGGAAAGTTGTCTCCCTTACGACGTGTGGGTTTTGGCTGCCCAAACATGAAGGTTTGTATAAATTGTTATGCCCTCCGTGGTGAAAGATGAAGCTGTCCACAATATTCTCCTTATAAAATTCACATCACTTCTTTGCTGTGAAATTATCCAGTTATAAAAATACTGTTCTGGCACGATGTTGAGCACGATGGAAGTGATCTGATAAGGATGAAGGCCTTCTTTTTCAAGGATTCTCTATTTGTCCTCGATATGCCTAAAGTCTTATCGACAGGCGACTGATACTTGTTGTAGGGTCAGCGCGTATTAATCGTAATACTTCCTATTCCACATGTACGTTCACATTAAAGGTGCACATTCCACATGTACGTTAACAATCACGCTAGGTGGAGCTGGGGTTGGTTTGGTGGAAGTGAGGGTGTGTGTACATAGTTCAGGATGACGTTGTTGATTCCATAGTTTCTGCATTGTTCTGTGCAGTGCGCGATGCTTTCTGCGTAATGTGTGTATTATTGTAATACTTTCAGTTAGGTTAAGTTGTTCCATGTCCAACGTTTACTGTAGTGATTTTTTTATTGAAGTTAGTCGGCTAATAATGTGTGTTTAAACTTCATATTGAGGGAAGCAAGGCATGGTTGTTGATCTGAGCATACTGTATATAGTTTGTATTATTTTTCCTTACCTTCTTGCACATGAGTTTCATTTTTTTTTGTGGCAGACCGTTTATTCAGTTACATGGTGAGTTTAAGACCCTCCCGACTCTGAGCATTACGGATTAAAAGAAAGCAAGCATGTGCACACCATATGGGAATAAACAGCTAGGTCATTCGCTACAAAGTCACACTGAACTAAGGTTTGTAGGGCGAGGGAACCCTTACTATGGGTCTGTTTGATAATTCGCACGGTGCGGTGTAGTGTACATTTTCTTCTTTATTTCACCACAAGAAAATAAATCAAAGTAGACAAGGAAAACAGTATGTACTGCACTGCATCGTGCCCATTATCAAACAGGCCCATGTATGCATGAGTCAACATTTGGTTTTTGCTCAGAAGAACAAAGTAGCAAGTGAATTTTGAGGAGTAATTTGGTTCATTCTGTGTAGTGAAATGTTAATTTATGTTTGTAATCTTTTTCAGAGTGTCGGTTTCAACTCTTGCATGTAGAATATAGTTAGTTCGATTGATAGTCTTCAGAACCAATATAGTATTGTATACATAGTATATGGTTTCCCGGCAAGACAAAAGATTTTGCAAAATTTTTTTGTAATTGAATACAATTAGATGGAACTAAATCAAATGTCTTTTGAGATTATAAAACAAAATTATCTAAATCGTTCGTACGACGAACTGGCATGCACATACCTACCAATTTCCTATAATTTCTTGTAAGTAATACCAACACAACAACAACAACAACATTAAATTTCAATATAATTTCCGTAATTCAATCATTATAAAACCGAAAAATCGAATCGCGCACAAAATTTTTGCGAACAAGTAAAAAGCATCACGCATCCATCCCATCCCGGCCGGTGTAAGTATACATATAAGTACGTGCGTGATTTTATGCAACATTCTTTTATTCAGTATATATTCAAACCGAAAAAATTTCGCTCCCCCTTGTGATGATCATTATTACGGTTAGGTGGTATCTCTTGTGTATATATTTATGTTTGATGCGAATAAAAACGTAAGAGCAAAAAAAAAAAAATTTGTTTGCGTGTATAAGGGATTTGAACCAAGTTATATTTTATAGACCGCTGTGTTTACAAGTTGTGTACAAAGTTCGCGGCCCCTAAAATATAATTTTGATCGATCAAATAATAATAAATAAAAAGAAAATAATCAGAAATTACATGTAAATCAAAAAGTATGTAATCATATTAGGATTGTAAGCCTTTAGTTATCTCAAGATGCCGACACTCGTTCTTCGCGCAGTCAGATGATTTTGTGTTGTTTTGTTTTGTTTTGGTTTTTTTTTTTGCGCTGTATTGCATGTCGAATACCTACTATCAATATTATATAGTTCTTGTATATATTATTGATTATTAATTGAGATGGTAAAATGCATTGTAAATTAAGATTACGTTGATGATGATGATGATGATCTTATTGATTTTTTAATTTACTTATATTGATTGCACATATACATTTCGATCGTATCGTTTGAGTTGAGGCGCGCAACAACAACAAAAATTCGATATCTGCGGCATGTAATTTATACGGCAATTATAAGATTTTTTTTTTTGTGTATTAATCAAGGGTGAAAGTGATATCGCCTATTTTGGAGTCACACGCACCACAGTTTATATGAATAACTCTATACGGTAAAATGTTGAAGCACAACGCATTATCTCATTAGCTCTAACGAATGGCACATTAAAAATATTCGCTCATTCGCTAGAGCTAATGGTAAAATATGTTGAATTTGATTTAATAAATGTGGCATAATTGAACAAAACCACTTTTATCGGTTTGATGTGGCATTTTTTATACTTTGTTTGTAATTCACTTCACGTGCCACAAAAAAAACGTTGTCTTATCTAACAATTGACCTTTTCTTAAGTATTTATAGAACTCAATACATAAATAGCTGTTATCGAATTTATTTATTTGTTTGTCAGCCACTGCGATCATAATTATTTACCAATATATTATAAATTAAATCAACGTTTATTTAGTTAAATTGTGGCTACTCTCTAACATTTCCCATATTAGCTCGAGTGAATGGCCTGTTTTAATTATAACAGCTCATTCACTCGAGCTAATAGAGCCAGATTTAAAGAAATTTTAATAAAGCATTACAATTCACATAACTATGTACATAGCTGAACAGCACGAATATCTTACAAGTCACTTGAGCGCGGTAAGCGGTAACTAACGAAATAACGTTTCAGAACTTAGAGAATTTAAAGAAAGAACGAACGTTTTATTTAAACAAATTGCTCGTTATCACTCGAGTGACTGATAACAAATTTGCGTAATAATAAAAAGCACAGTTTTCAATTGGTTCGATTTGTGTTCAATAACTTGATTATCATAAACTTTGTCTTATCGTAAACTGGTCGCCGTTAAGTATGCTACGCTAATTCTAATCACAAATTTTTTATCATAAATCTCGACATGTGTAAGGCTTATATGGGATCAACGGTTTATTTCCTAAATCTTAATGATAGCACGCACGATGGACGAATTAATTTGTATTTATTTATTTATTTATCATTATTGACATTTTTTAAAACCTTTTTTTATCTAAATTAATTAATTAAATAAATACATTTGGATATTTTACGAAATAACTAAATATTAATTATTTCTTTACTGAATATGAAATGCTCGTTAAGACTTAAGTTTTTATCAATGGCGACACCGAGATATTTGTATTCTTTAACTCATTCAATGATTTGGTTCGCAATTACAATATCTGAGCTACCTCGAAATGTTCAATGACAATTTATGAAATATCAATCATCCCCGCGTAAATTCTCAAGATCTGTAAGCGTAATTAAGTTCAACCTCTGTCAAAGACTTACTATATATTTGTGGCACTTGAGGAGCTCAATAGAACCTAATAATTTGCAACAGAAGAGCCGATATAGAAGTTATGACAGCAATTTTGACTCTTGGATGACAAGTGCCTCGATGGAAAATTAAATTTAAGCGTCAATCATTTATTTCTACTAAAATGTCGATTTTCGGTCAAACTTGTGTCGTATTCTATATTGACTTTATAGGAAAAAAAAATGAATGTTTGATTTGAATTGGATCACATTCTTAAATTTTTGTTGGAGTTATTAAATCTTTGCAACAAATCCATATTTCTAGGCACAACCATATTTTTTCTGTGTCGATAGAGTACAAAAATGTATTCTAGAGCAAGAAAGAATTGTTTATCAGATGAAATGTTATCAAATATTATTTGTATTGATAATTATGTTTATTGTGATCACGTTCGAATATTACCTAAAAAATGTTTATTTTTTGCTTTTGCTGTAAACCAAAATTTGTTACAATTTGTTTAAGTCTATTGATTATGTCAGGACGCCAAGCGTTTATAAAGTTAAAAATATTAGATAAAACCTCACAAGTTGATCAGCAAACATGAACTCATTTCAAGTCAACTCACTATAAGTCAAACTATGTTTAAAGATTATTGTCAACTATGAGTCAACTCACTATAAATTGACACTTCAAAACTCAATTTCCAAATCCTCCCTAACTGAACCACTCAACCGTCAGATTAATCCATACCCGAAAAACTCACTCAACCCAAATTCTACTTCCCCACCTTTATGTTGAACTCAACCTCCAAATCCACCATCAACACAACCCCTAACTCACCCTCAACTCCATCACCAAATAAACAACTTACTCTATCCTCCAAAGATAACCTCCAAATAAATCCCCAACTGAACCCCAACAACCCCAATTCAACACAGTATGCCATGACCCAACCACCACCCAACCCTCAAGTTAACCCCAAACTCAACGTCCAACGTTCAAACTGAGCTCAGAACGACTTCAGCTAACTTCCAACTGAAATCTCAACTATCCAAATGCATGAACTTAACTGAAGCTAAACTCACCCCAAATAATACCCCAACTGTCATGTCAACTGAACATCTCACCCAACACCAACTCAACGCCTAATAAACGAATAACTGTTGGTGATTTCCAGAATTAATGTACTGACGTCAGAGGCTTAACTAGGGTATGGTAAGCATGGCACGTGCCATGGGCGCCAACTAAAGGGAGCGCGAAGTGCGTAACGTTTAAATACAAACATGAAAATAAAAAAGTAGTTTTATTTGTAATAGCATTCCAATATTTTATATTTGACCAACCAGTGAAATAAAGAAGTTACCTACTCATAAACATATCTACTTTAACAAAAATGTAGAAATATCACCTCCCCCAAATATACCCTTTAAAAAAAGCCAAGAACTTTCCTTAAGTTTTTTTCCTTAGGTCGAGAAAGGCGTTTGTTAGGGGCAAAAGAAGTATAAAAAAGCAGCGATAGTTTTAAGACGTTTATTCAAAAATCAAGCACAAACGCGACTTCTTTAGAATGTCCTGAAAATTCTGCAAATCCTAAAGAATTAGAAAATGCTGGGTCAAGTTCAACCGAGAAAGAATTTGTTACGGCATCTAATGATGCAGAAAAGATATCTGAAAATATGTTAACAAGTCTAATTCTTGAAAGTCTGCTACATCCGAAGAATTAGAATATGGGTCTGACAAAGGAATAGATATTGATGACATTGAAGTAAATAAGAACTTGATATTCAAAAACGCAGAAAATATTAAAAATCCCATATCTATGAGTGATAGAAGAACACAACATCGGTCTTCTTAAGTTTGGTGAAGAATCGGAAAACGCAACTGTAACTGATGCATTGAGAATAGAAATAATAAAACTCGGTTCTAAATATTTTCACAACACGGAGGGTCCTTTCTTGCCCCACCAACAATCGTTCTATGAACAAAACTTGGTTCAAAAAAACATTAGGAAATGGTCTTGGTGAGTAAGTAATGCGTTCATGGTTAGTTTATTCACCTTCCAGAAAGTCTGCCTTTTGTATTTGCTGTCTTCTATATTCCCGGTTCGATAACCAATCTAGTTTGGAGCAAGAAAGCGGATTTAAAAAATGGAAAGCACCTGAGAGAATGAGTGTTCTTAAAAATTCCTTCCTCTATTATCCGCGTTTAAAATGCTTCTCATAAATCGATTCTGTATTTTTTACAGACGTGTTAATTGGGTTTGATTTATGATCAATAAAACAGATGAGCAATAATCTACATGGGGAGCTACAATTGATTTATAAAATATTATTTTGGTCTCATTGGTAGCTTGTCTTTAATTCTGTACATCAATTTCACAGCAGAAATCCAAAGCGAAGCGTTTATAATGATTTAAGATTTTTGCTTAAAAATCGTGAATAAAGTTCTCAATCCGAATTGATCTGCAGCTGCTTTGTTCAGCGTAGAATTGCGTCGTGAAAAAAATTACAACACGGGTGATCTTTTGTCGTATATGCAATCAAATGTTCTTAAGCTAACGCTTGAGCAAAAAAACCATTTACGATCAAATAATGCTAACTCTCAATAATGGGGTTGGAGAAAACTTTTTCTTAGATGCGCCAGGAAGAACTGGTAAAACGTTCCTAATTACATTGATTATTGCAGCAATTCGATCCTAAAATGGCGTAGCCTTAGCTCTTGCGTCGTCCGAAACAGCTGCGACATTGCTACCAATTGCAATTCATTGAAACTCCCAAGTGCAACATTTTCGCATGCATGCGGCATTGGAAAGTGTTGCAGAAATGCAAATTATTTGCGTGGAAATATTAAACCATTTGTAACGCTTTCATATTGCTTGCAAGAGATTTCAGGCAAACATTACCTGTAATTCCTCGATCGATACCAGCGGTCGAAATAAATGCTTGCCTGAAATACTCTACTTTCTGGCGACACGTAAAGACGCTGAAATTAACTACAAATATGCAAGTCCAGCTGCAAAATGACCGATCAGCTGAAATATTCTCACATCAAATGCTGGAAATTGGGAACGGAAAGGTGCCGGTTGATCTGGTACCCCAGAACGAATTTCATTGCCTCATAACTTTTCCAATTTAGTGGCGTCAAAAGAATAATTGCTGAAAATGTATTTCCCAATATTCAGACCAATTATAAGAATCACGATTGGCTCAGTGAACGAGCTAGTCTTGCCGCCAAAGACGTCTACGAACTTAACAATGTTATTTAGTCTAAAATTCAAAGCAAGGCAGTAACATACAAGTCGGTCGACACTTTTGTGAAAGTAGATGAAGCGGTTAATTATCCATTAGAATTTTTGAATTCACTGGATCTGCCAGGGATGCCACCGTACCTGTCCGTACGTATTGCAATTGAAAATCGGCATGCCAATTTACATGTTGCGAAATATTAACCAGCCAAAGCTTTGCAACGGCATTTGGCTTGCAGTAAAAAATTTAATAAGCAACGTCATAGAAGCAACAATCTTGACAGGAACATTCAAAGGTGAATATGTCCTCGCATTCCTCTAATTCCCACGGATATGCCATTTCAATTTAAGTGGTTGAATCCCCAATTCGATTGGCGTTTTCAATCACCATCAAGCTGAGGGCCAATCTTTAGAATTGTACGGTTTAGATCTAGACACGGAATGCTTCTCACATGGAAATTATACGTTGCGTGTCCTAGGGTCGGAAAACTAGACAATCTCTATATCTGCACAGTCAATTCAATCTTCCTTAAAACGTGCTGTACCTTTTCCGTATATATATTGCCTGTTATTCATATCGCTGACTCCAGGGATCGACCTTTTGAAATTTCCAGTACAAAGTCAATACAACAGATATCCCAGAAACCATATTCGCATTTCGGTTTTTTGATTTTTGTTGAAGAGATTTCTTCATTGAAACATGCTGCAACATTCCGTATACAGTGTGATTTACGGTCGATTTTGTCGTCGGCCCATGTTGCATCTGCATATCCAAACAATGATAATTCGTTCGATTTGATGTTGCTCACCTTAAGCCTCAGTTGATGTGTTGCCTTCAAATATTTCACAACACGCTTGAGTTGATTCCCAATCTTCTCATCTACTAATACTGGCCGAAACATCAGGTCTTAAATTCACTGATAAATAAAACAATCGTTCCATCAGTGATGGACATTTCTTGTTATTTTCCAATGGTTGTATCGAATCTGACTTCCCGTAATTGGTATCCGCATTCGTGTTTTCACCGGTTTTGCGTCAGTTAATCAGAAACTGGGGAGCTATTTGTGAATTCGATTCGAACGTGTTCAACTCTTCGATTTATAAGATTCCTATTTGATTTAAATAAGAAACGAACGAATCTGATCCAATTCAAATAAGAATCCAAAATAGAAGACTCGAGTGCGTTCGAATCGAATTCCCAAATAATCCCCCTGATGCAATTTTCATAATGTATGCTGATTGATTCAAATTAAAAATTCCCATCAATATCTTTGTAACCTCCATGCCCAAATAGTAATTGATTGGTCCCAAATCTTGCATCACAAAATGTGGCTTGAAAATGCCTTCAATATCTGTAATTTGCTTTTTGGTTGAACCTGCCACAATTAAGCCATCCGATCTGTATAGCTTGTTGAAATCCTGTTCCAATGAGTACTTTGTGAAGTTCGGAATTCCAAGAGCTGGCAGCCTGTTTCAGTGGCTGCTTAATGTAGATTGTTTGCTTTAATTTTCCATTAAGAAATGCCGCCTTAGCATCGAAGTGATGGACATAAACATTTTCCTTTTTGCACTTACTGATTACAACGTGCTGAATGTTGTATGAAGCTTTACTAGCGCAAACACCTCGTCATAATCCTCGCCGTACTTCTGCGAAAATCCTTGTGCCACGAATCTGGCTTTGTGTTGTTACAATTCATCATCCGCACTGGTTTATTACACCCATTGAACACCCATTTACTTCCAATTACTGTTTTACCTGGCGGCAAATCTACAAGTTCTGATGTACCGTTGTGTTCCTGTGTCATTGCACCTTTTCGTCGTTTTTGTTGGCTTCATCTTAATTCTTCGGTTCATTCATTTCTCTAACCATATTTATTTCATCAATCAAATGTTCTGTGGCACGCCCTTTGTTGTTCTTTGTGAAACATGTACCGTTGGTTGAACTTGATAATTTTGTCGTTCGTTTACTTGTCATGTTTTTGTCGTTCACCCAAATCAATTGAAATTTCGCTGTCTTTCGTATTTGGCGTACCAAAACGAACATCTCGACTGACTACTATACTTTCCTCGTTGAAGGGTTGTAGCAACGATTAAGGTTTCGAATGCTCGTCACGTCCAATAAAAATCATTTCAGCTGCCACATGGTCCAATTTTCCTTTTTTTGCTGATGATACATAAACAAAGCATTTAGAACCAAATATGTGAAAATTGTTTGTACCTGGTTTTATGCCGTTCCACCGTTCATATGGTGTCATTTTCGTTGTTCTTGTTATCACACGATTCTGAATGAAATTTGCCGTTGCAATGACCTCACTCCAAAAACTGTTTGTTATAGGTTCACCATTTTAAGTCGCATGCATAGGTCCGCAAACGTCCGTATGTATTTAATCCAATAATGCCGATGAATCACTCGCTGATCTATTTGGAAACGGTGGCCGTGTCATTTTTCCCTTCATGCATACATACATCACAAACTTCCTAGATTCCGCATTCAATAATTTCCAATCCGGCAATTGTATCTTCTGATGCCATGTCAGCTACACCGATTTGTTGATAATTGTACCTGATTTCGCAAATTTGATCGTTGAATTCGACGTACCATTTTTCACCAACCGTCGTACATGCCCAACCAATTTTGGTGCATACAAAACATCGGTACTTTTGCTTTACAAATGCATACACTTTCGTCACCAATTCCATGAATGTTCATTGATTCACCATTTGTCAGCTCGACTGAACTTTTGATAATTCATCAATTTTAGTAAAAAAAAATCTTATTCAGCTTCTCAGTCGATTTGCAATCAGTGTTATTCTTTTTTTCAAGCCATTCCTTATACTTTGGGCAATTTTTCTTTTGATGATTGGGTTTCTTGCAGAAAAAATAAACACCATCTTTTGCTACAGTCTCCATAACTGAATCACTTGTTCCATCTATTTATGCACGCGTCTCGAATTGAGCAATCACATGTTGTTTCACCGCATCAAGTGTGATTTCTGTTTCATCACGCGAGTTTAGAAATCATTGTATCATAAGTTTCTGGCAAACTACCGAGTAAAAATATTTTCGCAAACAAAGTTGCCAATGTTCCTTACCAAGGTCGCTCAATTTCGTGAATAGATCTTGCATTCGATTTATGTGTGCTTTCGCATCACCACTTACGTCGAGTTTTAATGCACAAATTAATACGAAAGTGTGCCAATTGATCATCTTCAATAGACAAACCGATTATACCTCTCGCAACATCATCCCAGCGTTTCCCAATCGTCGATTCCATTTGTATTGGTTACTTCACTAGTGCTTGCATCTGTTTCAGCTGCAAGTTTCTCGTTTCTCACCAAGAATCACCTTTTTCCACAAATTTTGAACATTTTTTTTTTTTTTTGGAGACCAAACTTAATTCTGGATTCTATTTGGTAAATCCGGAAAATGGTTTCAAATTGGAGGCCACGCGCGGTTACACCTGATCGTGAGAATTTGTATCATTTAATTCCTTTCGCATCTGAAAGCGCCTACAAAACGGCACTTACTTCAAATTCACCTGGAAACCATTTGGTCTCAAAAATGCCGCCCAAATATTTCAGCGAGTTATTAAGAAGATTGCCAGAGATGTAGACTTTGTTGTTGTTAGTTCATCGATACATGCTTGTGGTACCGCAAATCGAACAATGAGATAAATTTCACTTGGAAACAAGTAATTACCGTTACAGAATTTCCAGCTTCAAAATCGAATAAGGAATTCCATCCTCCCATCCTTAAAATATTCATTCGTATTTGGTCGCAATATTCAACATGTCAATAACAACCAAGAACTTATCTAGGCCAGAAGAACGCCAAATTGCATCCGCACAATTAAATTGTAAATTGGCTCACCATTAACATGTGAATGGTTGGGACTTCACCGTTTTTACCAATCACAACCCTCTGACAAGAAAAATTCAGACAAAAACGAAATAACATCCACAACAATCACATCACTTAGATTTCATATCATAATTTACCACGAATATTTGAACTGCAAAGTTTACTTTCTGGTTCCGAATATCATATTACACAATTCCATCATGAAACTAAAGTTTCTGAAATTACATCGCTTAGAAGTCTACTATGTGAAGCATCGACAGGGAACAATCAAATAAGTGAAATTCAAAACCAAACTCTATACGCTCAATTAACAAAGCCTCACACCAAATTGCAATACTACATATTATCCCCAATTTCAGGGAATTTAAATCTTATCCTATGTGGCTTTAGGGAGGAAAACGAGATAGGCTTGTAGTAAAGGTTGTACCTACGCCACTTACAAGTTTGTGAATTAAAGACCTTTACGATTTATGTTGATTGGTTAGGAATATTGCGGGTATAAGGCCTCAGTTTTAATATCATAGATGGCAGGGCATATCTCAGTCTTGAAAATTCAACATTGGAGCTGTGCTCCAAAATATAAAAAAGTTTGGATTCTCTAATCCGTATAAGAAAAGTATCGCTGCATCGTCTCATTTTACGTAATAAGCCATCATGGTTTCGATAGGATGGGATTAGATTATGCTAGGGACTGAATTTTGTGATTGATATCTTTGATTACTCTTAAGACCGGTATTCACGTACCATTTATTAAATTGCACAATATACTTATGTGACGTCAGAACATTGCACAATATACTCAAATTTTATTCAAGATTTTTGAATTTTATTGTCCAATATTGACGTCACACAATTATATTACGCAATTTACTTGTACGTGAATACCGTCCGAAATCCGTACCGAATCCTTTTTAAAATATCTGATACTTCTTAAGTCCTAACCTCATCGTAAATTCGTAAAAGTTCATTAGATTCGCAACGCCTGACATAGATAATGCATCCAACCACGAGTTTACTGCTTTGATTCAATTTAAAACAAAATCAATTTGAAGAACAAATCTTAGCACAAAAGTTTTTCATGACCTGGGGGTCTCATATTGAGTTTTAGCTTTTAGTATTGACAACTTTACAGGTGATTAGAGTTTCTTCTGGAACTATAGCTGAAACCTACATAAATTAATAATGAAAAACACGAATCAATAGTCAGCAGATCGCTCCTTGATACACAAAGGATGATACGTTCTGAGAAAGTAGTAAGTGGTTTAGCGTGCCGTACACAAAACAAATACACGACTGTTGCTACGCCACCGGCGTCGATTCGTTGACGTCGGATATACTTGTTCTCGTATGGGTTTCGTTTGATTTTGGACAAGCCGGTCAGCGGTTGGTCGATCTATGTCACGTGACATAGTGCCCAATATGCTGATACAGGTGGCACCCAATCTGCGGCGAGCATATTGGCGCTGAATGTATTGTAGTGGTGCATTGGGTGAACCGCTACAGTGGTAAGTCTTCTAAGATCAATGAAGGGCACAAAATAATTTTGTGGTCGAAGTACAAGAGGCTTAATTTTTTTTGGAGGCCCAGAAAAATGTTTACAAATATAAATTCTAAACCGGAGACTTGCAATTTTGAAATAGGAGATGGTAAATTAATAAGGTACTCACGTTTTAAAATCTTCAGACCAGACGTTATACTAAACATAATTTTCCCAACCGCTTAACAACACTGGCAATATTTCCAAATTTCTTTGGCCGATGGGGAATTTTGATGATCCTAAAACGAAACAAAGCAAGAAAGTGAATGGAAAGGTCCATTAATAAATGATTGGATCACTACTTATCTGTAATGCCGGCTAGTATCTCACATTTTAACAAATGTACACAAATACAAAATCAATCCAACAAGAAAAAATGAAACGTAAATCTACGGTTGCTTTATAATACCATAGACATTCATACTAGATTTCTCATTTCATAGTAACTAAAGGAAAAAAACAAAAACTTCTGATAATTCCAATGTATCATTGTGTTGTGTATTTTATAAGGCAATAATTTTAGAATGCGTTGCAAATATAATACGTATATGCAATACACCGATAATATTTGAATGGAAAATTTTTGTTTTTATTTTCTGTTTTTAGTCAAATGAGAGATCTATTATGATTGTCTATGATAATACGTTAAAATGCTGTATGTACTACTATGTGTAATTAATATGCGATGACTTGTCTTTATTTTCTGATGAAATCGCCTTTGCTCTTCGTGTGCCCTCGTCTAACATGCGGCGACATAACTTCGACTATTGTAAACATGCAACTGAGCCCAGGTAAATTGCTTGATTGAGTAGGGCAAATTTGAAAAATGTTAACTGTTTGACAGGCCGCCCAAATATTTCGAAAGATACAATACACCAATCCATTATGAATTAAAATATATTTTGTCATCTGTCATAAACTTAACGTTAACCAGTTTGTAAAGAATTACATAAACTAAATGGGATAACTTTGTATTGATATAAATGAAGACAAGAAACAGAATCGTCCCCGTTCAGTATCCAAACAAAGGTGGCCATTTGATTTCCGAACTACTATCGAACTCCATGAGCCTTGAATGATTTCGTAAAGGAACAATGATTGTTGAATATTGCATGGGAAACCATTAACGTGAAAAATTAGTACAGGTTTACCAAATTTTACGTCGTATGAGACAACATGCGGACATCAGAATCATCTAGTCCACAATTTCGAAAAGGTAAATTTTGCCAATACCTGTAAAATTTGTCTTGAACATAATTATGCCATTCCACAGATCCCTGAGGGCGGCATGCCATATAACCAAGGTACCGATGGATTCATAATTATTGATCAACATTCATACTATAAATTGCGTTATAGAATATTTGTTCTCGTGTTGGACGTATCACACGATGAGTTGAGTTATGAAGATGTAACTGACTTTGAATTATGAGTAAAAAAAATCCAGTAAAAGGACTGGTTAACACTAAAGTTTTTATTGGGTTATAATTTATGGAGTAGCAAAATGGACGATGAAGCGCCTCCATGACTCTACTCGGAAGATTGTGAAATGCTTGATGCGAGGAAAAGAATCCAAGCAGTTGAATCAAGAACGCTTATATGTTCTAAGAGAGCAACATATTGAGTCACTGGAACGTTTCTTTTCTTAAATATCGAATGAGGAAGGTTTTCAACTATTGACGGATACCGAATTGAATATACGTCAAGAAAGACTGAGACGGCATTTCGAATCGTTCTACAACGACAATGCAACAACATGGTCACCAGCGGTATTTAGAATTAGAAGGACGATTTATGTCTGCAATGGGTGGAAACCAGGATGGTGTAAGGAAGCACCTTAGTATTGGGTAAAGTGGTAGCTCATCGACAGTAACAGACCCCGGAGGTCGATTACCCGCGATGATTAGGATGGAACCTGGTGGGCCACCAAGGATAGGGAAGTTTGTCGGGAACCCGGTCGAATGGCCGGCATTTCGGGATTTATTTTTGGGTGAGGTCCATGATAAGAGCTATGACCTAGTCACCAAGTTGCTTTACTTAAAGGAGGCCTGTGCTGGAAAGGCTGCGCTAACATTGGGTCAATGGCAACTGACTCGTGATAATTACGAAGCAGCGTGGGAAATTATGATGAAAGCATACAATGACAATTACCATGCCATTCATGGCATTTTAGGCAGGATATATGCCGTTAGAAACCAGGATCGTGAAACTCATGATTCATTACGGGTTGTACTAGACTCCTTAAATGGTGGAATCAGATAACTGGAAACCATTGTAGGCCCAGAGCAATTGTAGGATCAAGTTTGGATCCATTACGCGGAACAACATTTACCTAAGTGCACATTGGATGGTAGCGTAACTTGAATGGTCATGATTGAAGGATGTGGTAAAATAAAGTAACGAGTGGGCGATTTAAACATCAAGGCGGTCATTATAAAAGGTTTAACAGATGATCGCAGATTGGCCGGCATATCGACCGGAGCCGACACCAGCGTTTTACCATTGTGGCGTTGATTACGCTGGCCCAGTAAATTAAATCAAGGTCGTAACGTAACAATAAAGGGTTATATAGCGGTATTTGTTTGTATGGTGTTCAAGGCGGTTCATTTGGAGTTGGCTAGCAGATTAGATTCCGATTCATTCATTGCTGCATTGACTCGGTTTGTGAATTTGAGAGCAGGATCAGTTCATCATATGTAAAGTGGCAACGGTAGTAATTTTGTAAGTACGGACCGAATCCTTCATGAGGCGTTTAAATTATGGGAAACGCGGCCGTGATGAATTATCTGCAGGCGCACTCTATCCAGTGGCACTATAATGTACCAAGAGCCCCGCACCAAGGGGTATTTGGGAAGCACCAGTTAAATCGGTCAAAAACCACTTGAAAAGAGTAGGTATAGGGCACATTTTTAATAAAAATCGTTGCATGCCTGAATTCAAGACCTTTGACGCCGATAAGTAATGATCCAACCGATTTATCAACATTATCTCCGGGTCATTTTCTAACTGACCAACCGATGAATATACCCTATGAGACTATGTTGGCTGAAATACCATCGAACCGGTTACCAGCTTTGTAAAGAGTTAGGAAGACACACCAAGAAGCAAGATGGTCGCAGGGATATAAATGGGCTAACGAAGATAAGTCGTTGAAGGTAGGAGATCTGGTGGGGATGGGGACAAAATTCCAAAAAAAAAAAAATTCCATTTCCATTATTCCAAAAATTTAAGTAACATTTATTTTAATTTTCCAAAATCCATAATTCCAAATTCCAAAATTCCATAACATAATTCCAAAAAAAAATTCCAAAACCTTAAATTCGCCCGTGAGAGTTACCGAAGCCGTTAGCCTCGATTTTGTCTGTTTTCAGGAACGTGGATTGGAGTGGAATTTTTGGAATTTTGGATTTTGGAATTTTGGGTTTTGGAGTTTTGCGTCCTGGAATTTTGGGTTTGGGATTTTACGCCTGGAATATTCGGTTCTGGAATTTCAACCCCAACCCGACCTGGTATTTGTAAAAAATGAAATAACGCCACCTAGTTAATGGATGATGGCCAGAATTATCCAAGTATTTATTGGACGAGATGACAAAATGAGAATATGCAAGGTAAAGACGGAGCAAGGCGAATTAGTACGGCCAATCATTCAAATATGTTTACTACCAATGGATAAAGCAGCAGTCACATCTGATGCTGGTTTTCCTTAGAGTTTCCCAATGGAAATCTTCCCTAAGGTTATGATTATGGAATATTAAGATTTAGGATACGAGAAGATATGGAGAAGAGCATGTGTGTACCGCGCTAGTTGTATGGGCTTAGTAGGCAAGAATTATCTAATAGAATTATCCAACATGACGATGGGAGCCATTATGGGGTCATCTTGTTTGTTAAGCCGGCCAGGATGTTACGACGCAAACACCATCCACCTCAAATTCACCATCTGCGGTTTACCTTGATGTCCCTTCTGAATCCGATACAGTACGGCGTTCATCCTTGTGACGACAGCATAAGGCAGCATCCGGTCATTTGATATACGTATTTTCTCCAATACAAATAGATGTATCTCATTAAGTTTCTCTTTCATCTGGTCTACATAATTCTGTCCAGCAGGTAATCGTAGAATCCAAATATGGTTTTAGCTGGTGTCATTCCCGTTGGGTTAAGTAAAGTACATTGTGTTATAATGGTATTATGTTATGGTGGTATGATGATATGGTGGCATAATGGTATGATGGAATAATCGAAAATGTTCGAGTATTGAGTTTTCGGCTACTTTTTTTTTCTGGGCCAACACTACCGGTGAGCTTCAAGAACTATTAGATGATTCGATTACTCCAGACGCCTGCAGAATATACACATTTACCGGTCGAGTAGTTGATGTGCAAATTTTCCTGTGCTTCGGTAAAATCGCTGATCCATTTTTGCTAGAGTTGCCTAGTTAACAAAGATTAGATGTCACTATTATTTAGGCTTGAGCTTTACTCGTGTCCCGATATAGGTTTGATTCAATTCTCTAATTAAATTATTTAAATATAAGTTTCCATTAATTCACCTAAATTTCCAAATTATTCAGTTGAAAATTGTATCTCCTATCAATCACCCACACACTCAATAATTTGTTATTGTCTGCAAAAAAAAAAAAATCTTTCACCCCATTACCTTCACCCAAATACGAACAGTGCATATCGGTTTACCATAAATCGTTTGTTTTTTTGGTTGGCTCAAATGAAACAAGTGTAATCCTTATCTGATCTCTAATTTTTTTTTTCTTTATACTAATCCGATTTTGTACCACTTGTCACTAAACAAATACATATTTCAATTTTCACAAAATCAAAATCTCTTTAGACAGAAATATTCTAAACAAGCAAAAAAAAAAATATTTTCAAAATATTTGAATTAAAGTCCTTGCGTAAAATTCTTTAATCCTTCGTTTTATCCTTTCTCCTATTTTTAGATTTTTAATTTTTTTTTTATTCCAGATAATCTTATCTGACATCAAATCGAAAAATTTAATTTTCAAAAAAAAAAATTGACGATGAAGAAGAACCCAACTACAACAACAACAACAAAAAAGTAAATTAAATAAGTTAAGATTATCGTGTCATCTTGATAGAATTTGCCAAAAAATGTATAAAAGCCATGTATATAGGTTAAGCCCGCCCATAAATCTTGTCAAATACTTTTTTTTTATATTTTCGATATAATAAGACTTTGTGTGCAATGATAATAACGAATGTGTTATGTACCTGATGCGATTATATTTTGTATCCTCAAAAGTTAAATCAATATTTATGTCGTTTTAAGTCAATCTCTTAGACATGATCTAGTGTCAAATATTGTATGATCGGTAAATAATAAAACAAAAAAGGTTCACATAAATTAATCTCGTACGATCTTTTATACCAGCAACAACAACAACTCTATTTTTTTTTTTGCTACGCGATCTTTAAGAAGTTGATCACGAATACAATATTTCCGTAAGTTATTAATGATCATTAATGGTAAACTTTACCGGATATTCAAATTTAAACCGAATAAATGAAAGAGAAATAGCCACAATGATCGTGCAAAAAAAACACTTAATCGCCTTAAATGATTCGTAACGAAATTCTCTATAATACAAACAATAAATGAAATGAATTTGGTGGTGGTAAACTTTTGTTTAACCTCAATACGGTAATGGTCAATTAGAAAATAGTAAAATGGCGTAGTTACACGATTATTAATTATTATTTATTGATGTCCAGTTGTTTCTTATATGTATGATACCAAACCAATAAACTAGGTATCTATACACAAATGTTGATGAACCGCATTGAAACACTTTATTACTAATATTTTAGCATTGTAGCGACATGAAAAGTGTTTTGCTATAATTTACACAAACTACTGCAAAAAGAAGTCACGGGCAAGTCAAACGTGCCACGTGCCAGAATCGAAACTTAATGCGCTCTGTTCTATAAAATCTATCGTCGCAGGATTGGTAAGAATCCAAACTCTGTACTTTTCTATAGTTTCGTCGAATAGTGCAGTTAGCTTTCCGACAGCAAGCTCCAAATATTGTTTTTATTTACGGAGAACGATAAAAGATTTGTCTGGCATTACTGAAGAGACGAATGAATGATGAATTTTAATCGAATTCATACTCGTATGACTCTATTCACAGAGATATCTAACTCAAAAGGGATATTCCCAAAGGATTGTCCAAAAAGTAAGCACAAACTGGTGTTGAAATGAATATTTCGTCAGCTATGAAAACTACTCGTGTATCATTTTGAAACCTACTACGGTTATTAAAATTCGTGATGATGATGGCAAAACTGCATCATTTACACATCCAATTGCTTCCTTCGTTTTTTCCAGATTTGATCGCTGCAGGGAACGAGATTTGTGTCAAACGAATAATAATGAAGTAATAGCCGAAACCACCCGCATATTTTGAAGTTTTTGAAAAATAGAATCGTTGAATGAAGTGTATTGAGTTAAAAGGAGGTTATTTTAATTTGTTTTTAAGAAACTTTTCAGCAAATGTATAGTGAGTGATATATTTGAGTCTACTTAAACATTATAAAAGAACACTTGAAGGCTACATAGTCCCTTCCATTAAAACACTAACACTTCGTTCAAGAATTGCACTGTATGATTATTAACGAGTTTTTTGTCGTTAACTCTCATGAACGGTTAAATAAATTGTACAACGACCATTCGTGGTAGTTAACGCAAGAAATTTGTCACCTTTTGAAACAATTATTTGAACATGCTCTTCTTGTAAATAAAAACTCATATATATATACCAATTTGTATCAATGAAATTTACCGAGATTTCCAATCATGCACGTCATTCTAGAAAAAACAATCAACAAACTTATTTATCAAAAAACCACTCGGTTGTTTGATAAAAAGAACAATGTATGAAGTTTTGTTTATTGCATGATTATAACAATTGATTTTAGTATTAAACAAAATAAAAAAATTGGAAAACACAAACATAAAGCCCCAGACCGCAACTGGAGTCTTTTCATAGATTCTTGGAAGCTTCCCATATTCGTCCAAAACATTTCTATTCTTTCGTTATTTCATTGCAACAGCGCAACATGTTTTTTACCAGGTAGATGACCGTTACTAACTTAGTTAGTTGGTCACAATCTTATTTATTCCAACTTTTGCAGTTTGCTAAAATTCAAAATCATGCGTCTCTTGAGTGCAACATCGTGAGAAGATACCATCCATTAAAGACAATCGAAGAAATAATAACCAGAATGAGGATTTTGTTTACAATATTAGACTGTAAAAAAGGGTTCTGGCAGATAAAGGTATCAAGTCGTACAGAAAAATACTTGACAATGGGAACACCATAGGGCAGGTATTCATACAAGAGATTACCATATGGACTGTCATCGGCTCCAGAGGTATTTCAAGATCTGTTGAGTCAGATTTTAGGTGATCTTGAAAACGTAGAATGTTACATGGACGATATTCTTATTCATGCTGAGAACAGTCAGCAACTAGAAACAATCACAAATAAAGTACTAGCAAAAGTTGAACAAGCTGGCCCCTATCATGATTTCCGCGGCGAGTCTTAAAGAATTTCGATATGTTCTTTTCGACCCGCTTCAACTTTCTTATTATGAATTCCGCTATCGAAAAGGATGTAAACGCACTCATTTAATGACGTTTGTAGTGTGCGAGTCATTATTTTGAGAATAGTTTTGATTTTAGTACAATTAAATTTACCTTTACCTTTCTCAAACTACTTTTTGAATAAAAATAAAACATCTGTCAATCGAACTGACGCAAAATACAACAAACGAGTGACTTGTTACAATCTTCAATTTTAATTCAATCGGAAAATTGTCCGCTTTATTTTTGTTGGCGGAATTTTTCTCGCTATCGAATAGATAGCGAAAATGTATCGTGTTTCGTGATCCCAAATTCACGATATCGTGAAATAATTCTTTCGCGGCGGAAATCATGATAGGGCCCCCGGGGCAATTAAAATTGAACAAAGATAAATGTATATTTGGAGCAAGGTAAGTCAAATTCTTTGGGCATTTATTGAGTGAAAGTGGTTTATCAGCTGATCCTGATAAAACAGATGCGATAAAAAATTTAAAGAGACCACAAAGCGTCAAAGAATTACAAAGACTATTAGGAATGGCAACGTATTTATCGAAATGTATACCAAATTTGTCAGCAATAACAAAACCACTAAGAAGTCTTATCATAAAAGATGTAGAATGGAATTGGACCAAGGAGCAGGAAAAAGCATTTGACGAGTTAAAGTTAGCATTTTCAAGTACCTCCTATATTAAAATTCTATAATACGAATGAGGACGTAACTATGCAAGTAGACGCGAGCATGAAAGAGTTTGGAGCGGCGTCACTACTTCAAAATGGACAGCCTGTAGCGTGTGCGTCTAAATTGTTAAGCCAAGCTCAACGGAACTATCCACCAATAGAGTTGGAGGCAGCAGCGATAAAGCACCATTTAGACTACAAGGTAATATGTTTGATATAAAACAACATTCGCCAACTATAGTGTATGTGAAAGGGACGAGTCAACATATAGCAGATATCCTAAGTAGAGACTGTGTTAATAATGAGTCTGAAGAGGAAGAACAAGAAGAACTGCAAGTATATGTTGCGATTGATTTCACAACGGATGCGAAACGTGAAATGGTAGAAGCCACAAAGCACGACCGAGAAATCCAGGAGCTGATTAAAGTAACAATGTCAGGTTGGCCGAACAATCAAGCTGAGACTCATGAATGTGTAAAACCGTATTGGAATTTCAGAGAGGAAATATCATATTACAATGGTTTAGTGTGCAAAGGAATGAAGCTGGTAGTACCAAAGGCGCAGATACCGAAAATGTTGTATAACATACATCGAGGGCATTTTGGAATACAAAAGTGTCTAAGTCGTGCCAGGGAAATTCTGTATTGGAGTGGAGAATTCTATATTCCACGTCATATGTGGAAACATGTTCAATTTGTCAGACGATGCAGAGATCAAAGGTGAAAGAACCAGTTATTAACAAGGAAATTCCAAGTCTTCCATTTGAAGTACTGTGAGTCGATCTATTTCACTGTATTGATAAAGATTTTATAGGTACTCATAGTCGATAGCTACTCAGGTTATTTTGAGTTTAAGGAATTAAAAATGAGTATGGCAAAGGAAGTTACAGAAATTTTGAAAATCTGTTTTTCCATGCATAAAATACCAGCAAAGCTAGAGACGGATAATGGTCCACAATTTTCTGCGGCAGAGTTTAAGAAGTTCGCGGGTGATTGGTCGATCAACCATGCTACGAGTAGTCCAAACCACCCACAAGGCAACGGCCTAGTAGAACGCTATGTTCAAATAGCAAAAGGGATGATAAAAAAAATGCAAAAGCATCGCCAATTCAAAGGTTTTTGAGTAGAGCTACAAGAACGACAATAGTAGAACTTCCGGAAATGTTAAAGCATAATTTGGAAAATACTAATTTTGTTTACTGCATTCGTGTTTATTTGGTATTAATAAAATTTCGTTAAATATGTATGTATATTGGGTGTAGAAAATTATATTGTACAAAACAATTTATCGAATATACAGATAGGGCGTGTCCGAATTCCACAAGAAATCATTTCTGTGATAAATATGACAAAACTCATCGAAACAAACAAATTATAACACAAATGTGAGAACTATATAACACACGGGTGGTGTAAGAATTTGGTTGCATTCAATAAAACGCCATAGTTATTACAGAAGAATAATTTCTCCTAGAATTCGGACACGTCCAAAGCCACAAAATAAAAATACTTCGCCACACCACCACACAACAATATCTTATCTAAATTTTTGTTTTAACGAAAGCGACATATTTGTGTAGTTGATAAAAATATTTTGTAAATTTTACATTCACATTACAGAGTTCAACAAGCATAAAGCAGTCGTAGCTTTAAAACTCAACATAATTTTTCATAATCTTCCAAAAGTGTCAGTAATAAAAATAGAGAGTGACTAAATGAATCAGTTAAGAGTAAAATACCGCTAGTTAATTTTTATAAACGTGGAGTACTTTTGTTTGCAACGTGGTGTACCTCCTTATCTGATATTGATATGACGTAGTATCATGTGCGTTAAATAAAAATAGCGTGATCATTTACTGTTTCATTAGTTCCCATGAATGGGCTTGTTGCGTATATTAAATATTCAGCCATTCATGGGAACTAATGTGGCTGTATGTGTTATGTGCTACTATAGGCTTTGCAAGAGTCCCATTAGTTCTAATAAGTGGGCTTATCTCATTTATTCAGGCGCTAGTTGGAACTAATGAGACGATGTGTTGCGTGTTTACATACATATTTGAGTATGTTGGCGGTGGAAATTTGTAGATTTGATAAACAAAAACTTTTTATAGGTTATCAAAATTACACAAAATCTGGTCCCATGAGTTCCAAAGAATGGCTATAATTTCATTTGTATTCAGCCACTCGTTAGAACTAATGAGACAAGGTGTTGTGTTTCACATTTTAATTTTCTTTTTGTAGGATTTTTGTGAAGGGGAGCGTCTCGAATTATCGGTGTTAGAAATCTCGGTTTACATAATCTCGTTTTAAAAATTCTGATTTTAAAAATCTTGGTTTTGCTGAAAAAAACAAATCCTGTTTTTTTTTTAAAATCTTTTTAAAAACCGGTCTAAGCGTGCCGAAGCAGTCATTCTAATCTAACCTAACCTTCTCTATTTGACTGCCATCCTCCCAGTCAATTTATTTTTTTTTAATGTATCCTCAAGGTGCTTACTTACATGAGAAAATTTCTGGTGATAAAACGTACACCACGAAGTTAGCAAAATATTATATTTTCCATGGAGTTGAAAATATTTTAACTCTTACAGCTAACTTCGTGGTATATATTTTTTTCACCAGAAATGTTCTAATGTACGCACCTTCACTCTTTAAGGAAAATAACTCGTTGATTCATCTAAATTTGAATGGAAACATATTTTCATTACAAACAAATTATTAATTAAATTATGTAAAGCTACTCAACAATTATTATAACAACCATAATTTTATCAAACAATAAATAGTGTCATGCATAATAATTTTTGGTACACAGAGAATCCAAATTACTTACCCACAATCGAAATAAAGCTAAAGAAAATCTTCATCCTGAAAAAAGGGCGATATTTTTAATTAATTCTCAACCCAAATACAAAACAAATACAAATGTTTTAATTTTAACTTTTTTGTTTTGTATTGTTTTAAATAACATCGTAATTATGTTTAAAACGTTTTCTTTGCTGTTGTTGTTGGTTTTAATTAATATATATTTCTATATTGTACAATTATGTATTAACTTAACTAAATTCTAATTCATTTTTACTGTACAATAAGTACTTTTAAATATAGTACCTTAGATTTTCTGCCTTTGCCATCAAATTTTCATACATCGCACATTTTAAATGTTAATTTAAATAATTAAATTAAAATAAACAAAAAAAAATAAAAAATTAACTAAAAATCGTTGTAATTAAAATTAATTAAATGCTATCATTTTATTTCATTTTATCACTGTTATTTATTTAATTTATTTAATTTATTTAGTATATTTTGTATGTTAATTTTGTTCATTAATTTTATTTTGGTTTACAAATTGCCTTGCTTTTAATTATTTATTTTTATTATATTCATTTGCTTTATTTGTTAATAATTTTTTTTTTATAGTTTAATTTTTTGTATATGGTCCTCTTCACCATTTTAATTTTACTAATTTTTTTTAATGAAGGTAGTTCAAAACAGACATTGTATGTCTATGAACTAACCTAATTTTTATTCAATTTATTTGTGTTACTTTTAGTTTGTAAGTTAATGTATTTATAATGTTATTTGTAATTATTGTAATTGAATAAAAATATAATATAATAAAAAAAAAAAAAAAAAAAAAAAAAAAAATTTTATTTCCTTATCAACAATTCAAGATTAACATATCAAGACTAACGATTTTTGTTTTTAACGAACAACTACAAAATAGTGTTTGCTTTTAATTATTAAAAGAAATATTTTTTTGCCGTTACAACTATCTATTTTAGATTTATATATTTAAAACATTGTGATTTGTTAATGTAATTTAATTTTATTGATTGAATTGAAACTTTGACTGGAAAGAACAGGAAAAAAGCTTAATTTCTATCTATATACACAATCGTGGTGGCGCTTACAAATTTGGGGCCGGGTAAAAAATCATAAATATTGCAACACGGTACAAGTTTACAACTTTTTACTGCTTGTAATACGTTCCGCGCAAACAAAAAACTGTTAATGGAATATAACTAGTAATAGTAGAAGTAATAATAACATGTAATAATAATAATCATAATTCAGTCTTTAAATATTTATATAATTTCGGGATACTTTTTGTTAAAATATTTTGTATATTTAATTTATTTATTTATCTTTTTTTTTTGTAAGTAATAAGAGTAGTCATACATATTTGAAATAATAGCTTTGTTTACTAAAACTACAAATTATTTGGATTATTATCATTATCACAATGCATTTTGCGACTAGGGTTATTACTATTATTATTATTGCTACTATTGTTATTACTAAGATTATTATTATTACTATGATGATGTAGATTTGGTACGCCGCGACACGATCCAGTCGAATGATTGCCTTTATATTTTTTTAACGTACTTGGAAGACTTGACGAACCCGATTGATTTAGTTTTTGGTTTAATTTATCATTACTACTGTTACAACTACTATTAGTTGTATCAAAATTAAAATCATTATTCTTGATTAGTGTAGCGGCAATGCATCCAACACATATTTCATCTGTAATCGCCGTTTCTGATGCACCATCATTTGTATCTGGTACTGTTGTGTGTCCCGTTATTTCTGTACCACCTCCCCGTATCCATGACGTATATTGTTGTGAATTTTGGTGATCCGATATCGATTTTTTGTGTCGCAAACTTGGCGTTCTTTCATTCGGCGATGAAGTTGAACCGGACGATGATATATTATGTTCACGATCTGAATCCGATTCGACAGGAGTATTACTATTGTATCGCTGGAAATGTACCAAAAATAAAATACAAAAATTAGTAAACGAATATATTTGGCGTTTATTTAAATTTATTACTCCCAATCCCAAAGTTAAATATATATAATTAGCCAATCAATAGAAGTGTGTGGTTAGTGCAGTGGATGTATTTTTTTTTTTGTTTTTTTAAATTTTAATACAAAGTTTAACATACCTTCTCTTCTGACTCGGAACCTAACTTCACGAACTTATTTTATTTTATAGATATTTACATAAATAAGCACAGTCAATATGACCAACACATACGTATACATAAAAATCTTAAAGGCAACTTATATTTTACTTTAGGGCTGTAGTTGATTAATAAATGTGATACGTATATCGGTATGAATCAGTAATTGCCTGTCGAAAATCGATTAGTTTATGGTTAATAAAATAAAACAGAAACAAATACATTTAAATAAGGTTAGATAAGCACAGAACCAGTTATATTTATCACTATTTGATTAGTAAATTTAAATGGGCTTGGTTTTCAACAACTAAACAAATTTCCAACAAACTAAAATGTATAATTTTAGGCCCACATTACACTTTCTCGGGTCGGAAAAATCAACTTTTTAGAAAGTATCCTATTGGAAAGTATTATATGCATTTCAATAATATTCTATTTTCTACTTTTATCATTCTAATGCCCGGTTTCACAAAAATAGAGGCAATCTCCGGTTAAATAAAATTTCATCTCTTTCTTCTTTTATGAAATTGCGATTTGTTTAGTTCAAACCATGCTATTCGATCACCCAAGTGTTAAAATATCCGAGTAAATATTTAGATTCCCTAGTTGAGATATTTTTCTTATTTCTCTCTCATGAGTGTTCGATGTTTGATTTTGGTTTGATGATATTTCTCTCATCGATTTTTGGACAAACCTGGAGTTTGATAGGCATTTAGCATTTAATTGCTTAATTGACTTTTGGTTATTTTCAGACTGCAGCCCTTTAGATAGTTTGAACTAAGGCTTGCCCGTTTCCGGACCTTTTACATTCCCGGAAAACGGGATTTCCCGGGATTCGCGACAAGGCAACGTTTCTAGCCAATACCTAATTGTGCATGTATATTAAAATTCAAACAATTTTAAATTTTAGGTCGAGAAACGTAAAGGGAAAACAAATAAAAAATGTGATACTAATGTAATCACTCAATCGGCGGATTCCGTTCTCTCACCATGTGAAATCTCCTGGAGGAAAAAAATAAATTTAAACTATCAGCGTAAATTTTACTAACATATTGCCAACAGTTGGCGGAGCTGAATGCGCTCAACGACGATTTAATTTTCGTTAGGAAAACACGCACGTGCGTTATCGAACGGCCGATATAAAAATCGAGTCCTTTCTTATTTTCATTTGTCATGGAGCCAGAATTTGAATTCTGGAGACCTTAAAAAATAAGTAGGTCTTGAGACTAAATTAATTTTGGATTTAGAAAAAAAGTATTTAAACTGTGTGCGCTAAATATCGTAATTGTGCTAATTTAGTTTGTACCTGAAAAGATAGGCCCTTACTTAATTTAGGCCTTGGGACTTTGTTGATATCTAATTTTCAATTGTTCAACTGATATTTGTATTTTTTTTTTCAGAACCAGAAATTATGGAAACAGAATAATTTGACCACCAACCAATACCTTTAGGTTCTTTGAACGGGAGTTTTGATATTTAAATTATATTTGTTGCTATATAATGAGCAACAAAAGCAATTATACATCTAATTGCTCACTTTTATTAATGTTGATATACACATATTATAATATTTAAAATGGCGACATCAAGAAAAATAGTTGCTCAATTACTTCAAATAAAAACAATTATTAAAAAAAATTAAATTGTTCATTTAGGACCCTATTTTTCAGCTAATTTTTTAAAATGGTTTAAACTGTTATAGTCTAATTAGTTTTGCTCAAGGCTTAGGCAGAGTAGTGGTAAACTCGTTCTGAATGGTAAGGTAAATCAAAGTAGCTCATTTTTTACTTTTAACTGTTCTAAGTTAAGTCAAGAAAAGCAAAACACGCTGTACTTATTATCAGAAATTTACTTTCGAGAGTTGCTCAATTATCATGCATGAAACATTTATTGAGGTTAAACGACCTTTGACTTGAATTTGGTTAACAACTATGATTATCTACTTAGCACACTAATTTTAGAGGATAAATTAATTGCTTAGTTTCAAAAATAGCTAAAAAAATTATGCAATCTTTAGCTTAATGAGTTTTGCTTAAATCAAAGTTGAATACAAAATTAATTGTTTATTTTGTTTATTTTAGGTTATGTATTGAAATTAAACCATGGATCAATCATCAAGAATAACTCATTTTATTCGCATGCAGAATATGTTGCTCAGTTTATACTTTCAATTTTTTTTTATAAGTAGGTAGTTTACACGGAAATCTTTAATGTTCCAAGTACTTAACACCAAACTGTTGAAAATGTACAATTGTCTATTTATATCACTCTAAGTTAAAGTGAATTTGTTGAGTAAGTAACTTAGTAATGCATCTTTCACAAGTTGCTCATTTTATAAATATGCTAAACAAAATTCTATTTTTATTAAGAAATTTTTAATAATTAAAACTATGTAGCTCATGAAGTTGCCGGCTGCACAATTTTGTATTGAATATTAAACTGGTTAAAGCCCTCTTAAGAGTTTTTTTTTTAAATTATCGAAATCCTACACAACAGTAATAATAGTAGCTCAATTTCGTAAACTAAAAATCCACAAACATACAAATTTTTTTTATAGGCTCAGCTGGACAGATAAAACCCACTTAACATCATTTAAGAAAAACACGACAGGCTTTGCTAAGCCATAGGTCGCCTTAGGACTTCGTGCGTGTTGCTCAATTTTAAGATTTTTGACACCAAGGCGCCGTAGTTACTCTAAACTACATTGTTAAACTAAATAATTATTTTCATTGTAAACTTTAGTTTAATTAGTTTTGCTCAAAATTAATATTCCTGTTAATCGGTTTATTTGACCGCATAATCTGCGCTTTCAAATGTTTATTGTTCTCAAAAATCTTGATTAGGTAATACGGTGGTATTGAGCTTTTATTATCTTTTTAACTGATCTGAACACAAATTTTTATTGGGGTATTAAATCAGTAGCTCAACTTTTGAAATTAAAAATTCGTGGCTTCTACATACACAGTGCAATAGTTAGGTTTAATTCTATAGATATACTAAGTTTGCTTTCAATTGTCCTACCATAAACAGGCCATTTCGGAGATGAGCTCATTCCAAACGCATCATCCATAATTTCTTTTGTCCCCAACTTTCGATCTTGGACACATTTTATTAAGGAGGCAACATCTTTATTTCTTCTCAGGGCTAATTTTTCTTTAAGAAGTTTTAACGTCTATGGTTAATAATAGTTATCTGTTCTATTAAATTTTTAACAATAATGCTGGAGTCGCTACAGCTTTGGGTATTTAAAGTTATCTTCAGCGGTTTAAGAACATTTTATAGCTCGACGGCATTGTTCAATATTTGTTCATCCCCATATATTTAGTTCGCAAAGTGCTGTTTTTACTAAGGAACCGTTTCAACGAACTCTCTAAAGTACTCGAGCGGATATGGCTATCTGATAAAATATTCAGTTCTTTACACTATAACTAACTTTATAGTGTCTGTATTTTTTATAGCGTTGTACCCATCATCAGCGACTCTCTAATTAATTCCAAGATGTTAAAAAATGGCACGGTGGAGTCTTGAAATTGGATTTTGCATTCCCGGGAAATATTCCGAAGATTTCCGGGAAGCGGGAATAATTTTAATTTCTTAGGCCCAAGGAACCTGTATTCGATTAAAACTACTTTTCTGGACTTGTTTAGCTATATCAACTTTGGACTCTAAGAGCGCCTAAACTCGTTTTTTAACTTAGTTATTTCGACGCTTCTATTAAGTTTTCTGACCATTATTCCGGATAATTTCTAATAATCATAAAATAACGAATTTAGACTTCTCAAACATTACCTATACGGACGACCTAGTCTTGATGGTTAGGGGCAGATTCGAAAACACGGTAGGGGAAAGAATGCAACAAGCCCTAGAGGTAGTAAATGATTGGTGCACGGAGGTGGGGGTACAATAAATCCTAACAAGGTCAACTGCATTCTCTTTACTAATCGAAAACTGTCATCCCGCCGTTAGCCCTGGGTGGGGCGGGGGAGGGGGGGGGGGGTAACTCCCCAGCTGTCAACGGAGGTTAAATATCTGGTGTCGTACTTGATCAGAAATTGACATGGAATCCCAACTTAAATCATATTACACACAAGGCAAATAAGGCCTACTTCACCTGTCAAAGAACGATTGGCAAAACGTGGGGACTGAGCCCACAAATGTTGGTCATAAGGCCTACGGTCTCTTACGCGGCGTTTGTGTGGTGGCCAACGACGGAGCAGACTGGTGCACGGAGAATACTAGACAAGATCCAGAGGTTGTCTATTGATTACAAGCTGTTTTACTTCTCAAAGTATCTCTTCACATTTCAACCCGCCTTTGAATTTATTCTCATTTAGAGACCCTAAGATTGACAAGATCACAACAACGCTATTACGTTACTAAACCCGAATTTTTCATATAGAACCATGAAAAAAAACGTAACGGTACTTCAGGATTTAAAAATTTCAAGATTATTTATTTCCGTTTGTTTAACACAGCTACTCAAACTTTTGTAACCGAACATAGAGAATGCACACTTAGAAGGGGTGATGAACTGCATTGAAAATTTAAAAGCGCTTTTAGAGTAGACAATGTCAGCCAAAAATGGAAGCAAACTTGCTTTCAATGAAGCCTTACCTAATTCAGTTAAGGAGCTCTTATTGATCGTCTAGTGGCTACAAACGGATTTGAAGAAGCAACGTTATTAAGCCTGGCATGAGGAGTTGATTTAGAAGGTTTTGTATCTGAATTCTTTCATTTGAGACTAAGAGATATTTTGATAATTCAACATTATAATTTGATTATTGTTTCATTGTGAAAATTGTTCAAGTTTTACCACGGTAACGGATCTAACTTATAGTCATATCTGAACTTTATTCGGTCTTTTTCGACCGACCGAAACTTCATTAATAGACATTTACAGAAACATAAAGCAGTTGATAGACTGATAAGATTAGCTCAAAAGCAAAAATAAGTTATAAACATGAAACCTTTTTTTCCTGTAACTACACTAACCGCACAGATTCTGCTCCTTAGGCTATTCTTAGGTTAATTTAATAAAAACATCACAGAACACAAAACATATTCATTCTCAATTAATTACCTGACTATCGACTTGTGACCTAATTTGCGGCAATGGACTAACCCCATCACTACGCGGGCTAGGCATACTAACAGCATCACCCTCAATATCCTCAGCATCTAAATCAAGCTGCAAAATACTTTCTTGGCTGCCAGTAAACTAAAAATTTAAAAATATAAATCTGTTAATTTAGAAAAATTCAGGCAAAAAATTTTAAAAATTACATACCACAAATCCATAATGCTTTAATATATCCATTTTACACATCGGACAGGTACGATGTTCTAATAGCCATGGATCAATACAATTTCGATGAAATTCATGCCTTAAAACAAAAAAAAAAATTCACTCATTAATATCTCACTTTATTTGCATTCCAGCGTGTAACTTACTTGCACGGCAATACTCGAATTAATTCAGAAATTCGATACGGTTCTATACATATGGCACAGCAGTCACTATCACTATCTTTCTCCTCAGTTTTAATTGATTTTGTGGGAATTTTTGATATGATTCGTTTTGCCACGTTACACAATCTTCGCTATAAATAAATCGGGCAAGCATTAATCTCATTAGGTACTTAATTTTATAGGGACATACACTAAACTTACCGATTGTTTATCCTTGGTTTGTAAATATCGAAAACGTTGAATGTAATAAAATACTAGCCAAACTAATGAAATAATCATTAAAACTATAAACGATATTGATACGAATAAAACTGATGTTCTGTAAAGAAATAAAAAAGCCCCTATTACTTATGTTACCAGATATACATTGCATTAAAATATTAAACAAAAAATATTTTGTAACTAATGAATACGTATGCGAACACGCATAAAAGCAAAATTATTTATCATACTTTCACCAGGGGATGTAGCTCAGTGGTAGAGCGTTCGCTTCGCATGTGAAAGGCCCCGGGTTCAATCCCCGGCATCTCCACTCAAGTTTTTTATTTTTCATTTTTTTTTTTTTTCAAAAAAATAATTGTCTCACCTATTTACATTTCCTAAAGGATTAACACCTTTTCTACCTTCCATTATGCTAACATTCACTTCAAAACCCTTCTCCATTAATTTCGCCATTTCTTCACCGTGCCTTAGTGATATAAAGACTGATGTTATATATCCTAAAATTATAAAACAAACGAGAAACAAACATTTCAATTAATTCGAATTTATTAATAAATAATTAAATAACATAAAATGTTGACGTAAATCAAAAAATAAAAAATACGTTACACTAATACGCAATAGGTGTCAGCATATCATAATACAGTGCCATCTACAAAAAATGTATTTCAACGAAAAATGTGTCTTTGGTAATTTTTTTTTAGTACTTACACTGCCGACAAAATAATTTTGAAATGACCATTATCTGGTACATACGAGTAATAAATCAATGTAGTAATTAGATAATTAAAAAAATCACAAAAATTAATTGTTGAGACATCGTGTGCATAATAGAATTTAATTAGAACATGCACGATTTATAGTTCAAATCAATTATCCGGTTATAACTCAGCTGATAAGATAGAGGATGGGAGGAAGTTGGGAAATAACTATTATATTGTATAATAAAATCCATTGTGCTATATTGCATTATGCCACGCTTTTAATGTTTACGTTGAGATTAGCTTTTTTTACAATACAATTAGATGTGTAATATTTTTAGCTGACGTAATAAATTGTACTGATTTTTTGAAATGGAAACGAGAGTAGGAAATCGTGTCTTATTGAGTGGCAAACTGATATTAACTTTGATTTAACTTATAGAGTATAACTTATAATTCAAGGAATGTGCCGACGAGGACGCTCAACCATGATTTAAACAACCCAACATACAGAGACTACAACTTTTAAACTTATGAACACGAAATTGAGATATAATTAGAAAGATTCGTGCAGACTACTACATTTATTCTTTCACTGAAGAACCCAAGGCTGAGAAACTATTTCCATGTAAAGTCAGACAAAGTGAGATTGCAAAACTTGATTGCTAGGGATAGCTATGAGCACTATCAAATTGATTCGGTTGCTCACTAAAGGTATGTAGTTACTCACTTCCAGCAACAGATATTAATGGTCATTAATATCATTTCTTCGATCGGTAGATTTTTGATGCCAACATGTTGTGAGACCTGAATGCGCCCAATGTGATGTTTGTTGAATGCCACAATCTTAACAGAACTTTTTAAATTTATTCGAGGTGTACTCAAAGCCATTATCAGTACGAAGTTTTCAAATTTTCGAATGAAAATCAGCCTCACTCGTACAACTGTATCGTTTAAACATTTCCAACACAATAAACGGCACGAAAAAATTTCCGGTGTCGCATGCACACGGTTGTATGCACCACACCCATCCGAATGAATTAATTGTTATGGTCGAGATGAACGACATTCATTGTTGATAGGAAACGGTTTTCTGGTTTCCTTAGACGAATGATTCGCACACTCTTAATTGATCGACGTTGACACTTTTATTCCAGTAGCCGAAAAATTAAGATGACCCATTCGTTCATGTCAAATAGCTTTTTCATACTGCGATGGAATATATGCAGAAAAACCAATGCGATTCCACCCTTTTTTCCGTGACAGCGCCCTTTTCTCTTTGCATGTATTGAAACGTTGAGTTTAGCGACAAAAATCTGCGCAGCCTGTTGTATATCACATAAATAAGAGAATATGTTTTCGTCATTTACCATGTGATGAATGATCATGAATTTAAACCGATCCTCAAATTGTTCAACCCCGCACCAACAAACCCACATCATATACTCTGTCCCCAAGAATGATGCGATGGGATGTCTTCTTGGCAACAGGATATTAAATAACATCGCCAGAGAAGAGAAGGTAAAGTTTATTGAACCGGTCGAGTGCCCATTAATTCTGACAGAGGACAAATGAAAGTCGATAAAGAAAAACTTCATATTTTCAAGATGCGTGAGAGGATGGCCTAAGAATTTTGGGGACCATTTCAAACCCTTTTGGATTCGGAATAATGGATTGAGATGCATGCACGATTGTTTCTCTGCAGCCAGAGGAGCATGATTATTCAACGAACGTATGTCATAAAGGTTGTGCGCTTCGGTTTAGTTGAGCCTAATAAATTTCCACCTTCTTAATGTTTCAAGCGTTTCTACAAAAGCCAGGAGATTATGTCAAACATTTTTGAATTCAGCTAGTGCATCCTATATAGTATAGGATCCACTACCAAACTGGTTTATAAAAAGTTGCTGGCAATTGATTCAAACAAGGATCTCGCGTTAGCCTTATTTTCCAAATGAAAAGTACTGAGCCAAAAATTTGTCAAAAGGCTTAAAATAGGGTATCTTAATAAACGACTTCCATGCAACTAATGGTTTCACTGAATCAATTCAAATTTAAATTTTTAAGCCAGCTGTTACTAGAGAGATAAAACTATCACTTGTCAATATAGTATATGATGCGAGCCCTTTTATCGTGGAAATCTCCTAGTAATCGCCGACATCTTGCAAGGGTAAAGAAATGCAGTCCAAAAATCATTCAGGCTTAATCGGAAAAGAAATTAAGGTTAAAAAGAAAAGAAAATTCAGACCAAAACAGTTGACCTGAACTGCTCGATGTTAAACGGCATTATGGAGTTCGTCTTTCTAGTACAAAATTGAAATAAACTCAAAGAAACGAAGAAATACTTTTCCAGCTAGCGAGGATTTGGGAGTGGAAGATTTAATTACGTTCACAAAAAAGACATTCAGGCTTTTTCTTTTGTCTGAATGGTTTTGGCCTAATTTTTTGGAGGCAACTTTTTCAAATAAATTGATAGTAAAGATAGAAAGAATTATTGTTATTTTAAAGTAAGCGGACATAATCACCATTCACCAAGATAAATATTTTCATTTGAGAAGTTGAGACAAGACGTGGCTTAATCGAAACTAAATTATGTTGCAAATCTAGTAAAGTCATTTGCTTATCTAATTATAATTTAAATGTCAAATATGTTCATTGAAATAATTCAGAATTCGATTTAATTTGAAAACTATTCAATTCTCTTGGGACCAAGAATTTAGAATTTGATTATAAAAGGATTTTTGTCAAATATTTAACCTTTAAATTAATATTCAGCTTAACCAAAGGCTGTCCCTTAAAAATATTTAAGATTAGGGTAACGTAATAAATGAATACATCCCACATAAAATACAAATATCGATTATCATCCACCAAAAAATGTAAAAACTCATCTTCAAAAGAAAAACTTTTTGGAGAATCAGAAATTCACAAAAAAAGGCCTAAAAGTCATGAACAAAAAATTCAATCTCAAAAGCCACCCATAAATAATTTTCTTTCTGTTATCCAGCCTTCCAATTTACGAGTACGTATGTATATACTTTCCCGCACATTTCTTTTTTATCTTATAACCGTGTAACACAATTTTTTTTTGCCTCTTTACGTAATTATTTCAAGGTTAGGTTAAATCTACAAAACATGTAACGTACTATATAATCTCAAATAATTTATAAACATTTTTGTGTTACAAAAATTAGGTCATAACCATAATATAATAAGAGCAAATAGATAATAAAAAGAAATCTGCTTTATAGCTTTATTTTTACTTACTTTCTTTATCCTCAATTTTCATTTTATCTAATGTAGGTACATCCCTATCGTTATAGATAATAGCACCGACAGCACCATGATTAAACGCATGCTTAACTTTAATCTCAAAATTACAGTAACCCCTTCTGATTAGTGCAATCCACTTGTCAACCGGAATATTTTTCATATTAAATCGACTGTAGCATGCTGTATGATTATTTGGATCGATCATCGATGAGACATGTACCAGCGGCCCGGAAACATTTAATATTTTGCCTTCACCAAATTTTCCAATTTCACCGCCACCATATCTTAGTACATCATCTAGTCGATATGTAAAATTAATATTTGCTAGATAATAACTGTCGATTGTCATGATACGTTCCTCGGCTGGTAAAGCAAATGATGTGACACCACCTTCGATCGATGATGATGCTGATGAGGCAGCGGCTGATGATGAGGACGATGATTGTATGTCATCGGGAACTTTTTTATAAAATCCTAGTGTATCATCGTTTGATAAGCAATGCGCGGTTGAAATGATTGAAAATACGATTATTTCGGTTAGCTTGAACATCATCGTTACTGTTATTGTATTATGTTAGCTTATATGGCATTTGAATATGTGGTATTCAAGTAAAGCTATAGCGTTGTTTTTTTTATAGAATGTCTTCTGTGTATCGGTTTATTGTATCCTGGAAAGAAATTAAGAAAACAATAATTATTTTATTTGTTAGTAAATGATTTATCAAAATACAATTCAACCTGGCCTAAGATTCCTGACTTCTAGGTTCTAGCCATAACTATATGGGAAAAAAAAACCGGATTATTGTCATGTTCCTATAATTCGCGTTTTGTTGTTTTAGATGTAATATAGCAAAGATTATTGCAAATTTGAAAAATTTCTCAACATGCAATTACCTATATACATTAATAATTAACATGCGACAGGTATTGGCTCACTGCATAAATAGCAGATAAAAATTGTAGGCAAGGCTAAAGCGGACCTAAATCTTAGCCGGTAGTACTCCTGAGGCGACGACGAAAAATCGCTTATAAAGATAAGCTGGAAACTTTCCGGAAAGAACCAAGGTGCGAACTTGGTTGATAATTGTTGGATTGCTTCTTCATCTGCAGATGCGATAATGATAATAAAAACGAATATTTTTGTAAAGAAGCTTAAAAAATGAAAAAAAGTTTGTATTGGTTTCTATACTATAGAGCTAGGTACTCAAACTCCTTTTAAAAACTATACCAACATAAGACTGATGAATCTAAATCTGGAGCATACGAGGTCCTTTATTAGCATGAGGCCAATCGATTTTAATCCTGCTTCTAAGAAAGCAGGTTCCTATACTCTGGAATAAAGGAAACACGACAAACACATTATCGACAAAACAGATGGCCTGGACATGGCCGACACGTGATTTTGAAACAACACCATTTTGTCAGATTTCCAGATTTTTCACATTTTTCGCAAATTTCAATTTAAACTGCTATATAAGCCGTACGAGAACTGGCCACAAAATGAGGATTGATTTGAGAATTACCGGCAGTAGTAGTAATGGTAAATGTGTGTGTGTTCGAACGTCCTTTTTTTTTAGTTTGTCATTTAACATGATGCAAATAAGAGAGATAACTTGACACAGGTTGAATTAACGTTATATCGACGGTTTCGAAATTTTCTGTCCTATTCCGAGCTTTCTAAGTTTATTATTCGAAATTTTATAGATTAAGCTATATTCGAGATTTTTGATATTATTCGAGTTAATCATAGCACCCAGTTATATTATCTTACAGAGAAGAGATTCTCAAAATTCAAGATTTTTGAATTTATCTAAATTTCCAAATTTAAATAGCGTTGGACAGATATAGCTTGACATAAAAGTTATACCAACGTTTCGACATTGTCATATTTTCTAGATTATTCGAGATTTTGCGAGGACTGCATGGTATTTTTCAGACTATTTGAAATTCTTAGTAATTTCCTGGTATTTCCAGTTATTATTTTTTCAAATGTCGAGATCATTCTAGAATCCTAAGATTAACTAGCTACTCAAGATTTCCCAAAAAATGAATGCACGGGGAAGTAGCAAAGCAAAGTTGCGATGGAACAAAAATTTAAAAAAATAAAGTTTTGAACTCTTGGTTCTAGCGTAATGTTTGAAAATAAAACAAAAAATTTAAGATACTTAAAATGGTTGGTGATTAATAGAATGTGACACATAAAGAAAGAGATGAGAATAAGAAAGGTATGGAACAATGATGTCCTTTCCGTTCCGTTCGTTTTTCATCTGCTTCGCCCTAGCCAGTTTCGCCTACTCCAAAATTTAAACGTAGGGCCCAAGTTTTTTTTTTTCACTGGCGCTACATCCCATAGAGGGATTTGGCCGCTTCATTTGAAGTTTTTCGTAATCGTATTTTCTTTAACAGGTAATGAGTGATTAATTCATTGATCCAACATTAACCAGCCGTGATTTTTTCATCACCCGCCGGGAATCGAACCCGGGACCTCCGGAGCTTAAAGCAAGCATGCTAACCACTGTGCCACCGGGGCGGCTATAAACACACATATTTTTGCTTTGCCGGTTTAATTTACGAGTAGTTTTTCAAAAAATCAATTTAAATACAAATGCAGGAAAATTAAATACAAATTATTTAAACGAATGTCAAATAGCATCAATGTTTTGTTTAGAATGTCAAATAGCATCAATGTTTTGTATCGAAATATGGTGAATTTAATAACACAAAACAATTTTTATATTTTAAAATGTTTATAAGTCGTTTATCGATGCGTTCGAACTTCGTAGCCATAAAATTAAAAGTCAAACATTATTGTAACCTTTATCACGACGGTAATGACATCTGATGTACGGAAACAAAAACAAACTCATTTTGCATGCCCCATTAAGCGTATTTCCTTGAAAAATTTACAACAACAATTGCATAGGATAAACCCTCGCAAGAATAACATTAACCCAAAAAAATATTGGGTTAAATTAAACCCAATTCTAATTGTTGGTTATGATACCTGCCACCAGGTCATATTACATATTAAATTTATATTTTATTTCGAAAAGTTGGCTTTTGCCAATTAAATCAAATTGGCTATTTTCTTGGGAAACAATACAGTGTTGCAAAACGTTACACGAAACGTAACGCAATAACGAAATAACGAAATAAAATAGCGTTATTTATCATAATTACGTTTTATAACGTTATATAAATTAAATTGTGTTACAATAACGTTAAACGTAACGATAACGTAAAAAACATTTCGTTTTTCGATTTTTTTTTTTTAAATACATAGACTTTTTTGTACGGACTTTCTATGAAATTTTTCTTAAAAAAGTGCCATCTAGAAATGAGTTCGTAACATCTGAAAATGTATTTAAATTTTAGTGCAATTTTTTTAATTGAGTTCAATTGATGAGATCATATCATGACAATATTGTAAAGTGTAAAATTGATTAACGCCTGATGGAGGATTTTTGTTTTTTCCTTTTCGTAATCTGTTTATTTGGCGTTTTGTTCGAAGAAACTAACCAAACTATAAATAATTTTTTTCCGCTGACGCTATGCACCCGATAGAGGGATTTGGCCGCTTCAAGATAAAATCATTTTTTTAACGGATACTGAATCGAATCAGGAACCTCCGGAGCTTAAAGGAAGCAGGCTAACTAACCATTGTGCCATCGGGGCGGCACCCGGCGCTATAAATAATAGTTCTAATATTTTATTTGATTGTTATTTTATCGATAAAAATAAAAATTAAAAAAAAATAATATCCACAGCATGGGAAGAAAAATACTAGAATAAAATAAAAGTAGTCACAAACACTTTGTGATGAAAAAGATAAAAGTAAATGCAAATTATGTGAAAATGAACTTTTAATTCCTGGAACTGATATTGGTAATCTGAAATCTAAATTCTGATCTAAATGTTAAAATAACGCAATTATAACGTTATAACGTAACGAAATAAAATCTTTTTCTGTTGCATAACGAAATAACCTAACGAAAAAATAAACATAATGTTATAAAAACGAAATGTATAACGTTATGATTTTTTTTTTCGTTTTGCAACACTGGAAACAAATAAACCCAAAATAGTTTGGATTCAATTTTGGTCAACAAAATACGCTAATTGATGGAATAGAAAGTTCAATTCCTCGTATAGTTTGCCTACTTCACGCATTACATTATTTTAGTTCTTTAGATTGGCTTTGTAAAAAAAAAATATTTTTTGTATCGTATCGTATTGGCCATCTAACTTGACGGCGATTTGGTCGTGTTGGCGATATGGTTGACCGATACTTGTGGTTGTATGGGCCATTTGCCTTGTCCGCAGAAGTGATTCTATTGGCCACCTGTATTGTCGGTCATTTGGTCGTTACAGCTAAATGGTTGTCGGCGAAGTAAGCGGACGGGGGATACTTGTACCTAGACAGATGGCTGACTACAAGACTGTCATCAAAGTGGTTCTGTCGGTCATCCTCGGTGATGTGGTTGTGTAGGGAAGCTAACAAATATTGTGTTGTGGAGTAAGCAGAAACACACTCTCCTTATGGTTAGTGAGAGAATGCGATGCTAAAGCTCACCATTCGACGTGAGAGAGTATACAAACAATAACCGCAGTGAAGATATACCCTTTAGTTGAGATTATTTTCAAAAAAAGCCGTGAGCAAACTTTTGTTAATTCTCTTCGCCAGAACGGGCCTATAATTGGTTCCACTCTGGAACACAAAGATGTCGTCCTCCTCAACAACAAGGAAGGAAGTTTTGTACATTCTGCCCTCCAACAATCAGACGTATGTGGAGAGCATCAAGCCAGTGTCTGCGTGAGTGTCAAATCAACTAAATATGTCTTTGAAAACCTTGCAAATGTGATTTATAACACCAATAACACATGAAATCAATTAACTTAAATTTTTCATTGTAAAAATTATTGTTATTCTTGTTTTCCCAAGTAGTCTGTCAGTCTACGCCTATTCTCACTTCTGATCAAGATTTTTATTTTAACTAAAATTTCGCCAATTGGGACTGTTCAGGTAGTTAAATTATTTTAAAATTGGTTAAAATATACTTTACAATTTTACATGCGGAGTCTTCGCTAAAGAAAACGAACTTTCTCTTTAAATTCCAAATGAACGGTTTGCTTTGCGCATTTACTTGTTATTTAAATTTCAAAATTACTTTCACAGGTTTAACTATTACAATACAATGTGGGTAAGTACATTTCGCGATAAACCGATGAGTGAGCAACCCAACAGGTTTCCTATTATTAATTGGCACAGAAGTGAAACAATTGGATATAAATTCATTATGAAGTGTCAGGATATCAAACAATACAATCATGGTAGACCAATCCAAATCATCAAGGATCATTCTAAAATTACATTATAATTAGTAAACGATAAGTAATTTTTTCAGTTTTCATATTTGAAACGAGACCGATGGGTCAACCCAATTTCAGCTCAATTCGACGATAAGCTCGGCCTTGCTGCAATACTCGAAGAATTTCAGCGGCTTTTGTTGCATTTATGAGTTCCATCTGTTTTTACAGTTAGGATTAAATTTTTTCATTATAATTCGTCAAAAAAAATTATTTTACCTGAATTTATTGAAAAGGCCCTTAAGGGCGCAAAATAATAATTTTAATTTGTCTAGCAGTATACAAATTGCAGTCCCCCCCCCCCCCCCCCCCCGCATACTAAAAATTCTACTGCTTAACTATATGATCATGCGCGGTTTTCGACGATTCTCGGTTTTGAACTGCCGTTGATTCTGTTTTGTTTTGAGACATGCTACTACAAAAAGTTTATTTGTTGATATTTTTGGATTGTTCTGCCCCAAAGGAGAATGAGAGAGATGAGAGTATTGCGTTGAAACGTGTGATCAAAAAGTTAAGCCACTATATGTGTACGCAGCCTGGTGTCTTTTTCAGATTTTTTAATTTAAATTGTCCTATCTGGTATAAGAGTGTCTTCTATAACCACTAACCACTTTTCACTTTTTGAGTGAAAATTGATTTTCCGGTTCTAATATAGAAAGAAGTTTTAATTTGTATTTTTTCTAAAATATTCAGAAATGTTAGAACTTTAAGCCTAAATTAAAAATATATCGACATTTTATTTGCAAGGTAAAGAAATTTTAGCCGGAAGTCTAAAACTCGATTTCTCGAAAATTTTACAAATTACGTACATAAAGCAATCGGTTCTCAATACAAAATTTATTTTCCTCACGCCAGAGATGTTTCTCGCCAGAGAAGGTATGTCGTTGGAAAAATTGGCAAAATTTTCACAGAAGTGTTGTTAAAATATTTTTGTATAGCGATATTTAACTCTAAGTCGAAGCTAATCTCAATCAGGTTGTTAAGCTCTACCTCTGCAAATTCAAAATGGAGCCAGAACAATGTAATGGTGGTGCATTATTTGAAAGCTGATGTAGAAAAGTATAAGCTTCCCAAAATGTGATGCTCTGCATGCTTTTGTTTATTTTAGATGATAAAACAAAAAGGTTTTTTTCCCGGAAAATATTTTTGCAGAAAAAAATGTACTTTTCGTAACCGCCATTTTTTTTTGTTTCCCCTTATTTTTTTTCTTATGCCATACTGCAATATGCCGTTTTGAAAATACCGTTGTGTATCTTATGTCATAGTGTCATATTCCCTAATGAAATATACCTTACTGAAACATGCCACAATCAACGGATCCCAGTACCCATATGACCAAATGTCTATGGGGAACTGAGTGTAGAATTGTATTCCAAAAAAATCTGACGATTTCATCTGGATCCCAAAACTTTTAGAAAATAGTAAGCCCCCTATAGACACGATCTGATTTGATCATTCAAAATTAATTTCTCGGTATTTCGTACACATATCGATACCTATATAAGAGCAAACCAGTGCGATGTCCATTTTTACAATTTATGGTAAATACAAATTTAGGTTTTCAGAAAGGCATTCTTTATCATTTATGGTTCTGTTATTTCGTACTATCATTTATAGCACTATTTCCAAGGCATTGAATGGAATTTCCAAATATTTTCCAATTTAGAGACATTCTTGTGGACATTCACAAAATATGCACATATCACTTGTGTGCTCTAAGGCAGCGTTTCCCAAACTATGTTCCGCGGAACACTGATGTTCCGTGGATGATAAACAGGTGTTCCGTGAAAAATTCTAAATATACTAAAAAATTCGAAAGCAGATTCTAAAGTCTCCAAACTAATTTTAGAACTTTTTCATAATTTACAGTCAAGCTTTTTCCAAAGTGCACTGATGATAACTCTTGGATTAGGAACCCATTTGTAATAACAGATAAGCCAGTAGCTTTCAGCGCAAGTGATTATAGAAAAATAGTGTCTAAAGGTCGCTGCACGAGTATGGATATAAATCCGTACAATCTGAATCCGAACGAAGTTAGTAACTTAAAGTGCATAAAAAGCAGTTGCACTTTATTATAATTTTATTTATTTTTTAATAAATTGTATTTTTTATTTAATTTAGTTTATTTATATAAATTAACATTTTTAAATTTATTATTTTTCACCACACCACGCGAGTTGGGCGGCATGTCGCCGCGGTGAAATGTGAGAACAGACAGACTGATTAGAAAAAAATATTTTAATTTTATTTTGTGTTGTCTCTTCATGTGGAAGAGACAGTAGCTTGTTGGTTGTATGCGTTCGTCCCCAAATGGCAATGTCAACGTTGAGCGGCGTAAGACGTTGCATTGGTGGTTGGGTGAACTCAGACGCCAATGTAAGTGATACATTGTGGCGGAGCACGCATGAGTGGGCCGCTACAAACATATTTCACCTTTTACTAAATAAATTCCCGTAAATTCGTCTATTTTACTTACCAACTTCTCTTTGCTTTTAGTTTCAATAATAATAAATATACATATGACAATTTCAATAATAATAAAATAACAAATTTTTTTAAAAATCGAAAAGTCATGAATAAGCAAACAAACAAACAGTTGGGGAAAAAATACCCGTAATACATATTTTTTGGTATGGTTATGTTGGTTTTCTGCGGATATTTTGCTTAATGTTGAAATAATTTTAACTCTAGAGGAGAAATAGAGGAATATTTTTTTTGGTCACGTGACAACATTTAGGTAATTTCATTGGATGAATGTAGAACCTTAACTGTAGAACTGTCCAAAGACCCAAAGATAGTTGGGAAAAATGGTTTCACTTGCACAACGAACCGATTAGTCGAGTAGTTGGGTTCGACGACAGGACATTATACAAAATAAAATTTGGTCGTAGCAATATGTACATTAATTTGATCAGTGTAGGTCTATTTAACACGTTCACGACCATAGGACGCATATATGTATGCGTCCTATAGTTTTCTCCATAGACCAGGGACGCATATATGCGGCGCACTTTTTTATGTAAGTAATAGCTATTTTAAAATTTCTATATTGGTTTAAAGATTCTCTTGAATTGTTTTTCGGCTTAGGGGAAAAGCTCGTATATGCATCATCTCATACTATTAATAACGTCACAAACCCCTACAAAAATCTTAAATAAAACATTTATTCTACCATTAGGCTTTAATTACCTTATTTCGTGCAAATTTATCATCTGGTTTATGCCCCCTAGCTTGAGCACCTCGGTCGTGAACGTGTTAAACTGATCTAAAAGTATAATTTGGATAAGAAACAAATTTGATTTGCTGTTTGTTTTGCTTTACAAAATTTTTGATTTCAAGAACAAATCAGGTTCCTATACTACACGGCACTCAAGCCAGCACAAAAAGCACTTACTCGTACATGAAATTCCAAGTGTGTAGTATACCAGGTAAATAAATATTCTCTTTCAAACTTGATATTTTACCCTCTAAACTAATATTTCAGTTTTAACCTGAGATCAGACTTGTTTTAATCGCGTTTTAGAAATAATTCTGATTTAATTACCCCGCAAGGGTAAATTTTATTTTAACATGTAAGTTCAAGTCGTACTAAAATTCCTGTGTTGAAAAGTCTATTTTCAATCAAATTAAAAGTCGAGTTTAATTCGAACTCTAAACTTAAGTTAAATTTATTGATAAGGTATCTTGAGTAAAATAAGTTTTGTAATAACAAATTCGTTATTATTTTTTGTTTTTTAAGAGTTCGCGCACGCACCCAGCCCCCGCCCTTTATAATTATACTAAACAAACAAAAAATAAAGAATTTATCAAAAACAAACAAAAATCTAGTAAAAACCGCATTATTTCAGTTCATGAGGTCGAAAAATGCGCTCGTGTCGCACCATGTTGCAAATTAATAAATTAATAAGTGCGCGATAAGAACTTAATGAACTATTTTAGTTTTATCATCGACACATTTTCTGTCTACAACTTTATGTATACAATAATACCGCATTCATTCATTTAGTATGTATGTATAACAAAATATATAATAAAATATTAATTCGGTCGAATATCTAGGTGAAAGTCAATTTACAATTTATTACTAACAATGTAACAATAAACCCAACACAGCTTGCAGCAGCAGCAATAAGAATAAATATGAAAATATTTAAATATTTAGCTTAAGCTTAATAATAAATAAGAAGAAGATAATGAAATATTTTATTGCTTCATAATTTATTTGTACTACTATAAAAAAAAATGTTTAGTTTTGTATACATCTTTTATTATGTTTCGGTTTCTTAAATGATATGATACGCGCTGTTGATGCTTCTCAATATTACGCGTATGTGTATATATAGACGAGACAAACATTATGGTATTCAACATTATGGTTACTGTCTGTTAAAAGTATCGAAATCTAGATTTATTCTAAATATGTATAGCTATGTATAATAATTTGTATATATAAAACCAGACAGTGGCCTAAATATGTGATGTGTCACAACGCATAATACACAAAGACGTATTAATTACAAAACCACAACAAAAATCAACATGAGTACAAAACGAACTTTAGATGCAATTAATGAAATAACACTATGAATGTAGCTGACTCGGTATTCAATTTTACTTAATTATAATTAAATGCGAGCCAAGCGTCAAAGGTTACTTGAATGAAGGTATAGAGTATACGATTACTATATACGTATTACGTGTATACTGCGCTGGTTATTGTTAGTATTTCGCAAAATGCGCGAACAATTTCTTGTGATGGTTTTGCATTGGTGGCATTGAGGCACATGTCAAATACATATGTTTATAGAAAAATATAAATTTACAACAAACATTATTTTAGACAGAATAAATTATTCGATCACGGAGATAATATATTCAAATCGACTTGGAAGATCTACTATAAATAACATTGTGGGTGTGGTTTAGCCTTGCCAATTGCTGATATTTATGCATTTTTTTATGAATTTTGCATAATTTGTAGATATAGGAAGTATTTAAGTAGAGAAGACAGTATTATCTATTGAGGTTGTTGATCTATCGAAATGTTGTTATTTATCTACTAAATTGGCGTGACTAATCTAAATTAGGAAATTTTATTTGCGTAACCTTGTCTCTCTCTATTTTAATCAAACTTGTTTTTATCAACGAAATTTATGAGTCAATCATCTTAGAGCTGGATATCATCTATGTATACATATTGTTTAGAATTGCAAAAAAAAAAATATCGATTATTCTGATAGACGTCATGTTATATATAATCTTATGCAGAAAAATAAATTTTATAGATTTGGTTGCTTGGAACCAACATGTGACATCGCGCACTTACACATGTATATGAATGTAAGCTTATGGCTTATATTATATGCATTAAAATTTTAAAAATAGTAGCAACTTTACTTATAGCAATCACAAACTTGTATTTTAAAATTGACCATGAAATGTTGTTTACTTATAATATAGGTATTTACTACCAGAAATTCAACAATCTCGAAAGTCACATGTTACACTAATTTTTACGATGGACAATGTGTGATTACAATAAATTAAATTGTGTGTTAAACCCGCGATGCCAATAACCCAAAAACTTGATAATTTATTAATGAATTTAAACGGCCGATCCTATAGAAAAAAAAAAAAAATTCGTCCAGTCCTTTAAACACAGTTTCGTTTCTAACTGCCGTGTTATACTCGGATGTACTCGTTTCAATTGCAAACAGTAAAAAATAGAATTTGGCAAAGTATTTTCATAATTAAAATTTTACTTATCGGCTGTCAAGTGGAATTGAAACGTAATGTAAATAAAAAATTTATTAAGAGAACTAAGAGTTAGCCTAGGCTTTGTCAATAAACAGCCGTTTTCGGTTTTAGGTTTAAAAAAAACAGCGGTTTACAGCTGTTTTCTATTTCTTACAAAGTTCTTACGAATAAGTCACATGAATTTTTCGACAGTGCTTTTTTTTCGAAAATATCGAAAATTTTCCTATTATGAAATTAAAAAAGTAGGTGACCGCGCTTTGTTTTAGATAATGTCGAACAATATACGATTGCTTGAGGTGACGAAGGTATGTTCAATAATAAATCGTGATATAATAAAATTTCTGTTATTTAATTTGTAATGTATATATTTTAATTTTCCGTTTAATTTTGTAAATTAATATTAAATGGGACAATTTAAACGGGCATACAAGAAAAATTTTTTGGCGACACACATTAGCATCAAAAATAATAAATTGGCATCACAAATAATATTTTGGCACCACATATGAAAAAACAAACAAATATTTTTGAAGGACATTATTAAATACTGTGGCGACAAACATTGACATCAAAATTAATAAATTGGCAACAAATATAATATTTTGGAACAGAAAAAAATAATTTTTAGAGTAAAAAAAAAAATCGGGACAAAAAATTAAATTTAATCGATACAAATTATTTAATATTTGATGGGGGATCGATATAAAATATTGCAGTGTCATTAATAGATTCTATATAATCCGCTCCTACGTGCGGCACGCAGTGCGACATGTTTGCCTATCCTGGCTCCTACGTCCCTCGAAGTTTAAATCTAAGGCCCCTCGGAGGGCTAAGCGGGGGGGGGGGAGCGAAGCGACCTCCCGCGTGCCCGTGAGAGTTACCGAAGCCGTTAGCCTCTACAATTCTAAGTTAAATTAGGGATCTCCATTTTCCAGAATATTTTAAAACTAATTTCAATTTTTTAATTTTTAATTTATTTATTTATAAATTTGTTGCCAGTTAATTATTTTTGTCGCCCAAAATGTTTATTTCGATGCCCAAAAAATAATTTTTTGTGTACCCTTCCAATAGTGCCAAAAAATTATAAATGTTGCCAAATTATTATATTTTGTTCCAAAAAATTAATTTTATGATGCCAAGAAATTTTTGTTTGTTGCTCATTAATTTGTGCCGTTTTATTATTTTTTTGTATCTCAAATATTATGATAATTTTTTGTGTGCCGGTTTATTGCCAGCCATATTAAATTATGTTTTTATTTTGTTTTGTAGTTTATTTTTGATATTGCCGAATAATTCATAATAACTATTTTCGACGTTGTCGATTTGGTCGATATTGTCGAAAAAAGCACTATCGAAAATTTCATAATAAACGCCCTGAATGTAACATTTCATTTCCTTCCGAACACCTTTCATCATTCGAGGGATCAATAAAACACACAATAAATAATTCGAATTTACGTTAGCATGATGTTGATTCTGAGCCGTTTGCATTTAGCATTTGAGGTAAAATTGTTCATATTTTGTAATACACCAATCCGTAGCTGATATTTTTTCAAAGACGTTGGAAATACTTTTTGCTAATATCACTCACTATTCCAACAATCAATTCAAATTTTGATTTGCATTTAAATTACCAAAATGTCGATTTTCTATATTTTATCTGCACTGCAAAATCTTGGATTGTTGCGTCAAAACAGAAAGTAAAATTAATTTCAACATTTGTACTGTACAATGTTCGTTCGGAGGAACACAATAAAAGTACTAGTTTTACGTGAAAACATTTTTATCGGCTCGGATTAACCATCAAATTACTTATAAGAATTTTGAGGATGGAGGAATCGAGTTGAGGAAATTCCGGTACGAAAGAAAACGAAACAGTATTTAGTTTTTACACAACACGGAGTACACTCAAAAATATTGTCGTTTTTGTCTCACTTGTTTAAGAACAACTGTAAAACTTAGGTAATGCTACACTCCTGAGCAACTAAATCGACCTTCAGCGCTCACAGAAAGGGCAAATTTTTTAAAACGGCTTAACTGATTTTCACAATACAATATTTTTTTGAAAGCCTAATATTTTTACTTTAAAATGACACTATTTTCATGAGAATTGGTTCAGTACTTTTTTTTATAATGAATTTTGAATGAAACCACAACCAAAATTGATGATTATGAAAAAAAATATTGGGGATATTTAAATTACAACAAAAAATTCAAGCAAAACAAAAACAATTTTATTGGTTAATACTTAGTATTGCCCCCCCCCCCAGCCTTGCGTATATAACGGTCTATAAAGGTTCCCCATTGCCCTTATTAAAGTGTTGACAAAGACTTGGGGGATCGCACCCCATTCCTCATTCAACGCAATCTTGTGGTCACTGATGTTAGATGGTACCGGATTTCTGACTCGAACCCTCCCTTTAAGTTCGTCCCATAATTGCTCAATTGGATGCATGTCTGGCCGTCTTGGAGTGAAGTTGGCTTCCTTTAAGCGTCTTATTACTGCCATGGACTAACAGCTACATCTCGAACTTGTCTGAGCTCCTGCTCCACACCGACGAGCGTGAGATGGCGCTTTCGCAGTGAAGTTAGGACGATAAATCGATCGTCACTCTCAGATGTACACCGATACCGGCTGGTATGTGGTCTCCGATTGAAGGTGCCACTTTCCTGAAACCTTCTGGATACTCTTGAGACAGCAGATTGGTTCATGTTAAGCTGACAAGCGACTTCTCGTTGATTCCGTCCTTCTTGCAATAAAGCAACAACTTGTGCGGCTTTTTCTGGAGTAGTATCCATGATTTTGAAGAAACAACGAATGAAACTGGTAGAGATTTGTTCAGGTCAACGTCTGATAAGTGACTGATAGCAAATATCGGTCAACGTGGTATTATACAGGAGATTGCAGCATGCCATATTGTCCAAAATAATTTCTGCTTTTTTAATAATAGTCAGGCCCATCCAAATTATTTTTTTTTATCCGAAAAGACAACCTTATGACGTGATCTTTACTGCTTGATGTATTCCTTTGCTACATATAAGGAAAAACGATATCCGTTTCAACCAATGAGTCGGTAAAAACAAAATACAAAATGCATGTTAGGCCAGCGAGGCTTTAAGAACATTTCGTTCAGTCACGTTTAATTTATCTGTCACTTAACAGAGCGAAAATTAATGCACAAGCTGATGCCGCATACTTGGAAACAGTCGTCAGTAACTTTTTTGGTAATTTCGCAACAGAATAATTATTCTCGTATGAATAAAAAAAAAAATATTTTTTTTTAAGTTGGTAGGTGGGGAAAAAATTAGCAAAAAGATGAGAAAATTTTATATCCGTCAAGTTCTTCTAATAACGTTGAATTTTTCATTCTTCGTACTGTACATAGATTCTGGTTTGATGAGACTTTTTTTGAATGGGATTTTGTACTAGAATTTCGATTTTCCACTGAATTTCATTCCACAAATTTGTATTTTCGTTATGTTTGCGAAATAATTTTTTTAGTACTAGTTCTAAATGCGATAAAATGTTAAAAATGGAAACTACTATCCGATGCATTAGTAATTGTGATGAGGAAAATTTAAGGTAACGTTTATGTTTGTTGCCATGTAAAATCAATGAAAATTACTTTTTTGGAATTTTTTTTCTCTTATTTGATTGAGTTATAAATAACGTTTCATTTGATATAAATTTCATAAAAAAATTCATAACTGTAATGCAAATAAATTCAATTAAACTTGATGCAAAAGTATTTGTGATTGATATTTTTGATGCATAAGTATTTGTGATTTGAAGAAAAATTTAAAAATAATTAGTAAATCAATTAAATTTAAAATTATTTTTGACTAATTAAATAGTGATTTAGTCACTTATAATTTGTGGAACATTGGAACATTTTTATTACGTCTCTATCCCGCCTCGGAATTGGCCCAAAAATTTGTTCATATAATCGCATCGAATCTTATCCCACACGGTTTTTATAGCATCCTTTTGTAAATGTTTGGTCTTGCTAGATTGCGAACATCTTCCGCTTTCATTTAAACCCCCGCAAGGATAAATCGGAACTCTGCCTTGGCCTAGGCAACTAATTATGTTCAATATTTTTATTTAATTTCGAAGCAATGAGACTTCTTGTGTATGAGAGCGTTATTGTGCTGAAGAGCAAATTTAGGGCCGACGCGGCGTGAAAGTAATTTTAAATGTTAATTATGTTTTATACCTATAAGAACGCAAAGAGTTGTTTAAACTTTGAACCCATTTTTCGGATTATTAATTAATCGGGCACAGATACAATTCTAAACTACTGAAATCTTAAATAGAAATCCTTCAAAATTGGAAAACAATTTCGTTTAAAGTAAGTTAATGGTTTCCACGCCTATCGTAATTAACCCAGTATTGTTTAATATTAATTTGTGGGCAGTCGAGGTTTTTAACACCAATGCGTAAATACCAAAGTGGTCACATTTTGCATCATAACATTCGTGGTTTTCTCCAGTCCATATGCAGTATCCTTCTGGACGCATTTCTGTTTTATTTACTGAATGCAATTTAAGTATATTTTATGCGGGAAATCGCTTCTTTTAGTTTATTCTCTGCTTAAGCTCCAGGTTATTCCAATTCTAACAGACATATTTAGTGATTTTGGTATAACCCATAAAAATTACAATCTCGCCTGAAACTTATTTTGGTTTTTAAAATTTTAGGTTGCTAATCTTATCAAAACCAAACCTATCTACATTAAATGAAACGATCATATGCTTAACAAGTACCATCATTTATTATCTCGGATACTAATTATTTTATAAACCTAATAAAAACATTATCTGATCCACAAACCAAAATTTAACTAATAAAATGTATTATCTTTATAAAATCATCTTCCAATTAAAGATTCCATTATGTAAAAAGTACTAAGCATATTCTTTTATGATAATGAATAAGTTTCGTAACACATTATATTCTCTCTACATAAGAGACTCATAAAAACCACAAAGCTTAAGCATTTATACGATTTCTTCGACCTATTTATTTTTACGATCCGAACATTTCTTATGTATAATCGTACGAGTCTATATTATAGTGTTAGGTAAGTGCCGATTCTAGTGTAAATTTAACTATCGGATAACTAATTTAAATTTCGAAATATGTTTCGTTATCATGGAATGTATATAGACTCTTTAAAAAATACATATAAACAAAATCCCAGGAAATTGATATCTCCCATGTAGAGTGACAGTTTTTTTTTTTTTTGTAAGGTGCTAATGTATATATTAAGTAAGTATTCTTCATAGATCAGCAAGTCAGTGACACTTAATTTTTTATTTTGGTTTATAGTACTCGTATAAACATACCACAAATATTTGGAGATTGTTGACAAGGAAATCCGACAGCAGCCACCTAAAATAAATATCAATGAATTGAATTTAACTTTTTAAAAACAAGATTTTTATCTTTAAATTGTAAATAAAAAACATTGTCCTTCGCATCAAAATTGTCATACGTTTTTTTTTTTTGCTAATAACCTCATCTGCCTACCGCCTTTATACATATATAGAATGTACGAGTTAGAGGTATAAAGTTTGTCGCCTGCAAAATTTCCACTGTATAATATATATCAAATTATGAACTAATAAATTTTGTTTTCCTTATGTAACAATGACGATTCCATATAAGCGCTCATAGTAAGCAAACCCGTTTCATTAAACAACTTATATGTTTTGCAAATAATATGCAAATATTACGCGATTAATAATAAAAATAAAATTACTTCTTGTCTACCTTCAATCTAGTTATTTTATATACATTTTAAAATAATTTCAAAAGTCTATAGTCTTTCTAAGCTCAGCGCTTACGACACAAAACTAAACATAAGGCGGAAAACAAGTATTACAATACTAATAACAATATTTCTATTTGATAACCTTAAATGAAACGTATGTATGGAACAATGTTAACTACCTTTCAGTGTTCAAACGTATAAAGTATAATAGAAATTTCCTTTAAGTGCTAAACAATAATAAATAAATAGAAATGAAAATATTTACAGTGTGCGTTTTTGACAACACTAAAAATGTATTTTTAATAAAAACGTCTTATCTTTCCGACACATTAGCGTCGTCTTAAAGAGAAAGATAAAATATACATACTTGATACATTGTATTGTTGTTCCTTTGAATATTTTAAGTTTGTTGACGACAAGAAGGTCAATCGAAAATGTAAATTACTTTACTTCCGATATAAAAATGAAATGTGTTTTATATTTATGTAGATTTCTTTTCATTAGGATCGTAAAAAAATATTGTTTGGATAATTGGCAATTTTTCAAGAAATTATGAATTCTTATTTATGGCTTTTCCACAATGCAGAGTGCCTCTTTTTTAACAGATTCTTCTTTAATTCAACTCAATTTAAAAAACGTATATTTGTTTTAAAATATCTCCGAAATCAGCGAGATTTTACTGTAAATTAAATATTTTGAATTCAATCACACCCAAAAATAATCAAAGGTGTGCTAATTGGAAAACCAGAAACGAATATTCAATTATTGGACATTATTATTAGATTAAAAATAAATTTAAGAATTCTTTTGTTAGAAAAGTATTCAACTAACTTACACTTACGCTGCCGCCAGAAATTACTTTAAAATGTGTATACAATCATTTTTTTGTTTGTTTATTTAACATCTATTTAATAATCAAGGATCAGTTTATTTGATCAAATTTTAGCATTCGTTCAAATAATAAAATTGTTGTACAAGTAAATTAACTTTCACTAATAAGCAGATTTTATGCCTAGGAGCAACATAGGCAGGAGCATAATATGAAAGGGCTGGGCAATGATATAAATAACAATCATACAAATCTCCAAATTTTTTGCAAAGCAAAAAATATAAACTTCCTACCGATCAAAGTAATTCCACAAATAATATGTCCGGAAAATACTGGGTCCTTCTCTAATTATGTGTAAAAAGTAAAAACATGTTTCATGTCCATAATATTTACGGACCTGAATATTCCTTTGTAATTTCAGATACCATATTTAAAATTTAACTGACTCAAATCGAAAAAAAATCAAAAGAATCGTACTTAATAAAAATCAATTTTAAAGGCAAACATTTTGTGACGTATATCTGCATGGGAAAAGAATTAGCTCCCTTATGCCTTTTATTTTCTCTTAATTAGTTGATTTAAATAATTTTGGATAGTGTTTAAATTATTTTGGACAAACCAGATAAATTGCGATGATTAAAATACTTCCAGCAGACGAAAGCACTAAGATATATGTAGATATTACAGTAAAATTGCTAATAAATAAGTTACAAGAGAGCAAAGCGCAAAGCTAAAAAATAATATGTAAACAAATACTTTTCCAATCTTTATGCATGTTACATGGGAAAAATACTTGAGAAATCGAATTTGTTATAAATTATTCTGCTCGTCAAATTCTTTCATTTGATACCCGTGTCACGAGGTTGATACCTACCTGGTATTGTGCTTGACAAACCCTTTCATTTGATGTCCATGTTATGGTGGTGCTTAAGGAAATTTAGCCCGCCATGACATCATTTAGCTTATCATATTCTGCTCGTCAAAATAAAACCCTTTCATTTAATACTCATATCAGGGAGGTTGTGGAGAAATAAGCGATCCGATATCTCAGGGCAGCCGCCATATTTGATTTATTATGACGCTACTCACTTATATATCGTTTTGTACTCGTCAAGCCCTTTCATTTGAAATACCCTTATCAAGGGGGCTGTAAAGAAAAAGATAATCCTCCATCTTAGGACGGCGGCCATTTTGAACATATTACAATATGGAACCAACGGCGTGTGCAAAACTTCAGCTCAATTAGGCTTTGGGAAGTCGGATAAATATCGTTATAAAATTTTGAACACACAACAAACTAACAAACAAATAAACGCAAATATTTGTTTTAACCCACCGTCCATTGCGGCAATGGCTATTTTCGATCTCAACCTCTGTTAATGAACAGTCAAGTAGAATGTTTATTTAATATTACCATTTTCCAGATAGGAATAGGTCTAACAGGAGGAATTTATATAACGAAATATTAACGTCATTAACGGTATTTGCGACGATTTGTAGGTAAATTTTAGGGACTTTCCCAATATCGATTTTAGTCCATTTGTCCCCACGCTTGGGCAGCGCTGATTAATTTTTTTTTCTAATTACATACAAAAACAAGTAAAATCATGTTTACAAAGCCAAGTTTCTTGTCTAAATTAGTGGATGTCCCCATACTTTTTTTTGATGATTAATAAAATTGAGTATGTTGCGATTAATAATAAATAGCAAATTTTAAAAATAATTTAGTCGAAATTAATAATTTAATGAAACATTCAAGACCCATTTTTGACCATATAAAACTACATACATACGAAATATTTAAGCCGTCAGTCAGCAAGCGTTGGAATTATATTTGGGAAAGTCACTAATTGAATACGTCGTTCAAACAATTGTTTCAGCGTAAAGCAATATTGTATCATAACAATCTAATTAAACTCAAGTATTTTAGCTCACGATTACATATAAATCAGCCTTGATGGCGAACTCTTATTTCCTTATCTATTTTTACGATCGTCTGTCAAAACACTTTTCCAAGGAAATTATACATCATCTGAATTTACTTTGTTTATATCTGTAATGTGTTTGTTTAAACCACCATGGGCAAATTAATGACTCAAGTGCAGAATTATCACGAAGGACCACTTGATAATTGTAACGTAATGGGTAATTTTAATTTTCTCATTGCGAGCTAGCAAATAAATCAAACTACTTGCTGAAACAATATTTAAGCTATGGCTTTGAGTTAGGAGAATTTCTCAGCTAAGGGACAAAAAATTTCGTATTTCACGACAAAATGAATGGGAATTAGATAACATACAAGTAAGACGAGAGAGAGAGATAGAGATCAAAATATAAAATATTATTAAAACCGAATAAATGACCTACACTATAGTCCTTCAGTTTATTCATTATCATCTAGTATAGGTTTAAGAGAAGCAATGGTGCGAACAGCGTTGTAAACTTGATTTCTTTAGCTGAAACCTTCATGAAGGTAAGTAAGAAACGAGTAGCAATGATTTTGAATCGAACAAAACATCATTGAGATGGTCATGGCCACATTTCTGTTTGATTAATCAATTGATTAATATTTAGTAATATCAATTTCCTTTGTTTATAAAGTACAAAGTTTCATCCGTTATTGTTTACATTATACAAACAATTGGCCTGGTTCAGTCCACCTTTTTCACGCAATAGTATTTTTACGCTTAATCGTGCTTAATTGACTGAAATTTTTTTCACATGCGTTTAATTTATCAACCCATAAAAAAATGCAGTCATAACTATTAACAACCTTAAGAAACATTCATAATCCAACAACTGGAAGAGATAAAAAAATTTTTACTAAAACATTTATGCAATGACGAATCTTTCACACCCTGTATTTCTACATAGATATTATTCATATAAAGCATGCATTCTCCATAAAAAAAAGTGATTGTCTTTTTATATTCATCCAATTATTTTAATGAAGTTGACTGAACATTGAAATGAATCAAATCTGTTTTTACAGAAAGATAACCTCACATCCTACACCTATTTACATTAAAATTTCTTGTAAAGCAAAGAAGAGATATTATTGTATCTATATATTTAGCTTGGTATATAACCTCTAGCGGCACAATCAACTCATAATTCGCTACAGATATTAGTTTACGAACTTGACCTCGACATATCAAATATTTACAAAATCAATATCACTTTAAAACTGTGTGTGGGGCTGTTTTTATATTTTTTTTTGTAGGTTACCCCACTATGTACATAATACACAGACACTATATTTGTTATTACTCCGCTATAAATTTTAACTAAGATTTTATTTCTTTCTTTAATTTGTTTATTATTGTATAACAGATACCAGTATTTTTATTTTGTTATTTTTCGTCAATGAGTTCAATTTCAATTTTTACTGTACACATTTATAAGTAAGTGTATACAATACAATAAGTAAATATTACTAAGGAATGAAACTTATGTATTCAGCAAATAGACCTTTCGAAATTATTATTCGGTAAATATCCACACTTTCCAAGGAAATTGAATTATACTACACGACTAAATATATCATAGAGACCATAAGGTGAGTATTTTCAGGTCGAAAGTTAAAATTAAACATTTTTAAAGTATGACTAGATTGAATGAAACTGATGTTGATGTCGTTCGTTAGACAACTATTTAGTGTCAAAACTGATCATCGTCAACACTTTAAAAGTTGATTATATAGTCGAGTTCATGCGGTTAACATCATAGTTAGTTCGATGAAAATCGACTGTTAAAGTATAGACGATGATCAGTTTTGACGGTAAATAGGTTTCTAATGAATGAATCAATCAATGGTTCAATTTTCAACTAAAGACTGTCATTAAAGACTGTCTGTCGTATATATTCCAGAATACGACCGATTGACATCCTTATCATACTCCCACATAATTGATCCGGATCAGATCATAATTTATAGGTGAATCAACAACAACATTTGATCCAACATTGATTTTGGATCACAAATGGTGATCTAAAAATTGGTTCAGCTATTAAAATGTAATTAACAACAATAAAATTAAATACCGAACTCACTGCCACTTAACAGAGCATTAATTAATGTTCCAACTGAACGAAAAGTCTAAATACATCCCGCAGTTTTGAGCAATATTTTCTTAAAAATCACTTCACGTTAAAATTTTACAATACTACATTTGTCAAGCCGGGTTAGGTTTGTTGCTGATATGCCAAGTATTCTTTAAGGAAGTAATTTCGTTGAAATTCCATAATATTTGTTACTGAAGCACTAATAAAAAATAATCAAAAAAATTGTAGTGCAAACTGATCTATTGAAGGGTGAAACAGCAATTATATAGAGGCTTCCCAAAAATTATGCCAAATATATAGTAGAAAGCGGCACACTGTAAATGTTTTCATTAAAACTTTTCTGTACCAACCGAAAAACACGTAAGCTAACTGTCAGAACGCGATGAAATTAATGGATGGGTCGGATGAAGCCATTCGCGGCTGATACACAGGTTAGCTATTAAGTTATATAACGAGATTAAGGCACAATGGGTTCAAGAAATCGTAGAACAGGAGTTTCCATCATTCGAAGACTTTATCTATTTTCTTGTAAAGCGAATTGATGTAATTAAAATGAAGGGGTATCAAACGCATGTCATAACAACCACCACCGCAAGAGAATAATGCACCATATGCAATAAAACGCAACATTGAATCTACGAATGTGTCATGTTTAAAGAAATGCCATATTCGGACCGAGTTAAGATGATCAAGGAGCTTAACAGGTGATTTAATTATGTCTTAGCAATACTCATCGATCGGGTTTAAACTTGCAGAGTGTGCACAAGATGCAATCAATGTCTCAGAAAACATCATTCTCTCCTTCATGAAAATATGGTCGAGGTAGAAAATGCTGGTATTTGATGCAAAGACTGGGGATCACAAGATTTCAACGGGATCCCAGGATCCCGGGATTTCGGGATTGACAAAAAGATCGGGGTCAATGGATATGACAAAATAAACAGGATCCCGAGATTGCACTCGATGAGACATACTTTTAACAACCATTATCTTTTTTTTTACTGCTCCATCTATCATTCGACATGACAACTGTTTACCATTTATGTCGAAAGGCCGAACCGGACAATTTAGTGAAGTTACCAAAACTGTATAAATATGTCAGTTACCAAAAAATACATTAAAACTATTCAGCAAGTATTCAACAGTCTTATTGAAGCAATTTCTGACCAATGTTTGCTTTATAGGATTTCGAGGATATTAATGTACAATTTAGCATCTCAACTCAAGCAAAGCCATTGCTAGATAAAGATGCTTTATATCCCCCACTGCTGGTGTCTGTCTATTTAAGCGATTTTCATGAAACAAAGACAGACTAATAAACCTTCAACAGGCTTGAAAAAAAATTAAGCTCTTAATTGAGACTTTAGAGGGCATTGTGTGAAATTTTGTTTTTTAGTTAGGTTGAATCTTCGCAAAAAGTGTTCAAATTTAAAAGTCGCCCGTTTTAAATAAAGACTATATGTCTTCGAAAAATAACAGTTGGCAAACAAGAAATATGTACCAAATCAAAGCAAGTATCGGCTGATCAGCGAATTTATTGCTGTAGCTGTTGCTGCAACGAGCCAAAATTGGGAACTATCTCGAGGATTAATCTTAAAACACTATTAGTAAACTAATCTACAAATAAAAATTCCTCTCTGAAATACATAATTTCTTTATTTTTAATTTTGACTTTTAATAAAGTTTAGACAAATTTTGTCCACTGTGAGAATTTACCATAATTTAAGACAGAGGGGTATTACATTGAAACAAGGCACACGGTGTGATGGAAACCAATTTTATTGAAAAGTTCTGTCACTAAAGAAAATCATAGTGAACCTTATTGAAGGGAGAGTCCTGAGCTCGGAACAGTTGAAATTAAAATCATTGGAAGTGCCGTTTTTATTTGGCGGCAATTTTAAAATTTGAATAAATTTCACAATATGAATGCTTATTTTATACGTCGTTTTTCATTTAGAAGTTTGAGAATTACATGATCAATACATGATCAATTAATATGATTTTTTCGGCTTTTTATAGACAAAATATATTATATTTAATAGCATTCCCATTATTACGACTTGCCAGTCCATAAAATAAAGAGGCTATCTTCCCACAACCACAATACATCTACCAGAAAAAAGTAAAAATTCACCCCCCCCCCCCCCCCCCGTAATTTCCTAAGGGTTTTTAAGATCTACGATGTATTTTACAAAAAATAAAAACTTTGATTAAACTCCTCGTTTGGTTTCGTGCTGATAAAAATTTGGTCCACTTTTTACTCATCAGGTGGCTACGACTAAACTACAAAATACAATTCCAAACTTTTACGTATAATACTACTTAGGTAAGAACGTAATAATTTAGCGAATCATATTGACCAAATCTAAAATGCTATTTAAAATAATAGCGGTATTTTGTTGAGAAAAATTTAAACAAATTTAGTTTTGATTTTATTGTTGTCCTATTGATTGCTATTGTACTACTACGATTTAAATAAAGAAACCTTTTTTTTTTGGCTTTATTTAAATCATGCGGCGCTTTACATCCAATACAATTGTTGTTGTAATTTTGTCAACAAAATGCACTTATAAAATAAATAAAGCCGAAAAAATCATCTTGTGTAATCAATAATACAGACAAATCTCAAACTCCTAAAGGCGAGACCAGACGATGTGAAAATCGACAAACGTTGGTGATATGTATACATGTAGTATGGCATGTCGTGTGGTCAGTTTTCATATCACCAATGTGACATTTGATACATTGGTATATACATTCGCTAAATAGGCTGTAAATAAATACACATCAAAGGAGACCACCAACATTGGTTGACATACTGGTAATGCGATCCAGACGGTGTGGCATGATTTGTTTTAGTTTATTTAGAAATGTATTGCATTTTCTATTAATGTTCACATACGATTAGATACATATATTATGAAATTATAATTAAGCAGACTAATTGATTTGCTTCTTTACGGCAATGGAGTTTAATGTTGTTTTTTAACATAAAAAACTGTTTTCAAATGTAATTGTAGGTTTACATGTCTGTCGAGATAAGAAAATTATTCCTCTATATTTATTTAATAAAAGCTGGTTATTTTGTCATTTAGATAAGTTCCAGTAGGAAAACATGCTAAAACGTACATTCATGTTCCTGTATTTGTCCATAACGTATGAACAAACAATTAAATTCAAATTATGAACAGAAACATAATTTTAAAATTTAGAATGCTATTTCAAACTTTTATAAATATGTAGTTTGGTACACATTCGCTTAAATTTACGTAACCAACATTGGACGTATCGTGTGTAGCGTACGTATACATGAACCATGTGTTCATATTTCTACATCTTATGATCCAACGGTGGTCGACAGACATTTGTAGATTTCCACACGGTCTGGTCCGGCCTTAAATTTTATTAGTGTGGGCTTAATAAACATATAATGAAGATTTAATTCACAATTCACTAAATCATTACGTTCTTACCTAGTACTATACGTAAATGGTGGGAAAATTGAATTTGTGTAGTTTGATCGTAGCTACCTGATGAGCAGACCAACTTTTTATCAGTACGAAACCAGACTACCAGGAGCATAAGGGAATTTACCCCCCCCCCCCCCCCCCCCCAAATAGGAGGTGGGTGGGGATGCATTTTTACTTTTTTTGGTAGATGTTATACGCTGTGGTATTGCGATTTCATCCCGTAATCGATTTTCCTCCTTTTTCCTTCAAGTAGCCCCTCGGGTTTGATCGTCTTTTTGAGTACACCATACGTTTTCTATAAAGAACTAAAACCAACTAATTCACATTTATCAGATTGTTCACACGTAATATAAAAATTTATCAATTAATAAACTTTAATTTTTATTAGTCATAAGATTTTATCATTTCATTAAATAATCATGTACATTTTAAATGGGCGCAACGGCACTTAGTCGGCCAAAAGGAACATCGTTCAACAAATTCACCATACCGTATTGAAAAACGAGAAATTTCCCTATATAAACTGCTAGAATACAGTTAGATAATGTGCAAATGTGAGGGAAAGTTTGGCAATGATTTTAATAAAAACAAGTATTTAAAATATTTATTTAACCCATATAAACCTTATCATTGGCATGAATCATAAACATGAATACGAAAGATATGTGCCATATTTAAAATGTTTGCTTAATTTGATAATAAAATAAATTTTAACAATACACAACATTCAAAAAAATAAAAATTAAATTTACACAAATATTACTACGGGGCAACTTTAATATCGTAATTAATCACAGCGCAAATGAAACGAGCTTGTGCGGTTTGATAACAAAATTGTACTAAAACCACATACTATATACAAGTGATGTGATCCGCAAACTTTCATCATAATCACGTTCCAAAACCATGTGGAGTAGAGTAAACAACTACGCTGTTTAACTTCAATTTGATCGCGTACCAAAATTATTTTGGGGTCATATCTTATGTGTGTTTATACTTAGTTCAAAAAATCGATACGTTTTTCACGGTTCTTATAAAAATAAGGAATATAATCCCTTTTCTAATATTTGGTTGATAACATTTTATCTAGATTTAGTGTTTGATAAGGAAATTTTCGAACAATGTGCTCATCGTCAAATTCTAAAACATTTTAAAGTTATATTTCTTAATCAGTACCATTGTACCATCATTCAGAAAAGACAAAACAAAACAATTTCGGGTTAAATTATATCTGAGTTGTTTCTTTACGTTTAGATAGATCACAGAAGACAACACATCACGACCGGACTTTGCAATCTACATATTTTTTATACATATTAATTTTTTCCTCGTAAAATTTGAATTTTATGAGTAAATTGACTTTTAAATTTTATTTTTGTTTTCGTTAAGATGTGCATCAAATCTTATGTTTATTTATAGATGCTAAAAATATAACATACAAAAAAATTTGTTCGCGCAGTTTGTATATATTAGTGGAATTTTTATTTTGATTTTATTTTAGTTTATATGTAGGTATATAAAGCGACATTTCTGTATATTAATGATGTACACGTACAGGTTAGCTGAATAGTTTTCCTGAAACAGTTTCATATGACTCAATTTTTACAGTTTTTGTGCTAATAAACAGAAATAAGATATAGGAAGTATTATTAAAATGAGAATACTATACAGGTAGGATGGTGTGTTAAGCTCTGAAACAAAACAACGATACTTGGATATTGAACGACCTTTCATTGATTGTATTAAAAGCGGCGGTTTATCTGAAGGTTCTTCTTACATTTTGTAGAAGGCTTTTGAACCGAAGTTTACGCTATATGAAAATCAATCGCAAATCCAACCGGTGTCACAATTTCTGGATTCTAGCACCTATGTACTAGTTCAATTATCGACGATTTAAAACAACTCATAAATATTCAGGTTCGAATGTACTACGCTTCAGTTAACATAAAGGAATATGTTTATTCAATAATAACAAAAAAAAAAAAGAATCTTACTATTATTTTGACAAGAAAACCAAAAATAAATATGCCGAAACTGAGAGGGATTGAAATGATATGGAAGGAACTTCTTTACAAAATTAACTTAAATAAGAAAACGATTTTGATTCATGTACTAACAAAGGTCAAGCAACGACAATCTCGACAACAAAACACATGCAATGAGTCTTATCGACTTCAATTTCAAAAGTAATAAGTAAAACAATTTCATGTTTTATCAAGTTTTTATTGTGATAAGGTGAATAGCCGCATATTAGATGCCTACCCGACATGTATATGCACTGGGACAGTTGAATTATCAAACATTACCATGGTTACAGGGGCTTCGTCAGTTAAAGCCGTAGAAATTAATTCCGCCGATAAAAATGAATTAATTTCGCGATATTTTCTCCGCGAAATTAATTCATTTTTAATTTAGGATTAATTCTGCAATGAAATTAATTAATTTTTTTTGCGAGGAATTAATTCACTTTTAATTATAAATAAATCCACGCGGATTTAATTCATATTGAAAATGAATTAATTTTGCCAAAGGGTCATTCCATATGGAATAGTACATGAGTTCGACGCGATGTCTCAAAAGTTGTTCAAATTATATTTATTCGATTTATAAGTAAAAAAAAATAATTTGTAGAAAAAAAAAACGTTTTTCTCTCTTTCACTCTCGTACTCATACTTTTATTACTGTGTCGAATTTACCAAGTTTTAATTTTGAGTAAAATATTACTAATCATAATATTCTTAAACATTAAGATATCAATAATATTCACATGTCTCACAGGTTTTATATTTTGAACGATATAAAATGTTGAGTTTAAAAGACTGTATCTCAAGATTTTTGATCTCGGCCAAGCTGGATGTTTTACAAATTAAAGTATCATTATTAGCAAGCGATTTAACGTTAATTTGAAAAAATTTTAAAAATTCTTTTTTTTGTTATCGAGATACTAAGAAATACAGAATCAAAAAATCACCAAAATTCCAAAATTGAAAATTATTAAAAACAAATTACATATTCCATAATTTTACATTAGATTTGAAAAACTGTTGAGAAAACCAAAATCGGTCAACCCGTTCTGAAAATATGATCAAAAACGTAATACATGTACCCAAAACCCCTTGAAAATGAGAAAACTTTGAGAGAGTGTAAACTCAAGAGTGAAACAGAAAAAAAAAATTGTTTTCTACCAGTGTTTAAATTCATTTTTCATTCCCTTCTTTAATCTCTCTCTCTGCGAAAGCAAACAAAAAAAAAAATTTTTATTTCTTTCCCCGGGAACGAAATTCAAAAAAATAAAATATCTCTCCTCATATAAAAAACAAAGGGAAGGGATTAAGGGAATGAAATAGCGATCATTTATTTCTTTTCTAAAGAGAGAAACAAAAATTTATTTATAAACAACTAAACAAAGGAGAGAACCGAAAAATAAACAAAAAAAAAATCGAAATTATAAATTTTAAATTTGTTCACTGTTTTCTACAAATTTTTTTTTTTACTTATAAATCGAATAAATAATTTGAACAATTTTTGAAAAATCGCGTCCACTAATGTACGATTCCATATGGAATGATATCATATTTACTAATTTACTCGTATAAACATTACATAATCTACATAATTTCAAAAATACAGATTATTAGTTTGTTCTTGCCCAAGTTTATGTATTTTATTAAGGAATTTTGAAAAATTGATTTTGTCTTAGAACCAATAAGAGTATTAAACAAATTAAACTTCATAAATTTAAAATATTCTATGAACATTTTTTTGTTTAGCCTTTCTTAAGGTACTTAAGTATCTATCTGAGATAAAAATACCTACTCTCGAGGATACTCAAGTCCCGAATTTTGGTCGCAAAATACACGTTGTTTAATAATCAATTTTATTATTGTGTGTTGTGTGATGTATTTTTTTCTTTATAAATATTAGTGTGTTTTTGAAATTCTCATTTCTCATGTCCTGTTTTGCAATCAAAATTCGGGTACACGATCAAATGAGAGTGAGATTATTATTGAGCAGTGATTAAATTCATTTTTTCGTTCCCTTCTTTTATTTTTTTTTTTCTCTCTTTGTGAAAGAAAACAAAATTTATTTTTATTTGTTTCTTTCCCTGGGAACAAAATCGACAAAAGTAAAATATCTCTCCTCATATAAAACACAAAAGATAAGAGAGGAGAGATATTTTATTTTGTTGGATTTCGTTCCGGAGGAAAGAAAGAAAACAAAATATTTATTTTCTTCTTTCGCAAAAAGAGAATAAATAAAGGAACGAAATTTGAATTTAAACACTGTTATTGAGAGTTTTGTTGAGAGCTAACTGTTGACATTAAAATCCAATACTTACTCGTCCGAGTTAAGACAAACTTTAACGTGTTCTCCACAACTCTCCACGAGTATAAAGATAAATAATTTTGACGTGTCCAATTTGTATTGAAATCCTGTCAAAAATGACGAAAAATTTGGTTGGTCCAAAACCACTTTTCTCGACGTTTTGAAAGTCCCTGAGTGTGAAAATGCAAAAAAAAAAAATGTCCGTCCGTCTGTCTGGATGTCTGTGTGTCTGGACCCATGGTATCTCGAGAACGGCTTGTCCGATTTTGAATTTTTTTTCGCCAATCTGTTTCTATGGTCAAGGCGGAGATTTGAAAAGCTTTTGGAGACTGTACGTCAAGAGGGTGGAGTACCTGCCATACGAATTGACCCAAAATACCTGGTTTTGTAAATATTTACGATTTTTTTATGTATACTGGTTTGATTATTATTGAATTGGGCATTGAATTGGGAATTGATTTGAAGGTTAAGTTAGGGGTAAATTTAAGGGTTGAGTTGAAGTTGAGTTGGAGTTGAGTTGGGGTTGCATTAGGATGTAGTGAGTAAGTAGTTAACAAATTTTTTATATGATGGAACTTGCGCTTGCCTATTTATCAACCGATTATTATGAAATTTGACATGTGTGTCGGAAATGGAAATCTAAAATGATTTTTGGATAAAGTTCTGAAATATGGCCAAGTATGATGGAAGTTGCCTATTTTTCAACCGATTAAGATGAAATCCGATACGTGCGTTGGAAATGTGATTCTAAAATGATTTGTGAATGAAGTTAGGAATATGGCCAAGTATGATGGAACTTGACTATTTCTCATCACATGTGCGTTGAAAATGGGATTCTAAAATTGTTTTGGATGAAGTTCTGGAATATGGCCAAGTATGATGGAACTTGGCTATTTCTCAACCGATTTCGATGAAATTCGACATGTGTATTGGAAATGGGATTCTAAAATGTTTTTTGGATGAAGTTCTGGAATATGGCCAAGTATAATGGAACTTGCCAATTTCTCAACGGATTATGATAAAATTCGACATGTGCGTTGAAAATAGGATTCTAAAATGTTTTTTGGATGAAGTTCTGGAAAATGGCCAAGTAGGTGGCACTTACCCATTTCTCAACCGATTATGATTAAATTTGACATGCGTGTCAGAAATCGGATTCTGAAACGAATTTTGGATGAAGTTCTGGAATATGGCCAAGTATGATGGAACTTGCCCATTTCTTAACCGATTATGATTAAATTTGACATGCGTGTCAGAAATCGGATTCTGAAACGAATTTTGGATGAAGTTCTGGAATATGGCCAAGTATGATGGAACTTGCCCATTTCTCAACCGATGATGATGAAATTCGAAATGTGCGTTGAAAATGGGATTCTAAAATGTTGTTTGGATGAAGTTCTGGAATATGGCCAAGTAGGTGGCACTTGCCCATTTCTCAACCGATTTTGATGAAATTCGACATGTGTGTTGGAAATGTGATTCTGAAACGAGTTTTGGATGAAGTTCTGGAATATGGCCAAGTAGGTGGCACTTGCCCATTTCTCAACCGATTATTATGAAATTTGACATGTGTGTTGGAAATGTGATTCTGAAACGAGTTTTGGATGAAGTTCTGGAGTATGGCCAAGTATGATGGAACTTGCCCATTTCTCAACCGATTATGATGAAATTCGACATATGCGTTGAAAATGGGATTCTAAAATGTTGTTTGGATGAAGTTCTGGAATATGGCCAAGTAGGTGGAACTTGCCCATTTCTAAACCGATTTTGATGAAATTCGACATGTGTGTTGGAAATGGGATTCTAACATGTTTTTTGGATGAAGTTCTGGGATAAGGCCAAGTATGATGAAACTGGCCCATTTCTCAACCGTTTGATGAAATTCGATATGTGTATTGGAAATGGGATTCTAAAATGAGTTTTTGATGAAATTCTGGAGTAGGATGAAACTTGGCAATTCCTTAATGGGGTATCATCAAATTTGAGATGGGTGTTGGGAATGGAATTCTAAAATAATTGTTTGATAAAGCTCTGGAATAAGGCCAAGTAGGATGGAACTTAGTTATTCCTTACCCGATTATGATGAAATTTGACATGTGCGTTGTAAATGGGATTCTAAAATGATTTTTGGTTAAAGTTCTAGAATATGGTCAGTTACACGGTTAGAAATATCAGTATAATTTTGTATACTACTTTCGGTATACAGTTCTAAAATACGATTTTTCGTATTATATTGGATTCATGTATCCCTGCTACTAAAGCTTTTGACCTGTTTGGCTGTTGTTGTATGTATAAGTAAATATATGTTAGTTAAAATAGAAATCAGTACTGTCAAAACTGTTACACCAACTTTATAACACAGGTGACAGGTGAATGCAATCCTCATTGAAAAAACCAAAGACCGAAATTCTGATCACCTCGTGAGGTTTCAGCCCTTTATATTTTTTTTTTTTTATGTTTGGTAAAACATTTAGGGTACTAGTTTTGGGTTCATGTTACAAGCTGAGTTAGAATGTTATGTTAAATGTTGCGTTAAAATGTTACGTGTCATGTAAAATGTTATATTAAATAAAAATATTTCGTCTCTTTTTATTTATCACATTAAAATAGAAACAAAAAAGACAAAAAACATAGCGAGAGTACTTTCAGTGTTCACATTACATGTATGCTGGTGTTAAAAATTTCATGACGACATTTTTGAGGCTAAATATTTCTGTGCGTCCGACTTTTCCCAATGTTATATAATTGCATCCATAAATTTTCAATCATCATCTTTTTCAAAATACAAAAAATAAAAAAACAAATCATGTCATATAGCAAAAATATTGTTACGAACTGGGCTTCTGAGTTCGTTCGGATTTTGAAATTAAAAACACTGTGTACTTTTTATTTCACTCTACTTTTATACACTTTGATATTTGCTTTGACTTTACTATTTAATTCTGTCCGCTTGCTACTGGTGGAGGCTATGACAACAGATTTATTTCTTTATTTAACGATTTAAAATAAACCAAAAACTTTCTCTGCTTGCTATCGATCGTGTTTATAACACTAAACCATCTAAGCTATTGCTGTTCATAACGTGAGCTTGTTGTATGATGGCCAAAATCGTCACAATATTTACCTCTATTTTTGATTTTGTTTTACCAAACATTTGCGGTTCAGGTGGAGCTTTTTTATGTTTTTATTAGCACCTTATAGGTGTATGTAATGGTTGGGTCTATTGTGTAGGATGGACCATAATTAATTGAATGATTTGTTTGTTAAATCTACTTGACTGATATCTTTTATTGCAATTACAATTCGTTTTACATAGGTATGAAAAGTTATGTCCGGTAAATGGCCGGCCCTTATGCTAGTATTTAAACACTTTTTATAATTTGGCACAGTATTTTTTATCAAAACGTTGGCAACTTGTCGAATGTTGGCTTTCAGATCGACAAGAAATGCAGACAATTGATGTATACTTTGCCTTTCAGATAGCCCCACAAAAAAAGTCTGGTGTTATCAAATAGTGCGATCTGCAGCAAAAAAATCTTAATCTTCGATAAAATACTCTGTAGCAACACATGTAAGTAATCCGTCTGTTGTTAAATAATAATCATGGCGTCTTAAAATTAACAAATTAGAGAACAGCGAAGATTTTATAGGAGCGTCATCTATATTACAATCCGCAAAACTATATATTTTTTTTTTGTGGAGTTGCTCTCGGTACCTACAGCAAGTACTCTCAACAATTCGATACATGTTAGCAATTTGAGAGTTACTCTTCTTGAGTCATTTAGTTGTTTGTCCGCCTGTGGTACTATTTTGGTTTTCCTGGAATTGAGCTATTGCGACTTTTTCTAGTATTATTTGGTATTATTTTTTCCAAAGTTTGCTGTGGTGATTAGTATTTTTTTCAAATACTACCACCAACAAAATTCCCAATAAAATTTTCAAGAAACAAAAATAAACCTCAAAATTGCCTTAGTACACACTTTGCAATAAATAATACCAAACAATACTAGAAAAATTCACGGGTTGAAAATAACAGAGATAATCTATGTAAAGTAAGTTTTGGTTTTGTTAGGAGGGAGGGCACATAATTTAACATACATTTCATCTTCAAGGTTTCATCTAGTGCTGAGGTGCTGGATAAATTATCAAAATTTTAAAATAAAATAAATTATGTTAAACTGTGTGCCCTTCCTAACAAAACAAAAACTTGCTTTACACAATTTTTGATTACCTGTGTTTTCGCGTTTGCCAACTTAAACTGTCCACACGGTATAGAAATTTGATAACATGGCTCCAGAGTACAAACATAAATTTCGGTAAATGCGTTTGCTTTTCTCAAAAGGAGCTTAAACGTATACTAAAATACTGTTTTATATTGCCCCAAAGCCTAAGTTTATTATTTATTCGTCATCATTTTTCGTGAAATTCGTTAGATCATTTCGGGTTTCAAATTTGTAATAGAAACAGTACAATAAAAATTTGGAAGTTCAAGGCTCAACAATTATTCTCGCTATTAAACTTTTCCGCCTATAGTCATATTTTTGTATACAACCCCTAACCATAACACCATTGTTGTCGATTTACTTTATTTTGTAATTGTGCCTTTTCATAATTTATCATTGGATAATCTTCCAATTTAACGCTGTATTACTTAATAAACCAGACAATACTAAAAGAATACAATAGCATATCATTAGGCAAGCGCAACAATCTTCAAGAAATATTATAATAAACTTAAGCGGTTAGTGAAAGTATTTAAGTACAGATTCAATTGAGTTGATTTTTAACCCATATGTAAACCAAACCAAAGATTTTTACATTTTTGTTTTCTCTCGTTTGATTATGAAATCGTAGGTGGTGCTAAAATAGTATATAAATCGAAACTAGTTTTTCAAAAATAGTAAGAAAAAAGATTGTTTTTCTTTATTGAATTAGGTCATTAAAATGTCATTACATGTATAATGTTTATGTTTATCTAGTGCCTATAACATTTTGTAATATTATCTTTCCTTTATAATATTATATTTTCTTAGCAAATGGCAGGCGAGGCAAGTCTAGACGGTAAGTCTATAAACGTGTAGTAATAGTTACATTTTAATAGAAGTGTTAATTATATTTAGTGGCTGTATATAAATCAAATCTCAATAAAATCGTTTCATGAATTTAAAGGTGATAAATATTAATGACAATATGTATTAATGTTGTCAAATTTGTAATAATAAATCGAATAAATTTTAATATTAGCCACATATATATTTCATCTCATCTCCTACATACACATCTCATCTTTTACCACAAATTTCTTAACGCAAAATAAATATTTTTTTAAACCACAAACAAAGTTAGAACAAACCAGATCTTAGTTGTTTTTCCATTTTTATAATATGTATTATCTTCTTTCTATAGTCACATAACAGGTAAATTCAATGATTATTAAATAAGTGCATGTGTTAAGATTACAAAGGAAATTGAGACGAGGAAAAACAAATATGTATGTATTTCAAAATATAAATTTGAGAAAATCTCATGCGAACCAAACATATCTGGTTTAGAATTTTTTTTTGTGTTGATAAATGAATGTGAATGAAAATGATTTGCGGAAAATTAGTTTGCGTTAGACTTGATGTCTAGACGCAAGTCTTACGCAAAATAAACACAAAATATTATGTTTTGATTTTTGTAAGTATGTTGTAAACAGTTACTCGATGTTACCAGATTTTGTTGGAATAATTCAGAATTTAGTTTCTTCACAGATATCATTCAATTTGCATATAAATTTTCAAATTTGAATTCTGCTTTCTGCATATCAACAGAATACAAAAAATGATGCTACATATTTTATAACAAAAAAAATTAAGTTGTTGAATATCTTCAAAAATTGATGAAAGTGTCATTTCATTCAAATAATTTAATTCGTAAAATTTGTGTTTGCTTTTATATTGTGCATATAGATCAAATGTGTCTAAACTTGAAAGCTCAACATTAAAGGAAATATATTTGAAGCAAAAGGTAGTTGATATTTTGTAAATTCCGTTTTATTTTCTCACGGAAATTCTTAACGCTATCAACTAAGTGCTCTCTAGTGCGTTCTTGTAAGGGAAATCTAATCTCATTTCTGCTCAGATGTATTTTAACAACTATCTTGCACGTTTTGTCACTCTCGGATGAATGACTCAAAAAATCGAGTTTTTGTTTTACTTTCCTCCCAAAAACGTAAATTGGTGACACTGTAAATAAAATGTTATAGCCTTTAGTGAAATGTCTGTATCATGGGAATAACAAAATGTCATTTTTATTATTAGAATTTACTAATTAATTTATTTAAGATACCAAAAAACATTCTTTATTTGAGAGAGGATTTTTATAATCCTTTTTTATTATTGTTACAAAATTTAATTTGTATTTAATTACAAATTTGGAATAATGGAAAATTAGTTTTTATATTCTCTGGCTATGTACATAATCGTTAATCTACAAGCGAATAGTTAAATCGATTTTTAAGCGGTTTCCACTGATGGACACATAATTTTTATTAGGAAACACATATTACATTACATTTGACATCAGTGGGAGTTGTCAGCAAAACACATAATTGCCATAAAGAAATTCCTGTATATACATAATATGTAACAAAGCTTTATGTAGGTTAGGTAGCAAAAAAAAAAAATGTTTTCTAATTCAAATAATTTGCTTTAGGGAATATTCGCTTAGGTGCCTACGCAATAAGATAACTTGGTGGGCGACCAATTTATTGTGAAAATTTAATTTTCAACATATTTTTACGACAATAGTCGTTTTCATACACTGCAAAATCCAATAACGAAATGAATTTCAAACTCCGAAAAAAATAATAGAAACCATAAATAGAATTTATTTAATTTTTAATTGGTTTGTTATTTACACGGCGAAATTTTTGAAAATCGGTAAGCTAATGAAACTACATACTATGACAATAATGTCAATTTTGTGTACATCGGTGATTCTGAAAACACGTAGGTATAAAAGAGAATTCGGTAGTGAAATAATTTAGAGTGAAAATTATTTTTTTATCAGATTGAAACCGAAAGGGTTTAGTTAATTATTTATCAATTTAACTTTGAACCTAACTCTCTTAGCCATTTTTTAACTGATTGGAGTGCGTCTAAAATATAAAGTGAAAGCCGTTGTATGAGTTTAACAGCTTATGAATAACAAGCAGTTAAAACATGGAACTCACGGAGACTATTGCCAAAATATATTATACAAAAATTAAATAATCAACGAAGAAAAGTAAGTTTAAAGAGTGCCACCAATAGACGAGGACTGACATTGTTTATTTTCACAATAAAAGTACCCGAAGAGTACCCAGAAAGACGTTTGTTTCCTTTTCTTTTTGCTTTTGTCAATTTTTGTATGAAAGAGAAAAATAATTTATTAATTTCTCAGATTGACAGCATGTTGACTAACAGACCAATTTTTGACTTGTCATATAATCGTCTTGTAAGACATATCGTCTAATTTTACTATATCTGTGAGAGACAAATGACTTGTCTTAAGCCAATAATCTTGGAGAACCGTGTCAAAAAAGAATCCTATATGACTAGTATATACGAAATACGACCATTCCATTTTATGTTTTTTTACAGTGAATGTAACACATTGACTGACAAGCATATTTTGCTAATTTTTCTCAGCATGCCAGACTGATTTTTTGTGTAATTCATATTTGATAACCATGGTCCCTCATGAAAATTAGAGCAAATTTTTTCATGAAGAACCATAGCTATCAAATATAATGGCCAGCTGAATTTATTATTTTATCCCTAAACAAATTCATTTATGATATTAGAATAGATCGTATCTCGAAAAATGCCGAAAACGAGATAAAGCTGGCATTTTATCCGCAGTCATTCTACATTAGCGATAAATATTGTTTTGGGCACTTTTCCTACAAACATCTCTCATCTACCATTATGCAGTCGGACGTAAATATATTTTCATATTTTCTTTCAGAACTTCGCTATTTTGTTTTCCCTTTGTCAGTTTTTCAATAACCTTAAAACAATTTGCGCAAACCATGTACACGTAACATATACATACATAGGACTGAGCATGCAAACTCCTATAGAAGCTGTACGTTATGATTTCATTTTGAAAAGCAACAGCTGACATGCTCACGTAAAGTGGCTATCTTGCCTTAAAAATTTGTTCGAGCAATTAAATTTTCAATATTTTGAATTTTGGCTGGTATATTTAACTGTTTGTTACCTTTAACACATTTAAAACGATTTTATTTGAAGTTTATTGTGATAATATTAAGTGTTATCAAAAATTGTACATATTCTTCAAAATATTTAGGTATAGCTTAAAGGCAAAAACTAAAAATAATCTGGAGAGTAAAATTTTAGTGTCTGTGTAAATTTAAGCTCTATACAAACTCCCGTGTGTAATTTATTAAAATATTTCAATCTGCTTAAACTAGGAGGGTTTTCGAGGCGTAATTATTATAGAAAACCGCGATTTAAATAAAGAAGCAAGTGAGGAAAACTTAGAGATTGATGTGCACTGCAGGGATACGTTGAGTATTGTGTTAATTGTAATTTTCTTGAAGAAAATGAAGTTGACAAGACCACAGATTCTATCAAGTTTATCGAATCTAAGAACTAAAGCGATTTTGATATGATAAACAATTAGGTGCTTCAAATGTGAAGCATAATATGACAAGACTCGCATTTGATGTTAGGAAAATAAAATTTGGTATGGTGTCACAGTTTCCTGTGGAACCTATGCGCATTTAATGTATTTGGATCGGTACCAAGTACAGTACAAAATTGAAGATATCAAAAATAAATTTATGTGCAGTAAATATCTTGTGAGTTTAAAACAATACATCCCGAAGGAATTTCAAAGAAAACCTAGGTCACTAGAAGAACTGCTCATAGATGGAAAGCTACTGAACTTAGGCAATTTGCTCTATATATGTCATGATACTAAAAGATTTTATCGTTCCTCAACATATCCAACATTTTTTAAACTTCTTTTGTGTATATCGGTTATTGGCACATCCGACTTATTGTAAAAAAATACGCAACCTACTTACTATGGACAAATTTGTTAACGACTTCGCAGCAATATATGAAAAAATCTTGATAACATTTATAGTTTACTTCATTTAAGCGATTGTGTTGAACAGTATGGTTGTTTAACATCATTTAAAATAAAGATTAGAAAACCAATCCATTTTTTACAACAACTTTTGTGTAATTAAAACAAATATATATTTTTCAATTTTGAATAGATAATAGAACCATTACTGGATAAAAATTCAAAACAATAAACGATTATTTCAAACATCCTTGAATTCAAGAAGTCAGGGTTTTAAGTGATCAATTAGAAACTTTTAACATTGCTGATATTAATTATAAAATTGTCCCTTTGCCATTTAAAAACACCTAAATTTTCATACGACTATTACATTTACAAAACTAGTTCATAAAAATACTCAAATTACCAACTAGTTAATCAACTTGCTACCAGCCATTCTGACGATGTAAAGTATTTGATGAGAATTCGATATCATAATACACTATTCGTAAGTATACATTTTGAAATTATACTTATTGAACCGTTGAGTGAAATCAGAATAAGTTAATCTAATTTTAAATTATTTTTTTACTAGATTCAACAAATGTAACATTTTGTTCTCAATTGAGCATCCATCAGCGAAACCAACACAAAAAAAAAGAAAATATGTAAACCACCGAGTTCAATATTTTAACTAACTATAACACCCAAACAAACTAATGCAGGCACACAAACGGACACTTCTAATCCCAAAAACTTAGAATCAAAACAGGTTTATTATTAAATTTATCGATAAATGGAACAAACTTTCCAACGGCAAATTATTCCAAACAATAGTTTGGCTCATTTTCAATTTTTTGCATAAGTTTAAATTGTAATGTACAATAGGTATTTTACTTTTAGCAATAGTACAAAATTCTTCGTTTTCTTTTTTTTGACTTAAATCAACTTTTTGTATTAACTTAATTTTGACAATTTGTTGGGCTAACAAAATACAATATAAATTTTGCAGTGTAATTTAAAGGTCTGTTGTTAATAAAATAAAAATAAAGTTTAAAATATTTAAATCACACAATAATTTGTTTTGAAGTATGTACAAATAACATTGGCGTTATAAATAAAATGTTTCACCTTATTGAAAAATACATAATAAATAAAAAAAATTAGGTCAATTTTTTTAATACCAAATTAATGTACTTATTTGTTTATTTATGCATTTCCTAATGAAAACGTGGTGTTTTCCTCTCCAAGATTGCTTCGGCTCTAGAATGTGGGTTATAATAGCATCGGAAATTTCGTTAGAATACTTATACATAATCGCGTTGTTCATAATTTCGAATCTGACTTTATTTCCATAATGAGAATGTAAACTCACTTAAATAAAGGATTAAATTAAATATAATAAAAAAATTATTTAAATAGGGTGAAAAATACGTGAAATCACAAATTTATGGAAGTCATATTTGAATTTTATGATTTTTATGTTTTGAATGTGTAGCCTTAATTAAAAAAAAAATTTTAAAATGCTTTGTTTTTTGTTGTTGTTGTTAAAGATTCAGGGTGTCAAATTTTCAGAAAATTGATAATCATGATGTTGGATTTATGGCAATAAAAAGAAAAATAATTATCCGAAAATTAGGATTTTGAGCTCATTTTAAAAGTAAGTTAATAGCGATTCATAAAAAAATATAAAAATAGTATGTTGTTTAATATCTTCTTCTTAAATTTCCCGCCAAAATGTTCTTTTTCAATTTTCTCAAAAACCTATTTTTTTTTTTTTTTAGAATTCGACAATTAATATTTTACAACATATCAAAAAACTGGAACACCGTTATTTTTTCTATTCTTGCAAAATACGTTTTAGTAAGAGCAGTATTTCATGTTTATATGGAAAAACTATGTTTGGATAGACATTTCTCAGTGTTTTAGAATTGTTTACAAAAAGGCCAGTTCAGTTAAATTATTAGTATTTATTATTCAAAATTAATTACATATATTTAAAATTTCAAACCTAAAGATAATTTTACTTTATTGTTTAAAATTAAATCTTATTCAAATTAAAAATCACAATTTAAATTTAATATAATCGTCAGAATTAGAATATTTTTACAATTCAAATAGCCATCCTCTGTTGGACTAACTGCGTGGAAACCGTGAGTTCCTTTTACTGTTTTTAAATTTTCAAACCTAGTTGCAAGTTTGATTTGCTTGATTTATGTTCTGCGTCTGAACAAAATCCAAAATTGATATCTGCCTTCAACGTTTTAGCCCATTAAAATAATTCATCTGCATTGGTTCTGCCGTATTCCATTGTGAGACTAGCTTTGGATGCCATTCTTTTGATGGTACCCCTACTCCATCACCTTTTCCATGAGCTGTTGCATGAAAATGCCTCTTTGAGTTTTAGGAAGTTCTTAAAATTTTTCTTATTTTTATAATGCGTTACTGCTCCATCGGTAATAAAATAAATTTTAGATAAACTGGATATTTTAGTTTTCAAGAACTGCATCAATTTTTCAATGAATAAGTGAACCGCTACAGTATCATGGTGAAGACAATCCGATATTATAACGAAGGTGTATGTGGTGATGTAATTTGCCTTCTAAATTTTGGTCAATTACAAATGGATGAATACCCGCTTGTTTATTATTCCAATGAAATCCTTGTGCCGCATTTTGCATTATAAATGCATAATTTTCCGCAAAATCACATAAAACTATCACCTACGTACTTCAGCGCCAATTTGTTAAAATATTCTTTTTTTTGTTTTGAAAAGAATTACTCATCGTTTAACAGGTGCGCCTGTCAAGTAAAAATAATTAACCCCCCAATAAAAAAGGGAAAAAAACATTTTATTTAGTCTTTTATAAAATAACCTAAGAAAGAAAAGGGATTTATGGTACTATGACTAACCAATTTTTAAACGATATAAACCAGGGGGTGGCACCTTCTAATTCGGTGACTCATATTTAAATGTAACACAAAATTGTATATTAAATAATAAACAAAACAAAAAATTAACTAAACTAACTTTTTTGTTAACAATTTCAAAACTCCTAAAACGTATTTTGCAAGAATACAAAAAATAACGGTGTTCCAGTTTTTTGATATGTTGTAAAATATTAATTGTCAAATTCTTTAAAAAAAAAATATATACCTATATAATTTTGAGAAAATTAAAAATAACATTTTGCCGGGAAATTTAAGAAGAAGAAATTAAACAACATACTATTTTTATATTTTTTTATTAATCGCTATTAACTTACCTTTAAAATGAGCTCAAAATCCTAATTATCGGATAATTATTTTGCTTTTTATTGCCATAAATACAACATCATGATTATTGGGGGGCGAGTAGACAAGAGAGAAGAGACGCAACAACTTCAATAACGAGGTCAAGCAACATTTGCTACGGTTAGTACAAATTTGGTTGACCGCTCGGGAACATGATGATGGAACGAAATCTCGCCCCTCCACCGCACAACCGCCGATGGGAACAATAGTAGAGACTAATAATTAATTAAAAATTAAGGCTTTTCAGATCTTGTGGTTACAACAGAGGGACGCTGTATTAGAATAAATTGTGTTGTCTTGTGATTAACAAGTGTCAATACTAACAAATTTACTAACTATCGACTACTTAGGTGTCTGGAACCGATTCGAGTCTTTAATGCTAACATACCTTTCCTTTCCTTCGGTCTTGTTGTGTGTAAAAGAGTGTAGGAGGGCCCGGCGTCATCCCGGGAGTCTTGCTTAGGTTAGGCTTGGTCGTACATTCTGATCAATCAATCAATCAAATAAATACAACATCATGATTATCGTTTTTCTCAAAATTTGACACCCTGTATCTTTAACAACAACAACAAAAGCAAAGCATTTCATATTTTTTTTAATCAAGGCTATGCATTCAAAACATAAAAATCATTAAATTGAAACATGACTTATTTTTCACCATATAGTTGTTTAAAAATAAAAACAATCAGGTTGACTTAATTTAGACAACATGGCCGTGCTGCAATGTAACGATGAGCTTTTCTTCGTTGGTTTTGCTTATTCGACGAAGCGCAGAAACTTTTGCGTTAAACTTACGGCTCCCACTATTTTTCCAATATTTAAGGATTCAAACGAATCCAATATCATGAAAATAATTCGTCTTAAAATTAAAATCCAATCCTACATATTTAAAAAGATTTGAATCAAATATATTTTCTGTAAGGAAACCCTTACTATCTATCGCTGTACAAATTGAGCAGCGATGCAATGAAGCGATTAGACACAAAATCATACAGTAGCGTACAGCAATGAGGCAATTTTGCATCACTACGCTATACTAAAAGTGGCCAATAATTTAAATTATTTGATTTAAAGTAATCACTTACAAAATAATCACATATTTCGATCAACAATGATGTGGCTTGAGTGCTAACACCTCTCAAGGTTTCCATTATTTTTAATGAAATAATTATATTGTTATAGAAATAATTTCTGGGTAGATATTTCTAAAATGCATTTTATAGTATAAGAAGCGCAAGTTGCATCGTTAAACAAAAATTTCACATAATCCACATCAAAATAACTAAATTACATACCTACTTACAATTAAAAGCCAAATAGCACCAAGGTTATGTCCAGTAAATCCACGATTTACTTGTCTTACATGTAAACCGATTTACTAATATTCGATATTTAAACTAATATTGAATTGACGCCGTAACCTTAAAATATCTTTCAAGCTTTGCACCAAATATCGCATTAATTTTAATCAAATTTTGTCTTAATACCTGCCTTACATCAAAATAAGACTTAAATTGCATCGTAAATGCCTCAATGAACGGTAATTGCCCATGCGCGTTACTTACTTAGTTGCAGTTTTATATCGCATATGGTAGTAATTACAGCAAATGGAACACGCCTCGATGCAAAGCTTGCGTCGAAAATCGTCACAAGATTTTCAACTGTGATTAAACAACAAATCAATTTTTAATAATTGAATGTTAAAATGTTGTAATAATTGTATATGGTTTATCTAAATAAGTATTTAATAATATAAAACAACGGTATAATTATACAAGACTGATTTAAAAATACTAATAAGTAGAAGCTTTATTTCATTAGTTCCACTTTTGAAAAACACATCACGTAACTCACGATTCCCTTATGAACTGTGATAACATCGTCACTCATGACGAGTCACAGAGTAATTATCACAGACATATCATTCTCAATTCTATTCTGAATTGTGCTAATATCGTAAATCATGGATAGTCTTGTAGTAAAAACAGCGTATACTGTCATGCTACATAGCTAGCATACAGGAATTGAACAAACGGCATTTTTTATTTTTTTAAAGACATTCTCAAATATTTTTGAAGTAGTTGGAATTAACGAAATTAGTCGGTAATTCGTTATTTCTTGTCGATTACTCATGTTGCAAAGAGCAAATTTTTTTTTTTCTTAAACTGATTGGACTCTTTAATTCTAAGAGACTAAGATTTGGCTATTCGAATTTTCTGTACTATTGCGTTCTGAACTAATTTTTTTTGTATCTAATTTCTAGCTTCGTAGCTTCGTTTTCTCCAAATAATTGCTTAAGTTATTAAATGTTCAATAGCTTAGGTGTCATACAAAAAAGCAAGTTTTTTTGGAACAGTAATTAATTCTTGTGTGCAGTCAATACACTTCGACAATACATCAAAAAAAAAATGATATGCTTCATTACGATTCGTTCATTTAACATAATTCAATTTATAATGCGAGTTTAAATCTCAAGGTTATTATCACAAAGCTCAAAGTCCACAAGCAAAACTGTTAAACAATGAATGATCAATAACAACATCGTTGTTAATCAGAATCACATTTCCACTAAAACTTACATAGAAGTGAGGTGCTTTGTTTTTGTGGAAAAATTTCTCTAGTTTGAATTAATTAATTATTATTTGAAAGATTGTGATGATTTATTGGAAATTAGTTGAATCGAACATGCGGAGAATTTAGTAAATCCGATTACATTTTTCAATGTAAATGATGGTTTGCCGAACAAAACATCGAGGTGTGGAGTTGATCCGCATGCAGACCGGACAGTTTTGGCATAAAATACCCTTGAGAAAGCTCGGAAAGAAATGTGTCAATAAAAAGTTGTAAGAATCACATTAATTACTAAGAATTTCTTCAAATTTTAAATTTGCCTGAACTGAAGTATATAATAATTTTCTGCTATATCTATAGTCACGAAATTTCGAGGAATGCCACCAAACCTTCTCAAGAAAAGTAGTGGTTGAAAAATGTTCATCAACCCCCATTAATTAGGTTACAGTTGCAAGTATCACAAGAAACTTGAGTAGTTGTTACTTTATTAGTAAACTGAAACTGATTAGTTTGTCCGTATTATTGTAACTACAATAGTAAAGCTTTGCCGAGTTGATTGCCCCACTAAACATAAACATTTTAAGGTATTGAATACAAAAAATATAAATCTTATCACAAATTATAATCTCGAGGTATGCGATTTAGTTGAAAATGTATACAAAATGCATTTATTCTTATCGCACTGCTTCATAAAAATAAAATTACAAACAAAAAAAAAAATCGTTTTGCAATGAAAGTAAATAACCATAGCATTACCGCTCAAACAATTATGTACGACTATGTACATTGTTATACACCATTATTATTATTTAGCGGTAACTAATAACTAGTTTTCTTATAAACAATTTTTTTGTATTTACAACGAAAAACGGTAACATCTCTTAAAGATTCTTCATTTATACAGTTTATATATTAAACAAATTACCCAAACAGGTGATCTGATAAAATAACAAAATGTGGTTGGAGATTATACTTCTTATAAATTTACTGTAATCGTGTTTATTGTAAATGTAAATGACCACCGATGGATTTTTCATTGTCTTCGCGAATCGCGAAATAACACAATAAATAAAAATATATAAATCTATAAAAAAAAAAATGTAAACAAATGTTTACAGAAAAATCGAAATATCGTATTATTCAAGGTTTGTAAAACACGTTATTCGCGAAACAAAACTTAAACGATTTTCTTGCTATTTAATAATATTGATCACTTTTGAATAAAGCGCTTCCACAAATGCGGCTTATGTTAATCAAGTTCAAGGATTCCAATACAAAATAGTAAAATCCGCCGATGTGCTGTTATTTTTATTTGTTTCAAAGCATTGCAACGTTTAAATTAAATTATGAAAAATTTTCTGTTTGGTGAAGCCTAAAAAATTGTTGTTTAATTAAATAAAATGCGATTTGAATGTGTTATGATATACAATATTCGTATACGAGTACAACCAGGAAGTTGATGGAAACAAAGAGAATATAAGTATATCTTTCAAAATTAAAATTTGTTTCTAAACAAACATGTGTTACAGTAACCTGTCTTATATATGGTATAGATATCTAGCTAGAATAGCAAATGAATTATAAATTTATACAGCTGATGAAGCATTTAAACTTAGGTTTTGTTATGAAACCATATATGTATACAATATAACAACGTATAAACCGCACGAGAATTCTTTTGTACTATTTACTAAAGTCTGCGCTAATTTATCTAAACATATTTAATTTGCCAGATGATTTTAGTAATTTTATGAACCATGTCACTTCTAAATCAGGTAAATTTATTCAAACCTTGAATGTTATTGTTTTTGTGCAAATATATATATAACTTCCTTAATTCTATGTCATACGGTCTAGTAAACCTGATTGGAATAACAAATGTATGTATACCTAAACAAAATTGAAAGCGTACAACTAAAATATGTATGCAAATCTTGTAGGACCATATTTATATAAAAAATCATCTGATAAAATGCGCGACAAAAACCTTGATATAGACGTGAAATCGCTCTATAAATTAAAATAAATATACAAGAAGCAAAAATTAAGGAAATTATAATTATTATTAATCTAATGAGTGTGTTGCGAATATATAATTAAGCGTCGTCAAATTTACGTATTAACGACTGTCATGGTCATTTGCTGTCTACACATTAGATTTTATTTAGTGTTGTATGAATATACTAAGTATGTAGCCGTTTATCCAATCCAGGAAAACAGATACAATTTATTAATAATCGATAATTTATTTACATAATATAAAATATTTTTCCTAAAGTTCAATGTCATTTTCACATGTACTATGTATTTAAATGAGTAACGAGTTAATGTCATATTATTATGATTGCCTAATTTTGTGTAACTAATATTTGACAAATTATATTGTATTTATTGTTTATCAAGTGTAAATTTATATATACATACACATGTACGAGAATGTGCCGCGCGGTTGATTGTTTCGCGCGATTAAAATAAACAAATTTAATAAACAAACAATGATTTTATGTACATATATACAATTACCATAATCGTTGAGTAACCGCAATATTTGTGTAAATAATTCGAACCGCGCCTACAATTGGTTTCCTTGATGATTAATATGTGGTAAATGGTAATGGTTATTTTGGTTGCTTCTTAATTCCAATGTAGAGATAAATTAGGAAGAATATTAGGTCGATTAAATGCAATTACTATTAATTAGGAAGTTTAAGTTGTCAAAATTGCTCAATTAACGCTATTTGTTTTGTAACTATCAGGCACTTTAAATTACGTATGAGAATGTACTTACGACTATTGGGGTGTGTTTTAAAAGTAATTGTCTTACCTGAAAAAAAAATAAAACAAATATTTATTAAATGCTAGAATAATTAGTTTGCTATTAAAATTAAATTTTTATTGTATTCTCGCTTATAAGCTACATTAACTTTACTTTCTGGAACACTAGCCGAAATATACCTAAACGATTTGGAAAAAAAAAAAAAATCTAACAAACTTATGCCATCAAATATTGCAGATATGTTGATGACAGAGTTGTATTATTTATTGTCATATTTAAAAAAAACATTAGGCAAATTATAACAATATAAATACAAACAGCGAAAGCAAGAGTCAATAAAATTTACATTAAAAACTACACAGTAAAACTATAACTCAAAAAACACGATTTATAATTCTTTACAGTTTTACACCATCAACAACATCCCAAAATTTAGACTTTCAATCACACAATAAATAGATTAAATACCATACTAATGAAAATTTTCAAATATATAGTTAACAGAAACGTTTACAAATCAACATTAATAGGCAGAATCAATAATACAATAAAAATATAACATTATCAACAACTTACGACCACAAAACCAAAGAAAACAACTAAGAAATTCGTTAGCGTTAGTAGTTTAACAACACAACTAAAACTATAATATTAATAAAACATTCAATATACTTTGGAAAAAGTCCAATAATTGTATACAATTGTATATGGGGCAAACAGGCATATGTTTTGAAAAGGAGATAATCAGACAGATGCAGACTTATAAAAGGACAAAGTAGCCTACTTAAAGGCTATAAGAAGAAAACTTTTAATGGTAAAATAAATAAAAAAAAAACAATAAAATATGTATGTCAATTTAAATAAATAAATTTTAAGAAATATGAATATTGAACAATTATAATTTCGAAATCGATTTCCCAAAAATAGATTCTCATACATAGTCAGTAGAATAAGGAAATATGTTTTCCTACAAAAAGCTTGAAAATCAGGCATATGTTTCTATTTATAATACACAAAAGACCAGGTTTTCGGTGTTGGTTACTTAGGCGCACGTCCCCTTCCAAAACAGCATGGTATACACTATGGCACATTTCAAAACGACAAATTTTAAAACGGCATATGGTACATTACGGCATAAGTTGTACTGGGCACTAGGGTGTGTATCAAAACGGCATATTTTAAAATTGGCCATTTCGTAACCTAATCGGTTGAATCGGATGAAATTCTATTGCTTTTTACGTTTAATAAATTATTACGGCTCAACATTTTTCCTTTTAATAAAATATTTAACCTCATTTTCCGGGAAAATTTTCACTTTTTTTATTCAAAATAAGGTAAAATATACGTTTTTTGATAATTTTTGACGTTTGGATTGTGTATTAATTAATAATCATTTCTTCGACAACCTTGCAGATAGATCAAAGAGTTTTTTTGCGCCCTTATTGCTTCTTCTGATAGTACCACAAATGTTAAAAAAGCAACTTTTGTAAATATAACCATTTTTTTTATGTACTTTTAATTTGTTGTATACCTTAGAGGAAAACATTTTCAAAATATAAGTATGTATACTACTTATCCGATTTTCTCGATGTATGTATACGTAAAATAAACTTTAGCCCCCCATTTTTATCAATCTTGCCGAATTTCATCATTATCGGCTAATAAATAGCCAATTTCTATCAAAATTGGCCATATTCCAGAACTGGAACTAAAATTCATTATAGAATTCTATTTCTTTTTTTTTTTTTTTTTATTTATTTATTGTACTTTAACAATAATTTAGTATTAAAAGGAAAAGCACAGATGGAAACAGAGTAAACGGAACAAAAGAACAAAAATAAAATGATGAAGCTGCTTCCATTAGGCAGAAAAACCTTTTAAATTTTTTCAAACAATTTCCATCTCATGCATACACATTCTATTTTGAGCAATAGCTCATTTACAATAAAATATACAGCAAGAGGTGAAATAATATTAAAATTTAACAATAATAATAATAATATTAAAAATAAATTTAAAAAAACTACGTATTGCCCATCAATCACGCCACTCCAAAAATTGTGACTTAAATAATTTGGCCGATCCTAAACTCTTAATTTCCAATGGAATTGAATTCCAAAGAGAAACTCCCCTAACGTAAAAGGATTTGTTTAGCGACCTACAACTATTTTTGGCCGGAATCAGGCGGAAGTTTGAGGAATGAGACCTGCTAAAAAGTAACTTCCTATAAAGATAACAAGGCTTCTTAGCTTTGAGAAGTTTAAAAATAAAAAAAAATATTTCCATCACAATTGTCGAATCTCACCATCATCGGTTAAGAAAGTGCCAAGTTCCTTCAATAGTTGGCCATATTCCAGGTCGAATTTCATCATAATGGGTTAAGAAACAGCAAAGTTCCATCAAAATTGGCCATATTCCAGAACTACATCTAAAATCAATTTAATAATCCTATTTCCATCGTATGTGGTGAATTTCCTTATATTCTGTCAATAAATAGCCATAATTTCTACCCTAGTTGGCCACCTTTCAGAACTTCGTCCAAAACTAATGTTAGCATTCCATTTTCATTGCACTTGTCAAATTTCACGGCTAAAAAATAGCTAAATTTTAGAATATGCCATATTGTACCATATGTCATATTGAAATATGCCGTCGTCTACCTTATACCATAGTGTACCATATGCCATACTGAAATAACCCGTTTTGAAATATTCAGCTACGTACCATATGCCATAGTGTACCATACGCCGTATTAAAATATGCCGTTTTGAAATATGCCAAAGTGTACCATATATCGTTTTGAAATATGCCATATTGAAATATGGCATAGTTGACCATATGTCGTTTTGAAGTATATACTCCCGTGGAACACGCCCGCAAATGATTTGTCACGCTTGAAAGGTTGTATTTCCTTTGTGGCGAATGCCAACTATATCTGATATAGTGAGGAACAGAAAAGAAAAAAAATAATAAAAATTAACCATAAAATATGAATTTGGAAGAAATCATTATACGAATAAAACAAAATAAAAATGTTGGAGACGTTTCATAATTTAAATTTTATGAGTCACTGTATTTGAATTAACATGCATAATTTTACAAATTAGATTTAAGTTCATAATGTAAAATAAATTGGTGGGAAGAACAATTTGGGCTGGTATTGGTGAACGATGGATTTTTTTTGGTTGGATCTTGGATGTCGGATGAAAAAAAAATGGGAGAAACTGATAAGCCGTAGAACGAGCAAGTAAAAATATAAATATAAATTAAAAATAAAATAAAGAATTAAGAAAGTGTCATTAAAACTAAAATTAATATTAAAAGAAATTAATAAACATTTTTTTTTAATCGAGGTGATAATCAGTGCAGATATCAAAGAGACAGTTTTTTTTTTCTTTGAATTATTGACATACGATCATCCGTAATTATCTATTGTAAAAACAGACAGTAGAACGTATTAGAAAGAACCGGCATTTTATGATCAGCGGTATTTGGGAAAAAAAATATGATCAAGATTTTTTTTTTTTGAATGAATTGGATAAATGAGAATGATAGAATGCCAAATTGTCATTAACTCATTAATAATAATACCTTGCTAATAATAATAATAAATAAGAATAATAATCCGTATCTATCCAAATTTAATCAACTTTATAAAAATTCACCGACAAAATAATACATATTGGTTAATAAGAATCCCTCCCGAATTATCAATCAGCTGATTTACAACAATTTTACAACGGAGAGATTGGATTTTCTTGATGACGGATCCGTAACACTTTGGGATGGGTAAAGTATAAGAAAAATTTATATTTAGTAGTCTTAAGTTTGGTTTCTTTATCGAATAACTATTTCGATAACCAAAGTCGTCTCATTATAAAAGTGTGTGACAAAGTGACAAAATATATAGACTGCCACGACAAGAACTACCGAAAAAGTCTTGATGATTTTCTATGAAATGCTACGTATACGAATAAATTTTGTAGGCTTCGGTTTGAATTGAAACATTCCCGCAAGCCGCAATAAATTCATTTTTCGTCATCTGATGTCAAATTTGAAAACAGAATCGTTTCTAAGTTCACTTGTAATATTTTACCCGTTTATTAAGGATTTTGGAGCTCAAAGCGAAGCAAGCTTTCAATATTATTTAAGGCACAGGTCGATAAATATACATATTTAGCACAGTTCACTTATAATAGATTACGCCTTCATAAATTTCGTTTTCATAGTTTACTGCGCATTACGTCAACTGAGAGTTGTTAGTAAGATATTGCAAAGCAAATGTATGAAAAATAAGGAATTTGTCTAATAGATGTATTATGGTTGTATATGGATGTATTATGGTTAAATATTTCTTTCCTCTTACAAAATAGGATCCATGCATGATTCAATAAAACCAAGGTTAGCTCGAAATATGTAAACTAATGGCCATCTTTTTTTTTGACGTCACTCAATTCTCAATACGTATATAAATTACAACAACAAATAAAAAACGAAAAGTAAAAAAGAATTGCATGACGTCACGAACACGCGTTTTGAAAAATCGAGCTAACCTGGGATTTATAGAATTATGGGATCCATGCTTTCAACAATCTCTTATTTGTTGGAAAAGAATGAAAACTATATGGACAACTATTTATATTGTTATTACAACAATTAAATACTGCGCACCACATTATTTATTTAATTTAGTTTAATTTTTGGATTCAATTACATACAACAATATTGTGAAACAAAACTGTTCACTCTCATTTGACGTCATTTGCCATAGCCGTTTATTTTATAATCCAAATAGGCAAAGTGCGCAAGGCGTAATCTATTATAAGTGGTTTGTGCATATTTAGTATTGTGAATGTACGTATACTCGATTCTTACAAATTTAAAGCGATCCAACGCACCGTCGCGATTCGTCGGAGTAAAAAGATTTTTCGGGCACCTAAAACATCACAAATTGAAGTACATAAGTTCGAAAAATATTGGCCCATCAGAATCATAACCAAATTGGATTTAGCGCTGACAGAAAAGGAAAAAAGGACCTTCAGAATAAATTGTTTTTTTTTCATTTTTTACTTATTTTATTGAAGTTTCTACATTTTCGAAAAGTGGTGATATCTGTATTGTACTAGGTGATTTGAAAAATCCGTGGGGCGCCACCTATATTATACTAGTAGAAATACATCTGTAACTACATTAAACGCATTCACTCTTCAAATGAGCGCCTACATTTTCTGTCATTAAATTCTTTGTACTCATCAATGGGTTTCCGAATTTTAATGTGGTTGTACAAGCCTTGAAGATGATCCCCAATCTGGACGTTCAAGAACTGCTACTACCTGTTGACAAGATGAGTGCCGCATTTATTAAATTTGGATCAAAAATGACTTCGTGTCCAACTTTCTCAATAATATTTGGATGGTTTTCGAAAGGATAACACTGATTTCAAGTGTCAATTTGTAACTATGGATAAGATTTGAATTTACCTCTATAATCCTAAATTGCGCCAACAAACTTCAGAGTGGTACAGACTGGTACTTCTGCTTAATTCAAACATTTTGGACAAGACCTGGTTTAAAACATAAAAAAATCAACTTTCATCAGGACAATACACCGGCTCACAAAGGTGTTCCCAAACCTCAAAAGGTTTCTGAATGGAAAGCGTTTTTGAACGAAGTTGTCCGGAAAATCTCTTCAGAAATGTGATTAATGAAGTTCAAATTCGCTACTTTTAGTTCTGAAAATAAAATTATTTTCGGATAGATGATAAATTCCTTCACGATAGAAACTTGGTGATTTCGAAGCAAAATAAGCATCGAGCCATTTTCGCACATCTTCAACTTTCATGAACCGCTGGTCTTTCAAATATGATGACATCGATCTGAATAAGAGCCAATCAGAGGGAGCTATGTCTGGAGATTACTCCGCATGATGTACAACTTCCCAGCCTAAATTGCACTTTTTCCTCCAGAGCATCACTTAATTTGATCAATTGGGCCTGGTAACGTTAAGCTATAACAGTTTGACCAAGTTCCAGAAGCTCGCAGTAAATGACTCCTTTCTAATCCCACCAGACACACAGTAACACTTTCTTGGCATGAATATTCATTTTTGCAACTGATGTTGATGGCTGGTCTGGATCAACCCATGCTTTTCTGTGCTTAGAATTGTCGTACAAAATCCACTTTTCATCACCCGTAATGATTTTGTGCAAAAAATTATATTTTTTGTACCGAAAAAACAAATTGCATATGTCAACTCTTCGGTTTTTGTTTTCTTCGGTCAGTTAGGAACCCATTTTCCTACCTCTGTATCTTTCTCATTGCATGCAATCGAAGTGTTATTACTTGGTGAGTAACTCCTAACTGTTCTGCAAATTCTTTTTCAGTTTGACACGGATTTTCATCCAGTAAAATTTTAAGTTCTTCGTCTTCAAATTGGTTTACTACATCTGTGGCACTATTCTGGTTTTCCAGGGGAATTCCGAATTGGGAATTGATTTATTGTCAGTTTTTAGTGTATTTTGTTTTTTTTTCGAAAGCGTACTGAGCGATTGGTATTTTGTTTATGTTTTGGGAAAAAATAATTCCCAGCCAAATTTTTAGGGATAAATAAACAACAAAATTGCTATGAAATGGAACTATTTTTCTCCAAATTTTAGTAAGCTTTGGAAAAAGGAAAACCAAAATACACTAAAAACTGGCAAGAAATCAATTCCCAATTCACAATTCCCTGGAAAACCAGAATAGCGCCACTGGACGTGAATCGTGCTCAAGACTAAAATTGCCATCATGAAATCTTGCAAACCACTTTTTTACTGTTGAATGACTGACAGAATGTTCACCCAAAGTCGAATTAATCAATTCGGTGCTACTTCAAAAATTAACACAAAAAAGAATGAAAAATACTTTTCAACTTGAAACATTTATGGTACAATTATCAGCAGAAGCGATACGAGCGATATAAGTACTTTGATCTGTGCCTGCAAGGTTGTAACGACTGGCTTACTTGGTATTAATCGGCACGTTCGCACACCTAAATTCGGATAGTTCCTCGCGGTTGGGGGTTCCTAACAAAAGACCGATTCGCCATCGTACAAAAATTAACTGGGTGTGCTTAAAATGGGATAAAAACTTGGAAGACTTCTGACCTGGAATTCATCTTGCGGAAGAGCACAATCTCACAATTTTAATTTAAAACATTATAAATTTTATTTTTACTAAATCACCAATAAACTTTTATTTACAAACAAAATGGTTTTATTATTTGAGTGAAAAATTTCTTAAATTAACTTAATTACTTAAAGCTAAACAATATGTACTTAAACTATAGGTACCTTTATTCGTCGAATCGTAGCAGAAAATATAAACCGTTAGGTTGCACTTCCGATTTGTTGTTTAGATGTTTATTCGATTTGTCCTGGTCTCGAACTCGAACACGGGAAATACACCACTCGGAGTTTTGCACAACGCCGGAACTATTATAAATTTGATAACAATTATTATTATTATTATGATTGATTTGGAGTATTAGGTAATTATTAGCGTGATTATTATAGGATTATTATTATTATGCGGCTTTTTACGGCTTTTTCCTGCCGCCCTGCCAAAACTTATATGTCGTTCCCATATTACGGTTCTTATTGTTTTTCAAACCACGCCACTTTTTAAAGACGTGCTGGGATTCGTTTTTCTTTTATTTTTATTTTGCGGGCCGTATGGTCGTGACCATTATTAACTTTTTTATTTTTCGGCACACTATTATAAAACTTTTATAATTAGATATTAATTATTAAATATTTAGATTTTTTTATAATCACGAGCACCTTTCTTGATCACCACTCCAAACGTACTGTCCCGTTTCTCTTCAAAACAAATCGGAAGCCAAACATATTTATTTTATTGAGATGTACTTATTTACTAAATCATATACACCATCGCGTCATCATTTATTATACAAAAAAAAAACCTTATGTACCAACAACAGCTTAATGGTACAGGTATACACATAATCTAGTTGTTCTCTACTTAACAATTTAAAATATTACCATTACAATGAGAATATGTACAACAAAAACAATATATTTATATAATGTAAAGAATTTATAGTATCTATAGTATATATACTTATAGTAGCCCTATAGGTATAGGTACAGTGCGCGAGATTTTCATGTTACAAGGTTGACGAAGCATTTTTCAATTTAACACAAATTCGCAATTCGCTCCAATGCATTCGTCGATGCTATACTAACCCAACGAATTAAGTTAACCAACACACGTATATCCAAAATAGCGGGCAATTTGGATGCATTCAAGTATGTTTATAATGCAACCAACTTCAGAGCCGAATTTCTACTCGCACACCTAATAGTTTCGATGCAGACTTTGCGGAAACCTTATTTTAGCGACTAAAATTTTACAAATTATAAGTCGGTGTTATTCCTAAAGAGAACAACTACTTATGCATATTTTATGAGCCATTAAGGCTATAAAAAAATATTTTATTCGTATTTAAAAAATATTTTCTGTTGTTTTATTTTAAGTATAAGACCGGTGTGAAAGTGTGGAAATGGTTTTCTTTAACACGTTTAGGTTATATCTGAGAAAATATTAGATTTAAAAAGATGGTATTGCCACTTTGTTAACAATCGGTAAAGTTCGGTGAAGCAAATCAGCATTTCAATAAAATTGAATAGGCACAAAATTTATAATTGATTCAGTATGTATCTGCTGTAAACGTGCATATTTCCAATTCGGAATCTACGAAAAAAAAAATAAATGTCTACTTGATTTTTCCTAGAAATTCCCAAACTAATATCATTATTGATTACTTGGTGTTATAAATGATTGAACATCTACATATCTATATCAATTCTTCAATAAAATCCTTCACTACATTATTCCGCAGGATAACCTTACTTAAGGGTTCTTCAAAATGAATCATCTAAAGATATATTAACATAATTAGCAAAATACTTGTTGCACGTGCTTTGTATTCCTAAACTTGCTTAAGAACTTAGTGCAAAATATTTATAAGTAGTTTACCTGGTATATACTCGTATAATCGCCTTACTATTCAAATTTGTTATTTTTTTGTATTGTTAATATTTTTGAAACTTATTATCCCACACTATTCATGTGGTTCCCAATTAAATATCACTCTTCTATGTTTGTGTCTAAAATCTAAATAGGCGCATATGGAGGAAAATCGATATCAATAATACATTTTGAGGGTGAGAATCGTACACGTGATCCTATATACTCATATGTGGATATGTGAATAAACAAATAAAATGTGATTTTAATTCTTTCTAATTCTAAAAATTAAAATTATTTCATAGACGACACGAGAAAATTTATGCGTGTTGAAATAATATTATAATAAATTTGTGCCATATGACTTTTGGTTTAGCAGGGGGTACGTACATAAGATAAACTCGTACATAGACACAAGTATTTATAAAATTTAATAAAATAACATTTAATCTTATGGTTAATTAGGTTTTAGATTACATTTTATTTTGAATTTAAACCTTTGTTTTGAATATATACATACACAGACTTAACTAAAGACGTACATTATGTGTTTTGTTGTGTATAAAACAATTTAAATATTTTCAAAACAAAAAAACAAATTATTAAATTTCTGGAGTATGCGTTTATGTTTATATGTTACAGCACTAAATTACCAGATGCCACTTAACGATTTTCTTTTATATTTGTTGACAAAATGATTTCATCTAAATTAAATAAAGTTACATGCCGCATAGAAAGGCATGTGTGCATATGTTGTTGTTTTTTAGAATAAAAGTATTTTAACGACATGGTTTATTCAAGCCTAATATCTAATCTTTCGCACATTTAAACATCTAGGATTTAAATTAACAGATCCATTTATACTCTCAAAAGTACATTGACCCACAAAAAATACAAAACAAAATTGCATCTGTTTAACATTTTACAAAAAAATTCTCACAGTCAATACAAAATAATACCACGACACGACAGACGAGACCACCAATCCACATTTTTTTTTTTATTGTTATTCTTATTAATAATTAGCACATTTTATATTTGGAATACATCTTCAAATCTGCACTTGAAATAAATTCATTATCGCAGTTTCGTAATTCTAAACTCCCTCATTTGCTTAATTCAAAAACAACAATATAATTATGTACAATTAATTTCTCGTCTGTACGCATCTATACTAATTTATTCTGCCGTCAGTTAAACAAATTTTTTGGAATTAAATTACATGAGTCATTGCAATATGGGCATATGTTGTTTTAAAATATAATGTCCTGACATCATTTATTTAGTATGCACGCGCTTTATATATTTAAATAAACTGATCTCTCGCAATAATGAGTCGTTGCGATGTCAACATAGAATGCATCTATTATGTGTGTTTGTTATTTAAAACTTATGCCAAAAAAATAAATTTCATCAAGTACATTAACGATTAGAATTGCTAATCAAATTTTGAAAGTTTCTAATGTAAAGAAATCTAATCTTTGTTCTGAGCACAGAGGGAATTCTAACAAAAGTCAGGTTTATCTGCTGAAAAGTTGCAAATAGAAAAAAGATGCAAATGATGTTATACTTACAAGTGGATTTAAAATAAAATCTTTTGCGGGTATTATAGTTTTATATTTTTTGTTCGAATTTTCAATTATTATAGATAGTACAGTTATTGTTTTGTTGAATATTTACTATCTTAAAACTAGACACATTCATCTAAAATTCTATTTTATTTTATTTAAGTATGATCAAATAACGTATTGTGATGGGATGGTATAAATTATTACTTGGACTCAACCAAAACTTCGTTAAAAGCTTGCAGGTAGCTCACATATTGACATTGAATGTTTCCTTTGCTGATTTGACTTTTTTTTTATGCAATGACCAATGTCCTTATTTCTTATAGATAAATTAAATTTTACTCCTTGGGATTTTGGATTTTTACTTTCCAACTATTCTGGGTTTTAAAATTTTTGGATTTTTTTTTCTAGCAAATGTAGTGATCCCCATTTCAATAAATTAAGTGAACGAAAATTTCATGAAAATTCAGTCTTTCGAAATTCGGCCTTTCGACACATTCGGCCTTTCGACACATTCGGCCTTTCGACACATTCGGACTTTCGACATTCGGCCTTTCGACACATTCGGCCTTTCGACATTCGGCCTTTCGAACCTATTCCAATTTTTCGAATTCAGAAATTTTCGTCTCTCCATAAATAAATCATAAATGCGCCAAAGATTTTTCGGCGGAATGGTTATCAGGCTTCTATCAAAATTTTAGCAGTTTTGATTACGATAAATTTTGTCTCCATTTTGTGGAATAACTAAAGAAGAAGGATTATTCAAGAAGAAAAATAAGTTTCAGGATTTTATTGTGCTCCTAGGCAAAAGGCTTTGCAACAACACTATTTCCAAGTCTACACATCTTTAAAAAGTGACCAAGCCGTGCATTTGCCAACAGCACTGTGAATTTGATAACTAAAGTGACAGAACTAAAATTACTGCATTCATACTAAGACCCTGAAAAGGTCTAGGATTTTTTGCGTCTCTCGCTTAAGATGTTTACAATAGTACCTCTTCTAAGTTTATATGATATCTGCAAGTGACCAACCAAGTATATCTATCAACAGCGCCATATCGGAGACATTGATAACTAAAGTACCAGAAAAAAAATCTTCAGAACCTTTACAATGATGTACGGCTCAATTGATTTTCACCTTATCCACCGCGGTGAATATTTAAAGAAATGTTTACAACAATACCCATTCCAAGCCTAGAAGATATCTGCAAGTGAGCAAACTATGGTGTATCTACCAACAGCGCCATAATGATGAATTTGATGACTAAGACCTTTACAACGAAGTACCATATCGGTTATATTTGACTGAAACAAATTAAATTTCACCTCACAGTGGTAAATTTGTATATGGAGGCTGATGGGTGCTTTTTCGAAACCTTTACAGTGGTGTCTTACCACATGTAAGAGGAAAAGCTGGGTTTGCACCACACCATGGTGAATATTTATATGTGTTACACTTATATATTTATATATGTTACACTTTTATTATGCGACATCTGGAAGCGACCAAACTGTCTATAGATAGATGGTCGGGACTTTTCGAAATTATTCGAGTTTTACCGCTACGAAAGGCATTTCGAAAGTGGCAGATTATTCGACATTTACGAATGTATTCGATTATTCGATAATACTCGAGTATCTTGGCGCCTATTTGGAGTATTTGTACGATTGTTCGATGTTCGGGATTAGCAAAATTTGAGCTTGATTATGTACCAAGTCTAAACTCGAAAAATTTACTAAATCCATTTTATTGGATGGCAGAGTATATAAAGGGTATTACCGAAACAAATCTGCATGGTTATTTCAATTTATTTCGCGGATATAATTCTTTATTTGTGAGATATTTTTAGAATTTCCAAGAAACTTTGAAATTGTTTTTCAAATTATGTATATTCGAAGTTCATTCGTGTTGTTTTTAGGCCTTCGAGCAGAAATTGACTGTTCAAGAAGACCGACAAAATTTGTCGCTCTCAGTTTTACAGTGAGCAGAACGCTTGTTGTATCGTTTGGGGTCCGTGTTCGGATTCAGGTGGTAACAAGTAAGTTTATGAGTGCCTACGATAAATTTTGGATAAGCACGTTGGGTCCAAAAGTGGCATTGAGTGCAGTACACTCGTAGAAATGGTTCTGCCATCTTTATTTTTCAAAAGTTTTCACTCTAATGAACCTGGGCTACGTGGGATTTCGTTTGATTTACCAAAATTATGGATACCAAATTAAATGTTCTTTCATCACTGAATATTATTTCTTCCTGATAATTGATTTGTGTAATTTAAATAATAGCATGTGTTTCGTTTAGGGATTTTCAAAGAGAGCCAAACACAGTATATTTTAACAAATTTATGTATAAACATGAATTTAATAATTATTTTATTTAGGTACTTCCAACCAACCAAAGGTATGATATAGTACCCTGCTACAAAAATTATAAAAACATGATATAATAGTAAAAAAAAAATCAATTCACAGTTTCCCACCTGAAAAATAATAATTAACAAAGTTGATTATTCCTCATCGCACAATTAATAATTTTTTAGAATAACGGAGGATCCAATGAACTCTGTATATAATTACCACGCATCTGTCGTGCAACAACTATTTACTTCACGATATTCTGGCTCAATTCCAAAATGCATACAATATAAGAATTATAAAAAACGAAAAGATAGAATTACGCGATGCTTTGCAGGTTACTGACATCTCACCTATAAAACAATTTTTATATTCTCATGACGTATTCGTACCTATTTTTTATATAATGGTTCGATGTACAGTAAATCGCATGAATATTTTTATTGAATTCTTAAGATCTTTCAGTAGTACGAATAGTAAAGATATAAATTTTCTTTGAACCGTGTTAACATATATATTACTGTTTATTTAATTTATATAACCTTTGAATGGTCTCCAACCAGGTTATATTAATTTACATTATAAACTTACTCGTAAATATAGAGAGATAGGCATCTCTTCTAATTGAAGACCTTCGATTATAATCTTTTCCCGTTAAAAAAGAAAATACGCGTCTCAATATTTATTTAATTATTTTTTTTTTTTTCAAGAAACATAAAACATAAATTGCTATTTATTTTTATGTCTAATTCAATGAAACCAATGACCATTATCTTAGTGTATTTTTTTTTTTAATGTATTATAAAGAAAAATTATTTTCAAATTAACAAAAATTGACTCATCAAGCGAATAAGATGCAAACCGCAATAACAATAAATAAATAGATATAAACAAAACGGAATAAACAAAAGACAAGGGGATTAGACAGAAAAAACAATCAAAATCAAAACTAAATACTAAGTAAAGTAAATAAAGCATTTGTTTTGGGGGACTTTACAAGTGTGGATCATATTGTATATATGTATGTACACTAAAGTCCCGGTTGAAACTAAAATAAATTGATTCATTGCATGAATCATCCCACGCAGTCCCTTTTTAATTTCTTATCACGTCTTGTGTAATAAAGTCTTCAACTCCCTGTATATATTTTACAATTGTACATTTATAGACACGAAACGCGTAACTGCAATGCAAATGAATTACACTCAATTTGCATATTTCGTGTGTTGTTAAAATATAATTTAATTTTTATTAAACATGTGTAAGGCGTGCAAATGACACATATATGTAGATTCATAATTCAGTTTTCGATGAAATCGCCGTCCCTCCAATACACAAACATTTTACATACTCGTATTGGTATAGAGACATTTTATTCCAAGCAATAAATTATGAGAAAATGTTATAAAATTCCATGAAAAAAAAAAAAGAAAAACCGGGCGCATATTGCACTGCATTAAAACCAAATCGATCAATTAATTTGTATCGTATAGGGGGACCCAAATAAATAAAATGCAACTAACAATAACAATCACGTCAATCAAAATGGTTTTCATGACTCAACCATAAAAATGATTAACATTTTTCGAGATCATTAGACAACAAGCGGTCAATGGGAAAAGAGAAATGTTGTGTTGAGTATTTTTTGCTTTTTTTTGTAATTTATGGTGAATCAGCAATATTTGAATCACGCATCTTTCCGCATTATTCGATTTAATGAAGATAGTCTTGTTATATTAAAGTAATACAAATTACAGCATTTTATGTACGGTTATGCAGTTGTCCTAAATCAGTCAAAATGTGATTCTTGGTGTTTTTAATTTGATATTGACCTAATTAACTTGTGCTAAAGTTTAATAAAGTATATAGAGACTCAAATATTGGCTATCAACTTACAAACTTCCATAGTAAGGTTATCGAGTTAATACCAAACTCAATGGTAGGTACGGTTATTAAAAAAAACTTCAAATCTTCAAAGATTATGGACAAAATGCTGAATAGGCCGGTTAAAATTGTTAAGCATTTCGAAATGTTGTCAAAGGGGAATTTCGTCACGTGAAAAAAAATTAAGACCAATGATGATTTTGATAGTAATGAAAATCCTAGAATAGGAAGGCGCGGCATCGTGCTTCTATCTACGAGGCCAGGGCCCGGTCTATAATGGTTGCAAAAGATGCAAGGCAACCAGCCACGATTAAAAAGATGTGACCTAAATAAACACAATTAACAATAGTAGCACTGTGTTTGACCCATGTAGTTTTATAAAAAAATTATTCCTTAATGACTGAAAGATGTACGGCTAGAAAATTAAAAATAAATTTGTGATAAACGCCTTTCTTTAATAAATGGATTAGTTTTTCATAAATAGTTTTAGTTTGCTAATATCATTTTTAAATGTGTGGAACAAAAAAAAAAGACGTATCCGGTACAGAAAAAAGTAAAAAGCAGGCAGAAATCAAAATATAGCAATTCTACTTACTCTTAGGGATATATTCCTGGAAAAAGTGCCCAAATTGAGTATTGCATCGGGACAAAGACCTCCTTTATAAAACCCGCGAAAAATCGTTGTCATTGAAAGTTGCTTATTTCTAAGGAATAATTTTGCAATAGATGATCCAGCAAACTAAAGGTAAGGCTTCACGCAAAACATAACTAACAGTATGTACCCTTGGCAAACAATGCCACCACAAGTTTGTATGGCTTCTCAATGGAGCTAAATAAGGCGAGGGCGGCCAATACTCAGTTGGCCTAGGAGCGGCAAAATGCTTAATATGGCCCTGATTATCAAACCTTTCGTCGGATAAAGTGGAATAAAAAGCGATAATATTTCGTTGAAACGAGCTGCTGATATCAACGCTTGAATAATGAGCTACAACGATGATGATAAATATATTCACCATTATCGTTTATTTGCAATAGTTGACATAGTAAATTTGCCATTTCCTTCAAAGAAGATTGACGCAATCCGCAAGCTCCTATCAAAGTCGTTCGGGGTGATTGATTTGGGTGAGAATACATATTGCATTGGATTGCTCCAAAGGTGTGAAAACCACAAAAAACTAAAAGCGTCACTTATAATTTTCCCACTCGACATGAAGTCTACTTACTTGACATTTTTGAGAACCAGGCAAATATTGAGATTTACGTCGATCTGAAAATCATAAGATAAAAATCTAACAACTGGTCTACGAAATGTTACCAAAATAAGTGGACACATCGAGAAGTAATTATAAATAACATCAAAGATCTCATTATTAACGAAATCCGTTTCAATACATGGCTCGCGTTGTTATTCGATATACCATATCAGATTTCAATAAATCATGGCAGAATTTCTTATATCGATGATATATGTCTGAATTCGGAATATCATCATAAGTCACCTCAGAATTTGATATATCCTGCCAGAATTCTGTATACTTATTATGTCAGAGTTCATTGTATCACGTCAGAATTCGATATATCATCTCAAAATTCGCTATATACGAATTATCGCGTTAGAATTAAATAAACCATCTCAGAATTCGCCATATACTATCAGAATAACGATTTATCATCTCAGAGTTCGACATAACTTTTCCAAATTTCTCATATCTTATTCATGTCGGAATTCGATATACCATCACAGAATTCGACAAATCATATCCGAATTCTGTACGAGTTTATAATGCCATATTTTGAAATATCATGTTAGAATTTAGTATATCATCTCAGAATTTGCTATAGTATCAGAATTTGATATATCGTTGATATATGTCACGATATACATATGTCAGAATACGGAATATCATCATAAATCATAACAAAATTTCATATATCCTCTCAGAATTCTGTATACTTATGATGTCAAAGTTCGTTATATCACGTCAGAGTTCGATATATTATGTAAGGATTTGAAATACCATATCAGAATTTGGTATATATTGTCAGAACTTCAGAATTTGAAATTTCATGTCAGAGTTCGTTGTATCATCTAAGAATTCGAAACATACTGTCGGATTCGATACATCTGTCAGAATTTGATATATCATGTCGGAATTCTATATATTATGTCTAAATTCGATATGCATAAAAAATTCGAATGTATCATCTCAGAATTCGACATACCATATCAGAATTCTATTTATCTTGTAAGAATTCGAAATATAATGTCAGAATTCGATATACTATCTGAGAATTCGCTATATACTATCAGAATTCGATGTACCTGTCAGAATAATGTCAAAATTCGTTGTCGTCTCAGAATTCGACTTATCCAAATTCTATACATCATGTGGGAATTCGAGACATCATGTCAGAGTTCGATATATCATCTCAGAATTCGATACAAACTGTAAGATCCGTTAAAATTCAAATATCATATAAAAATTCTACAAATGATCTCAAAATACGCTATATACTGTCAGAATTTGATAAATCTTTTAGAATTTAGTATGCTTTTATGTCAGAATTCGAATATATCATCTCAGAATTCGACATACCATATCAGAATTTTATTTATCTTGTAAGAATTCGAAATATAATGTTAGAATTCAATGTATCGTCTCAGAATTCCTAATATTATCAGAACTCGATGTATCTGTCAGAATTATGTCGAAATTCGACACATGATGTTAAAATTCGTTATGTCGTCTCAGAATTCGACTTATCATATCCGAATTCTATACATCATGTGGGAATTCGAAATATCATGTTAGATATATCATCTCAGAATTCGATATATCATCTCAGAATTCGATATATCATCTCAGAATTCGATACTAACTGTAAGATTCGTTAAATTTCAAATACCATTTAAGAATTCTAGATATGATGTCAGAATTTGATATATGCATCTTAAAATTCGCTATATACTGCCAGAATTTGATAAATCTTTTAGAATTTGGTATGCCTTTCATGTCAGAATTCGATTATATCATCTCAGAATTCGACATACCATATCAGAATTCTATTTATCTTGTAAGAATTTGAAATATAATGTCAGAATTCGATATATCACATCAGAATTCGCCATATACTATTAGAATTCGATGTATCTGTCAGAATTATGTCGAAATTCGACACATGATGTCAAAATTCGTTATGTCGTCTCAGAATTCGGCTTATCATATCAGAATTCAATACATCATATTGGAATTCGAAAGATCATGTTAGAGTTCGATAAATATCTCAGAATTCGATACAAACTGTAAGATTCATTAAATTTCATATATCATTTAAGAATTCTACATATGATGTCAGTGTTATGTAACACAATTCTTTAATCAAACGGTCTGCAATATCAGAAATACAATGTAAATATTTTTGAAAGATTATCAAAAAAGAAATAAGACTTTTAGTTATCAGCACACTATTTTGGTTTTCATTCAGGGTCATCCTTAGAAACAGCAACAAATTTCAATGAAACTCAATTAAAACCTACTTTGAGATTATAATGATAAGGTATTTAAATAATCAGCAAGAGATAAAAACGAGCAACGGGCCCAGCCTATGTTGAAATAATTCAGAGTATTCAAAGCTCAAGGGCATTTAAAAATTTTCCACGATTTATTTTTAAGGTGTGTGTGGTACATGGTACATTTCTGACGAAAAAATGTACACCACGAAGTTAGCTGTGAACCATTTTGATCCTTTATGTTGGTAAATTTGTATGCTAGTTTAGAATACATAATTCAAATCATTTAGCTAACTTCGTAGTGTACATTTTTTCACCAATATTATACCATGTATTTATACGTACCTTTAATTGAACAACTTTACCAACACCGATATTTATGGTTGTTTAATTTTTTCAAATCACTTCCTCCCAAAATAAACAAAATCTAAGCGCCACTTTATTTAAATTATTCTACATAACAACTTCCGATTTAATGAAAAATGATGTAATACATAGCGCCTCTTTGTTATGCTTAAATAAAATTCTAAGTAGAAAACGCGCGCGATAAATCATATATTCACAGAATCTAGAACGGTAAACAAAATAAACAAAAATTTTTGTACACGAGTTTATAAAAATTTGCATGCAATTTTGTTTAATGACCACTTTCAATCTTTTTAATATTATTACTAAAAATTAAATAAACTTCCTGGTATGTAAAAAAAAAAAATTAATCCAAAATAAACAAAATTTCGAGAAATCGTATCTTTCTCATCATTCAATATTATGATTCATAATTACAGATTGGATTATTTTAAATGTAAGTAAAATATTGTTTATATTCAATAAATGTGTGTTTGTTCGTCAAAACGTTTTACACATTTAATAATTCCTTGTAATAGAAAAATCGTGAAAATATAAACAAATTAAACGTGTATCACAACAAACAATCAGGGAATATATACAGCTGGATTGTAGGTATACTTATTACTTAGTATAGATAAATAAAAATTTAATAATAATGACGGTAATTGTCGGATCATACGATTGTTTATAATTAAGACACTTTTTCTACGGTATTTCGATGGTAATTTAGCGATGATTTTTTGTTTAACAATTTTTAAAATATAGTATCGAAAACGGTACTTTTCCGAACTAGCGCGGCAAATTAATTAATAATACATAATTTCTATGTAAATGAACACAATAGCAAGCAGATAAATATGAGGCTTTAAATACATTTTTGTTGAATTACATAAAAGTTTGAAATGGTTTGGCAAACGTGACCTAGATAATCGAGATACATAACATTACTGTCTGATTTTCAAAGGGAAATACAGTAAATCCAAAGTTCAATATATACCAAAGCAAAGCACATCTTTCATAAATCGCAATTTTTCTCCACTACTTCATAGAAACCAGAAAGCATCTAATGGTTTGAATTTATGTTGTTGCATTTTTAATTGGTTCAAATAAATTTTTATTTTTAACTAATTTGGCTGGCGTTTATTCAATGATTTTCATGATTATGTAGGTACATTGAAATTAAAATCTATTTTTTTTTAAGCAAATGAAACTAGAAATGTATAAAATTGACATTAAAACAGCTTAAAATAGATTTTCAAAATTTTGATTGATATGTACATAGGATGTGTGCGGAAAAATTCAAAAAATATTATGAAAGCGAATTATCAACTTCACTTATGTAGTGAAGTATGAATTTATTGTTGATTGGTCGGCGCACGAACGTCGAAGGGGTAGACGTGTTTTTGCTGTGAAGCCGGAGTTAAATTGAGGTGGATCGTGCTATGTTTTAAAAATTACAAATGTACGCCCTATATATGTGGTTGTGCTAGATTCGGTCTCGATTCTTCATTTAAGGCGTAGTGGACGTAACCTGGAAATTTTTTGCAGTTTATGTTTGGACCTCTGAAATTCATTTTGATACAACTTTTCGTGGCATTTTTCGAAATGCACCTGATCAGAAAAGAAAAAAAAATGTCCAATGTTGTTTGAACAAATTGTGGATCGGGGGGAAGGCTAATATACGTCGTGTCATTTCTTTATTCACTTTTATAACAAAATTCACATAATGCTGGTTTATAATTTGTAGTCGGACTGAAACAATGTTGTTTAAAGTTTTCGAATAGATTGAGCGAGGAATGTGTCGTAAACGGGAAGTCTATTGTATACATATATTATTGATATGTACATATTTTGGTTAAATGTTATGAGTGGCTTAGCGGTATTTGATTTGTCCCAGTAGAGGGTGGCTGCAACATCGATTGCTGCTGGTCGAGTCTAAAGCGGAATAATGGTGCTTTTGCTGGTATTTTTGTTAATTTGACTTTGTTTGGATACAATATTGCTTACTTTGACATGATGAATGATTGTTTTGCGAATTAGCTAACGTAATTCTCAAGTCTCATTTTACGACCAAAATCCTTGCTCAGAGTCTAAATAGTAGTAAAATAGAGAGTAACTAGTGAAAAAAGCAGAAGAACGCATGTCCTCGAGAATATTTCGATATCGGACAAATTTTGGAACAGAAATGAACCAACCACCACCGAAACTGTCGTTTATTTGCCATACTATATATTACCGTAAATCGGATTGATAATAGATTAGCCATATAATCTGCATTAGAGACCTATTTAGTAGATTTAGAAAAGTAAGATATGCTTTGCAAAGTTGAACCAATCATAAATGGGAGAAAAAGAGGATATTAAATGAATAACCAAAAATAAATTATAATAAGGAATTCAAACTATCTACTGCCAAGGAAGGCGGTATCATTTTCAGAATTAGTAGCAAAAAGCTTTTTATCGAAAATGGGTTTAGCTGGAACGGAATTTTTTTAATTTCCTTATAACTTGAGATTTTAAATAGTTCCGTAAAAATTATCAGATGGAGATAAGTAGGTCCGAATCTAGAATTTATTTATAAGGGTTTATAAACGCCATTGACCCGAAGAAACTGGAACTGGAATTCTTAATATAGTAGTCACTAGTCAGCATTTATCTTATCTTCCAATTCCAAAATAACAATGCTTGAATACCACGAAACCTTTATAATTTGGGGTGAAACTGCTTTGAGAAAACATCAAAATCATTTACTATAATTGTTTTTGACATTTGTATTGAATATTAGTTGACAGCATCTGTGAGATAAAACCAAGGGCTTTACTATGTAACCAGGTAGAAACTAGTTACGAGAGCGCTGAGGTCCGAAATATGATGTCGTTTCTGTTTATTCGGTATACGAGTAAAGTGACTTAAAAGGGTTGAAACAAATAATAGAGATGTTCTTTTCACTTGATACCTTGAACAACAGAAGTCGAATATAACTACGAGTAAACTGTTAATACAAGTATACTTAGTTTAAAGGAAGGACTCTCAATTATTATGGATATTTCGGCGGGTTTGGCTGAAATTTGGCTAAAGTGCACTTAAAATTATGCTGAGTAAAAAATCCAATGGCCAAGGCCCTCAAAGATAAACACTATTAACCTCGAAAACTCACTAAAGGTCAATTGTTTCGTTGATACAGCTCAATCCTTATAAACTAAAACCTGACTAAAGTGCAGTTTAAGTTATGCTGATGGAAAGACTTTCTATGACTTCTAGAACTCACTAAAGTTCAGTAGTTTTGTTGATATAGAGAGAACTCGCTAGAAGTGATCGCCTGATGCTTCTTTGACCAGTGATATTTGGTAACGTAAGTATTGGAGGGCACCGAGTAAAATGTAAAAACTTGTTCGTACGTGAACGCCAATATGGCTTCTGAAGCGTAGTCTGAAGTCAAACAAATACAATTCGGAAAAACAAATGCAATTCGAAGGGCTCGGTAACTGTTATTCCGAATTGGTCTAGCTAAAGACGTCCAAACATACGTGGAGAAGTGTTCATTGTACATATTAAAAAACTCAACGTTGTACTGACAAAGAATGTAAATTACCAAAAGTAGTACCGTCTAGTCGGGCGACGGTCATTCACATGACGAAATATTTCTTAATAGTAGTTGAAATAAAATCCCTCGAATTGAAACTAATTTTGTAAAATCAAGATTTAGGTATGTCCTTGATAACATCAGACTCAATTTAAATATCTACTCTATTGAATTTAATTGAACTTAAAAAATTATCAAGATATTCGGTTAACATTTTTTCAAATAAACAAACCTGTTATAAAATTCATATAAAATGATATTTTTAACCAAGCAAAACTTATTTATAGCCATTTGGAATAAAATTAATTCAAACGGGAATTTAACGGGCCAAATTTAGTGCGACACTGGTCACTTCATGTCTCTCAGAAAAAATTACATTTAAACTATCACATCGCCACACAATTTTGAATTATCATGTGCGTTCACGTCTCAACGCGTTGATTTTGGCTTATCTAAAAGCCCACAATGGCATCGTAAATCGTAATCATGTACTAACGCACACTCCACTAATATCAACAGCAAGGGGTATTAACTAATTCGATTATCACATTATTGTTGACCTACTGTACAACAACAACAACAACAACAACAACAACAATAGAAAACAACACAAATATTTGAATATGGAATAAAAACAAACAAACTTACATTCATTAAACTTGCAATGACTCAATTCGCGGTACAAACTATTATTTGAGTAAACTACACTTAAAAACACTAAAATACAATAAAACTGTATAAGTTTTGATTTCAAAAAGTTTTTCACTCAAACAAAATTTTTTTGTAGTACCTAACTTTTACTGATTAGCTGTACAAAAGCCAAGTGGAAAACATAAAATTCTACGTGTGGCAGCACCAAAAGCACAATTTTCCACTAAGAAAATATAAGATACCTTCTATCTCTTTCTGTCTCCTTTCTGTATATATTTTTTTTTTGTTATTTGTTGTTTTTGGAAAAACAAATGAATTTTCCCGAAATAAAAAATAAATTTTCACTACAGTTTATTAATTTTTTTGTTCGATTTTATATATCCAAATGAATCAAACTACTTTTCTTTTATTTATTTTATTTTCTCATTATTATCAATTCACAAAACACTAAACACAAAATTTTGATTAAAACCAAATTTTTTTGTTATCTGTCACGGCGGACTACTTCGATTTTTTTTTTTAGTAAATCCCGATATTACGATACGAAAAGTACTTTTGATTTAAATTTATCAATAACTTTAAATTTTTGTTCTACATAAAAAAAAGTTTTAAAACTATCCACTTATAGTTTTCATTGTTTTTATTTATGTAGGAATGTAAAAAAATAAAATGTTGAAAAATAGAAATTCCATCAGCAAGAACCACAACTATTCAGTGGAACAGACAGAAGGGAACTAAATTAAATTGATCTGGATTTTTTTTTGTTGACTTCGCTTCTTTTTTATGAAAGAAAAAGAAAAACAAAAATCAGCTGCGTTGCGCTATTTTCAGTTTTGTTGTGTATTTTTTGTTTTTATGTGTGTTTGTTTTGTTGTGTGTGATTCTCAGGGTGATGAACCGTGTTGGTAGTTGTAATCAATGACGTGTGTGGGAATAAAAATCGATAATGTATTTGGGGTTGGAACTGGATGAAAATATGATAGCTCTACACGTGGTTGGTGGAGTGGATGACGGTTACAACTATGTACGTGAATTATTTAAATTGATTATATGTAATTTGAAAGGAAATTGAAATAATTAGTGTCGGGTTTTAACTGAAAAATGACGATAGGATTTTTATTTGTGCGTTTATACTATGGCGTTGGAGTTGAATTTAGGGTGAACTGTTGTGGGGATTACGAACCCTGCAAGAGAACAAAAAGTTACGTTGTTAGATTGATGCCGGTCGTGATCGATTGTGTATTATAATATTTGAAATAAAAACTAAAAAAAAATGTTATATTGTTATTACATATTGTATAAATCTATGCCTACATAAGAAAATTTAGAAGGTGATAAAAAATAGCAGAACTTGCCAAAAAATTGCTTAAATACCTAACAGAGTCTTTTTCACACAAAAATTAGTTAAATCACAGTTAAAAACAGCTTAATCACACTTTAGAGAAAAAATTAGCACACAAATCACAAAAAAAAAAAAAAAATACAACAATTAGCACACAATTATCACAAATTAGGTAAATAATAAACCTTACTCATTAGATCACAGATGAAAATAAAACTGATACTTAAAAAGAAATATTTCAACAAAGAGAAAATGAGACGTACTGTCGACATGAGGTGGGAGGAAGGGGGGGGGGGGTTAATAAAATATTAAACATGTATGACTAAATTTCAAGTATAATTGAACAAATGAACAAATTTGTGAGACGAAAGAGACATTAATAAATATTCATTAACATGTACAAACCTACCGTTAATAAACAAAATATTTGTATATTAGACAATCGAGAGTAGACGACTGCGTCGAATATTTTAAATATTTATTATTTAGTTAAGTCATCTTCAGGGATGGACAGGTGTGAAGTTGCTTGGGGGATTCAAGTTGGAACTTATTGTTAGCTCCGTAACTTGCAACTACCTCAAGTGCTCATGTTACCTTCACATGGTGACCGCTGGTAACTAGATTGATGATTTATTCGCTTCTAGGACATATGATATGGCGCTCTAAAGGAGTCAACCTTTAACAAATCGTTGGGCTGGGTTAAAATGTTACTCATACCGTGCCGATAATCGACCATACTGGGAGCTCAGTTTAAAAATTACCTCAATCGCTAATGGTGGATCCGGATACCTAGTGCCTACTGCAGATCTCTGTACTGGGGAGCGTATTTTCTACGCTACTCATGGGACAATATATGAACGATCTTAAAAAATACTAAAATGAGAAACAACAACTAATAGAGTTTGGCTCTCTACAAAATCGGGAAATTTTAGAAAAGCAGTCTCAGGTCTTTAGGCCTGCCTCCAAGTTTACAAACAAACAACGGGACATAAGCTCAAGCGAGGCTGGAACTATAGCACGAACGAAACTGGTTTCTACAGACCGACCTATAATACTGGGAGAAAAGCTTGGAGGGCCTTAGATAATATAAATAACATTTCGCCGGAAGAAAGGGGGCAAAAAATATTACCGAACCAAATTCAGAAGAGTCTTCAGCAGGCTTACAGCTGAAAATAATTAGATCGCAGGAAGAAAGTTCTAAAATCGCTAAGAGGACGAAGCTCCACACTATTGTGATGAGGCCTTTAAGTATGAGATTGTGGCAGATATTGACCAGTCCCAAGAGGATGGCAGTATCACGCCCGGCAATTGGAGGAAGATGGAAAAAAATCCCAAAACAGTCAGGACGACAAACGTTTACAAAATATCAATATAATATGCACCCTTCAACCGAGACGACCCAGAAATTTGGTTCACTCAGTTGGAAGCACAGTTTGAAATGGGTTTCGGTCGATGCTACTAAATACTGACATCTTGTCGCAGCCCTTCGATCTCGAAACGGCTAAATGCGTGCACGATCAAATTCATTCACCTCCGAAAGGTGGCAAGTACGATGCTTATGCAAATCGACAAAAATCAAGCTCGATCGGCTACTACCAGAACTGCACCTCGATGACAGAAAATCATCACAGCCCTTGTGAGAGATGGAATCTTTGTCTATCGATGAAAAGACTGAACCAGTTTTCAGAAATGTATGGTTGTAGCGCCTTCCAACACATTCCCAAGAAATTTTGTCTTCCATATATGATTCGAACCACGTTCCTCCCACGATGAAGCCGTCGATGAACGGAAAAGCTTCTTTTGCTCCTCTCAACATGCTGCTCACAAGTCTTTGGAGGATTACCTGTGCTGGCTTGACTCCTGACTGCAACCGAATGACTTGGAAAAGTCCTCAGTGAGTGTTGATGGTCACAGCTTCTTTGAGTCGTCGTCGAACCCGACTTGAAGGAACGCGTCTGAGAGGTCGATTTTGCTAAAGAGTTTGAATGGCGATATCTCAGCAAAAATTTCGTGGAAATTGTTCCGGTTCGAGCGATTTGTTTAAGCCAGTTCAGTAATCGGCGCAGATTCTAACGCGTACATCCTTCTTCTTGAAAACGACGATTGGTGTGGCGTATGCTGAATATCTAACGGGCCAAATCATGTTCAAGAGCTGCGAACGTTTGATTTCGTTCTCGATAGGCTCCATAGCCGGAAACGGAACTGGATGGCTGTTGCAGAAAAATTGTTTTGCTCCTGGTTTGAGCATCAGCGATGCCTTTTGGATGCAAAGGCCGAGCGAATTGCTTAAAAGAACTGGAAATTTGGCATTCAACTCACTTGGAAATTCCATAGGTCGAGAGCTTCCATTCAGTCGCTGCCAAGGACATTCAAGCTTGAATGCGAACTTCTTCTCGTTCGTGGAGTTTCAAGCGTGCGGTGAATTCTCCGAGCAACGACCGCCTGAAGCGCTGATTGCTTGTTCTTCGCATGGCGCCAACGGTGGTTCACCAATCTTTTGCCATTTTGTCTTGGAGATGATTGTCCAGTCGGAGCCAGAATCCAGTTGTAATGGAAGCTTGTAATCATCGATGGCTGGTTCTACAAACTTGCGAAATTCGTCCACCGATGTACAATTGCCTACAATGTGACCCTTGACCTTGTAGGTTTGATTTCTCGTCCTTGAGACACGATAACAACCTTGCTAGCTCGAGTTCAGCTCCAATTTGCGCACTGTGTCTATATTGGCTGCTGCTGCATGAGTTGTTTCGACTTCCTCGATCTTAGTGAGTAGCTTTTTGAGAACGGGTGATTCTTCGGCTCCGGTGAGTGCTTTGATGAACATGAGGACCCTAAAATGGTTTACTTTTATTTTCATTCCACTTAACCTTGGAAAAATGCGACGAAATTCGATTAACGCATTTCCATCTGGGTTCAGCGCTTTTATAAAATGTTTAACTATTCCAAGCTTGATATGAAGCGGTGGTAGCAATATTTCAATATTTTTTCAATGTTCACAAGTGGAGTCCCAACGATGTTGTCGGGTCGCAATCTAATGTTCTCACGTAAAGCCCAGTTCCATTCGTTGTATTTGTTGTCTTCAAAACGTGTATTCCACAATCACATAAAGCACATGTTTCTAGTGTAACCCAATTACATTCCTCTTAAAAGAGTTATCACTTTTAAGTCTGGCCAAACGTTCCACTGATGGTAGTTGTATTTAATCAAATCATTGATTTTTTTCATTGATGCATAAGTTTCCTTTGTGTTTGTGCTGAGTGCTGACTCGATAAACAATCGCCAATCTTTCGAATTATGGTGCATGAATGCATGGTGCATTGTGGAAACCAAACGACGGATATCACTGCAAAAAGCGAGTGAATTATTTTAAATTGAACCAATTTGAAGCCAAAACGTTCACTCTACGGCGTACGTTACATCGTAGAGAACTAGAATGGCACGGTAACACAATTTATTTTTCAAGTTTTGAAATGCTAGTTCTTGTTCACTTAGCCAATAAAAACTAGAATTTTTCGTTCTTTTTAGTAATCAAGTTCTCAAAGTTTGGAACTCTAGCAAGAAGTCCGGACACGGAGCTAAAATCTTGTAAAGCGAGCGCATATCTCACACGCCCATTACTATCACACAAACCTTTGATTACATATTTAATTATGGATTGGTCGTCTAAATTTATTTCACTCGCCAATTTTTTTATTTTAAAAAAGTATTCGGTATAAGATTCGACATCTCTTTTTCTTCGGTTAGCTAACTCAGAATAAACGTCAAAGGGATCGCGGGATCTGTCGAATTCACGAATCAACTCAAACTTAAATTGGGACCAAGACTTAATCACACCAGCCACAGACTCATACCACAACAAAGCGTTTTCCATCAGTCTACACTTTGCTGCATACAAAATTACAAAATCGTATACACGGTCTTTATATTTTCAACCGTATCCACCCAACGCCGCACGGATACACATTCAACCATCGAACCAGATATCCCACCGTAAACTGGGAGCAACTCTAGCTCTACCATATCACGCGGGGAAAAATTTAGATATTGAGGATAATTGTTATACTCCTTACCTAGTTCAGCTTTCCGTCGCTGAGTATAATTGGCATCATCGTAGTATTGCGTAACGTCCTGTGGCGTAAGAAATTGCATTCGTTGCGTTATTTGCCATATTTGGATTTAATTGAGGTGCGTTCTGGTATTGTGTGCATTTCCCACGTAAGAATTTTGTTGATAATTTGGGGCACAATTTCCACTATCATTGAGGTTATGTCCGTTATACATGTGGTCCAGAAAACTTAGCGGTGCTTGTTGAATATGCGCAGTGGTATTGAATTGGTGTCCCCGAATCATGAATTTTGTTTGACTCAATCGCTGGAGGAGCATCTCGTTTCGTTTGACCATCACTAACCGATGTATCGTGCTTTGAAGATTAGTCGACTCTAGGCCACATTTTGCCTTTTTCGTCGGGAATTATTTCCTCGATATAAACACTCGGAACCGCTTGCCAACGACATAATGATTTTTTATTTTTATTTTTAAATTTATTAAATTTTTTTCTTTCGACGCTTTTATGTAATCCCACTTCTGATAGGTAAAGATCTCGCTGATTTTTAAATAAAATAGGCAGAATTTCGTATCGTTAATACAGTAATACCTCGATATAATGGACTAATTCGAACGAGGGCAATCCGTTATAGCCGATTGTCCGTTATATAAAAATATATGATTTTTTCTCTGTCGGTCATTTCATGATAACCCGGATAACCTTCATCTTCTTCCAACCACTGCACACATCTTCCGCGCTCACATTTTCACCATTATTCTGCTGAAATCGGTTACTTCTAGCCATTCTAAATCTACACCGGTTCCTTCATCGTTAGCAATTTCTTCTAAACATTCTCTAAAGTTCGAACTTGCACTTAATTCCAGGCTGCCGCAAAATGAAAAATTACTGATTTTAGGTTACAGTTTTTCAAATTTTGTAAGGTACACTGCCCTTTAGTGTCTTTTTCATCAAATTCATCTGGTAATTCAATCATTACTTCCTCTAGAAATGTTTTGCGGTATATACGTTTGGTGGCCAAAATTATTCCTTGGTCGATTTTGTAAATGATAAGTGAAGTTGTATTTTTGTACTGGATGAGTGAAGTTATATATAAACATAATAAGTATTCTAATTAAAAACAAAAATGTCCGGTTTATCCGAAGTCCGGTATATCGGGGTTCGTTATATCGAGGTTTTACTGTACATGTGTTCTTAGGTTCAAACCTCACATAACAATGTTTTTATTCAACACCTTTTCTATATTTTTGCCCTACCGCCAGTTGAGAGGTAATTGATGTACAATGATAATATACATATAGATAGCGTTGCGTTCATTGACAAGCGGTTATTAGGATAAACTTTTATGGTGGATTCAGCGATAAAAATTTGCTAGCTCGTGATCACGAATTATTGAAAGTTCGTCATCTCTTTTACCCCCTCCAAGTTTTTTTACTTTTTCTTTATGGTTGCTATTTGAAAAAAGTAAAAAAAAAATTGGAGGGGGTAAAAAAGATGACGAAATTTCAACAATTCGTGATTACATTCACGAGCTAGTAAATTTTTTCTCGCTGAACCCACCATTATTTGAACGCTACAAAATTAGGTCCTGTGTTTTGCCATCTATATAGATGTAAAATGAATGCCGTACAAACAATAGACGGCGCCCAATTTACACTACTAAGAACATTTCGTGAAAAGTATAGTCGATATACATCAGCGGTTTCATCACTTATTTTGCGGCGATTGGTCATTATTTTAAATTTTCCGCACACATATCAAAAGCAATTGAGTTTAAAACATCTATCCATATTTCACCAGATTTCAAAAGCTGATTTTCACTTAAATTTTTGTGTTTTTTTTATCACTTTTTATATTTAAATGAAGAACTTTCATTTTTAATTGTATATTGTACCTTTTATTTCTTCCTTATTGTGACAATTTTTTAACTTTTTTAGAAATATCGATTTCGAGAATATTTTCTTCTTCCGTTTCTATTTTACTACTATTACATAATTTATTTTGAAGCTATTTATATACTGTTACTATGCGCTGTTGTTTGACACCTCCTTTGTTTTTAAGTTATACCGTAGACAGACACAAAGTTAATCCCGATTTTCATTTATCCCGAATGTCAAAACTCGTGTTCTAAAAACGAAATAATCCGGTTTTTCTGAAAATCGTGTAATAACAGAATGACAGGCAAAAATCGTTTAATAATCTAGAATTCGCGATTATTCGGTTTGAGTCTGTCTACGGTATTATGGATAAAATTTTTTTTTTTTTTTTTTTTTTTTATCAATTTTTTTTAATTGGGTGCAGAGCGGACTTATTAACGGTCCTAGCTCCTTGTAACTGTCAGAGCTTCTGCACCCAATGCGCGATCCTGCAAGTAAAGATTAATAGCTACCTTAAATTTATTCATTTTATATTCCTTTGGAAATTTGAAATGTATTAGCGAATTCCACTTTTTTGATGTTCGGTATATAAATTCGCGCTTGATTTCTTCAGTTCGAGGTTTCGGGAGCTTCACCGTAAACCTATGTGCATTGGTTGTTCCTCTTGTTACTCTTGTTGTTGTAACGAATGGTGGTATTTTCTCCGATAGTTCTGCAGAACATTTACCATGTAAGCATCTGTAGAAGACGCAGAGTTCTGCAACATCTCTGCGATGCTGTAAGCTGTCTAGTTCTTGAGTAAGTCTGGGATTCCGTAATTAAGTCGTACATTTTATTGATTTTAGTGTTGATTTTGTCGTTAAGTAAATATTGTTGTTTTTGTATATTTCCTATCGCTTTCTTCTAACCTGTCTAATTTCGGTCCTTTTTTGATTCTGTGCATAATGGTTAAATTTTTATTGAATTCAGGGTACATATGATTTTCGATTTTTGTATGTTGTTCACGTCGAAATACACACCACCGTGTATTTTAATCTTCATCGAATTCGAACTAACATTGGTACTGAAACAAGTCTAGCCAATTTGCGGTTGTATGGATAAAGTGGCGGTGTGGCCTCAAAAAGAAAACTTAGGTTGTAACCAATGCTCGTTTTCGACCACCAGGAAATTTATGTGGGATTTGCTCGCCGCGAGGGGGGTTCATTGGTCGAAAACCATCACTCAGCATTTGTTCTTTATAGTAACTCCTGGTTAAAAAAAAAAAAAAATTGCTCATAATTGAACCGCTCATGGGGGTCATTCACATCACTAATAAACTGGTCAGCTAACACGACATATCTCTAATCGACGATATCATTGAATCCAAAATTTTCTTTTGTTTTTTTTGCTTTTAATTTACAAAGTTTGACTAACCCTAATTTTATAGCCAAAGAAAATATCACCAAATTCAGAAATTTTAAATAATGTGAAAATTTAAGAAAAATTTAAAAGCAAAATACACCAATAAAATAAATTTTATAAAAATAAACTTAAAAGGTAACCTTAGCGGTGGAATTTGCTGTCCTCCCGGTAGTCTCTTGTAGATGCTGCGCCCGTTATTTTAATTATACCACTTGGTCGGTAGTTCTGGATGATACGGTATTCCCTTGCGTAGTTGCATACACGATTTTAAGCCCAAATAGCAGTTATGTATTGTGATAGGAATTTATCGATCACGGTTTTTAAGATTTCGGAAATTAAAACATTTAGATTTATGTTATTTTTTTTTATACTAAATTTCTGTTTTTATTTCTCCAAAAACTTCTTTATTTTTTTTTTTTTATTTCATGTAATTAAGTTCAGTAGGCACCAATTTAATAAACGGTTAAATTTTTTTATTTTATTATTATTCAAGCATTAAAGTTTCTGATTTATTAAGGATTATTATAACATTGATTAACACCTCAACAGAAAAATTAGCACCTTACATACAAATATGAGTATCTATGCTCAGTTAATTATTATTTAGTTTTTATAATTCTTATCAATATTAATTTTATTTTATGATAATCCAATATAACTTATTAATTAACGATTTCTTTTTTTCAAATAGTTTATAAACTAACCATTATATTAAACTTAATAATTTAAGAAAAAAAACATTAACTTAGCACTTATCGTATGATACATATTTTTTTCTTTTCGCTTATTTTATTAACTAACGTTTCTTTTTATTATTTCTATTTTTTTTTTTCAATTAATAAAAGCAAGCTTGAAAATTCTGGACCAACTGACTAAATATTTTTTTTTCAACCCGACTCGTAAAAAAAAATTAATTGTTTTTGAAGGGGAAAGCTTAACCAGTTGTTTGTTTTTTTTTTATTACATTTTTTTCAAGCACCGCTTATCAAAAAAAATCAAACAAGGTGATCCATCCTATCGTTACAAGGTCACCTCCACAGACCACAATCACAAACCCACTTTAAGTTTTAACAAAATTGAAATAATCACAGCGCAATACGAACATCAGTTACATACTAGTTCTTTCCCCTGACGACAAACCCTACTCAAATATTTCATTGTTAATGTGTGTTTGTGTTAAAACTTCAATGTGACAAATCATAATAATCAAGAAATATAAACAAAACACAACATATGATACAACATTGCATGTGCGTTTGTCATTTTTCTTTGTCCATGTCCACACTTGATAAGATAACACAACTTCTTTTACAATACGTTTAAATGTGTGCGTAGATTACCGCACGATTTTTTATTTGGATTACATTAAATAATTATTTTCTTCAAAAAACGGTTAACGCAATTTTTTATTGTTTATAAATAAATAAACAGTTCCTTATCAACGCGGCGTTATCTCTTTTTTACGATAGCCAGGTATCTTTTTATTTTGATAAGAATGTAGTAAAAACAAAATACAATTTTTTGTGGGATTATGTATTTCGGGATTTAATCAAATAACACACCCATTTTACGTTAGCCATCTACCAATCGTAATTGTAACTAAAAATATTATCCCTCATAAAAAGGTTTGAGTTTTTACTAATTTTTTATTTTATTGCGTTTTGTTTAGGTGTCGCTGTATTACATAGCCCGTTTTACAACGGTTGCACATATGTCAATTTTTGACATTTGTGTTCAAAGTTTCAATTTCAAACAACCAGCAACCGTTCAACATCAAACAACCAGAAACTGTTCAACATTTTATTAATAATAAATGTTAATTAAAATAAACTTAATTTGAAATTACCTGTGAAGAGCGCACAGTTCATTATAATTTAAAGTATGAGTAAAAAAGCGCCATTTAATGAAGCTTCTTTTGATAATTCTGATGAGGCTGGTAAGTTGTTCATTTTGACGTTTCCAAATTTATTTTCTTCTACCGCTTATGCTTATACCGTTTCCCAGCCGCGAACCAGCTGGATGAGTTGCTGCTATTGAAGGAGACAACATGTGATATTAATGTTCGTGATACATACCTTATGAAATTATACGAATTTTACAATAAAAAGCAGGATGAAGTTATGGCCGCATGTTGTCAAACACTGGGCATAGGTAACGGGATTGAGATGAATTTACCTTTTGGGAAGCCGAAGCGGCACACGTGTGAGTATGGAAATCCAGCACTCCTCATACTTAATAATTAATAATCCACGTTTAGTTGATTTTTTCGAAGAATTCCAAATGTTAGAATTAGGAGTTCAGAAATGGTCGAACGCAACCGAGATTCTTCAAAGTCGGGCTGATTCATTTAAAAAATCTCTTAAAGAATTCCCAGACGAATGGAATATAATTCAGATGTCACGGGAAGTTAATTTACTGTCGTACGGAAGTGTTCGTGAAGATATTATCCGAAATAATTCACCGATATATTTGACCCTGCTGAAGTATCCTCATTGGGAGTACAACGAATGGAATCCAATTTGCATTAAAATACATCCTAATGCGGAATTCAATATTTACGAGCAGACACTCGATTTTTTGACAGAGTACAGCAAATTATTCGTTAATGAGAAAGAGCCTGGTGCCGAACAATCATTAAAAACGTATTCAGAATTAATGAAATCATTGAAGGAAAATATGAATGTGGGTTGTTGCAATATTCTATTAAGCGATAATATTTATTGATCGATCATTTTTTTTTTAAATTTTCAGAAATTGATCAGTAACCTGAAAACACAATTGGGGCCATTGGTCCAATTGTTCCAGGGTAAATCAAAAGACAGTACAAAAGAAGAAGCATTCTTTAAAAGGCTTGTTAAAAATTTTGGCAAAATCTTAACCAAACGCCAGCTCATACTGATATTTTTGTTTACTCGCGGATGTCCCGATGAAACGGATGGAAAATTTGTAGAATTCATAGCTCCAATTGAGGAATCCATTTTATCACAACTTAATTTATTTCTCAGCGAATTTAAACAGCGATATCCGATTAATGCAGCAAGCGATCACTTTCCTTGTATTATGATAATTGATGAGAATCTTGATCAGTTGCCCTGGGAAATGATTATACCTTCGCAAGAATTTACGCGTTTAGTCTCATTCGATATTCTAGAAAAATTACATACGAAATATAAAAGCCAAATGCGAAATGGTTATTTAGTGAAAAAAATTTCACATGGAACTTGGCTTATCAATCCGGATAATGATTTGCCCTCGATGGAGAAACGTATGGTAACGTTTTCGAAATATTTTCGTCCAGAGTGGAAAACGTTAGTGCAAACGGTGCCAAGCTCAGAAGAGTGTAAGGAATTACTGAAATGTTGTGATGCCTATATGTGAGTACGAAAGCAAAAGGAGGAGGCCAGAACTAAAATTTTTATTCTATATTTTATAGATACTCTGGCCATGGATCTGGCCTCAAATTCCTGCGGGGAAGACATCTTATTGATTTGGAACTGGATTGTGTTGTATTCCTATTTGGATGCAGTTCCGTCGCTTTAACTTCCAATGGACACAATAATTCTATGATTGGGGCTCACGTTTACTATCACCTGGCACATTGTCCCACTATTTTAGGAAATATTTTCGTCGTCACCGATTTTAATATGGATTACACAACCGCCATTATCCTGACACGTTTCATGGCGACATATGATTGTGTGGATGACTTTGTGTCGATAAATCGAAAAGAATGGCAGAACGGCAAATTAGAGTTTATGAAAAAGAAAAAAGTGGAACCGGAATATAATTTAAATAAATTAGTCGCGGGTATACGGTGTTATGAGGATATTACGATTACAATGAGAGCGGCTATTGTGCTACGTGGCCTACCGTTGTGTAATGATTTGATACAAATGCAATAGTTTAATAGTTTTGTAAGTTATTTATTTGAAATAAAATCTTAATATTATAGCTTATTTTAAAGGTATTAGCCACAACAATGTCAGTTGCGGTTAACTCAATTCCTAAGCATAAATTTTAATGAAATTGTACAGATTAAACTGATTTTTGAGTTTGCCTATGTATTTAAGGACATTCAGTAGCCCAATCGAAATACCTAATGAATTTAAGGCCATCACCATTAATTTGCTTTGGTACTTGAAAGACAAGAAACCAATTCATCTAGACAGCCCGGTTAAACTTCTTGTTTGTCGAACTTGACGTTCGAATTGTGTTACCAGCGAAATGAAAATATATTTGTGGCAGTGGCAGCTACGATGACTACACCACAGACATTTGATTTGCTGACCGAAAACCTTTCTAGAACCGACTATCAAAAGTTTTCCAATACGATTTTGCCACACAGGAAAGACACTATTCCTTTCGATAATGCAGTGAACGAAGCGCATTTTCGGCCGGATTGAATCGCAATTTTCGATACGCTTCAAGTGCCTGAAGAAGGAAAAAGAAGCTGGTGAACATTTTTCCGGGTATGCGGCACGGACCAATCTGAAATGCAAAAAGTTCGACATTACAAATCGCACATCTGACGATTTCAAAGTACTGATGTTTGTGAAGGGACTCAATAAACCGCTAGAGGCTCAGTCGCTGTAGAAACTCTTTACAAGTTGATGCAACAGCCAAGAGATGGATCATGAAACAGCTGGTGCAGATAGCGAAGCGGCCCCCAAACTGATTTTGTCAGATGACGAAAGAACAGATATTACTGACGTGGCACAAATAATAATAACAACATAACGTGATATCAATGCAAAACACGTCCAAGTAGGGTTCCCAACATTTCGTTGTCCAAAGAAAGGACATTTAACAAAATACTAATTAACTAAAATACTAACGCTAAGTTTCTCGAAAAAAGACTAATCTCCAGTTAAATAAAATTTCCTCCGTTTCTTCGTTTAAGAAATTGTGATTTGCTGCATAATACAAATTCAAAGCAAGCTGATTATATTATTTAACATAGACATACATATTTGTCCTTCAGTCAAATATTTAACTTTCGTTACAATATTCATTTAAAAAATAATTAATATTAGAAGGTCTGATTATATAAATTATTGTTAAATGGTTATAGAAACATTCATCCTTTTAAATCTTTTTAATTAAAATTCGTGTTAGAATTTTACAAATTTTTTTATTTATATATCGATATTTCGAGCCAATTGCTCATCCTCAGGTTAATAGAATAAATTAAAAAATTCCTAATTATATGCATTTCTGGATTCTATTATTTTAAGCAACACTAAAGACATTCACTTACAGAGCTTAATTTAATTTATTATAAAATATCTCTGTGAGATTGTCATTTATTAAATTTCAAAAGGTTGCCTTCTTTGCTGAGAGAAGAAATGCATATAATTAGGATTTTTTTAATTTATTCTATTAACCTGAGGATGAGCATTTGGCTCGAATTATCGATATCTAAATAAAAAATTTTATTAAATTCTAACACGAATTTTAACTAAAAATATTTAAAAGGCTGAATGACATGGTTCTATAACCGTTTAACAACCCTTTCAAACGCCATTTAAAATTGACTTTCTTCCAAAAAATAAAATACGTACTACAATTATGCACTGCTATGATATGGCATTGCTCATAAAACTGTAGTGTGAACATAAATACATAAGAGAACGATCGCACAAGAGAAATGAGACAAAAATTAAAAATTACAGTTGGTCGAAGCGATGAAAGTTGATGTACAATATATTGTACAAGGCGTTTGAGAGGGTTAATTCATTTAAAAAAGAAATAAAATTTTGTTTGCATTAAATTTGAATTATGAAACAAACCGCAATTTCTTAATAAAAGAAAGAGAGGAACTATTATTTAACTGGAGATTTGGTCTTTTTTGTGAAACCTGGCTTAATTTATGTAAATAACATTAACAACATAAATTAAACGTGGTTTCACAACAATTCTCTTAGTCGAAAAATTTGGAAAAACTTTTTGTTGGCTATCAACTAAAAACTTCTTATCGATCATCATGCCTATAAAATCATTTGTGTTTTCAACTGTTCTGGATTTAAAAATTTCTGTATTTTTTTTACGCATATGTAGTGATAGTGATCCCCTTTTATTTAAATTGGAATTGTCTGGACCTGATAAAATTAGTTTGAAATTTCGGAAAGATAATATTTTATAACGATAAAATTGAAAGTTTTGATATTCAGTTTTTTCAGTGAAATCAAATCTTTTTTTCAAGATTTTATGGAGATTTCTATTACAAATTATTGAAGTCTTTTTGGTACAGTGTTTTGCAAGTGTCCTGGATTTTTAAACTTTTTGTTTACTTTATAACCATAAAATCTATTTTCTAACTGATTATCATCCCGAAATTTATCCAATATGCAAAATATGCCCACAGCTATCTTTGTTTAAAATTATTGCAAGATTCGTAATATTTTTTGGTGATATGTACAACTCTATTACATATTTCGCATGTCAAGATTAAACAACTAACACAGAATATAATTAAACAGAAAAAGGACATTTTCACAAAATAAAGGACATTTTAGCTCCCAGAAAGTGGAAAGGACAAATTTCACAAAAGAAGGACTGTCCTTCCCAAAAAAGGACGGTTGGGAACCCTACGTCCAAGGGAACTGATATTTTGCGAGCTGTCGAAATTACTTTTGAGTCGATTGGTTGCTTTGAAAAGCGAAGTGCAGTTGGTACCAACGGAGCTCCAAATATGAGAGGGAGGCAAAACTATAAAAAGGATATTCGCGATTTCCAACAAAGTAGCTGACATCTAGTGAAAGTAATATGAACAAAATTTAACCATAGAACAAGGGTGATCAGAACTGTCAAACAGTTGAATTTGACAATACTCGTCCCCTTTACTTACATAGAAACCAACGCTAACTACATTTGATGAAAATCGCCAATAAGACTTCCTATGTCATACAAAACAAATATCCATAGCTGGGGGGTACAGAAAACAGAAATAGTTTTATTTTATTTTACTATTTCGTTTTGTACACTATTTCTGTACTCCAGTTGCGGATATTTGTTGTATAACATAGGAAGCCTTATATTCTTTCTAGTTTTTGGAGGGAGCTAGTCCGGATTACTTAAACAGTTTAGAAAACGAAATAGATATTAATGTTCCATTCAATCACTGCATTTTACATCAGGAAGTACTTTGCGCTAAAACAATTGGTTTATCTGAAACCACAGAATAATAAACAACCAGAACGGACATTACGTGGATCAAGAAGAAATTTTTGCTCTTACCTTATATTTTACATGTAAATTTTGAATTTTCAGCCACTGAACGATAATTTAACACCGAAAATCTTACCTTCGATAAACCAAGGTGAAAAAATGAGTCCACTTTTCTCCAAATAAAAACCGCGTTATGCCGCTTCTGGCTGAAACGATGTCATCGATCATTAACATTGTGAATACAATTCATAGGGCCACAAAGCATTGACACACCGCAACTTAAGACTACTCCTAGCAGAATTTCATTCAATCAATATGGAGATTTACGGATGTACACAGAGGTACGCTGGTTCAGCAAAGGAAAATGCCCTCAACGGTTTTTCGAACTTCGTGCGGAAGTGCAATTTCCTATCCCCTATCAAACATTAGCAAAATGGTTCGAGTTTTGACCATAATTTGAAGTGTTTGCAAATAAAGTTCGAACAACGATTCAGTGACTTTAAAGATATTAAAAAACTAATGCCGATACTCCTAATACCGGAAGCGATGAAAATCGACGTAAATCAAGTCATCATTCATCAAAATCTTTACTATCGAAGTATACACTGCCATATATTCAAGATTGTACTACGCGGTAAGCAACAAAAAGTCTTCTCTTCACCAAAATCAACTTACACAAGGCAGTTCATCCAATCATCACAGAGCCGGCAGCTACACACCCAATCACGAATTGAGACAATCACCAAGGAATGTTTACGATGATATTTAGATTGATCAATCCACCGATGCAGACTTTCACGCGCTGCTCAACAGTAACACGCATCGTTCTTCGCTTATCGTCTACGATGGGTTGGTGACGTATTCCCGAAGGACAAAATCCCTCGGGACATAATGTCACGAGGGACAAAATCCCGCAAATCAAAATCTCGAGAATTCATAATCCAGAGGGCACAAAATCCCGAGAGTACAAAATCCCGAGGGTACCGCCCCAAAACCCCCGCTTTGCCGATTTATTGAAATTTTAACATTCTTAGAGGTTGAACCATTTTTGAAAAATTTATGTTTTTTTAATAATTATTGACATACTAAACTAAAAATCTCCCCAAAGCCGCTTAGCATTGGTCCTTTCCGCGCATTGTTGACATGAAATAATATATGTAGCTTTCTTTTGTTATTATTGTATAGTTAACAAAAATTTAATGGGGTCTTCCTTTTCTATGGGGCAGTTTACTTTGTATTTTACGGTATTTTTTTCGGGATGTTTTCGTTCAGGAATATGATGTTATCCCGTTATAACCATCACTATTTTCGATGTCCGATTTTTCTATGTATACAATCAAGGGGAAACTCACCCAATTGTGCAACAACTAGATTTTGGAATTTTCATAAGCTTTCGGGATTTTGTACCCTACAGATTTTGTATCTTCGGGATTTAGTATCCTCGGGATTTTGTATCGTCGGGATTATGTATGCTCGGGATTTTGTATTCTCGGAATTTTTTCAAACATCCGGGATTTTGTACTCTCGGGATTTTGATTCTCGGGATTTTGATTCTTGGGATTTTGTCTCTCTCCCCTCCACGATATTCAAAGCGATTCCATTCAACTCCTCGGAACGAAGAAATACCGACATGTATATAGTAATGAATCCGCTTCCACTCCATCCTGGTATTCGCGCTACGCCTAAATGACTCGCTAATAAATTTTTTTACCGAAACATCGAAAAGATGGTGCGTCGGAACAGCTTTAGCAGAGCATACCATTTTTCGCGCAGGCGCAATTTTTGCAAGCGCCATTTTTTAAAATGTGGAATTAAGGTAAACTACATTTTGGATTAAGTCTTGACTAAAAAAATCACTTACTATTTGACAGCAAATACCTTATTTAGTTTGAGTCTTGGGTTTAAAACACTTATTTTGGGATGTATATTTACTAAAATAAATTTTAAAAACTTAGTATGCTTGTTGTTTTTAGATAAACAAAAACCGTCTGTTTTCATAAAAATGAACTAACTTTTGACATTTGCGTAGAAATTTGATTTATAGCAAATGCCAATTTCAATAATTATTGTTAATCTTTATTTATAATTGTTGCCGGATGAATTTAAGCAAATGATGAGGCCCATCGTCACGGCCTATTTGGGTAACCGGGCGATTCCACTAGCACAATTTCACTGGACACAATTCCACTGGACGCAATTCCACTGGCACAATTCCACTTGACCACAATTCGACTGGGTAACAATTTAACTTGCACAATTTAACTTGCGTTGTAACTTGTATAGTTAAACGGAAACGCAAACACATACATGTGTAATGTACTTTAATATTTTATTGGTATTATTGAAACTTAATTACGAAGATAATTATAACTATGGATTTTAAATTAATAAAAACTGAAATGGGCAAAGAATCTAATGTATAATAAAAGGAGGGTATACCTGTTCAAAACAAGATGAAGGTAGCAATGGTAAAAAATATTTCTGTTGCTGCGGTTATTATGATTCTAGGGATATTCCATTAGCACAATTCCACTATAGCCACGATTCCACTGCATACAATTCCACTGGCACAATTCCACTACTTTAACATTTGTAGTTCTTTCTTTAAGTAACTTTTTAAGTTTAACTTGTTGTATAATTAAACGAATTTAACTTGCACAACTTAACTTTTTGATAATCAAACGCATTTAGGGTGGTAAAGCGCGCGCGCGATTTACCACCCTAAATGCGTTTGATTATTATCAAAAAGTTAAATTGTGCAGGTTGAATTGTGCCAAGTGGAATTGTGCCCAGTGGAATTGTGCCAAGTGGAATTGTGCCAGTGGAATTGTGTGCAGTGGAATTGTGTCCAGTGGAATTGTGCTAGTGGAATAGGCCTAGAATCCCTATTTGTGTTATTATATGTTGTACTATTTGTGGTATTGTATGTTGTGTTATTGGATGTTGATTGTTGCTAGTAAAAATGTCCAAGACGATTTAAATCAATTTAATGGGCCACGCGGAGAGCACGTTCTATTAATTCTGCTAAATAATATGTGAAATCACATGTGACAACGAGTCTAGGCTATATTATCCCACGCAATTCATCACGGATTAATTCATCCCGCACATTGTATCCCCGTTATCAATTCAACCCGCACAATTCATTCCCTGAAATTCAAATCTAACGCAACTCGGAGGGCTAAGCGGGGGGTCGCTACGCTCCCCCCCGCTTAGCCCTCCGAGTTGCATTAGATTTGAATTTCGGGGGACGAAAAAACTATTATTATTATTAGATTTTTTAAAAACAAACAAAACTGAGGATTTAAAGTCGGTTAAAATTCTGGAAAAGGGAGATTTAAAATTGCTCTAAATTCTGGAAAAGGGAGATTTTAATTTTAAAACGAATATAAACAAAAATTATAAATTCTGGAAAATGGGGACTTGAAGTCCCTATAAATTCTGGAAAAGGAAGATTTTAATTTTAAAACGAACATAAACAAAATTTATAAATTCTGGAAATGGGGACTTGAAGTCCCTATAAATTCTGGAAAAGGGAGATTTTAATTTTAAAATGAAAATAAACAAAAATTATAAATTCTGGGAAATGGGTCGCTACGCTCCCCCACTTAGCCCTCCGAGGGGCTTTAGATTTGAATTTCGGGAGAAGTAGGAGCCGTGATCAGTAAACATGTCGCACAGGGTGCTGCACGTAGGAGCGGATTAACTATATAGAATCTATTAATGATACATATTAGTGATTATTATTATTATTATTACTTGAGGGCCATGTGGGGGCTCAAGCCACCCCGCACTGCGACCTAAAAGATCTTTTGTGCATTAAGCCCTACTTAATTATCCGTCCAGTCAATATTCAAGCTCTTAATGAACCTGATAATACTGCCTAACGGTACGTGATACATACTATCTGGGCTCATTGCTCTCCCTCCTAGATGTTTTAATTATCCGTCCAGCCAATATTCAGGCCCTAAAGAACCTGGTAATACTGCCGACCGGTGTGTGATACCTACTATCTGGGCTCATTGCTCTCCCTTCTAGATGTAATAACATTTACTTCTGCTAGAAGAGCGGTAGCATTGGGACTCAAGGACATCAAGAGGGCAGACCCACTCCCATATATTCCAATCCATGCCTCGTCTACCGTTTTGATTTTACTTCAGGAATTTCAAATAAAAAGTAATTTTGTGAATTATCGTTAATAAATTGTGTTGTAAATTATAATAATTTTTGTAGTCAAGAAATAAATTCGTTTGTGATAAATTGAAGTGTTGTGTTTTGATTTACAATCCAGTGATACTAACCACAGAAAAAAGAATACAAATTTATATTCTTTTTTCTGTGTACTAACCTTGCTTGACAAGGCAGAAACATAACAATACAAATTGCGATGCAACTACATATAGTGTTACGGTGACACCTAGGATAGAATAGAATAAGTTAATTGATAGCGCAAAGTTTTTCTGTACTAAAATGAAATTTTCCATAATAAAAACTGTTCTAAATGTTTCTAAACTGTTCTTACCGGAACAATCATGAAATTTCGAGAAGTTTTGGTTTCAATATAACCAGAATTCGAATTAGAACAGTAATGAATTTTCAATCGACCTCCGCAAGGAGTTATAGATCATGTTTAGCACTTGTACTAAACATCAACTTCGCCATCATTTACGCTAGGTGCGCTAGTGTAAATTACCTTATTTGTTATGGAAAAGATAATTCACACTACCGACAATTGCGGTACTAAAATGAACAAATATCACGATCTATAAGCACTTATGGTTCATGTCTTTGCTAAATTAACTGCTCGCAAGTGTTCTACTAATTCTAAACATTCTCCGCTAGTTGATATTTGATAATAATTTACCACAATAAAGCTAAAATTTATTTTTTAAATATTTATTTTAATATTTTATTACCATACATTTAAAAAATTAAACCACAATTGCAATATTTTTTTGTATTATGCGAATTTAAAATTTAGAGGTTATGGTATGCTCATGTCATAATTTTGTGTGTTGCAAATTTGCAATCGAACATTAGTCGTGTTCCAGTCGACCACTCACAAGTACTTATGAGTAGTTAGGTTTGTGTCTTTGCTTAAATTTAACTACTCGTAACTGCTCTTGCCAGAATGCAAGAGCAGTTACGAGTAGTTAAATTTAAGCAAAGACACAAACCTAACTACTCATAAGTACTTGAAGTGGTCGACTGGAACACGACTATTAATAGCCGAGACATATTTTTCGCACTTATTGTATTTGCGGTGGTCGATTGGAAAGCAACTATGTATGTACATTGAGTAAACATATATAGAGTATGACACCGCAAATTTCAAAGCGACATACCAGCCGAAGTGTCTAAAAATAGTACCAAAAATCTCAAATGGATTGAGTCTTTGGTTATTGTGTCCAAGAATATATTTTCATTCATAAAAATTTTTACCGTCATTTTTGTGTTTTTTTTTGTTTCATCTTCAACATCTGTTTTCACAATGACAAAACCAACAACAAATCTAATGGAATGAAAACATAAAACGATTTACAATATGGGTCGTTTATTTTTAAAGTACATAAGTTCATATTTCGTTGAAATGAAATAAGGAAAGAATTGAGAATCAGTAAATGTAAAATTATATGGGATTTTCAATTTTCTTGTCTTTTTTGCATAAGTACATACAAGAGTTGCCACTCGTCCTCGTTTGGCGAGGATTGTCCTCGTTTGACTATTTTGTCCTCGCGTCCTCGTCGATACTGAAAAATCCTCGTCATTTAAAAAATTGTGTTCTTATCGATGATTAAAACCAAAATGACCATATTTAAACTATAGATTTAAACGGCCAGTAATATTTTTTGTTTATTTATTTAATAAAATAGATTTATCCCTTCAATATTATTGGTTGGGTAAAAAAAGTAACAAATTGTGTAGTTTATTTTAAAAAAACAACTCTGTAAACTCAGCTAATCAAATCGCAAGAAAGCTAGAACAAAATGGTTTTTAAATATAAATTTCTCATCTCTACTTGTAATACAATTTTAATACATTTAAGTTTGGGCAATTAGCAATTATCAATGTATTTTTCTATAAATTACTCTTAACTATTTTTGTTTGCCTATCTGTACAAAAAAATGTTCTAAATAAAATTTGCTGGTTAATTATTACTTGTATAAACACTGACGACTTTAAATTTGACATGAATTTTCTTATGGTAGCGATTGTAACTTACTTACGGATTATAGCAAGCAATAAAAACCTTATTTAAACTAAAAAGTAACTTCTTGTTTAAATAAGAAGAGGCATAACTTCTTATTTTATTACGTTGTGTTTTAAAAGAGATCAGTTTAAAGATTCTACTTTTTATTGAAGTTCAAAGCCGTTAATAACTAAATAATATATTAATATTAAGACTATTTGATTTTTAGAAAAATTTTATAAATTCATTATTTTTTTATTAACTGTCATCAAATGATGATGTCATCAAATTCAAATGAACCTGGAAAAAATAAAAGAAAACAAGCAATGAACTTTAGTGATTCTTGGTTGCAATTGAAAAGATGGTTAAAATAAAAATTTCAAGTGATAAATGGTGCTGTAATTTATGTAGTGTAGAAATATTAGTTTCTAATAAGAGTTTTCGGGCCCTAGAAGATCATGAATGAACCAAAAATCACCGCAGACAAAATTACCGGATGCCGGTTGCAGTGCTGTTATCTATAATATGCCGATTACCTTAGTTGCATCGTTTACCACGCCAAGTAACAGTCAAGTTTTAATATTACTTCTATAAAAACTTAACGGCTTCTATGCAAAATAGAGCACTGATTTTTTACGACAATCATTTCAAGTGACTACCAGTACAGCCAAAGCAACCTTGATTATACAAGCCATAATCTAAAAAACGAAGCTTTTATAAGGGAATTAGAAACGACGAAAAAACCAAAATTTCCATAGTAAAACACATAAAACATATGGGAAATCACTTTTTTTCCTAAGACAAATTTGTAAATGAAAACGTTGCAAATTCTTAATTATGATTTCTGAAATATTTTCATAAATGTTTGAATTTCAACATATATGAATATCGTTTAAGTAAATCGTTTTCATTTTCTTGTAATAATTGATTTATTTAAACTAAAATATAAAAAAAAGTTCATAACAACAGCGTTCTGGTCAAATTAAAGAGAAAAGCTTACTAGAAATCGTGTGCATTAAGTCAATATACATAGATGGCAGTGGGCAGTAAACATTTTGAAAACTCGTACCAAAAATTGCCACTTGGGGAAATTTGAGTTCAAAAGTTGTAGGAAAAGCAAAACAAATTCACAAAATATTTAAGAACGTGTCATAATTTTGTGATTAAACAATCTTTTTCGTATTTTTCTGTATAAATCTGAGACATCTAACGTACACTAGTAAAACTAGAGATAAATTTAGCAAGTATTATTTTAATTCGTCAGAACCAACTTTGATGTATTTTTCAAAATGGAATTTCGAAAAATATATTTTAGAGATAATTTAATTTTTATATTTCTGCAATTAATATTTACTTAATACCAATATACCCATCCTGTATATTGCTGTTAAATATATGTAGAACACTTCTGTATACAAATTTTGTAACATTTTTGCTTTTTTCATTGAAAAACTTGAAGCTAAAAAACACCATTTTTACTATGGATTCCTATGGAAATTAGTGAAAAGTTGTACCACTAAAAAAGCTTCGAAAAAATACGTCATAATGATTATGGCTCTATACTCTAGAAGGCTCTGGTACAGCTCATGATCACTTAAAAATATATCATGACAAAAAAGCTTTTGAAATAACAATTGTAGTAAAAAATCCTATACTTTTTATAGAAGTAATATTAAAATTTGACTGTTACTTGGTGTGATAAACGATACGACTAAGGGAATAGGTCCTACATTATTTAATATGAAAGATACAATTGATGAAGAACTACAGTAAAAGAACTTGTCCATATTTAATATTGTATCAAAGATTGCTGCATAAAATGAATTAAATCTAAATATTTTAACACCAAAATTGGAAATAAAGTGAATTGTGGCTGAACCAAAGCTGAGGCGGTTGTGACAGACATATTGGCTCCTGAAGAAATATGCGGTAGACGTTATAAATAATTTCTAACAAAATTTGTTATTGAAAGTAGGTGCTTCGAATCAAAAAAATAGAAAATCCTACAGTATTACAATATTACACGTTCGGGAACGGAATTGAAAATTAGCTTATAGATATTTTTGAAACCACAGGTGGTATGTTTAGTGCAATGCATGAATCGTTCAATTCCTTATGTTTATCTCTAGAGAAAATTTCAGCTTTCAGCACGAGTAATACAATTCTAATTTCGGAAAAACTTTTATCTGTATCAAAACTTGAAATTGTTGAATCCGTATGTCTTAAAAGCGAATTGTTATAGCAATGTCGTCCATAATTCTTTTAAACGTTGCTTAAATATGCTGTCCTTTGGTTTCGATAATTTTATGCAAAATTGTTTTAATTTCTTTCACTAAATCAGCAAACGGACGGGAAAAGCTAATTTGTTCAGAGTTATTGTAATTTTGAGTTTAGGGAGCTAATCAAACACTAGCCTATTAAATGGGTTTCTTAACTTCCAGCTTTAGAAATACATATACACCCTGCGCCATTGAAATGTTTGGTTTGAATTTTTAAAGTAAATTTTGGAAATACCGCCATTTGATTCAAAAGTAGATGGCAGAAATGATGGATCCTGATTATCAACACAATTTTTACACCATTTCCAAATATATTCAAATAAAAAAGAACGGCGGTCCGATACCTCGTAACAATTTGGTAGGTCTTTACAGTGTTTTTAACAAAGCCATTTCAATTCAAAAAGAGTTTGTTGTTGTCAATGGTAATTTTTATTCAAAATAAGGATTAACAGAAATAAAATAATTCATCTCAACCAAAATAATTTAAGAGAAATTAAAACACTTTTTAAAATCAATAATTAATGACACCGCCCTTGGCTTTTATGATTAATCCTTAATCCGGATCGGCATTGAATTGTAAAGTTTGGTTAAATAATATATTGTTATTTCTTCAAGCCAGACTATTTCTATAAGTTTTTTCCGCTCTTTAACACTTTCCAGCTTGTATTTTTTGATCTTCTTTCCCATGAAAGACAAAATATTTTCAACAATATTGAGGTCAGGACTATTTCCTGTTCAGGGTAACGACTCAATCCCAAGCTATTTTTAAATTCGGTTACCTACAAAAATTAGACGTTAAAATTAAGCATTCTTACGTCACAAATAACGTCAATAACTCACAATGGAGCGCCCTGTAACATACGGAGCTGAATCGTCGTGGAAGAGTGGAATACCGATGTATTGAGTCGGGTCCTCAATAGTGACAACGCAGGTTTCGATAATTTTTTTATATTTTTCTCCATTTACTGAATTATCCAGAAGGCGTAGTGATCAAACAAAGGCTGTTATGGCTCCCCAGGCCATAACATATGGTGAAAGTTTTACTACCTGCGAAATACATTCTGTTAAATATATTTTGCCTTTTCCTCGCCGAACACTTATCCTTACATATAGGGTCGAAAGGTATTGATCTTGGATTCATCTGAGAACATGAACCAACTCTCTTGCAATTTGTGAATGTGTGTCCTTTTCTGCCTTTAATTGCAAAATTTTGGCTTTTTCGTCAGGATTTGATCTAGAGCGACCCATTTTAAAATTAACTCTTTGACTACTTAATTGAAACTAAACGAATAAGTCATCCTTATTTTGGTTTTAAATGTGTCTAAGACGTGAAGTATGAAAGAAAAGTAAAAAACAAAAGAAAACAACAAAAACAAAAATAGTGAATGAGGAAAAATCAATGAGAGAACTGCAAAAAATAGTAAATAATCAAAACCGAACATATTTGGGATTTCACTTTTTTTATTTTAACTATAAGTTGTATAAATGCCTAAAAGGCAATTTGTTTATCAATTTGTGAAACTGGATTGTTATTGGAGAAACCAACACGTGCACGCGCCTTTACAGCACATACAGCCGAGAACATTGCAGCTGTTGCTCAAAATGTGCCTGAGCATCCATCAACATCGGGCTCAAGAATTGAACATTTCACGCAGTTCTTTGATAAGAATTTTGCATAAAGTCCTCGGTATAAGGGCGTACAAAGTTCAATTACTACAGAAGCTGAAACAAAATGGCCACCAGCAAAGTTCTTGGTTCGCTAATTGGATTGTGGAACGCTTGGAAGAAAATGAGCATTTTTACCGAAAAATGCTCTTTTCCGACGAACCTCATTTTCACCTCAGAGGCTATTCAACAAGCAAAATTGTCGCATTTGGGGCTCATTACCACATTACCACAAATTTTGTTGACAATGTCATAACTCAATAAATCAGCATCAAATTGTAACGCATTGTTCACAACGTGCAACGTGGACCGCACACTCAAATCCAATGATGTTATCGTTTTGCAATTTATCTGAAATAAGTTTAGATTTTTATTCTTGCGAAATGTAATGAAATTCCTTGAACCTCTGATTCTAGAAAAACCATGCCACTAGCTTTTTAAAAGTTGATGTTCTTCGAGAACCTTTACAAGCAATTCCGTAATTAATTCGGAAGTTTCTCCTGGGAGTGACGCAAGTTCAAGTAATTTAACTTGAATTCCATTACTGGCATTAAAATATCGCATAAGAACTGGGAATAGTTTAATGTTTTTGTGGTTCTAAGCTTCAGTAAAAACAGTAATAAAGTTGGCATCATCGAAATCATGGTTTACTTTTTGTAAACTAAGTGGAGCCAAGACGTTTTTTAATCGATTGCCGCCTCATATAAGGACGATGATTTATGATAGGAAATTTTTGCGTTTGGTCAAAGATTGGATATTTGAAACTAAAGATGTGGGGTTTATGTTTGCTAAATAAGTTTTGTTTTATATAATTTAATTTTTCTTTTTTATTCTACTGTGGTTCTTTTCTTTTGTCATTATTATACTAATATTGTAAATTTAATTTTTAACACTTGGGAGAATCGAAACTGTCTTTTTGACAAAGATTATCCAATCTTCTTAACCACATTTTTTGAATAAGTTTATAAAAAAAAATTGTATATTTAAATGTTTTTGTTATGTATGGTTAAGAGAAATAAATAAATAAATAAATAAATAAATAGATTTACAAATCACATGAAAACAATCCATCTCAAGATATAACACTCTAGAAGCTGATTTTTTAGAAAGTTTCTAATGATTTTTGGAAAATCGAATTTTCTTAGATTTCCTAACGAGAAATTTTTATTGAATTTTTTTCTTGCGATAGCTATTGACATAACACGCTAGAGGCTGATTTTTGAGCAGGTTTTGTCACTTAAGAATATTGACAAACATTTTCAATGCTATGCTTGCATCCATAGTAATTTTCGGCTAAACACTATCGACTGTTTAGGACTTAATTTTTTACTGTCGGCTGGTAATTGTCGGTTAACTTTAACAGTATTCAAATATGTATGTTGGTTTCTTTTTTTTTCGGTCTTCAAAAAGCAATGCAGCAAAAATGGAGTAGAGTTTGGTGATTCTGATGCAGAACCAGAAGACACTGTTGTTGACGAACATGGATGGATCCAACTGTAAACGATATGGCAACAACCTATTTTGCAGGATACGTCGCACATGCCGTATCAAAAATACACAACTGTAGAAATTGCAAATCTTTTATGTGCAAAGAAAATTTGGATAACAATTACGAGAAATCAGAAAGACTAATAAAAAATCGCCAGTACTAAAAATACTGTAAAAGGGGGTTTATTAGTTCAAACAACGGCATTTGTCGGTGTAGTTCAAAACATCATTAACTGTTTCGAGAAGATGAATTTTGTTTACAACGTGTTAAAAAATATATTTAATTTATGTGAAAAGGAAATTAAAAGTAAAACACCTTGTGTAATTTTGGAATCCACGAACCATTCAATTATGCATACAATGCGAGTGCTCATTCGTGCAAAACTCAAAATTATAAATGCTTGGCGAAAAAAAAAAAAGAATAAGAAAATTTGGTACAAAAATTGTAAACCACATTCAAATTAGCATACAACTAATTACAAATACATAAACAAAAACGTAATTTATCCTTTTTTCATTGTGTATGGAATATGAATGAATTGAACATTAAAGAATTACGGTATTTAGTGTATAAAATAAGCAAAATAGAAAATCAATAAACAACAATGCGTAAACACGCCCCACTTTTTTGTAAAAAAAGTAGTAAAGTAACAAACCAAAAAATGCGATTGCAGCGACATACTGAACTCGTAGCGGCGAAATTACCCGGTGTCATTTCTATATGTAAATATTTTTTGGTATGTATTAGTTTTTGGTAAGCGATAAAGTGAAGATTAAAAAGGAAATTAAAAAGTGGTTTTGTGAATTATTGTTAATAAATTGTGTTAAATTAATTTTTGGTGTTAATAAATAAAATCATTTATGATAAATTGAAGTTTTGTGTTTTATTCACATTCACAATCCAATGATACGAACCTCGATTGACAAGGCAAAAACGTAACAATTGGTGACAGCGGCGGGATTGTGAATAATAAAACAAAGAAAATGATTCTCTCCGAATTAAGAGTCCCAGAGTTAAAGAAGGAACTAGAAGAACGAGGTTTGTTCACTGATGGTGTCAAAGCACCTTTACAAATGAGACTACGTGAGGCCATGGAGAGAGAAGGATTAAAAGCTGAATATCATGATTTTGGCGAGGAAGTAACGGATGCGGCAACCGTAGAGAAGACAGGAGATAAACAACCGTCGGTCGAAACAACACAAGTACCTTCTGGAAGTTTCGATTTGTCGCAGTTAATGGCTGGTATGAACCAAATGATGTAACAGATGAGTGTAATGAACAAGTCAAGCCAAGAAATGAAAATCCAGATGGAACAACAAAACCAGCGACAGTTGGAAAAAATAAACCAATGAAACCAAGAAATTAAACATCAGATGGAGCAACAAGGCAAGGAAATTAAAGACCAAATTTTAGATGGTCAAAAGAGAATGGACGAGAAACTTCTTGAATTATCTACTTCGCTTCGTGACGAAGTCGAGAAATTACAAACAGAAATTCAGCAAATTAAAATAGAATTTAAAATAGAGGTTCAACAAGTTGAAGAGAAATTGCAAACGGAGGTCAAACGTCTCGAAAAGAGTTAACTGATGTCAAAGCAAGTGGAACAACGGCGCAAGTAGTTCAGACCGTTCACTCTATCAAGATAATGTTCTATGTTTTATTATTATATAAATTGAAACATATATTATTATTATTTTATTAATATTTATTTTAATATAATTATCAGTATAAACGTCTGTGCTTCACTACAACCTTTTAATAATTATCTTGTTACATTTTGGTGTTACCTCAAGTGTATCACATTAATTTATAATAGTCCACATAGGTGGCACTATACATTATTTTATACAACATCTCCCTTCTTTTAAAAATTAAATTAAATTCCTTTTTTTTTTTTTTTTTTTTATATTAAATTAAATCAAATTCTTTAATTCATTCTCTCTTCTTTTAAAAATTACATATTATATTAATTTTATAAGTTTAATTTTTCGGGAAGTTTTATTACTCTACCATATCTATTAGTATAGTGACTGCTAGTTGGATGTTCTATATTGGTTCTATTAAGATTTACATTGTTATCAGTATTATTTAAATTTAACTGGTGATTATCAGTTCTATTATCATTTCCAAGACTGTTGTTTCTAGTGTGATTAGTATCGGTTTCATTTGTCATATATTCTTGATCAAAATTACGATTTCTAAAATTTGGGCTATTTTCAGACTTTCGTAAATGTTTGGCGTTTCTTCGTTTTGTTCGATTGTTTTCATCTTTAATTAAATAGGATCGTGGTGTTTCATGTTTTAGTGTAACTATTCCTGGTTCCCATATCTTGCCATTTTTATAAACTATTTTATCACCTTCCTTGAAATCTGGTCGTTTACGAGCAGACTTATCGTAATACTTCTTAATTTTATTCTTTTGTTCAATCATTGTATCGCGAATGTTTGGAACAATTTTTGGTTGTAATATGTTATCTGAGATTGGAATACGAGTTCTGGTGAACCGACTCATTAACATCTCATTCGGGGACAATTTTAAACTCGCAACTGCCGTGTTGCGGTATTCTAAAAGAAATAACTCAATGTCCGTTTCTGTTTCTATCGATTTTCTTAACATGGTTTTACATATTCCTACTGCCTTTTCAGCCTGACCATTTGACTGTGGGTATCTAGGACTTGAGGTAATTACTTTGAAATTCCATTCATTTGCAAACTTTCTAAATTCAAGACTATTAAATGGAACATTGTCACTAATAAAAGTTTGTGGGATACCATGAGTGGAAAATATGTCTTTTAATTTTTTGATAATCTCATGAGCGGTTTTGTTTTCGATTGTTTTCAATTCTATGTATTTAGAAAAGTAGTCAACAAGAACTAAATAATTCTTGTTCGCTATTTCCAATAAATCAGCGCCTACTTTCTGAAATGGCAAACTTGGAGTTTCATGAGATATCATTTCCTGTTTTATATTGGAATTTTGATATTTTTCGCAAATTCGACACCTTGCAATTTCGTTTTCTATATCTGCTTCCATGTTTGGCCAATAGAATATAGTCTTGGCTCGTGCAATTGTTTTGCAACTGCCAAAATGAATATCGTGAACTTTTTTAACCATCTTCTGGCGAAGTGACTGAGGTACCACTATCCTGTCCCTGTAATATACTATATTGTCTTCAACATATATCTCATTTTGCTTATTCCAATAAATTCGCAGGGAATTTGGTGCATTCTTTTTAGAATTGCCCCAACCAGTATGATATGTGTTGATTAAATCAATTAGAATGGGATCTTTCAAAGTCTCGACTTGAAATTCACTTCTTCGTTCGTCAGACATGTTGATAGTGTGAACCACGTCATTGAGGTCGTCATCAGAGATATCTTCATCAATTACTTGTGTACATGCCCTAGACAATGCATCAGCAATGTGCATATATTTGCCGGGTAAATAAGTCACTTCTAGCTCATATATCATCAATTTGATTTTAATTCTCTGAAGACGATTTGAATTTATTTCGCTTATTGCTTTATTCATGATATTCACTAACGGTTTATGATCTGTATCAACCTTTACTTTTCGTCCGTATATATAGTTGTGAAATTTTCTGCAGGAGAAAAGTATTGCTAGAAACTCTTTCTCAATTTGTGCATAATTGATTTCTGCAGAAGTTAGACTTCGTGATGCATAGCAAATAGGTTTTCCGTCTTGTAGTAGACAACAGCCTATCCCATTTTTTGATGCATCGGTCTGAATTTTAATTTCTTTGTCTTCATCGAAATTTGCTAATACGGGTGAGTTAGTGATCATTGTTTTGAATTCGTTTACTATTTTTGTGTGACTCGGTAGCCAATAAAATTCAGAGTTCTTTTTTAAAAGTTCCCTTAAGGAGGTCGTTAGCTCCGCAAAATTAGGAATAAAATTTCTTAAATAGTTTAGCATACCTAAATATCGTTGTAAGTCTTTCTTACTTGATGGCATGTCATATTTTATGATACTGTTGATGCGGTCTGGGTCTGGAGCAATTCCATCCGCTGAAAATAAGTGACCAAAATATTTGACCTTGTCCAATTTGTATTGAATTTTCTTAATGTTGAACTTTATGTTTAGTTCTCTTGCTCTGTTCACGACTTGGTTCAAAATATTATCATGCTGTTCATTAGAGGTAGCTGAGATGAGTAGGTCATCTATATATACAAAGACGCCTTCTATATCGCCAAAGTTTTTTGTATTATATTTCTGAAACACCTCCGATGCTACGTTTATACCAAACGGAAGTCGATTGAACTTGTAGCATCCATAAGGAGTGCTGAATGTACAAATGTTAGACGATTTATCATCTAGCTTTATCTGCCAGAAACTTTCTTTTAAGTCTAAGATACTAAATACTTTTTTCTCTTTCAGTTGCGCACACAAATCTGATAGGCTGGGAATTACACAGTAGTCCTTGACAATGTTTGCATTTAAATGTTTGGGGTCCAAGCATAATCTTAGTGATTTATCAGGTTTTTCAACAATAACCATTCTGCTGACCCACTCTAGAGATTATTTCTGACTCTTCCATTTGTTCTAATTTTTTTTTAACTTTGTCTTCTAATTTTAGAGGAATTCGATATGGTGCACTTGAAATCGGAATTGAATTATCTTTTAATTTTATTTTATAACAATCTGGAAAACAGCCTAAACCATTGAATATGTCTGTGTTATTTCGAATGAAGTTATCTTTCTCAGACACTACTTCGTTAACTTTTTTAATTATTCCTAGCGTATGTGATGTACTTAACCCTAAAATTGGTGTTGAGTCATTCGTTACTACGATAAATCGTTCCTTGATTTCTATTTTATTTAACGAGAGTGATAATACGACAGATCCTAATGTTTCGATTATAAAACCACCATATGCTTTTAATATTACGTTACTATTTTCTAATTCAATGTGTGTGCTAATTTTATTAAATATGTACAAAGGAATGATATTTACGTCACTACCAGAATCGATTTTAAATTTTACACTGATATTTTCTACAATAATTTCTCTGTACCACCCATTAATTTTTTGTGAATTTAAATCTATTGATAGAACATACAACTTAGCATTATCACCGACCTCAGTTTCATTCTGGGTATTTGTAATGTTATTTACTTTTCTATGCAAGCTAACGTTAGATGTGTGATTCCATTTGCCACAATTTCTGCACTTTTTTCCTTTATTCGGACAATCACCAAATTTGTGATATTTATTACATTTCTTGCATACCGTATTATTAATTTGTTTGTGGGGCTCATGGTTTACATACTTGTTGTAACCACCTGCAGATTGTTTATTGCTGGGTATACTTCTGACATTTGCTGGCGGTACATAATTTGTCTTATATCTAATTTCATTATTATGTTGTGTTTTAATTTCTGAAACTACTTTATTAGATTGTACACACCTGATTTGTCTTCGAGTAATTTCTGCAGCACGACATATTTCTACAGCTTTTTTCAAATCCAATTAATCCTTTTTGATCATGTTCTCTTGAAGATCCCGGTTGGTGATTCCCAAAACTATATGGTCCCTTAACATTGAATCATTTTGGTCGCCAAATTCACAGTCGATAACTAATTTTTGAATATCCGTCAGAAATTCATCAAATGGTTCACCTTCCACCTGGTTACGTGTGTAGAATTTGAATCGGGAATATATTATATTCTTCCTCGGATTGCAATATTCATCAAACTTTTTAATTATTGCATCATAACTTTCCTTTTCGTCTTCTTGGAATTTGAACGTGTTGAAAATATCAAGCGCCTGCGGTCCCATTGCATTTAATAAAAGAGCACATTTTCGTTTATTTGTGCTTTCTGTTAGAGCGGCGGCCTCCATGTATATCTCGAAGTTTTGTTTAAATTTTTTCCATTCTTCACTTATGTTGTCTGTGAATTTAATGGGTTGCGGCTTTAGGAACTCCATTATATATATTTTTTTTTTTTTTTTTAGGTTATGAGAGCACGTTTTTCGTTTTTAAACTTTTTTTTTTTTTATTTTATTTGTTATTATATTTTTATATCCTATATCGGCTGCGCCATGTTCTATGTTTTATTATTATATAAATTGAAACATATATTACTATTATTTTATTAATATTTATTTTAATATAATTATCAGTATAAACGTCTGTGCTTCACTACAACCTTTTAATAATTATCTTGTTACATTTTGGTGTTACCTCAAGTGTATCACATTAATTTATAATAGTCCACATAGGTGGCACTATACATTATTTTATACAACAGATAAAACCACCAACATTCGACGGAACAACATCTTTCGTCATTTTCAAATTTTAATTTGAAACGGCGGCCAATCAAAATTATTGGAACGATGAACATCGTGTCGCGGCGTTAATAGTGGCTCTCAAAGGCTGTAACATTCGATCGGCCATGCGGATGATTATTGATTTATTTAATTTTTGGTGTATGTGTAGTAGTTACAAAAATAAAAAAATGTACAGACCACAGGATGGCCCCAAAATGTTGCAAAAAGGGTAAAAAAAACCATTTGGAGTAAACTTCGTAGGCAAATTTATGAATTACCATAAACAGTTAATCGATCCCAAATTTTTTTTTTCCATACAATTTGAAACAATAATAATTAAAGTGGAATGTTTCATTGAAGTGCTCTCAGGATCCTTCTAATAAATAACGAACGGATGAATCGTAGCTTGTGCATGATAAACTTGCACTGAATCTGGTGCGATAAAGCATAATTTTCCGCGAAATCACACTGTTCACTGTCTTGTCGAGTTTCTTTTTTGTGTTTAAGAAAGTTTGGCTGATCTTTCGATATAAAATGATGAGGTATTAAGTTGGTTAAATTATCAATAAATGTGTTTTTATTGCTATCTTTTTTGAATATAATTATGTATATGGATATCTTAATTCATTACTACAATTACATTCACGTCTTATTTCGTTCATATAACTATCTAAATAAATATATGACATTTTAATTCATTCTTAAATTCTTAAATTTATGCGTCTTAGCTTACGTTTATTTTAAATTTTTATATATCCAATCGCACGGTGGTTTGCTTATGCGATCGCTAGTAATTTTTATGTTGATTGTTTTTATTTTCAGCATCTGATTGAGTCACGTTGATAATCTATTAATTTCTCTGGGATAGATATATTGATATTCGTTTTATTGACATAATGCCAGTTCCTCCTATATATTTCGTCGCTATCGGTCTTGACTATGACTGACTTTGGGGCGATCACGTTCTCTATTGCTCGTTCTATTACCCATTCTCTTCAATTCATTCCGATTTTAAATCTATCATGAACAACTATCGATACTTAATTTTGCCTAGCCTTTCACGTTCTATGTTCGAAGTTCCATTCTTTTACGAATTGCCTGAATTCTCGTGATTAAAATTGAGGCCCGCTATCTGATTCTAAAATTTCGTTGATTCCGTGCACTGCAAACGATTTTTGAAGTTTTTTATCACCTCGGGTCCACTATGACTATATAATGTAGGTACGTCTTTGAAGTTTCGACAGAAAACTTGGTTGACATTTTTACAAATTTGTAACCAACACAAATAAAAAAAACAACCAAAATTACAACCATAAAGTGCTAATGAATTGCTTAATTAGAACAAAAAGGAACTCAGTTTCTCAGAAAGTGTGAAAAGCGTAGACATGCCGACAAGTTAATTCGAAAGAGAACATATCGCGATATGGATGAATATTACCCTTTGATGACGATAGTTATTGTTATTACCCTCTCGTTACCTAATCTCATTTCAATATTTATAGTAAACCAAAACCAAGAAAAAAAAAAAAAAAAAATAAATAACAAATAATTTTTTATATTTTTTTATCGATTTCAATTGTTTTTTCATCTTTATTTTTAAATAACAGTAAATATGTATTTTTTGTTTTTTGTTTATAAGTGCCAATTATTTATTTTTGTTTTTTTTTTATTTGTTTGTTTGTTTTTTCATTTAAACTAATTTAATAATAATAATAATAATAATAAAAAATAAAATTAAACAATAAAAAAAGGAATAAATAAAAATTTTATGTATACAAAAACTATTTAAAATATTAAATTAAAATTCCACTCACATTTTTCCATATTATTTAAATATTTTTATAATAACAATATATTTATTTATTTACGTTTTTTTTTATTTTTTTTTAAATATCTCACTCAAGAAATAATATATTTTTATAATAATTTATAATTAAACTAAAAAAAAAAATATTAAATTATATATTTTTTTATTTATTTACTTTTTTTTATCAATTCGTACAAACTAATTTTAAATATTAATATTCTTTATTATTAATTTTAAATTTAATTTACTTTTTGAAAATAATATATATATATATTTATTAAAAATTACAAAATAAAAATATTTATTCATCACAATATACATATTATATTAATAAAAAATAATAATTTACATAAATTTTAATTTCAATTCTTTTATTTTGTGTGTTTTGTTTTGAGCCTCTTAAAAATAATAATAACAACAATAATTTTTATTATTATTATTATTATGTTTTTTTTTTATTATACATAATATAAAATTTTGTTAATTAATGTTTTATTTATTTTAATTAAATTTTTATTTTATTTTTTTTTTTTCAAAATAGTATTATATAATTATAATTTAAATTAATTTACTTTTAATGTTTTATTTTTTTTTGTTTTTATATTTTAAATTACCCTGTTTTTCTTATAAATTAAATATTATATAAATATTTTTGTCAAATTAATTTTACAAAAAAATTATATTATTATACGTCTAATCTTTTTTTTTTTGTTGTTGTTGTTAAATTCAAAATTAAAATTAAAATCGAAAACTAAATATTAAAAATAAAAATAATATTTTTAATTTATTTCGTCTAAAATTTTATTTTAAATTTTTTTTTTTAATTTAATACATTTTAATTTTAATTTTTTTTTTTTTTCGTATTCTCTTTATTTTTATTTTAAATATTTTGAATTTCAAAAAGGAAGGGAACTAATCCGTGCAATTAATTAATTTATAATTCATAAATCGTAATGATAAATAAAAATAATAAATATTTAAATAATATATAATTAATTTTTAAATATAATTAAACTTAAAAATTAATTTTTTTTTGTTTTTAATATTTAAATTTGTACATGAATTTTTTTTTTTTTAATTTAGATTAATTTTTTTTTTCACGCGTATACTTAATATTTTTTAACTAATTTTTATGTCCGCTAAAAACAATCAAATTTTGAAAATTTTGTTTAATTTTTATACATTCACATCATCACACACACACAGAAAATATTTTTTGTTTTTGTACAAATTAATTTATTAAATTTTTGTTTTGAAGATGGCCGAAAAGTCCCAAATTTTATTTTTGCGTATAATTTAAATAAATAACCAAATATAAAATGAAATAATAATTTTGTGTTATTTATAAAAAAATAAATATATTTTATTTCGGTTTTGTTTTATATTTTTATTTTTGTTTTGTTTTTGTAAATAGGAATATATTTTTAAGTGATTATTTAGATATATTATTTTTATTGATGTTTGTTGTTTATAAATAATAATTGATAATAAAAAATTAAAAAAATATTATATTTTAGTTATTTTTAGTTTATTATTATAAAAAAAAAAAAATCCGTTTCTATTTTTATGTTTTGTATATTTTTTAATATTTAATTAATAAAAAAGAGGAACTATTTTGTTTGTTGTATTTTATTTATAATTATTTTCATTATTTTTATTTATTTATTTTGTTTAACAATAATAATAATAATTAAAATATTTGGGAACTTTCTGTTACATAATATTATTTTAGTTGTGTATTACATTAGAACAAAATGAATTTTAATAATAAAACAATAAACTATTACAGTTTTGGAACTTTTATTATTTATTTATATTCGTTTTGATTTAGCTTGGCCATTTTATATTCGTATTAATAATAATAAATTAATACTAAATTTTTTTTACATTTTAATTCAACTTTATTATTATTTATAAATATTACATAAATTAATATTCATATAATTCAATTTTTTTATTTATTTATATTATTTACTTTTGTTTTAAAAATTAAATTAAACGTAAAATAAAAATTAAGAAAAAAATACTATTTCAGTCTTTGAGTTGGTATTATTTTTATTTATATAATTATTTAATTAAGTATATGTGTTTTGTTTAAATTAAAAAAATTATAATTAACAAAAAAAAAAATCATTTTGACAAATTATTTACTTCTCTATATTGTCTAATATTTGAATTCATTTATTATTATTACATATTTATTGTTTAAATATAAATTATTTTTATATAAATATTTTGTTTATTATTTCATTTTTAATTTATACCCTGTATTCTGTTTATTTTTAATTAAATAAAAAATATATTTACAAATTTGTCAAAATAATTTTTTTTATACAATATGGAGGGAAGCACTGTAAATTATTATAAAACAATAAAAAAATATCTATTTAATTAATTAATAAAAAAAAAAAAATTATAAAATAATACAAAAGCACCATATTTATGTATTTTTACAGAGTATTGCAAATTATCACGTGATCGCAAATTATAAAAAATAAAAAATAAAAAAATTATATAAATTGCACTGAACTTAATAATAATAATTAATTAATTAATTTTGTTTTGGTACATAATAGCAGAGTTCCTAATTAATTGTTAAGAACTTTTCAATATATTTATTAACACAAAATTTTCTAAAAAATATTGCCCCATTTTATAAAAAAATAAAATAAAATTATAAAAATAAAAAATTCACGCTAAGCGTATTAAAATTAAATAAAAAAAAAAAAAAAAAAAAAAAAAATTTTGTTTCGTTCGAATTCGGAAAATAATAATAATAATTAATAATAATAAAAAAATAGGAACACAGCCGATTAAAAAATTATAAAAAATAAAAATTTTTAATTTATACACATAAAAAATAATATTAATAATTTATTAAAAATGTTTATAATAAATTCTTTTTTTATTATAAATTAATTTTCATTCTTGCCCATTCTGCTGATGTAGTAATTCGCGTCGCTCGTCCCGATTAAGCGCAAGCGGTTGCGTCGTCGGAAAATCATCCTCAATCGATTGCTTCGATCGATCACTTTTACAATCATCATCAATTGACATATTACTGCTTGCTAGGTGCTGATTATGACGATCGGGTGGTAATAAATTTAATACACTCAGCGGTAGGCCTGGAAAACCGCTCGTAAAATCGGGATAAAAACCAGGCGGAAATGGATTAAACATTGTCGGGCTAGATATTAAATCCGGTTCAGATGAAGCTGAACGCGGTAAATTTGTATTTGTATTCTCATCTTTAATATTATCATGATGCTGTTGTTGATGATGATGATGATGATTATTTTTATTTGATGAATTTTTATTATTGTTATTACTGCTCATGCCCATCGTGAGTAATTCAATTGGTGGACCACTTATACAGTCTTTTCGTAATTGTTCTAATTTAAGGCTTTTACCATATTTGCCGCGTACATACATCAGCAGCGAATTGTATGGTATGCCAAAAATTCTAGACGCTTGACTTGTTGTCATTTTTTTATTCCATACATGTTGAAGGGCTTCCGTTAATTCGGCATTTGTCCACGAACGGGGTGGTCCGCCTCGCGGTGCACTATGCTGCCCTTTTGGTCGATTCACTGCAATTGTGAAAAATAAATAATTAGCTATTGCCGATGTGTGAGAATTTTTATTTTATATATTTTAATAATCTTGACCCCCCTTGAAAATCTACACCAAAAAGGTTATTGCGTAAAAGTCGTACAAATCTCACACTCTATACTGTATGTGTGTATAATATAAGGTATGTAAGGTGATTGCTTGATTCTTAATTCTTATGAAATACGTTTATTTTTATAAAACAAGAAACAATATTTTTATTGTGTTATAATTATTGTTATAAATATTATTATTAAATTTTGTTTCGAGACGTCACACCCACAAAATCTAACATCTATAGACAAAAATCTACAAGAAACAAGAAGTAACAAAATTTTTATTTTTTAAACATGAATGTTTCTATTATTAACCATTATTAATATTATTTGTTTCGTTACTATATCACGAAATTAATGTTTTAAATTTTTTAAATTAAATTAATAATCGAAATATGTATGTGTATGCGCGGCTATATTTGGGTGAGAGAGTTGTGCAAAAATACCAAAAATTATACATGAAATTATGACTAAAATGGCTGCTGAATTTTTTTGAGACCATTCGCAATTTTTTCAAACAGATCACGTATCCATATCCCTAAATCATTTAAATGCATTCAAGTCTTTTACAAAACTCGTATGATTGGTTGAACAAAAAAAAAATAAAATAAAAAGGGATACTTAACTCCAAAACCAACAACATCCACTGGAAGAAAATTTATATACCCCCCAGATGATATATAAACACCGCACTCGTATGTATGTACACAGCACATATTTTATCCTTTTCTATCTTTTCACTCTGTATACTCGTACAAGATAATTTAATTTTTGTATGCTATGTACAAATTCTAAAAATGTACATAGAGTACATACTCATAAAAAAAAAAATCAGCCAATAATAAAACAACAAATAATGTCAATTTTCATGAGAAGCTAAATTTTCCAATTCTGTTACAGAATACAAAAAAAAAAAAAAAAAAAAATCATATGTGAGAAAAACGTACACGGTGTATATAAAAGAAATGAAAAACATTTTCCGTTTTTATTTTGGAGCTGCGTGATGAGTGTGATATAATGTACTTGTGTGTGTTTATATATGTACATACATACATATATTGTGTGTTCATCAATTTTTTTTTTTTTTTCGAAATTTTTTGTGCTGGGGAGAATGTAATATCCAATCATATATTATGTTTGAAAGGAGCAAAAGAATGGAAAATTAAAGAAAAATAACAAAAAAGGGCGGATATTTTTTCCAAAGTATTTTTCTTCTTTATACATATATTATATATGGTATGTACATACATTTATATGTAGTATATATGGTTGTAAATATGTACACTCGTATTTTTATATTTAATTCAATTTACTTTTTGTTACATAAAATAAAAATAGTCACAAAGATATATTTGTACGATTGAGATCGAACGATTTCTCGTTTTTTTGTTTTAATATGGCATGACGTCAGATTGCTAGCGAATCGATAAAGAAAGTAACCTGGTAATCGATTATTTATACGAACTTTTCTTATAGTACGAGTATTTTATAGAATGGAAGGTGGTGGAGGTGACGTAGCACATTTTTATAATCAATAATTTGGATATTTTTTGCAAAATTGGTTTAAAATTTATTTATGAGTTCAAAGTGTTTGTAGAGTGTGCATTATACTTTGTTTGATATGGCTGAAATATTGGAAATTTTAACATAAATAGAATTGTGAATATTTGGAAGAATTTGCTCAGAATAGGCAAAGTTTGTTGACATGACGATAATTTAAATTGCCAGCTATTCATGTTTTTTTTTCCTTTTTGTCTTTTGTCCTTAAAAGAACCATAGGAGTTCAAGTCTGATGGTTCGTAATCAAAGATCGTGCCGTAGCACACAAATGGTTCTGCAAGTACAAAATAATTGTTATTAGCTTTTATCACAAATAAAGCTTGACTTCATGACGAAGACATCTATGGTTTGAAGCTCTGGAGGACAACACGGACCTTTGCCTAGTATGAAAAATTAAAAATTTCACAGGATTTCCCGGTTTCCAATTTGTTTAGTGTTAGTAGTCTTTTAGCTCAAATCGGTATAAGAAAAAAATTGTATACTTGAGCCGCCGTGGTTTCCATAGTAAGTTAATTACGAAGAATTATTAATTAAATGTTACAGAACAGTACCTTATTGAAACCACAAAACACGGTATAGGAAATTTAGGGATTCTCAAACGGAATTCTGGGATCTTCTTTGCATTATAAAAGTGTGACTGGGAAATCTCGGGATTTCCCGGTTTTTGATTTATTTGTACCCCAGTTGTACTTTGCGTGATCAATCGAGAAATTTTATTTCAGATGGCACGTTAAAAATATGAAACAGAAGTATAAAGCATAAAAAAATATCTTTGGCTTTTTAAATTTGTTTTTGATTTGGTAAAAAATGTGCAGCTGCGTTAGATGATGAACCAGATTCTGCTACTTTAGATTGATGTTCATCATCATTACTGGTTTAATTTTTCATCGCTTCATTTTCACGCCTTAAATTTTCAATTATTTCTTCTTTCGACTTCAACAGCTGTTCTACATTCATCGATTGTGATGTAGATTGTTTCATGAATGCGCTACTTGACATTCGTTCATTTTCTCCTCTTAAACTAAATTCTTACTAACAAATTGTTAGGGGCCAATGGCCAATCTGTTGTAATATCATATCTTTTTTTGGCGTAATGTTCGTAATTTAGGCCTAGGCAGATGCAAGAGTAGTTCTAGTGGGGTGTTTAAGCCCAATGATATTAATAGTTATTTTTGCTCTAGTTTGAACTCTGGTAGTAGTACCGTCGATTTGTTCTCTAATGCGTCCTCTAATTCTTTTTCGTTTTCAAATATTTCTCTCGAGGATTTACAGTCTGCCATTTGGAATGTTAAATCGGAATCTTCTGGTCTGGATAACGTCAATTTAAAATTCGTTAAACGAGTTTTCCCTTTCGTCTCAAAATATTTGTTACATATTTTTAATTTTATTCTCACATCCTCTTCCTATCCAGATCAGTGGAAGCTAAGTAAAATCATACCCATCCCAAAGATTAGTAATCCTTCAGAGCTATCCCATTTGAGGCCAATTAGCATTTTAAGTTCTCTCTCTAAAGCTTTCGAGATAGTTGTTAAAACTCAAATTCAATCGCATCTAAATAGCAATAGTTTAATTAGTTTCTTCCAATCTGGGTTTAGAAAATTTCATAGCACTTCTACTGCGTTATTAAATGTATGTGATGATATTAGGCGTAATATGAATAATAGGGAATTGACTTCTTTAACTTTGTTAGATTTTTCTAAGGCCTTTGATTCTATTAATCACAGAATTCTTTTTAACAAACTCTTATCTCAGTTTAGATTTTCGGTTTCCGCTGCCAGACTAATTTTTAACTATCTTTCTAATCGTTCTCAGGCAGTTTTTTTCGACAATTCTTTGTCTGATTTCCTTCCTGTAATTTCCGGCGTTCCTCAGAGTTCAGTGCTGGGTCCTCTATTGTTTTCTATGTACATTAATGACATAGAATCCTCTATTCACCATTGTTCATTTCACATTTTCGCTGATGACGTCGAAATTTATAGAAATAGTCGTTTAGATCAGGATTCTATTGATAGGAATATTTCTCTGATAAATGAAGACTTAAGTAATATCGCTAGTTGGTCGGTCTCTAATAGGCTCGTTTTAAATGCGAATAAATCTCAGTCGATTATAATTTATAAAAAATCGTTAGACACTTCGTCCTTTCCTGGTATTTTTCTGCAGGGTTCGCTAATTAGGTATTCAAATACTGTTAGAGATTTAGGCTTAGTTATTAATAAAACTCTTTCTTGGGGTGACCATTTAGTTAGTATTAGTAAGAGGGTCTTTGGTATGCTTAGTTGTTTGTATAAGGTAGTAGGATTTTCTGATAGTCAGTTTAGGAAAAAAATGTTTTTGTCTTATCTTCTTCCTCATTTTATTTATGGTGACATAGTTTTATTCGGTATGCTTCAGGAAAATATGAACGTTCTCCAAAGATGTTTCAATGCATGTACTAGATTTATTTTTGGTATTAGGAAATTCGATCATATTTCTGCCTACTCTAGCCTTGTTTTAGGATGTAGTTTATCTACCTTTTACGAATTTCGCGTTTGTCTTTTTATTTTTAAACTTCTCAAAGCTAAAAAGCCTTGTTATCTTTATAGGAAGTTACTGTTTAGTAGGTTTCATTCCTAAAACTTTCGCTTGATTCCGGCCAAAAATTGTTGTAGGTCGCTAAATAAATCTTTTTACGTTAGGGGAGTTTCCCTTTGGAATTCAATTCCATTGGAAATTAAGAGGTTAGGATCGGCCAAATTATTTAAGTCAAAATTTTTGGAGTGGCGTGATTGATGGGCAATACGTAGTTTTTAAATTTATTTTTAATATTATTGTTAATTTTTAATATTATTTCACCTCTTGCTGTACATTTCATTGTAAATGAGCTATTGCTCAAAATAGAATGTGTATGCATGAGGTGGAAATTGTTTGAAAAAATTTAAAAGGTTTTTCTGCCTAATGGAAGCAGCTTCATTATTTTTTTTGTTCTTTTGTTCCGTGTACTCTGTTTCCATCTGTGCTTTTCCTTTTAATACTAAATTATTGTTAAAGTACAATAAATAAATAAATAAATAAATAAATAAATAGGTTTTCTTTGTCTTTTTTCTTTGTTGTTTTTTTTTTGGATTTGGTTGACTATGTTACGAATATGTAGTTCACTGAACTTTCTCTTTTCCCCGACATTCTAACCATGTGGTTGATCGGTATTTCTTTGCTTTCATTTTTCCTTTTTTGTTTGGTTGTTTTCAGCCACATTTTCCAATCCCCAAACTACGACTAATCTAGATCTTAAGGGGGTGCTACACAAAACCCATAACCGCATTCCTCTACTCGACTCGAATACCAGGTCAAGACGTAGAGTAGCATCTCCCCCTTAAGGTAATTTTGTAATGGGTTGATTTAGTTAATCTAAATCGTGCCTTTAACATTACAATGATCAAGATATAACTGATTAACAATAGGAGTACGAATACAATTTGGAGTATTTGAGAATAAACCAATAGAGATTGCACTATACAAGTGTCCAAATCATTGACAGTATACCTTCTCGAAGTTCTTCAATATTATTGAAATGAAGCGGTAGAGTTCAACTTCCGAGAACTTTTTGTCATTTGTACAATTAACGTTTGAATTCCTAGTAAAAAGTCGTTAAACGTTAAATTTGGACGTTAAAACCTACTCTGTATGCGACACTTAGTTTTATGCTCGTTTGAGGTCTGCTGAATCCGGATAGTATTACTTGCCGTTCTTGAGTTCAATTCGCGGTGGATAGCTATGTAAAAAATACCCAGTACCAACGCTCAGCCGTACCCCCCAACCAAAAAACCGATGAATAATGTTTACCCAAATTGAAGACTTCATATTTTTCACGAGTAGCTATATTTTGGACCATCATATCTAATTGTCCATTTCGGAATATATTTATCAACATATTATGTACTTAAGCGTACATGAACTCAACTCAAGCTAAATCTCTTTCTTATTCAACCGTAATCGCAAAGCTTAACTCAATCCTCAAACCAGCATATAAAAAAAAATATCGTAATATCATCACATGGTTTTGGATCAATTCGTATGGCAGGTAATCGATCCTCTCGACGTACAGCCTCCAAAAACATTTTAGAAAGCCATTCTCGAGATACCATCGGTAGTCGGTACAGATAAACAACGAGACATACAGACGAACGTTTTATTATTTTGCTTTTTCGGATACAGGAACTTTTAAAATGTTGAGAAAAGTACTTTTGGGTCAACAAAATGTTATTTTAGACTAGATTTCAATCAATTTGGTACGTTTGGAAATAAATAAATTGAGTTGTCAAACGCAACAAATACATCAGAGTTTACCAATCGTATATCAAAACATTTAATTCTATTAAATGATTGATTTGTATTATATGTGGGCTGAGGCATATCCAGTTCAAGGCTTTTTGGTATTCCTTCGTTTAATTTTACCATTCAATTGTAAGTGTTCAGAACTTCTATCTCATGGTATTTCAGTTTTCATCAAAGTTATTAGAGAATAATCATATTACCAAATTAAACTGAATTGCAACGTATACCACTATCCGTAAAACTAACGAATTCCTAGAAAAGTACTCTTCTCAGATTTCACGCAGTCGTGTACTAACGTAGAAGGAATCCGAAATTCTATTTTTTTTTTTTAAATTTGATTATTTGATTTGGTTTAATAATCCAACATTGGCAAGCAAATTCAGGCCACAAAATTCATTAAGCAGTGCTTCAATGTAAATAAGTGCTTCAATGTAAATATTTTGATTAATTTTGAGCAAACTGTTAACCCATTTTCAATATCTACTGAGATACAGTATGTCAAAGAAAACTTGTTCGAGGTGATACCTATACTCATATTTTACTTAACCCATTAACGAACAAAAAATAACTACCTGTATAAAAAAAAAAACTTTCAAACTGCGATCACAGGGTGATAATAAGTAAAGAACATAAATAAAACAAAAATTTCAAAGAAAAACTATTTATTTTCGCGAAAAAATGAGCGTCCTTAACCCTGACTCGTCTGCTGGTTTTCCACAATAAATGTCGCAAGCGTAACAATATCCACTGGAACTGCTTATGATCAAATTTTTGTAAACTCCACTTACCGCTAGGATTCGTCAATTGAATCATCATTGTAAAAAAAAACTTACTGAAAAAACTATTTTCTGCATATTTATAAGAGGGCTTACTTTGAACATCCGATCTTTTGAAATTCCAATTCCATTTGTAGGTCAAATGAAAATATTTTTTTTGATTTCAAGGCCAATTCTCTTAATCGAACGACAAATACTTGAGATTCGCAATATAAATTATCAAGAAATTTTAGCCAAACCAATTTTACTAGGAAACTTGGTAATACAATATAAGCTTTCGAGTATCGAAGCTTCTTGAATCAAATCGTTTTACTCTGAAATTTGGTATTAAAAAGGACGATGGAATTTTTGGGATCAATTTAAAATGTTTTTTAACAAAGAGATTTATGCTTAATAACTAATTTATACTATTAAGGTTTAAACTTAACATTTGTGAGCCTTTTAATAATTTGACGTTTTTGTTACAATGTTTTATTTTGTATTTCCAAAAATGATGATCTTTTAGTTTTAGGAGCTTTCACGTATCAAAGCTTTTTAACCCAAATCATTTAATTTTTGTTCTGAAATTTGATAGTTTAAAGGAAGGTGGGATTTTGGAATACATTTAGAATATTTGTTTTCCATAATTTTGACAATTCATAATTCATACTTTTTGGGTTTGAACTTACATAACTTATAAAATTTTTTAAATTGTCAAGAGCTTTAGTTTTAAGTGCTTTCACTTATTCAATCTTTTTAAGCAAACCATTTTACTTCGAAATTTCATATAACAACGGATGACGGAATTTTGGGTAGGATTTAGAATAGTTGTGCTCAATATAAATTATTAAGAGCTTTTTAAACCGAACCATTTGACTTTTAAATTTGATATTATAAAGGAAGGTTGTATTTTGGGATTAATTTAGAATTTTTGCTTTCAATGAGCTTTAAAAGCTTGATAATTTATTTATACTTTCTCGGTAATTTTTGTGCTTTTCCATAAATTCTGTCTTTCGTTAAAATGTTTTATGAGCATAAATCATGTATTTGCAATAAATGTCAAGAACTTTTAGTTTTAAGAGCTTTCACTTATTGAAGCTTTTCAACTTATATCTGAAATTTGATATTACAAAGGGTATTTTTTGGAAAAAATTCTCAATGTAAATATCCTTCATCCAAAATGTGTTTCTATTTTCGAGCGTTCCATGTGTAACCAATTGGTTTACTCAGATTTAATTTTGTGGACATATTCGGATCATCGTTCAAAAGTAGATGAAACAGAACATGATTCATTTGAATGGCCTCAAATAAAACGAAACATCTTGCAACTTAATGCTATGACGAGTTCTAAATATATCGTGAAAGCATCAAAAATTTCTAATATAATTTGTCGAATTCTTAAATATTCTTCATAGTTCTCAAATATCAAATTATCCATCTAAGTATGTAGAACCAAAGGAAATCCTATACGTGCTAATCATCGCTATGTACTACATAAATATTAGGTTGTTCAGAAATTAATGCAGGTTTTATGATTTTATTTGTTTCAACAATTTTTGAGTAATAAAGAATTACGCAAAGGGTTTAACATTATAAGTCATTTTAAAGCTTATTTTATGCTCTTTCTTATCACATAATCTATTTTTAATCTAAATTGTAGTTTTGTCTATTTTTAGACCTTTGAAGTTAAGATGTCAAAACAAGAATTTCGCCAAATTTACTTTCAGTTGCGGTTATGAATTTTTCGAGTTTCTTGTTGATTTTTATGATACATCGCAAAATGCTAACATAAGCAGATTACTATAAGCTGCCTTTTTCAAATCAAGTTCAACCTTTTCAAATCAAAACTTGTTTGTAAAAGGTTCAATTGAAAAAGGGGTAAACTTGGAGTTAAGCAAAACGTATAATACAAATAAATCAACCCGGCAAACACACAACTCAGATGGAAACTGAGACGCATGTTTTACAGATTTATATAAAAAAATTGTTTACCAAAGAAAATTTGTTCCAAATCGTACCTACTCATATTTTACATAATAGCTCATAAATTGTTTGGCGTATTGATCAAATATTTCTGAGTCCAATTTATATCAATTTGTAGGAATTACATGTTGAGATAAGGAATATAAACATGCGAAATTATTTGTTGACAAGATAAAATATGCACATTTTAGCTTCAATTGATAAAAAATAATAAATTAAAGTAAACGTTTTCAGTTTTGCATTTGTTTGTGCGACACCCTGTCGCCCGCTATTTATGTAAGTTAATAGTTTTCTCTCTCGTTCTGTTATTCATTCAATAACGTTAAATTGTACTCACTTGCAAGAACCAAAAACATTCTGGTTGTTTTATTTCATACAGTTCCGATTCACAGTGGATTGCTTGGCTCTACGCGTTAATGGCTTTATTTTGCTGAATAATACACATACGGACTTCCGTGTATGGCAATTTTATATTTGTTTCCAAACTGCGTTTTAATTTCCTGCCTTACTGAAAATTTTTCCTTTGACGTCAGTTTTTTCAGGACGTTTAAAATTATATAATAACTGAATTTTAGTTGTATATGCATCACGTTAATATCTATAAAACTTTTTTACAATAAAACTTGTAAAATATATTTTGGTTCCAATAGTCCGAAAAATTGGATTTCGAAGTGGTGTCTGTTTATCTGTGTGTGTCCTCTCTACAGCCCAGATGGGTTAATCCAAACTTGTTCAGGCCAATTGAATATTTTTGACAAATTCACAAAATAAACGGAGCAATATAATTTCGTTTAAGTCATCTGGACAACGCGGTAATTATTTATGTAACCAGGACCATAGAATTTATCATTTTGGAATAAGTGTAAAGAGTACTGAGGCCGCATGCCTCAAGTTTGATTAACTATTTCGGTGGCCGCCACAATTCTGTGGCCATGGATATATAAATAATTACCGCGCTGGCACCGAAATTGGCAAAAGCAATTGCGCTTATCGTAATATATAATTTGCAACCAACGCAAATTAATTCGAAAACTACGATATGATGAACGACGATTATGTTGCGTAAAAATGAAGATTTATGGAAGTTGACATGACAGGCAAGAAATAGTTATTTATAATTTTTGACCGCATTATTGGCATGTGGCATCGTAGAATCTGATAATTTAGAAAAATTAAATCAGTAAAATTTTGATTTGTGCGTTTAAGATTGCGCTATTGTAATATCGATGAATCGAAATTTTAATATTCTTGAATAACCATAATGTATTAAAATTAATTTTTCAATTGAAAATTTTGACTACCGTAACATGATATATCATTTATCTTTCTGTATTGATTTGTAACAACAAAATAAACTTTCAAAATCGTAATCGAACAATAGCCGCAATATATGTAAAACGGCGCAACTACGGTCGACTAATTTCTTTTAAGTGAGGTATACATAGGTATATTTGATTTGAGAAACCTGTGCAGCTGTAACAAACCAAAAAGCATATTGATGCAAAGTAAAATCCGAAAATTTCCACGCTTTATTATATTTCACCAGTGTGGCGAATAATATAATAAAAAAAAATATTATTATTATGCTAATTTATAGTACAACACATGTGTTCAGTATATATATACACTGTGATTTTTGCCAATATTTATATAAAATGGTTCAATAACCCGATCAATTGTTTTATTCAATCATTCGTGAATTTTATGTAAAGTTTATTTTTATTGAAACCGCAACCGTTAAATTAATATTTAGGCCTCATTATCGAAATCATAATTTCTAATTTATATCCTACATAGGTACGAGATATTCATATTTTGCCGATTTTTTATTTTATTTTCTTAATCATAAACTTTCATAAAAACAATAAATATAAATAAATTTTCTAAAACAAAACAAAAAAAAATTAAAATTAAATTATTGTCACACTTGTAACAACGCGGGTAAATCGGTTTAATTTTACAGTTCAATTGATATTTTCAATCGGTTCAAATGTAGCAGCTATACTCTATACACATAGTAGTTTTCAGCACTTGAGAGTTTAATTTTTCATTGGTTTTTTCCAATATTTTAACTATGGCGCAGTCAAGCATGGTGATTTGCTTTTGTTTCGCATTAAATTTGATTTGAATCAGCTACTTGAATTTTATATGAGAGAAAAGTGTGTGAATTTGTGCTACAGGGTGTTACAAATCACGAACAGTGCAGACGCAAGGGGCATGCATGTAAAGGATAACATTTTGAGCAAAAAATATTATTACGAGCAAAAATATTATTAAGTGATTATAAATAAAAATTGTTCGCTTGCCTTTGGCGCTTCGTGTAAAAAAATATTTTGCTAATAAGTTCCTCATTTTACTCGTAGAAGCATAATTCCGTAAGATGTCAACTCATACGAGTGCTTCAGGTGTCGGCTAGGTGAGATCGACATAAATTCATGTAAAAACAAAATACTATATTTAGTTTTATTAATTACATTACTCCAAAATACATAATATTGGCGACGAGGATGGGATCGTAAAAATCACTAAAATAATAATAATCAAAAAAATTAAAAGTAATTAAGTGAGCCAGTAGTGTGAAAAAAAAAATTAAACCATTCCATAATATTAATTAACTAATTAACCACGCCATATAACGAAAAAAATAACGGATTAAACAGAGTGCAGAAGTAAACTGCTTGTTATTTTAGTACAGTGAAAAAAAGAAAAAAATTAAATTTATCGGGATTTAATCGGGCAATTAGAAGCGCTTATTCCCGGTGAGTACTTTGAGTCTTATGTATATCGTTTAGGTCAGTTTTTTATCATTAATAATATCGATGTGGGAAAAACTATACCGTTATTTATAACGTTAATGGGTTCTGAGACTTAAGATAAGATGTTAAAGTCGTTAACAGCCCCCATTTTGCCAAGCAAACTTAAAATTGATGAAGCTATTGAAATTTTAAGAAAAGAAAGATTTAAATTTTCCAAAATAAGTCAACACGAGGCAGAATCAATTTCCGATTATATTGTGAAACTCTCACTGATAAATTCATTGTGGGTATACAAAGCAAAACCATTCAACAGAAAATAGTCGCCAAATGCCACAAACAGATTCAGAAATCAAAATTCTGTTACAGAAACCACTGCGATATCCAAACAATAGTCCGGTCAATCAACATAAAAGTCCTAGTCAAAGTCGACACAGAAGTGGAAGTCCAAGGGTTCAAAAAATTACTTTAATTAAAGAGAAGGAAGCCCAGTGGGTTCAAAGGGAATTAATCAAAAGAAACGAGAGTCCAATTAGTTCGAGTTCAAGTGTGTCCAGTATTATAGAAATATGTCATACAGCAAGGGTCTGCAGATTTAGCAACAGATTAAAGGTTATCAATGGAGCTATCCAACTTAACTGTCCATAACAATTACCTTAATAGTGGAACGAATTAGGTTATGTATAATTTGAAGTAGTTTCAGGAGCATGTAATTCTATTTATCCAATTTTATAAAATATATTTTTCAAAATTAATTATTTCATAATGTACTCAGAATTTTTCAACTGTCAATCCATAAAGGTTATAGGGTAAATCAAAGTCATGCTAGTAGAGTACAATGAATTACGGTCGAACATGGTTAGATGTGTCACCTCCAAACTGGAGAAAAAACATTTCCATAACGTTAAAATATTCAGTCGACCATCAAGAAACTAATAATAAACATTGTAAAATTGACGGCAGTATACTATAGGAAATAAAAATAAAATTTCATAATTTGTACGGTATTAACGCGGAAAATGAGGATGCGATTGTCGGATATAAGGCAGAGATACATCTGAAAGAAAATATTTGTCCAATTTTTCATAAAGCTTACACGGTTCCATTTAAAATTAGTGGTAAAGCGCAAAGTGAGTTAAACCGGTTGGAAGAACTAAATATTTTAGAACCTGTGAGATATAGTGCGTGGGCCAGCTCAATTGTGTCAGTTCCTAAAGCAACCCGGGAGATTAGATTATGCATCAATTGTAATCGATCAGTAACTTTGTTAGAGATGAACATTACCCTCTACCAAGGTTCGATGATATTCTATCTTTTGCAAATTGCAATTATTTTTGCGTTTTGAATTTGCCCGGAGCTTACCAGCAACTTGCAGTCACCGATCGCGACGATCGGTTGAAAGAGTTATTGACAATTAATACCCATAAGGGGTTAGTCAGATTTACGAGGTTACAATTCGGTGTTGAAAGTGCGCCATCAATTTTTCAGTGTGCTGGATGAAATATTAAAAGATTTTGTTAGATCGACTAAATGAACATAAAATGAAAATTAATTTTGAAAAAAGTGTAATATTGGTAAAAGTCGTAAATTATTTCGGACATACAATTTCATCCAAGGGAGTTCAACCTAATGAAGAAAAAATTGAAGCTATAGATAAAGCACCATCTTCTAAAAACATAAAAGAACTTCAAATTTTTCTAGGTCTCTTAAATTATTATAGCCATTTTATTCCGAACTTATCGACAGAATTAAAGGATTTATATAAATTATTACAGAAAGAGGAACTGTACGTATGGACCACTTGTTGTGAAGAGTATTTTGAAAAGGCTAAGAGGCTGATTTAGCTACATATGCCAATCCATATTGCGTTGGTGCTATTTTGTTACATGTAGTTAACGAAATAGAAAAGCCAGTTCTGTTTGCATCTAGACCATTATCACCAACCGAGCGCAATTATTCACAACTCCATCGTGAAGCTCTTGCTATTATATTTTGCCTTAAAAAATTCCACAAATATTTATTTCGAACCAAGTGTTAGATCATGAAGCTTTAAAAATAATATTTAGTCCTAAGAAGTCAACTCCATCGAACCGAATTTGCCATACTTTTATAATTTCTGGTACAAGCAAATAACAAAACTGTTTCTTGTAATTATGTTGAGCTAGTTTGTAACAATTTCCATGAAAACGACTCCACAAAAGGTAGGGGAAAAAGCCCGTAATACGGGCGTAAACAATAACAGAAAGAGAACATAATGATATTGCAACATGACATTTATTTTGAAAAAATTTCTTTATATACACAACATTTTTGGTAAAAATTGCATCTGATCCCGCTAATAATTCCCCTGATAGGGGCCATCTAAAATTTTAACTTTTGCATCCGTGGATTTTCGGACTCGTGATAATGCTACGTATAATTGATCATGGCCAAACATAGGTTCCAGTAAGAATAAAACCACTTTTTCCAATGTCTGTCCTTGAAACTTATTGATTGTCATTTGCAAATGCCAATTTTTAAGTGATCGGGGCTGGATCAATTCTGGGAATGAATACAGTTTCCTTTACTGCACCTCACGTTAAAACGTCGGCAATAATTATCAGATTTGGGTTCAGCTGTCGAACAATTAATCGAGTTCGATTATAAAGGCCATCCTTTGTATTAAGATTTCTTAAAAGAATTATGATACTTCCAACAATCAAGTTCAATTTATGAAGCGGCATCCCAGATGGCATTAAATCATTTAAGGATTCTTTCGGGTAGTTCTGAATGTCACGTTCATCAGTTGCATCATCATCGAGTCAACGCTATGATACGTGACGGGGTTTTCCGCAAAACGTATCAACACTTCGTCGTTGATCAAGTCCACATCTGCATTTTTTGGACATAAAATTACCATTTTTGAACAGATTTCGGCTATTATAGAGCCTTTGCAAATAAGGTTGCTCGGAATTTCAATTAAGTCGTCGGTAAGAACATGATTGTTGGTTAAAGTTCCATCGCCAAATTTAAAGCCCCATACACGACACAATCATGCATGTGCAATCGTGTGATTGCGCATGCAGATTGACAGTGTATTGTATTGACTGATTGATTGTACATATATGCTGAATGTGTGATTAAACATTTTTTTGGTTTTTTCTTGTTTATACATGCAAAATTGCGTCGTATATGTGCAAGTCGCTTTGTCGTTTGTATTATTTAGTCGTGTGTAGATTAAAGCAAATTCAAATATAACTATAAGAAAATATTAGACTGAATTTTTGGAGTTATACAAAAGTTTACCAACACTATGTAAGGTGAAAAGTCCAGATTATAGCAACCGAATCTTAAAAAATGCTGCGTATGAGGAAATGGTAGAGAAATTGAAAGAAATAGATAAAAACGCAAATCGTGACATGGTTGTGAGAAAAATTATTACGTTTCGAAGCAACTATAGACGAGATTTGAAAAAAATAAAAGATACCAAAAAAATCAAGGACCGGTATGGATAATGTATTCGAATCGAGTCTATGGTATTTTGACATAATGAGTTTCCTCTGGTTTTTTACGCAAAAAATGACACCATCGGATCTCCGATCGGATGAGCCATTCTCTCGCTACACTGATTCAACCATTTTTTCAGTTGAGGCCATCCCTGAGGATTCAGAATAAATAATGGTTACTAGTTCTTTCCCTTCTGTCCTTTTTTCGTTCTTTCGTATCTTGATGTTGTGCTTGTTGATGTTGCCTTATAGTAACTCAACTCAGGCAATGGCAGCCAATTGGAATTTAAAACAACTTTAATGTCGGCACTATGTTTGGTCAAGAAATATTTTGAACACACAGTGCGAACGAAGAAACCTCCAAATCTTTCCCGTTAATCGCCACCCAGCGCGTTGTCGTTCCTCAAGTTTTGAATATTTTTTACATTTTTTGTTTTCTGAATGACGGGAACCTAAAAAACTTTATTACACTGTCTTTGTCTGCACTCATGAAACAATTATTCTCACAACATATTAGAACCATGTTTAATCGTAATATTAAACGTAAAATATATTTAACAATCTGGTATTCCGCAAAAATTGAAATGTTTCAAGTATAATAATTTTAGTTATCACTTTCTACCACATACATATTTTTGACAATATTTTTGAAGTTATGGTCAATGTTTGAACAATTGTCTGATAAGGAAAAAGGTCTATTGGATATTTATACAAACAGTATGTATACCTGCTTTGGTGAGTCCGAGTTCACGACAATATTCTGCGGAAAAATTTTCAGCAGGATTGCATGCGATTTAAAAATATTTTACTCGGAAGGGGAAATTTGTTTACGAAATAGACTACTTTGATTGGTTGCTTGCTGAAAATTTTCCCGCAGAATATTATCGCGAACTCGCAGTGAAGGAAAATTTCTTCATTAGCGTGCCATATCTACTATGACCATAGAGCATATATATGTATGTATGTATGTATAAATAGGCAATTGCGTCTTATGTTTCAATAAATTCGCTAACATCTTTAAATTTCACTCAAAGTATTAATCTGATATATTTGAAAAGAATTTTGATTCAATTTCTTTTCATACCGATTCTGTTTGAATCCCAAGTAATTATTTTGATTTAATCAGCCAAATTTCAATTTCTGTTTGGAGGAAATTTCTAGATCACGCTAAGGAAGTTTCTCCCAATATTTTGGCGGCAAATAACCAAACAATTTCTTGGGTGTACAGATCTTAATAAATGTAAAACCTTTTTAAGCATCTATCAAATTTGAATTTATGGTAAAATACTAGTCATTTGATTTCAAATTTGCAACAAACTGAATCTAATTTTACCTGTAAGCTTACTTATGTAAATTTTATTCAAATAACCGTCAACTTTCGAGTCCTTTTTTATATTTCTACGAAAAATCATTTTTTCTTACATCAAATTCTCTTTAAAACTTTTCCAAATTCATCTAGATATATGTACATAAGTACATCGATTCAAACTAAGTGAATAGATTTTGTGTGCACTTGTTAACGAGATTCCCACTGTCCCTATCTAATATCTAGCGAAACCACAGCCAAGGGAACGGGATAGGGTTAAATGAACATAATTGTGAGTTCTATTCCAAGTCCATTCAAATAAACATTTCAATTTTAATGTTAATCCCCTTTAAGCTTCAATCAGATGTCAACTGCTAATCGAGACAATCCTGGAGCTAAAAAAATTCATATTGAACCGATTTCACCAAATTTTCATGAAATATAAAACAAAAAAATACATCAATGTGGGCCATCCTTTTGTCTGATCTCATATTATGTAAATTCCATGTCGTCTAATCCAATAATTTCATATAATTACATCATAATAATAATAATAGCAAGAACGTTTCGAATACACAACATTATTTTAATAATAATAAGCAAAATTATAGCAAACGTGATTATTTAGATATTATACAAGACAAATTTACCTTGACTATACCCATAGATCACGTTTAACGAAGGCGGTAACGGTTCAGTGAGCATCACTACTGTACAAATAAATAAATTTTCAGATTTCCAAATCTCAACTTTTTTATTTTTGTACTTGGCTAAAATCAGTTTCTCTTAATCATAAAACCAACTCACATGATTAATACCTCGCGGATAGATAGCAATCGCGCATAGTAATACGATCACAATATATCATATCCATATCGAATAAGCAGCACAACAACACAATAGCAATCTGTCATCATATTTTCTAGAATTTTTATTTTTATTTTCATTTCATGTAATCACGCATGAACAATGTCCATGTTCAATAATAATTTTTATTTTTCTACGGTCACAAAAGATGTTAGTTAGTAAATTCATGTAGTGGTAAAGTTTTTTTTTATAGTTAGTTTCTCATGGTTGATTAATGATCCTTTACTTGTTATTATTTTTCAATAATAGTTAAGTTTTTTTTAACACAATCATTTTTCTAAATTCTAGAATTGCTACTTCACATGTACGAGAATATATACCTTAGGATAGGTCATGCACAAGGTCGTGAAATAATGTGAGGATGATAAGCTTTATATACCTTACAAGTCGTATGTATGTACATATATCGATCGATATAATTAAATATCCATGAAACTTTTTTTTTGGTTTGGTTTTAACAAAACACAAACAAAAAATCGTAAAAAGCTCTTGTAAATAGTGACATGTCATTTTTATTTATTTAATAAAATGGTACAACAACACAATATCCTTTAAAGAAATAATTTATGTCTGTCTACCAATATTTAAGATCATTTGTCATAACTCGAATATATGTACGTACATTTTATTAAGAAAGGTAGTTTGTCTTAAATAAAACAAACATTAAATTAAAAAAAAAAAAAATGTTAGCGTACGTGTGTGTGTGATCATAAAAATGAATCAGTAACATTGTTCTAAATCCAGGCTTAGCAGAGCTTAAATTTGGAATTTCTTGATGTGTAAATAAGATATGTAAATTTTCACATGCGACCGTTTAATACCTTCAAGGTCAAACTTTTGATGTCCTGACATTAACACGCTGCTTTATTAACTGTATGCTGTGTATTAATGAGAAAAGCAATTGTATCCCGCACACACAACCAGCATCCATTACATAAATAATTAACATCATGTGTCATGTTACGTACACGATTCCATGTACTGAGTATTGTTACTTGTTAGGTACAACAATACAAAACCTAAAAAAATTATTTAACCTTTCACAGGAAAATCTGAAATATTTAAGGACAGGGTAAATTATTAAGAAGTGTTAAATGTACAACCGAGGTATATACACATACATACGTACACAAAATGGTAATTTCAAAGAGACGAGATTTTTTGTTTTGTTTAATTTAGGCCGAAAGCATTTTCATTAGAATTTTTGTGAAATTTTATGGAAAAGTGTTTTGAATTCTTCAAAAGATGAATTTGTTGGTGTGTGCTTCTATTGACTTTACAATGAAAAATTTAGATTTAATGAGCATGCATTTATTTCTCTTGTCCGCCCCGGTGGCACAGTGGTTAGCATACTTGCTTTACGCTCCGGAGGTCCCGGGTTCGATTCCCGGCGGGTGATGAAAAAATCACGGCTGGTTAAGGGTAGGATCAATGAATTAATCACTCATTATCCATTAATAAAAATGATTACGTAACTTCAAAATGAAGCGGCCAAATCCCTCTATGGGATGTAGCGCCAGCGAAAAAAAAAAAAAAAAAAAAATTTATTTCTCTGTTTTTGTAGTTGAATTATTGAAAATATAACACAAACTTATAGATTTTCCTATGGGGTTTACTGCTATGACCAAACGTGAAAACATCATCCAACAGAATAAAATTCGATTTTTTTTAAATTTGTGGTTTAACAAAAGGCCGCTCTGTGCGTGATCGTTGTGGAACAGGTTTTAAAAAGTGAAGGCGGGGCCGTGTTTATTGCAGTTCTAAATAAGTTTGTGTATTAATGACTCGGTGGCTGCACAAAGGATGTGCACACAAAGTGAATTCCTAACTATATTTACCAAACCGAAGCTGTCGTTGCGTTAGGTAGCGGCAATCTTTTCGGTTTGTTAAAAAACAGATGAACAAGGTTCGTCAAAAATATGGTGCATATAATATACCAACACAATTAAACACTAAAATCGCCGATTCGGCATCATAATTTCATAAAGAAGTGTTTGCGGCTTACCGCTACACTCCATCTGCCATTACCATCTAGTTATACCATTAAAATTCGAATAGTTGCTAGTGGAGACATTAAACAACACGTCTTGTTATACAATAATTTTCTACCGATAAAGCAAAAGTTGATGTTATGAATTATTTTGACATTTATTGTAATTTTTACGGACAGTCAGACATTTTGGTAGTAAATTTTTTTATTTAATTAAGTTATTGGTGAAAAATTACTCAAAAAAGTAATTATTGCAATTTAATTCAATTTTGTAGAGAAAATAAATATTTAAAGAACATAAATTTGAATTTATTTCAAAAAGTCGACGTTGCCGGTTAACCACACCCTACGCCATAATTGGTATTTTTTTATCCGATACTTTAATATTCATGGTAGAAAATATACTTTTATTTTGATCAGTCTGATCCCATGCCAACCTTCCGAAAAATTCTTCATGCCACGAGATAATAAGTTTTGTATTAAGGAACAATTTAAAGGATCTACAAAATATTTCAGATATAAAAGTTCATTAAAATCCATCATCAAATGTGTTTGTTTCATTTGGAGCTGGTAAGTCCTTATAAATTCCTATTCTTTTCCTGAGCCGAAGCGGAGCTACTTAAAGATTCGTCTTTACACCTCAAATTTCAAATTTTTTTTTTTTTTTATAAAAGGAATTCAGGAATCGCAGCAATTTTCATCAGATAAGTTCCAAGATCTAATAGCTGAAAACAATAGAATCAACCAGGAGAATAATACTTTAAGAAAGGAAATTGATTGCTAAACACAAAACATACTGAGCAAAACAATATTGTGTGTCAATTGGAAGCTAACTTCGACGTGTACAATCAGCGTGAGTTAAGCAAAATTATTCTGATAACGGGAATACCAGATAACAAAACTGAACCTTAAGTTCGACTTGATAAGGTTATGCAAACTCTTAAAGTCAACTACCCGGATGCTGACGTTAATTCTGCTGCTTACGTGGAAGCTTTGGTTATTAACAAACAAACCTTCGGAATAGTACAATTAATCGGAGTTTGTTCGAACCAAAAAAATCTACTTTCTACAAATTGCATTCTATTTAGTCAAGTGGAACTAAATCTGCTGTGCTTCAAAAATATAAAGAAAACTAGTTTAAGTTGTTTGGACAGCTCCTGATAAGAGAATCTATATAAGGGAACAGTTCGTCAACACTATTTCGTGAAGCAAGGAAAATCAAGGAAGAATTTAATTTAAAATATTTGTGGATTACTAGTATGGAGATTCACCTAAGAAAAGATGACAATTCCAAAGCTTATATTGTCAAGACAAGAAACGACATTCAAGATTAAAACAAATTTTCTCTAAATGGCGAGCTTTAACTGTAATTCTGTTAATCTCATTATTGCTACCGCTTGTTCTGCAATGTTTATTATATACATATACGTACATTATCTGGTCTCTCTCGCTTATTGTGAGTTGGTTTTGGTCTGGGTGTCTCTTTGATAACCGTCTATATTATTTACCTAGTTTTATTCTGTTTCATTTATTAAAATTAATTAAAAGTCATTTTTCTTTTTTCTAGATTTGAATTATTTTAGGTTGTTTATTGATTGACCTCAATGACCGTTACGGATGTTTTTGATGTAAATAATTGTTTTGATGTGCACCATTATAAGAACCTCAACTGTATTGACAGTGGACATAATTATTTGAATGTCGTCTTAGTAAACGCGAGAAGTATGAGGAATAAAATGGTAGAAATTGAACTAGGTGAAGAAATATTTCACAATTTTCCTAACTATCACTCGGTAAGGAAAAGTAGCCTGGGGTTGGGGTGTACTTATTCGTGGACGTAAACATTTCGGTCACTCAAGCTAATGAGTTGGAACTTCAGAAGAGTAGAATCATAATTTTAAAACTGAATAATTAAAATCTGAATTTGGTAGCTAGATCTCAAAAAACCCCATTAGATATTTTCTTCCCAAATTGGAAAGCTTATTGGACTCTTATCCAAAATCAATATTTGCTGGTGATTTTAACATCAATTTGTTAGACAACTCTAAGGACGCAAAATTTTTACAAGAACGTGATACACTCATTAGGATTTGTTGTCATTAATGAAATTAATTCAGATTATGCACTTGCTTATCTCTTACAGATTATATCGATCATTTTATAACGGATAATAAAAATTCAACGTACAAAGTTTATATCCCAGAGAGCTCACTTGGAAACCATCAAAATGTGGTACTCTAAATTAAATCCATCCAACATAAGGTTTGTTAAAAATTTTGACTGGACTTCATTTGCATGCAAACAATTTCATTTAGTAGTCTAGTAAATAAATTACAAATAGCAACACTTAATCAAACCAAAATAGTTGAAGTGAATCGTAACAGGAAATATAAAAATCCTTGGGTGACTAGTAAGCTACTATCACTAATCAAACTGGGCAGAAATTTAACATCTTAAAAACGCGTGATCCTCAAAATAACTATTTACTAAGCAAATATGAATATTATAAATATGAATCCCATAAACTAACCAAGCTGCTTCGTAAAAATTATTATAGCAACTTATTTGAATACAATATTTCAAACCCTAGAACTTTCTAGAGTAATATGAAGGAATTTATTTTCAATAAATCACCTGGGTCTATCCCTATACAACTTTGTATAAATAATGTTATAGTTGATGATACCTACAATGTGGCAAATCATTTTAATGAACATTTTATTAATGAGGTTCGAAATATAGTTGAAAATTTACCACAATTAAACCAAAATTACCCTATTGATATAAGTTAGACTTAAAACGTACCTACCAGTTCTAACGAGATAAGTGCAATTATTGCCAGCTTGAAATGTAATGTGGCAACTGGACATGATAATATATCCTCTAAATTTCTAGTAAAATTCCATTCTTTCCTGGCTGAACCACTATCAAAACTAATAAATATTTCAATGAATTCGGGTAATTTCCCTGATTCTTTGAAAGTAGCTAGGCTAACCCCAATTTTTAAGGCTGGGGATAATCTGAACGTTAGTAACACTAACTACCGTCTTATCTCAGTTTTATCTGCAATGTCAAAAATTTTTCAGAGTGTTCTTTACAATAGACTGGAAAAATTCCTGGTTAATAACCAAGTAATATCATCCCTCCAATTGCCAATATGCACCCCTCCAAAGCTATATGTGTCATGTGTCTTTCTGGATATGAAGAAAGCTTTTAATTCAGTAGACCACGATTTATTACTTCATAAGCTTTCCAAACTGGACTTTTCTATTAACTCAGCGAGATTTATTTAAGAGCTATTTAACTAATCGAAAACAAATGGTCGTGATAAACAATGTGGTTAGGGAGTCAAAAATAGTCATTAAAGGTGTATCTCAGGGATCGTTGCTAGGCCCAATATTGTTTCGAGTTTACATAAACGACATAACCCACCTAAAACTTAATGGTGTGATGTTGCTGTTTGCGGATGATATTGCTGTTATTTATAATGCTAATACAATTGAAGACTTATATCGGCAAATGAAGGAGGACTTAAATCTTATAGAAATATATGGCTTTCGCAAAGTTGTTTAGTCTTAAACAAAAATTCAAAATACATTGTGTTTGAGAACAAAATTTTACCTCTCAAATATAATGACAGCGTGATAGAAAAAGTGCAGCAGTTTAATTACTTAGGTTTATGGATACATTCTAAATTTAAATGGACGGCTCATATCGATAAGATAAAATCTAGAATAATACCATTCATATTTGTATTGAGAAGTTCCAAGAATACGTCGTCAAAGCACGTAATGCTGGCCATTTATATCCAGCCTGATCAAATTGTCAAGAATATAAAATTAATGAACTATTGATATTAGAAATTAGAATTATTTAATCAATTTGATTTCTTAAAATTTTTAGGGGAAAGAGAAATACTAATCCTAACTTATAAAATTATTCATGGACATATTAAGCATAATGCATCCCTGATGCAAGTTGGAAAAATTCACGAATATTGCACGAGAAGACGGTCTCACTTCGTTGTTGACTTCTTCAAAACTAAACCAGGAGATAGTAATATATTACCTATGGGATTAACCATATTCAATTCACTACCGCCTGACATCAAATATTTAAATAAAATATCATTATTAAAAAAAAAAATTATTGAGTATCTAAAATCAAATTGAGGTGTACACACGTCGTTTAAATACATATATGGATCTAATTTTTCAATTCTAAACTATGTAAGGCTTAGTTTTGTATAGTTAGTATCTAAAAAATAAAATTATAAACTAAATTCTTTAATCCGTAAATTAAATTTAGAACACATTATCTCTACGCCCAACCGCACAACTCTCTCGAGTTAAGTAGATAGTACGATAATACATTTCCTATTTTTAAAAGTTGTAATAATTGTAGAGCTGGAGAAGTAGTAAATTGCCTGGACTAGTTGTTTGTGTAAAGTGACCGTTTCGGTGTTTTTCGGTGAAGTTGATGTAAAATTAAGTTACAAATTTCTATACTTTAAATAAAATTTCTAATTTCGAAATTTATAAAACTTTTATCGAATATGTCTTAAAATTTTAAAAAGGTTCGAGTAAAGTTAAAAATTATACATGTTTTTGATAAAATCAATTGAATTTTGAAATCTCAAACTTATCCGAAATTTTTAAGTACAAATTCAAATTTTAACCAATAGTTTTAGCGATCTACGTTAAACAATAATTTTAATCGAAATTGAGCAATTTATCATATTATAGAATTTTATGTAAAGTATTTTCGTGAAAAAACTAACATATTTTGAAATTAGAACTAAAATAATTCCAACTTAGAATTCAAAATTTCCAATATTTGGTAACTTTTTAGAATTTTGAGTGAAATGTTTTTTTAAATTGAAAGATGTAAATTTTACTAATCGAAATAAAAACTTTTAATTTCCTATACTTTCCAAAATTCTGAATTTGTACGGATATTTTTTAAGGGATTACGTACCGAACCTCATAAGAAAATCAGAACTACTACTGACTAACAAACAAAAATTAATTTTGTTTAAAATTAGAATTTGAAAGAGGAAAATTAAAAATATTTGGCCATAAATGTCGTTATAATTTCTGAAATTTGACGAGTTTTAATATTTTTAAACTTCTAATTATTGTATAACTCCCCCTTTTCATTTAATAGAAACAAATTTAAAAATTAAAGCGCTAAGAAATTCAATCCTATCATTATGAAAAAATGAATCCTCTTATCAGGCCATTGTGACTGTAGCGAATGTATCACGGTGACGCCTTAAAAGAGAAACAAGGCGCTTCAGGAAAGGCTATTAGTTTCTATACTGACTGGATGTTTTGAAGAAGTATTATTTCTTCTATCAAGTTGTCCGTCTTGTATGAAAGCAAAGTCATAACAAACAGCTGTTCAAACTTCACTTCAAGTTAAGCAAAACGTTGAACTTGCCGACCACTCATAATTAATGTTTTACTTGATTAGTATTGCATGATCAAGTCAAACTAAAACATGCAGTATATACCGGCTCTTACCGTCAGTTTGAACTTGGTGTCCTTTATTAAATTTACAGGCTTTATTAAAACAACTTTTAAGTTCGATGATTAGATACACCAAAATGTTTTTTAAGATGTCTCAACATTTTCAACTTTTATCTAAAAAAAAAAAATTCGATTCTAAACTTTAAATGAAATTCAAAAATTTAAATCAAGAAATTCTTTAATGCATTCTAGATTGAGGTCAATATCTCATATATCTGCATGGAAATTTAGCACCGAAATTTAAAGTAAAACCAATTACGATCACCGATCAAACCACATAAATGGTAACATTATTCTCCCTTCTTCATCTGCTCGAGCTAAACCATTGTAATGGAACCTTAATTAGCCTTAAAAGTTATAAAGTTTTGTTAAAATTTTTATCGAGAATTGATGTAAATCGAACGTTTGATAGTAAAAATTCAAATTGTTATGTAAATGTTTAAATGTGAAACATTTTCCATATTTCGCTCGTTGAGAGAATAAATTAAAGTAAAATTTGGTTTTATGTCAGAAAAATTTCAAATGACACCAATTACCCAATTCGTCAAATTTGTAACTTTTATTTATCTCATTCTAAATTGGCTTATGTTTTGTGATCGAATTAGAAAGACGCGCGAGCGAACTTTAGAAGTTTAAAAATTTATTAATTTAGAATGATAATTAAAAACTGACTGTAAATTACACCAAATGGAGTAAATTGAACCTTTCGGGGCAATAAATAAAGGCTCAGTTTTTCTTTTGTGAAACAGCCGATTTTCCAAAGTCGGTTGTGGTGGAAAAGTCATGTCGGTAAAAATTGTTTGGGGTAATATCTAAGAAAGTTCTGAGACCCCTGCCATATATCAATCTCAGTGGATATTTTGCCAAGATGATGACTTCATTACATTTTAATGAGAACCAGTAACTAAAGTTTGTATCAAATCTGTCACACATATATCTTTAATAAATTATCAAAATTAGTGGGCGTCATGAGGAACCAGAAAAATAATATTTTCGATTCTATTTAAATATATTTTTAAGCAATAATGATATGGCCCAAAACATTCTTCAAAACGAGATTTAATCTATTTTAGATTAGGAACATTTATACATAGCATTGGCTTAACGTCTCATATATACAAATTTACTAAAATACATCGACAAATGTGTGTGCCCCATTTGGTGCTGAAGGCGGTAGAAAATAATCTGGGTTGGCTGTATATCAAAAGCCAAAATTTTCCAATCTAATTTTTTACAAAATATTTAAATCCGACCCTATAGATGTATAGGCGAGGGAATTCTCCAAAGCCGGGATTAATTAATTTTTTATAAGACACTACTTAAAAAATCGACTTCACATTTCCAATCTCAGATATACAATTTTAATAAAATTAAACCATAATCGTGCTAGCTAGCTCCATTTAGGGCTGGAGCCAGAGTGGCTAATTGCCTGGATTGGTTGTTTATGTAAAAAAAAAATTGGTGAAACAATGTGTGGAATTTGGCTAGTATTTTATATAAGAAATCCGACTCATGACTAAAGGAGTTGTTCAGAGCGTGAATAATTCGATTTTATATTAGGAACTAAGGCTGTTTTCCAAACACCGACTTATTGACTTATTCGAACTTATGCAAATAAGTCTGCTGAAAAGGTGACTTATTCTTTAGTAATTTTTCCTATAGAAAACTAATTTATTTTTGGTGTCATGGAAACATTCTGTCTAATTATTGTGTATTGTGAAAAAATTTCGAAATAAGCCGATAAAAGCAATTGGAATGACTTCATTGACTTATTCAAGATGGCGTCAAATAAGTCAATAAGTCTGAAATAAGTCGGTGTTTGGAAAACAGCCTAACTATATAATTGGCTTAATAACTTAGATCTACAATTTCACTAAAATTCATTGACAAACATGCATGTTCCATTTGGTGCAGATTGGTTCTGTAGGTAAAAACTTTTTGGTGAATTTAATTTTTTGAATTATGGTTTGTATTTATGGACCAAAATATGATTAGTAGTGTTCCACAAAATTTGTTGAATTTTGCCATGTTTCATTTTAGAAAATTTCACAATCGATTGGCTATTCGCCTCACGCTTGCAATGGATATAACCTTCCATCTTTTTATCGAAAGATCTGGATACATCAGTCCAATATTGGTGATTACTACACGAGGATCCTCAGTCCAATGTTGGTGATTACTGCACCAGGATTTTAGAGCCTATCTCTTAAGATCTTAGAGGGCCAAAAATGATTCTTTATGTTTTGAGTTGGCAATAGTATGCGTAAACTCTGATAAAGATATCAGCACCAGCCAATCAAATGCGACGCAAATGCACAGCCATATTAAGACAATATTTTCTAGTCAAAACGACCATGCTGCAAAGGCCGACCACCTTGTCTTATTTATGGTGAGTTTTTCTTTCAAATTTTTACAAACATTGATGAACATTTTAATTTTTTCTGGGATAACTTCACATGCTTTCTTTTACCACAACTTATGTCTGGCAACGAATGTCAACGTATGCTTCTGGTTATTATGTAAAATCATTGTTTTGTAGAAAAGAAACTCAAAAATCGAGAGGATGGACTTTACAGGCTTATACCGGGAATCTGGATCTCACTTTCTCCCACGTGTTTCTACTGCTGATAAAGCTCATTGCGCCATTGAGTTGAAAGCTATCGATCAGATATTTTTAACAATATGATTCTTTCGGCTTTTTTATAGACAAATAAAAACTTCACGTGCGTCTTTTTACTCATTTGGATTACAATCTTAAAATTTCAGGGCCAACAGTTCGTCAACTTTATATGAACATGCTTTTATACGCATTTATTTGTAAATCTTGATAATACGTTTAGTTCAATGACTCGTTAATTATTACTTATAAAAATGTATAAAAAAAGCGAGTAAGCAGCTTCAAAGCACTTGCTGAAATCAACATCCATTACACAAACAAAAACTATTTAATTTAGAACTGAACAGATTAAATTATACTTTTCCCATGTCGCTATTAAAAATCGCACCACCAACTAAACCAAAACAAAGATCCTCGGTTTGCAACAATTAGATGAACTTTCGGCGAAGCTACTAACTCTCAAACCACTTCATGCACACACAAAAAACAAAAGCGCTGAAACGTTACCAAATTGCATTACAACATTATGGTGTATGACTAACTAAAAAAAAAAAAAAAAAAAAAAATCAGGGTGAAATGATTTCATTAGATATCGCAAATTATTTAATTTTTTTGTAATTAACTTTAAGTTTTATATATATAATGAATAACAGATTCCCATGCATCATCATCATCGTCATATTATGTTGCCTGCCTCAATCGACTCGCGGATTCATCTCATCGAGAAAAATTGAAAACTAAATTAAATTTTAATATCCATATACATAAGACGGTATATATACAGTAGCGCGGCATAATAAACTAAAATCCTTTATGTGTGCACTCGAGAGATTATTATTAACCCTTCAAATGACATTGCAAAAAAAAAATAACATACGAAGATGCATATAAAGATGTTTATCGACTTCGATTAAATGTAACGTGTAACAAAAACAAAACAAAAAAATTGGAATGAATAAACTTTAAGTGATTTTTTGTTCAACGTCTTAACTTCTTCTTTATTTTTATTATTATAAGTACGAGTTACATATATCTATAAGTGTACATATTTTTTTTTGTATTGTAATTTGTAATTTAATCAATCAATTGGAAAAATTTATTTTTTTTATTTTCCTTTTGTGTGTGAAAATATTTGAAGATTTTTTTTTTTTACAATTAATTATTTTACGGTGTTTACTTGTTCTGTTCATGTGAAATGAACGGAAGTATGGAAAAATTGTATTTTTGTATGTTTACTACGTACTTCTCATACATATAACAAAATGTGTGTATTGACAGATAAACCACAAATTTATTGTCATTACCATTTTGGATTAGTGCGATAGATTAATTTGAGATAGAAAAATAAAAAATAAAAATAAAAAATTAGATTATATATTGGTTATAGTGGTTACAGTGGTTAAGCCCAGCCAACAAGCAAAACAAATCACAAAATACAAAAAATAAATTGGAATTCATATATCGATATAAAACGGATGTGAATGTTTGAAACGCGTTTGTAAAAAAAAAAAACGTAAAAAAACAGTTTCACAGACTGGCACCCCCTTGAGAAGGTCGCGCGATCTCATTTGCAATAGTGATCAAACACCAATAAAAATTTGTCAATTTTTTTTTACGGTTGTATGATCGCACACGTAAATTGCTTATATTGGTGAAATTTATAGTTTCCCAAGGTCGGTTTGATTACCTGCTGATGTGAAAATTTTCACAAATTTAATCACGCGCCGCACATTATATTTATTGTGTCAATGCGTTGTTTGCTCAATTTCTAATTTTCACCAACGCAAGGTAAATACTATATTCACCCTATGTGGTGATCTATGTTACATTTAATCGAAATTCGTTACAGCTTATCCGCCCTAATAAGTAAAAGAAACTAACCAACCTACCGGAATAGTGTAGCTACACAAATTTGCATAAAGTCTAAAGTCGTAGCACCATATCGTACGCATGTATGGTTAATTTTATTTAGTTCACAATTTAATTGCTGGTTCTCAAGAATATATTGAGGAGCGAATGTTAATTCTAATTACAACATATATGGATTACTATCACGATAAGCTGATTTCATGCGGCTACACCTTTTTTGAATTACAGTTTACACTTTTAGGTGGTATATGACGTCATTTCTCACAACAGTTTTAATAAAGTTAGCATGGCGGCGCTAATGTACGTATCGCTCTCCATAATATATCATCTAAATTCAAACTTTCACACATCCATACAAATACACAGCCATTTTCCAGAATGATCAATTTGGGTTTTCCGTTAAAAGTTGTAAAATTTTCATGATTCCTATAATTCTTTCTTTATACTTTGTACGGGGTGCGCCAAAACAATCGATTTCTATGTATGAGGTATTTTGCAATTTATTTGGACTAGATTTTGAATATAACATCAATTAATTGGCCGCCTTTAGTGGCCAAAGCAAAATGTGCTCTTTTTGCTGCGTTTTCCATTACTTTTCGAGCATCTCGGGCGGCATAGCATAGCAATGATTTCAGCCCGAATGTTTACCTTGAGCTCGTCAATGGTCTAAGACTTGCTGGGGTACACTTTGCTTTTTAAATAACCCCACAAAAACAAGTCCGGAGTGGTCAAATCTGGAGATCTGGGCCTCTTTTTGACATCAGACGTCCAGAGAATTTTCGTTACAGAAACTGAATTGTTTGGCGCACCATCTTGTTGAAACCAGTAACCGGCATTTGCGGGCAGACATATTGAGCCAACATCCAGCGATATCGATTTCCATCGACTGTTTTGTTTTCTCTGAAAAAATAGGGCCCAATGATATGGTAAACGCCGGCCCAAACAGTCAATTTTTGGTCATGTAATGGCGTTTCATGGATCTCGTGTGGATTCTCCGTTCCCCAAATGCGGCAATTTTACTTATTAACGCCGCCGGAGAGTGTCACCTTGTCGGTCATCAAATTTTGCTTCCAAAAATCAGGTATGGTGTCAACAATTCGAGCGACTGTTTGGTACTACGATATTTTTGGGTTCTGGGCAACGTCTCTTTGATCGCTTTAACCAGTTCATTGAAACGTCTTGGCCGTTGATGAACGGCATGTTGACGATCTCTGTCCCGTGCTCAACAAAATTCGACACCAAACGACGAATATTGTTGTCAGATGGTGGCTGTTGGCCACGATATTTTTGACGATTTGCACAACTATTTTCAATGTACAGCGTCACTATTTCGGAGCGTTGTTTCGGTGTGAAGCGATTCATGGTTAAAATTGCACTGAATTGACGTTTCAAAAACATGTTTAATCAAGTTAATCGGTTTACAAATGTCAACGTTATTCAATGTTTACATACCGGCATAAAAGATGGCGCACCCTGTATAAGAAAGTAGAAAACTCAATGAATCAATATCGCCCCAACAGGGTCCGGAAAGATGTTATTAAGTTTTTATTATGATAAGTGATAAGAACATTATTCTTTGTAAGTAACAATTTTTACTGATTGGCGATAGCTAAGTGCAATCCAGAAGTGCGTAAACAGTTAACGGGATCTGATTTTACGAGCAAGAGGCTTTGCAACTGGCCATCAGATCGTGCCTTTTAGACACGTTTTTCTTGCTTTTTCTAATTGGAAAAATTTACATCAGTTACTTAGGGCAGATTATTTATTTTACCAGCTTTAAAAAAAAAGTCTGATTACAATTTAAAATATTACTGAATTACATTACAAGTTTTTTGTAAAACTAAAAATTCAAATATTAAAGAGTTTACCAAAAATCACAAAGAAAATCAGACATCAAAACCTTAAACGATTCTCTTGACAAATTAAAATCCAAAATCGATCGTACTTTATTAAAAGCCACAGAGACAATATAAGCAGGTTCATTCCTAGGTAAAATACTCCTCCGTATTGGTAATTTAAGAACAAAACCCCCGTTCGATCGTAACGTACGTGTAGGAACGTAAATAGAAAACAAATCAAGAATCGGAATACAATCAATCCTACAAACGAGGATATCACGAACAAAAGTGGCACACGTCACAATTCTACGAATATAGAGAGGTTCCAATCTTAAAAGTTTACATCTTCCCTTGTAAGGAGGAAGAATATACTTGGGAAGATTATTGTCGCTCGGTAATCTACGCAAGGCATATTTTGAAAACTGTTTTTGAACCATTTCAATAAGATCCGAAGATTCTTGATAAAATGGGTCCCAAATAACTACGCCATACTCTAACTGCGAACGGACTAACGAAATATATAGTACAAGATTCTAATCGCATCAGGATCCCAAAAGTTTTTAGATAATCGTTTAACAAACCCTAACATGGAAAACACCTTAGAAACAATGCCATGTATATGAATGTGGAATGATAAATTAGATGCGAAAGTGCTATCCAAATCCTTGAAAGTTCAAATTATTGCTTCTACGGGAAAATCGTATTGTTTTACACTTCTTAGTATTCAATAATAAATTATGACAAGTACACCAATTTGTATAATCCAATATATCAGATTGTAAATCCTTTGCATCCCGAACATTCGAAATAATTTTAAAAATTTTAATATCGTCAGCATATATGAGAATTTCAGAATACTTAATACAGTCAATCACATCATTAATAAATAAAATGAATAAAAGGGGACCCAAATGGCTTCCCTGGGAAACCCCTGATGTTACATGAATCCACCTAATAGGTAGACTATTACAATCCAAATCCTCTAATTTCTCCAACAGTAGTTTGTAATCAAGTTTGTCAAAGGCCTTGCTAAAATTTGAGTAAACAACCTAGTATACATCCATCCCCAATTCGAAAGCAGTTGAAATAAAATTGGTCAGTAAAAACAAATTAGTAACAGTTGATCTGCCAGGAAGGAATCCATGTTGCTTAGATGAAATAAACCTACGAGTATAAAAAGTTTCGGTAAAACGGATAAAATACTAATGGCTCGGTAATTTTTAACATCACTTCTGAAACCCGACTTAAATGCTGGTTTAATTAAGGAGCATTGCCAGAGGTGCGGAAAGTATCCTTGCAGAAGACTTTTGTTAAATAGGACGGTGATGGGAAAGGCGACAGCATGGGCTGTCATCCTAAGAACCAAGGGAGGAATGGAATCGAAACCGGCACTTGATTAGTATCGAGCGATGGTAGTTCATTCAAGACAGTATCAACATCTAATTGTCAGACAAATATATTTCCAGCCACAGGACAATAGCTCGATGTCAAATCTGTCGTTATCGGTTTCTTTACATAAACACTCTCAAAAAAGTCGGCGAACAAGTTACAATTCTCATTCAAATTATGACCCACACGAACATTCAAAAACTTAGTAGACGGATATCCACTTGTTTTTCTTTTAGAATCAGCGAATTTCCAGAAGCTGTCAGATCTACCTTTTATGTTCGATTCAATCTCCAAAATGTAATTGTTGTAAAGAAATTTATTCAATATTCGGTTCTCAAAGATTCAAAAACAGCGTACCTGTCAGAAGTAGGGAAAAGTTTAAATCTCTTATGAGCCTTGTCTTTACGGTTTTTCAGATTAATAAGCTGTTTATTATGCCACGGTTTCTTTTTCATATGCGGGGATTTAGCTTTAGGAATAAATCTCTCAATTCCTACATTTAAAACGTTATAAAATTCATCCAACACTTCATATTCTAAATGACTCCAATTATATTTGACAAAAAAAGGATTAAAGGAATCATATTCCCCAATTTTAAAATTAAGATTTTCATCAATTAACTCCTCCTTAACAATTTCACATACCATAAAAGGCAGTGATACTTTTAAAGGTAAATGGTAAATGCTAGACGATCCTGCTAAATCTTCACACGTATCGACCATAACTTCTTGATCCAACGACAAAAATACCAGGTCAAAAACATTCCCACAATTGTTCTTAACTTCCACACATTGTTTGAGACCCATCGAAAATAATCCGGTCATGAAGTTATCATAATTCGCATTCAAGTTCAACGGAGTTAAAAAATCATCAACTCGAAGCCAATTAACATTTGGCAAGTTGAAATCACCAAATATACATAAACGATCCTCAGGTTGCAAAATGGGTGCTTTGTTGCACTTGATATTATCAATGAACTTATCATACACTCCAAAGTTAAACTTGCATGGAATATACGTGAATTAGTGAAAACGAGTGATACCTGATTCGTACTGCGAATATGTCCAAATCCCAATTAGCCCATGATAAAGGTACAAATCAAAATTTCTCCCAAACAGCAATTAGCACACCACCACCTTTCGCATGTGTCCTCAAGGAAATTAAAGAGCTGACTAGCACAGGGACCCTACAGTTTCATCCGTGTAACGAAAAAACCGCTTCGTACAAAGACATTCCACAAAATAAAAACACCAACCAATGAGCGCTTTCAGTTCGCCACCTTGGCAACATGTTAACTAAAATAATCATGTTTTCTTAAGGTGCCTGGAATTAATTTTCCCTCATCTTTTACCAAAAACACGACTTCCTTTTACGAACAGGAAATTTTGAGAAACTTATTATGGAAATTTCTTGCAAACTTCAAATTTTATTTTTTGGAAACATTTTGTATTAAGTAGTTATTTGTAAACCTTAAGCTTTTTAAGAGATTTGCAAAATAAATTTTCTGAACCAAGGAAGTGGCTATTTCCAGTTAGCCGATTTGGAGTAAAATTCAATGGGACCTCCCAATTTATCAAAAAACCTTAAATCTGAAGTTTCAGTTCTTACGTGAAAGAAAGTTATACTATTGACAGTTTTGAATTAGGCGCTTAACGGATCGAATGTGAATAAAAGCCAACATGTTGAAAAGAATATAAGCGCCCCATGTAATACTGACAAACTCGTTAATAATACGGTCCGTGATTCGAGAAGTACCGGGTTCAAATCTAATTATGAGCGGGATGTAAAATAAACTGCAGAAGGTGTAGTGGACGGGAACAATTCCAGAGGAATTTAAGAGTGCGATCGATAATTTTCATCGTTACTTTATTTGCCATTGTTGCCTCGTTCCATTCTATGTAGAAGAATTGTTTCCTTTAGCAGATCCGCTAGATAACTTTATTTAGATATAATGCTTAAAGGTTGCATTGTACTATTATGCTGGGTGCCTCAGTTCGATTTTTTTCATTTCAAGGTTTGTAACAAAATAGGACTCCATTAAGAGACACTTATTGTTAACAGAATCTGTTATCGATTCATTCATCAACCGTTTTTGATTAATTTGACCGGCTACTCAGCCTTGGGTGGGCTTATTTCTGTTGGAATATGAATCGATGTAATGAACTGCGTTAAAAGAACTATGAGCAAGTAATACGCATGCAACGTGAACTCCATTTTTTGCCAGAATATTTTGATTATAATGAACATGCAGCTTTTAAGAAATCGATATCTAAATCAACATTTTAATCAAATATTGCCATGTCAAACAATTGGGACAAGAAACGTTGCTTCGCTCTTTCACTTGCTGTGATAACTTCTATTTCAGTTATGTTGGTTGTTACTAACAGTTTTTGTTGCTATCAAGTATTCTTTATGGCTCCCACGATACTGTGATATATTTATTAACTTATAGTGATAACTTGCTTCAGAGTTCAGAGGTTTCCATTGTTCATAATCCAGAACTTCATCCCACTTCCTCCGTTCATGTCGAGTTTCATCATTTCGGTTAAGAAATGGACGAATTCCATTCTTTATTGGCCAGTTTGCAGAAGTTCATCTAAACATCGTTTTGGAATCCTACTTCCGTCCCACGTTTTACTACATACAGAATTCGAAGAATTCGCGATAAAAACTGATTTTGACTTAAATTGTATACATACATAAAGGGAGGGTCATTTGCTATCTCCTAAGCCCCAATGACTCATTTCTGGCCCTACGAATTTGTTTTTATTAACTCGTAAAATGTTTGAAGAATGTAAAAAAACTTAAAACTCAACTTTTCATTGCGATAATAAAAACCTAAAAGTGATCGTTATTGGGGCCAGAAATGAGTTATTGGGGCTTAGGAGATAGCAAATGACCCTCCCTTAATGTATGTATACAATTTAAGCCTAAACCAGTTTTTATCGCTAATGTCGAATATCATGCTGATGTGTCCCGATACACAAATTTTATGATTTAGTAAAGTATTTGAAATGGTTTTTATGGCATATTGCCTAGTTTTGGAAAGGGGATAGACTAGGGAACTTAATAAAAAAGTGCGAAGATCACGATCACTCTTAGTTTTTTTTTATTGCAATGTTAAGTTGAGTTTTTAGTTTTTACTATGGATTTCAAATATTTTGAGAGTTAATGAAAAGAAATCCGTAGGGCCAAAAATGAGTTATTGGGGCTTAAGAGATAGCAAATGACCCCTCCTTTGGGCCAATTCAATTTGGCAAACGATGCACCAAACACCCTGTATAATGATAGCTCAGATTTCGTTCCTGTGAGCCAATACGCTATTCTATATTTTTTTCTTTTTAACATGCTATTTCCACTTGAGTTTAGCATTAAGGGTCATTCCTAAATATTTTGCCGTGTTTGTATATGGAATTGGTTGCGAATTCAGTCGTACAGGTAACCAATTAACATTTTTGTTGGTGAAGTTTATATGTACAGATTTAGTTTCGTTGAGTTGAAGGCGCCATTTCTTCGTTCAATTACTCAATGAATTAGCAGCGTTTTGTAATTTACTGGTTGACTTCTCTATATTGTCCCCATACTTGTTCCTTTTGTGATTGGCACGTCTCGCGTTTAAAGTATATAGAGTATCGGCCCCAGAACACTCCCTTGTGGAACTCCAGCCGATATTTTCTTTAATTCGGAGTCTTCCTCTTAGCGTTTTACACGAAAGTGTCGATGAGCTAGATATGACTTTAAAATCAGGTAAAACTGCATCGGCAGTTTTCTGTGTGGTTTATATTTCAGGCCTCGGTACCATACTTTGTCCAAGGCTTAAGATACGTCCAAGAAGACATTTGACCATATTTTCTTATTTTCCAGAGCATCTTCAATTAGATCTGTGATTCTGTGCACTTGCTCTATGGTAGAGTGTCTCTCTATAAATTCGAATTGGTGAGGAGGAATGGGTTTTCTGGCTTCTATTACTGATTTTAACCTCTTGAGTAGTAGCTTTTCAAATAATTTTGAAATTGTAGGAAGTAGGGAAATCGGCCTGTACGATGCTTACTTGTTTGGTGGCTTGTTAGGTTTTAGAATCATTATCACCTCTGCCACCTTCCACTGGTATGGAATGTATTTTAATCTGAACGCTGCGTTGATTACTTGCAGTATTTTCGTAATCCTTTCTCTAGGGGATTTTTTTGAACTTAAGTTGTTATTAATTTCATCTTTTAGCTCTTGTCGTATTACAGGTCTTATGTTTAGGTTATCCACTTTATTTACAGGAATTATATTTTCTTCAGCTGTTTACCTTGGAAGGGGTTGGAATGTGTCTTCAAGATAGTCTGCAAACAATGCAGCTTTTTCTTTGGCACTTCTAGCCGAAGTTCCATCGTCTTCTTGATAGGAGCTATTTGTACTTTAGGCCTTAAGTTGCTTTCCAAACTGAATAATTAGTGTCCTTGTTGCATAAACATTTTTAATTTGTTGCGTAAATAATTAAGTTGTGATTTGCTTTGTGATCTCTTACCAGATCTCTCACTTCTACTGGATAGTTGATGTGACTTTCCGTTTGATTACGAGCAGGAGGAGTACTCTGCCAATCTGTTTGTAGAATACTGTTGTTCAGAAGCTCCAATTGAACATAAAGTTCTGTCGGAGTTTTAATTGGGACTAGCAATTCAGTATTGTCTTCGAATATTTGCCGAAAGAGATCCCAGTTTGTTTTATTATTAGTTACCCAAGGCAAATTTTCTTTTTTCAAAATGGTATCACTGAGTGTCATAATGACAGGCGTATGGTAAGACGAAATTCCTTCACTGTTTTCGAGTAATACGTAGTTTACAGATATCCCTTTTGTTACAAAGAATTCTATCAAATCTTGTATCTTTTTTGTATTCGCTGGCCAATATGTGTTGGTTTACCTCCAGACAGGAACTCGCAGTTTAAAGCCCGACCAGCTGCAAATAGCTCCTTATTCTTATGGGTTGTGAGCCTTGATCCTCAATATGTATTTTTAGCGTTAAAATCGCCTCCGATAATGAAGTTAGAACCGAGTGATTTGAGTAACATAACATAGTTTTATTTATTCAGATTACACCGCGGAGGACAATATATTGAAGATATGATAATTAACTTTTGATTATTTAATCGAACATCTTTTTCAATTTTTACTCCTTCGTAGGCGATTCTGAATATTTTATTCATCTTCATAGATTAGTAAATCATAGAAATGATTTCATTCACTGTTTCTTGCTTCTTTCTTGTTTTAGTAGCATTAAGTTTAATGCTTCTATATTCTTTAAAATTTTTTCAAGAATTAGGCTTTGACCGTCTTCCTTGTTACTTACTATTTCCCGCTTTTGTACAATCTGGGAGTATGTTTTTCGGCCTACTACTGTTTTTGTTAGTGGTAGTTCTACTACTGGACTATTGACTGATGGAATTAATCCATACATCACAAATAGGCGCCTTCGATGCAAAAATGACATGTTACCAGCAGTTGACGAACCTGAAAGCGTCCAGTGTATTCTAGAACTGTATGTATTACTCTTATCCATCTTAAAGCGGTGATCAATGAAATGGCGTTTCTATGTAATTTCCCGTAACCAAAAGGACGTGTAGGTTCAAAAAATCGTGGTAGTTTTCTCCTATCCAAATTTAAGGCGAATTGCAATAAAATTCAAAGCGACTTTTCTCGTGTCCAATTAAAATCCAATAAAAATAAAAATCAATTTGTTTTGTTCTGATCACTGTTTTATTCACTGTATAATTTCACGGAATAGTTTTGTTCACTTTATTTGTTCTCACAGAATATTTTGGTACACTTTTATATATTAAAAAAATTATTCTATAATAATTTATCCGCTATCTAACGTTTCAATAATTATTAATTGTTTTAATGAAATTGTTTACATTTTGTTTTCCCTGTTTTGGTTGTTTCATCTCTCGGATGGCTGGCTTCACCATACTCCGCCCTGCGGGGCTATTTGTGAATTCGATTCGAACATATTCGACTCTTCGAAGTATACTATTCGTATTTGATTCAAATAAGAATCCAATACTTCGAAGACTCGAAAATGATCGAATCAAATTCACAAATAGGCCCCCATGTTATCCAATTTGTCGTTAGCCAACTCAAACATAGATATACAGCTGCTGTAATATGTAAAAAAATTAAAACGTTTCAATGTAGCTGGAAAAGCTTATTCAATGTTCATTTGGTTTCTTTTAATTTTCAATTGATTTAACTCCAATTTCAATCGTACGCTAATTGTTGGCGGTTCTGCTCTAATCGCAGAAATTCAAATTGTTCACGTTCAATTTGCTCACATTTGATCGCCAATTTTCTCAGTGATTTTGTCAACCCCCGGATCTTTTTCCCATTGTAATGTCCCCATGTCTTTTTCCCATCCTAGGTTCCAGCCTACTTTCATAATCATAACGTTAATTGCTGCCATTAAATATGTCATTAATATTAAATAAGAGATTTAAAAAACTTTGTTGATTAAAAAATTATTCGTTCAAAAAATGTAAATATTGCGTTAATTAATTGTGGTTTTCTCTCCTTTTCCGGTACTTCCGATGTAAGAACGTTTTTTATACTGATTTCTCTTAAAGTATTATAACTAAGCTCAAAAACATAAAATTTTGTCGTAAATCTTACCTCGCAGCTTGAATAAATTTTGAGCTTTTAAAGCTTCAAATAGTAAAATTAAATTTGATGATTGAAATTAACTTTGTTAACATGGTATCAACCATATTTGAAATGAACAGCTTTATGAGCTTTTGGCGTTGCTTAATCAGTTGAAATTATTAAATGGGATAGTTTGAAGCTGGTTTTCTTTCACATTCAAAGAGCTTAATCCTTAAAAAATATGACCATCGAGTTATTCGAATAGGAATCAACCAAATTATTGATTTGTGAGAGGTGTGCAAAATTAATTAAAAATATATGAAATTAACCTACCTCCTACCCTAAAGAACGGGTAACGATTTTCTTCCTTTCTTCCTCAGGCAGCAACAATAATCTGTCACATTTCGTATTTTAGGGTCATTTAGAAAATTAGTTTGTATCATGCAGTCGCAGACAATTTAACGTTTTCGTGTCATTAACTAAGAAAGCGCCAACTATAATTCAAACGGCAATGTTTGGTACTAATATATACGTTTTAGAACGATATTCGAGGTTAGTTTGACATGACACAAAATCAGGCATTGAATGTTAGTGCCAATATTTTGACTACATAAACTTAGGCCCCCCCCCCCCCCAGACGTGTCCTTTAATTTTATGAACCAGAGAAGCTTGCTGTTCGATCAACATGGCATAGCTGAACTATATTTAGGTTTTAATGACGGCGTAGCATTAGAAATAAAATGTGCAGGCTGTAATTCAAAATGTAAGAGTAACTGTATGTCCTGGACAATCAATATTCCAAGGACCTCCAAGAAATATAATCGAAATTTTATATGTTGCTTGTTATCAGTGTACCCCTTTCCAACACCGATAACACAGGCACATGAAAAAAAGCCCTTATACAGAAAGGTGAAGTACCTTCTGGTACATTTTTCGGTATGCTAGAAACGAATCTCAGGTCAGAACTGACCCATCACCCTTAGATTTTGCCCCAGCATATCCTAGCACCCCACTAAACGGTCAAATTTTCACATCATATAAAAATTCAAAATAAATATCTCATTCTACGTTTTTCAATGTAATTTAATACATAGTTTTAATTTTACTATATCTCCCCATTTCCCCTTCACCTTATTGTTATATTTTGACCCTTGTAATTGTAACGTTGTACCAGATATGACCGATTTGCCAGTTACGCTCCTTGAATTTGATTTTATCTAAAACATACTTTATTGTTTCGTATTCCTCTTTTAATTTAGTAGAATGGGCTATAGGAACACTGGCAAGGTGTGGCCGTTATGTAAAAGTACTGCTCTTAAACTTCGAATAGAAGAGTCTCCATTGTTCAGGGACATAAACATTTGGTTTTAATTCGTTCATCAGACCCTGACCATCTGTGCAATAAACCAGTGATTGGTCCTCAGTTACAATATAATATTTCCTGAAACCCTTCTCTCTATTTCTGTAAAAAGATGAATTGGTACCTTTTTTGAGAAAACCACGCTTCGTAAATTCTGCAGCAATATACTCTGGCATATCTTTTGAGGCCTCTATCCTTCTTGTAAAATTATTTAATAATATTTGATCAAAAAGTTGTGGACCTTTATTTCGTCGGCTACTCTTGTATTTCCCATCACTATCTTCTGAATCACAGGTTTTAGAATCAGAATCTACTTCTTCGATTTCCTCCTCTTCACCGTTATCAACTTTCATGGAATATTCTGTCTGGCTATCAATTTCCATTTTGGCATCATCATCTACTGTCGAAGAATTTGTGCTGTTCATGTTCATAACTGAAGATACGTCTGGATATTTTATTTTAGACTTATTTTTAGAGTTGAAACCGTTTTACTTCTATTTTGCAAAAATAACAGTTTTGTTTTGATTTGGGTCTTTGCCATATTGTAGGAACTATGAATTTAAGATCCTGTTTATTTTTACTTTTTTTATACCGGCTCATCATAGTGAGACAAGGGCAGCAAATCATTTTAGGAACTCATGGTTTATCTTCGTCAATTATTGACATATTAAAACAATAAAATAAAGCTCTTTACTTGCTTCAGATATTTTTCTGCGATATTTTAAAATTTCAAAATCGCCACATACGTAATAGAAAACATCGGTATCCTGAACACAAACGTGAGTTTTTCTTGTAGCCCTAAGCTCTCCTCATCAGTAAAGTTCACCAAGAATTCTTTAGACACATCTCTGAACTACTTAGACTCAGTTATATAAGTATATGTAAAAATTCATTTCACTAGCAAAAAGCAAATTTCATACACTCCGAGTCTCAGGGTCATTAATCGCTTCCAATGTGAAGCATCATAATGAAATTATATCATTTGCCTTGCTATGGTTAATGATAAATTTCGTTCGTCTAGAAGAGTTTCCAGCAGTGTGAATTTTGCTTTACTAACCTCTTGATCGCAAGCTATGCGAAAAATCTTCCCACGGATCTGCCATTCAAGACAGACTTACATAGATCCTGATATACAAAGTATTGAGAATCTAATTTTGTCGTAGACTAGCAATTCAGATACCCGAAATATTTCCAAAACCATAAAAATTTTATTTTTGGCAAATAGCAAAACCGTACACTTTCCCAAGTTTGTACAAGAACCCAGGATTTTTCATATATCATACAAGCGGCGTCCACTCAGCCAACATATCCGTAAGATCAATTCACACTGCTGGAAACTCTTCTAGACGGACGAAATTTATCAGTAGCCATAGCAAGGCAAATGATATAATTTCATTATGCTGCTTCACATAAGCCTAATTTAGGCTAATTGTAACATTTGAATGTTTTGCCGAAAATTCAAGGATGATGGGTTAATTAAAAAAAATTCACCGTATTCAATTTTAACACAGGTACCTCAGGTGGCGATAGGTTTGAGGCTCGTGGTAGTTTTTTTTCTTTCTTTTAATTCAGGTGCGAAAATACAGTGAGATATTAATATAATGAAATTTAAAAACCATGGGGGATAAAGGGGTTGGCCGCGGTGCCGAGGGAGATAGGAAAATTAAAACTACTTTTTATTTGCCATATTCGGTTTCAGTACTCCAAAAAAGTAGAATTTTTATATAAAGTAAAATTTTGACCCTTTGGGGGTGCTGGGCGAAATCTAAGGGTGATGGGTAAATGATGAGCTCAGAATCGTTCTTAGCACACCGAAAAACGTAGAATGAGATATTTATTTTGAATGTTTATATGATATGAAATTTTGACCATTTAGGGAGTGCTAGGGTGTGCTGGGGCGAAATATAAGGCTGATGGGTCAGTTCTGACCTGATATTCGTTTTAGCACACCGAAAAACGTACCAGAAGGTACTTCACCTTTCTGCATCAGGATTTTTTTATTTTGTGTGTCTGTGTAATCAACAAATGCATTGCACCGCTGCTAATACCACTTTCGTTAAGCCGCTTCTTTGAATCTGACACTCAAATATTGAAGAATTAATTATAGTTAAAAGGAACCAACCAAGTGATTAATGGTTATAAAATTAACAGAGTGTGAGAAATTATGTTATTGAGTTACTATAAATTGTGCCGTGAATATATTCGCGATGTATTGGTAATAGATTTTTTTTTTTTTGTGTACTTACCAAACCATGGAACTCTGGAGAAAATGAGCTCTGTGGATTGGAAAAGTATACATTTGTTTTACGATCTTTTATTGAAATTGAAAATAAATTATATAGCAAAAATATTGAGAAGAAATAGGAGAACCAGTCTTGATTCATGGGGTAGCATTCTACATACTAGGGTGAAAAGATGACATACAACAATAATTTGCCAAAAATATTTTTAAATCCGGATATTAAATAGAACTTCTCTACGTGACTCATCAAAATACTGAAACCATTAAAAATTGTATAAACAAATATCATGTACTTCGCCTATATAACCGCAGTCAAATTAAATTATCACCATATCTCGTTCTCATTACACTATACACAAAACTATATTCCCACCTTATATATTCTACACAATCTACATTTGATTGAAACCGATTTTCCTCCATTCAGAAATAATTGAACGGTAACAACAACTTGAAACAATTATAATTTGATGGTTTCAGTCGTCGTCGTATTTATTGTATATTAATTCATTTCCCATTTAAGATTATGTTATAAAAAAAAATTTTGTCTGTGGTCTACCGTTTTTCCTTCTCTATATCTGTTATTTCTTGGGTGTACATTCAAAAACAGAAAGAAACCGAAATATAATAAAACAAAGTTTTGTCTTGTCTTCAGAGCAATGTAAGAAATAAAAAATCCATCTATTCTAATTTACATGATCATTACAAGAAAAATTTTAAGAAAATCAAAACAAATAAATAAATCTTTTTAAAAAGGTGCACACACATAACCAAACAAAGATTGATTTTTTTTTAAACCTTACATCCGAGTATTCTTATTTCGTATAAATTTTATGTGTAAAAAAAAAAATTTAGAAATCGAACAAGGTGAGAAAATGACGATCAATTTAAAACATAAAATTTTTTTTTACATTTTCTAATTAATTAAAAGAATGATCGATGGACCGAAAATTTTTATTTTTATTTTTTTATACTTATAACATGTCATTGATCGTGTGGTAAATTGGTTTGTTATTTATTTATTTTGGTGTATACTCGTTATTTAGGAGAGAAATTTTTTTTTTATCAGACACCAACAAATTTAAGTACATATTACAGGTATGCACAAGTATTTATGTGTATATGGCAATATAGAAATGTGTACTTACTTTTTTTCTTTAGAAATGGCGGTGGTTCAGGATGCAAACCACCACGTGGATCTGACATTTCCATTAGCGGACTATATAATTTGCCGGGATCCATTCCTGGCGGAAATAGTCCCAGTGGTGAGTCTAGGCCGAACACTGCAAATTAAAATATAAATTAGTTAATTGTTTTAAAATAATTAAAGGAGATATGTGGCAAGTCTTTACGTAATTCCGAATTTAATTTTTGTGACTCAAATATGAATTTGTTACTGGGTTACAACTTTAGAGCTTGCTATAATAGTTGCAGTTCTGGGGGGTGTTAGTGTTTTTACACGTAATAATATTGTAAATTAAGCAATCAAAGTTTATAATTCACAGCTGATGTTATTCGTGTAGGTTTTATTTTTGTAGGGAGAAATTGGATATTCATTATGTCCGTGATGTATGGACTTACTTATTGTGCTACTAAAACATTAAGTAGAACATTTTGCAAAAACTTCACATTGCGGTTGAGCAACGAGAAAATACTACTGATGAATTCACAAAACATTTTTTATTGAAGACTAGCCGGTAAACTCAGTGTTACCCAAAAAATATTATTAAATATTTGTGGGATTACCAAAATATCAATATTATGAAAGAAGTTGCCGTAGAAACTCTCTCAATGAAGTATAGATTTACAGATGAACTCGCGTGTCGTTATTGAAATTTATTTGAAATGCATCCTAAGGTGGTGTTCACGAATGATACCGTTATAAATAAAAATCATACATACCATCATACCATTAAAAGGTTACACCACCAGACTATCATACCACCATATCATAATACAGTTATACCATCGTACCACCACACCTTCTTAATGCGTTACCGCCATACCATTACACCACCACACCGTCACACTACCATACCATCATAGTATCAAAACAACACACCATCACATCGAATACCGCGTTACCATCAAACCTTTATACCATCGTACCGTCATACCATCATACTATTAAACCATCATACCATCACTCCAACATTCGATCAAACCACCACACAAACATACCACCGCACCACCATACCACAGCATATAATAATACCATCACACCATCAAACCATTATAACATGATACCATCGTACAATCATACTTGCATATTGTCATAACATCGTGATATAATACCATCATTCCATCATACTAATATTCCATCAAACCGTCATACGGTCCTAACATCGTACCATCATACCATTTTACCATCACACCATTACACGATCATTCCACCATACCATCATATCATCATACCATCATACTATTATACAATCATACCATTACACAATTATTCCATCATTCCATCTTACCAGCATACTTTTAAACCATCATAACATCATACCATTGTAGTATCTCACATACCGTCGTAACATCCATCATATCGTCATACTCGTTTGATGTTGAAAGGCCGAAGGTCGGAAGGCTGAATTAGTCGGAAGGCCGAATGTCGAAAGGCCGAATGTCGATGGCCGGATGTCGAATGGCCGAATGTGTCGAAAGGCCGAATGTCTAAAGGCCGAATGTCTAAAGGACGAATGGGCCGAAATGCCGAATGTCGAAAGGCTGAATTTTCATGAGATTTTCCTTCACTTATTTTATTGAAATCAATATAAACCATTGAATTTATTGTGTAGCATATATGTGATCAAATTTTGTCGGAACTATGTGTCTTATTTTGTGTATTTATTTTGTTTATTGCGATTTGATGTATCGGTTACATTTTTTGTATGTTTTGTTATAATAACTGTAAGTTTATTTCATTTGTGGACAAGGATATTATTTCTGAGCATATTTTGCCGCCTCTTTTAATTTGAAAAATAATTTTTATGTTATGTGTTTCACGTACATATCTTCCATTTTTATTAATTTAGTTTTGTCATTTTGTATTTTTAATGGTGGAGGACTTAAAAAGGTGTTTTCCATGATAACTAATAAAAAAATTCCGTTAAAACTGTTTTTGAATTATGTGATTAAATTATTAAATATTCTTAATAGGAATTACGGAATAATTGTAGGAAAAATCGTATACTTACTACTTTATAATTTAAAAATAAAAGAAAATAGTTTTTTGTAGCACATGGCGGTAAAATGATCAGATCGTTCTTTGAAACGGATCCCGGTCGTAACGGTATATTTAATTACGGAATATGATAGTATGGCATGCTTCAGACTGGCATATTTCGATAAGGCAAATTTCAATACGGCATATCGTACACTACTTATACCTACATATATGGTACACTGGCATATGGAACACTTCGGCATATTTCATTACGGCATATGGTACACTGCGGCATATTTCATGGCATATGATACACTACGGCATATGGTACACTATAGCATGTTACACAAGTATACTACAGCTTACAGCATAAGGACAAAACGGTACATTATAAGATATGGCTATTTCTTAACCGAGTATGATTAAATTCGATTTATACGATGGAAATGTTAATGGGATTCTAAAATTTTTTTTTGATGAAGTTCTAGAGGATGGTCAATTATGGTGGGACTTGGCTATTTCTTAACTGATTGTACTGAAATTCATTTACTTAATAGAGCTCTCCTTCACCTATTGATATTTTTCTGGATTTAATATAATCTTCCTTGGCTTAACTAAATTAAATTTAACAGAATTCTCTTTCACTTAATAGAATCATCCTTTAACTAAGAAAATTTTCATTCACTTAGGTAATTCCCTTCACTTTGATTTTCATTTCATTTTCTCCCAAATAAATTTGTATTGATTAGTTTGTAATTACGAAGTTAGTGTAATACATACCATTAATTTCAAATTTTTAACTAAATCTAATTTTGAGAATAAAGATACATAATTAGGCATTTTGAGATTTATTTTTAAATAAATTACACCATAATTGGCTTATTCGCCTATTAATTGGACGACATTTATTTATTTTATTTTTATGATTTTGTTCAGCTCGAATTACCCATATAAAATCGTTTGTAAGTACCTATTGACAACAAAATATAAAAAATTAGTTCAACAGTTAAATTGAAGAGTTTAAATTCTCTTTGATACATTCGGCCTTCTGATACATTCTTTTGACACATTCGGTCTTCCGGCACAATCGGCCCATCGACACTTTCGGCCTTTCGACATAATCGGCCTTTCGATATTCGGCCTTTCGACCCTTTCGGCTATTCGATATAGGACCTACAGACTCTTTCGGCCTTTTGACACATTCGGCCTTTCGACACAATCGGCCCATCGATACAATCGGCCTTTGTTACCTATTCGGCCTTTTGACATAATCGGCCTTTTCATATTCGGCCCTTTCGGCTATTCGATATACGACCTACAGACTCTTTCGGCCTTTCGACCCATTCGGCCTTTCGACATTCGGTAGTACCCCAGCATCGAAAACACCTCCCTTATTTTTGCGGATCGTCAGGAGCATACAATTTTGTTTGATTACATATATTGCCCAAGTGAAAATTGGTTAAATAAAAAATTCTGTGAAACTGATCCTAAACCTACTCTCATCGGTAGAACTACCTATTTTCTCTTAAAGTTTAGGAAGGTGGAAAATGAGATTTTTTTTCAATTGTGCTTAAGTTTTTCGTATTTCTGCAAAAGTTAGACCGATATAATAGTGCTTGTGTCCCAAGTTGTTGTTCATGAATATGAACCATTTTTAGATAAAATTGTAACGGGTGATGCAAAATGGATTCTCTATGATAATATGGTTAGAAAAAAAGGAGAAATGTCTTTGACCGTTGGCAAAGTAGATTTGCACCAAAACAAAGTAATGTATTTTGTTGGTGGGACTGTAAAGGTATGTATGTATATTGTTATACGGATTTTTCTTTTTGTTTAGAAATCTACAAAATCATTTTAGTGGTAAAAAATTTAAAACGTGTGTTAGTGACTCTTCAATCAAAGCCTGAAACGTTCTACAAAAATGGTTTATTTAACACGTTCACGACCGAGGTGCTCAGGCTAGGGGTGGCCATAAACCAGATGATAAATTTGCACGAAATGATTTAATTGAAGCCTAATGGTAGAATAAATGTTTTATTTATGAGTTTTGTGGGGTTTGTGACGTTATATGACGCATATTCGAGTCGCTGGTTTATAGAAAAAAAAAAATCAATAGAGTCTGTAAACCAATATAGAAACTATAATATATTACTTACAAAAAAACGTACGACGCATATACATATGCGTCCCTGGTCTATGGAGAAAACTAATGGATGCATCCTATGGTCGTGAACGTGTTAATAAACGCCCTGTGCGAAACTATATTATTGAATAAAAAAGTGTTTTTAAACAAAATATTTGGTTTCTTTTGTATTCAAAATTACTCAGCGACTTTATGAATGACCTACTATGTATATAGCATTCCAAGATAAGGTAAATTGTACAATTATCAAAATCGTCTAAAGAATGCAAAGAGGCTGAGGATACATTATTATAAAGGGTGTTCCATCGGATAGTTTTTTTTATGTATGTTGGAAATTCAATAATTTGTATTGAAAATGGAAGTTTGTTCTATGCCATTTATGTTTGAAATACAACTTCGTTCATGTGACCACCACGGCTCCTGTTACAGGCCTGCATCTGAACATCAAGGTCCTCAATTTCAGCTCGAATAACCAATTTTTGAAACAGGGTATTTTATTATTATTATTGTTGAAGGACGACCTAAAATATCTCTTGTGCTTGGACCCTGCTTAATTATCCGTCCAGTCAATGTTCAGGCTCTCAATGAACCAGATAATTCTGCCGGCCGGTACGCGATACATACTATCTGGGGTCATTGCTCTTCCTCCTAGATGTTTACTATTACATTTACTTCTGCTAGAAAGATGGTAGCATTGGGACTCAGGACTACGAAAACCCTGCCCCGACTTCCGTTTTAATTTTACTCTTACGAGTTGCTGGGAATGGTAAGTCGCCTGTAGATCACCCAGCTTTACTACAGGAAGGCTAAACAAAACTGGAGGGTGCCAGGTATCTAGAGTCCGCATACTTTGTACTAATTAACCTATCAGCTATTCATCCTTTGGCATATGCTGTTCCACCTTTTTCGTCAAAGTTTTCTTCTTTCGCGCCGTACTTTAGCCTGTGCCAAGAGGTCACATTCTGCCTAATGGTCTCAGTTACCAGTGGTTGCCACGAGGAGGCAGCACGTACACTTGCGAATTGTGATCAGGTTACTCCTAACACAATTGTACCCATCATGCAGCTGCCTAATACATGACCAGAACAGCTCACGTGATACGTACCCTACCGGAAGGTTACGGAGCTGGTAGATTAATCTACTCAACTTTTGTCCATCCCCTCCACTAGACGCCAAACCACCTTGGGAGATGATAAGACTGTTTAATAATTATATGATAATGAGTACTACTAAGATGGAAGAACTACTTTTGCTTGTTGAACCCGCTATTAAAAAGCAACCCTTTTGTAAAAAGCCCTGTACACTTGACAGACTGCGATTCATTAAATCCATTTTTACTTTATGAAATACTTTCATAATATTTGTCAAACTAATATACTCCCATTACATCGTTTTAGTCACTAAATTCAAAATAAAGCATAAATACCGTAAATAAAAAACAAATTTAGAAAATTCACTAACTCGACTTTATTAAACCATCGTCTGTCTAGGGCTTAATTGTGAGCACACGTCTACAGTTTTACTCCGTAAATAATGCCTACTTAAGCGTATTCACATCACTTTTTGCGTTGAATATGTCTTTAAATTGAAAAACTAGTACATACAGTGAAATCCCTTTATAATAATTACCACTAGTTTCAACGAAATTTTCAGTATAACGAAGATGATTGGCAACAAATTTTTATTCGCTACAATGAAAATTTTATTATATAGAAATGCGCTACGACTAGGGATTAGTAATCTCATTTAACTAGCAAATTTAGACTTTCTGATAGTGTAAACGACGACGATAAGTTAATTATGTTTCTTTTAATTATAGATTACAGTAATCGTCAAAAAATTGATTGATTTTGTCTGTAATCTCGATTATGTTAATACAGCGCTTAAAATATTGCGATGTTAGAGCGAAATAATTTTTTATTTGAGACGTCAATAATTCCAATTATTATTTACCTTGTCGTTTAGTTATGTTGAATTCTTTTCACCCAAAATCGTCAAAAAAAATTGATGCAAATCGAAAACAGTGTTCTTTTCGTCAAAAAATATCAATGTTTTTCGATGTGCATCATTTTCAATAATTAGAGATTTTTGTGTCTAGATTTTTAATCATTTGAATTGTTGTGTTTAATTGTAATTGTTGAATAAAGCACTGGCATAAACACTACAAAAATCGATTCGAAATTTTTAAAACGTCAAATGTCAATCAAGTAAAACCAAACCGGCTTATATTACCAATACAAACACAAAACAACATCAATTTTTGGTTAATGTAGGGTAAAGTGGGGTAGTTTCGCCATCGGGGCACTTTCGTCAAGCTATGTTTAGCTACCTTCAAAGCGTTTAAAAAATCTGAAAAAATTACTGAATCATGCCATTATTATTTCAAATGTTTCTCTGTACTTTGACAGTCATCATTGAAAACGCAACTAGAATACACGTATAATCGTGTTTTTCACCAGTATTGTGTAATATTTGGTATGTATAACCAAATACGTATAACGTAAGATTTTTTATTAAGCATTTTTTTAGTTTTGTTGAGTGTTTCATTGAATATAGTTAGATAAATTAATTATCTTTAAAGTGTTAGTGTGTGAATTAATCAATAAAAACTAATTAATTAAATTTCTTTATTTAGTATTTTTTTTGCTACTTGGGGCACATTCGCCAAGTTGTTATAGGGCAGTTTCGTCTTTGACAAATGCCCTTATATATAAATTTATAAAATAAAAGTGGGTCAAATAATCGTAGTGGAAGCTAAAAACTCCTACATCGAAAGCTTCTTGCGCAAACATGCTAGAAATCAACTATTTGTTGAACCAAGCAAAGAAGACATTTCATTAATTTATAGAAATTATGCTTGTATGAAGCTGCCAACACCAGAGCATCCTCCTATTCGTTTAAGTTTAAATTTAATATTTTATTGAATAAATATGTTTTTATTTTATTTATTTAAACAAATTATTTCATTTATAATGTGTATTACTAACGATTCTACTAAAATAGTTACGTTGACGAAAGTGCCCCTTCATTTGGCGAAAGTACCCCGGGCCGGGGCACTTTCATCTTTTTATGGAGTTAAAGCAGAAATTAGGAAAAAATGTTTTGTAATAATAAGGAAAAATCCTTACATTCACAATTGGTTCAGAACATATGGAAGTATTTATTACCATTTACCGATTTAAAAAAATATCAATAATAATTTTTCTACCGAGATTTTACTAAAAAGTGGCGAATCTGCCCCACTTTACCCTACTTTTCACACCACAAAATTTGCATTGATTTGAAAAAACGAAAAGAATTCGACATTAATATTAGAAGCAGATCTATTTATCCTATTTACTACATAATACAACTTTTGAAGTAATAGATGTTGTATGACTTATTTTATACAAAATGTCCTAATAAAGGATAAAAGTTTGAACAGTTTTCGGTAATTTTTAATCGCGTTTTCTCTTAAAACTGGATTACTAATCCCTAGTCTGAACAAGCTACAAGCTTACTTATTGAAATATTTACTTATGTTTCTTAGCCTATGTCTCAAATTTTTATTTATTTTTAAATTCTTTGGTTTATATACACTCCTCAATAATTTTAACGGCACACCTAGATATTTTTGAAAATAGCAGTTTTTCAGGCACTTCAAAATGTTATACCAGTCAAAAACAATTCAGTGAAAAAACGAAAAAGGTTTCTGTCAAAAATTAGAATGTAACCAAGTCAAATCCTTCGTTCAAAAGGCATTCAGCACACATTTTTTTTGCGTTTTTTAACCTGCCGTATTTTGTTTTACATTTTTGGTGGAAAATCGTTTTCGCAAAAATCGTTTTTAATCGTAAAAAAGCCTGCCCACTAGGTTGACGATCCGATTTTTAGAATCAGAAATACAATTAGATCATAAGGGAAAATAAAATTTTATATTTCAAAATTTCCTAACATCTTACATTTAGTTATAATTATAACTCCGTCAAGTTGTTTCGCGGTTCGTCTCAACTGTTACGCAAATTATTTCATGCAACAGTGTATTTCAGTAAAAATACAACCAAACAAAAAGCTTTCTAGTTCAAAAATATCTGATTAAAACACCTTTCAAAAAAAATTTTCAGTCCAAATACAGAAAGGTATTTCAGTGAAACTGTTTTCTGATTGAATGCCCATATACCTGTTTTTTTGGACTGAAGCTCCCCGTAATAAAATTTGCACGGAGAATTTTGTGACTGAAAGCCCTTTTTTTTGATGAATCAGCCGAACTGAGGAACCATGACGAAAATAATTGAATAATCCATATTATCTTAAAAGAGACCTGTTGCTTGAAAATGTGCTTGAAAAGATACAGTGGCAACATAGCAAGACCTCTTTTGTTTAATCGCAAATCATACATTTTAGTGATTTGATTCGCGATTAGATTAATAAACAGCAAGTTGGTCTTAAATTAGAGCTATAACTAGTGATAAGTAATTCTGATTATCTCGTAAGCGTCGAAAGCTATCTAAATAAACAACCATTACATGAGTGGCGAAAGCTTATGTTCTATAAAAACAAAAAAATCGATAAAATGAAGGAAGTATTATTTCTTAGTAAGCAATACAGTCTGGAGAGTTTTCGATTTACTAAACATTTTGTGTTTTACTAAACATTTTGTGTTTTTGCCAAGTTTTGAAGTGACTGCAATTTGTAATTAGATAATTTTAAATTATGCTTTATTGAAAATACAGGAGTTGGATAGTGTGGATAGTGAAGAAATTTCCAACAGGAACGTGCCCTATATACAATGCTGCGGACCAGTAAAGCCTATATTGGGCAGTGGCAGTGCCTTGAACCAAATATATTTTTCATTTTTAACGTCTTTAGCTAAATCGAAACTAACATTTTGGTGTTCTGTTCAATTGAAGTAATTGCATCTATCTAAAAACCCTAGTTACACTTTACTCAAAGAATTGGTTTGTAAGCAACCAGAAAGCACATTGTTTAGGCTAGGTTTAGATTAGAATGGCTGCTTAGGTACACTTAGACCGGTGACGGTTTATTGTGATATCACAGAATATATCCGCTAGAACGTTTTGATTGTAAGAAGAGTTCAAATTTTAAAACCTCAAAACTTGCTAATTTTAGTTTAAACTAAAAAAAATTGAGTTTTATTGGTAAACCTCTACCTTGGAAATTTCAAAGTAAAGCTTCAATTTTTTTTTGAATATACTCTAAAATTAGGTAAATGTACACAGAACACTGAACTACTGGCCCAACTTTTTATAATACGCATTTATTTTTGGCTTATTGGCAAAACAATAAAATAAATAAACGCGATAACAAAAAATTGAAAACCCTTTATAAAACGAACGCTGTGGGAAAATATTGTAAAGTACTAATGTTTGGATTTAATATTTACTTTGAGATTAAGGACAAATGAAAGTCTCGTGAATAATTATGAATTACTTAATTTTTTTTTTTTCTTTTTTTTTCGCTGGCGCTACATCCCATGGAGGGATTTGGCCGCTTCATTTGAAGTTTCGTAATCATTTTTTTTGAACGGATAATGAGTGATTAATTCATTGATCCAACATTAACCAGCCGTGATTTTTTCATCACCCGCCGGGGATCGAACCCGGGACCTCCGGAGCTTAAAGCAACATGCTATTGCTAACCACTGTGCCACCGGGGCGGCTATTTACTTAATTACCCATTTTCAATTCTGAATTAATAAATATTTCATATCAAATCTGTCAAATTTAAAAATTCGAATCTCACTCAATTAATTTGCAGATTTTGAGATTTTGATGCTGCCTTAATTAATTATGTAATTATAAAAATTTCAATTTCAGTAAGAAGTCAGCTTGTGACTTGATATCCAGTTCCAATAATGAACATTGGTTCTGTGATAATTGCAACAACATTTTTAAAGTACATAGTGATAAACTGTCAGAATTATCTGTGCTTTGTAAAAACATTATTGTAAAAACAGTATTGAAAAGTGTGCTAAGAATAACTTGATTCAGCAAGTTTCTGCTCTAAGAGTTCATTTGTGTGCGAATGATTCACTCGGCCATGATAAACCGTGTGATGAATTAAACCGAAGTGATGTGATATAAGTGTGTCAGTACCTGAAGATTCATCTGTAATTGTCTTTGAATCTAAAAATCTTCCAAATGTGATGGTTCCCGTACCTGCTGTACTAATGAAATCGGTTCAAAAAATCCCACAAATGTAACTTTTTCGGTACTTCGAAAACCAGCTGGTTTGTTACCATGGAATGTATGTTGGAAATTCAATAATTTGTATTGAAAATGGAAGTTTGTTCTATGCCATTTATGTTTGAAATACAACTTCGTTCATGTGACCACCACGGCTCCTGTTACAGGCCTGCATCTGAACATCAAGGTCCTCAATTTCAGCTCGAATAACCAATTTTTGAAACAGGGTATTTTATTATTATTATTGTTGAAGGACGACCTAAAATATCTCTTGTGCTTGGACCCTGCTTAATTATCCGTCCAGTCAATGTTCAGGCTCTCAATGAACCAGATAATTCTGCCGGCCGGTACGCGATACATACTATCTGGGGTCATTGCTCTTCCTCCTAGATGTTTACTATTACATTTACTTCTGCTAGAAAGATGGTAGCATTGGGACTCAGGACTAAAATTTTCAGTATAACGAAGATGATTGGCAACAAATTTTTATTCGCTACAATGAAAATTTTATTATATAGAAATGCGCTACGACTAGGGATTAGTAATCTCATTTAACTAGCAAATTTAGACTTTCTGATAGTGTAAACGACGACGATAAGTTAATTATGTTTCTTTTAATTATAGATTACAGTAATCGTCAAAAAATTGATTGATTTTGTCTGTAATCTCGATTATGTTAATACAGCGCTTAAAATATTGCGATGTTAGAGCGAAATAATTTTTTATTTGAGACGTCAATAATTCCAATTATTATTTACCTTGTCGTTTAGTTATGTTGAATTCTTTTCACCCAAAATCGTCAAAAAAAATTGATGCAAATCGAAAACAGTGTTCTTTTCGTCAAAAAATATCAATGTTTTTCGATGTGCATCATTTTCAATAATTAGAGATTTTTGTGTCTAGATTTTTAATCATTTGAATTGTTGTGTTTAATTGTAATTGTTGAATAAAGCACTGGCATAAACACTACAAAAATCGATTCGAAATTTTTAAAACGTCAAATGTCAATCAAGTAAAACCAAACCGGCTTATATTACCAATACAAACACAAAACAACATCAATTTTTGGTTAATGTAGGGTAAAGTGGGGTAGTTTCGCCATCGGGGCACTTTCGTCAAGCTATGTTTAGCTACCTTCAAAGCGTTTAAAAAATCTGAAAAAATTACTGAATCATGCCATTATTATTTCAAATGTTTCTCTGTACTTTGACAGTCATCATTGAAAACGCAACTAGAATACACGTATAATCGTGTTTTTCACCAGTATTGTGTAATATTTGGTATGTATAACCAAATACGTATAACGTAAGATTTTTTATTAAGCATTTTTTTAGTTTTGTTGAGTGTTTCATTGAATATAGTTAGATAAATTAATTATCTTTAAAGTGTTAGTGTGTGAATTAATCAATAAAAACTAATTAATTAAATTTCTTTATTTAGTATTTTTTTTGCTACTTGGGGCACATTCGCCAAGTTGTTATAGGGCAGTTTCGTCTTTGACAAATGCCCTTATATATAAATTTATAAAATAAAAGTGGGTCAAATAATCGTAGTGGAAGCTAAAAACTCCTACATCGAAAGCTTCTTGCGCAAACATGCTAGAAATCAACTATTTGTTGAACCAAGCAAAGAAGACATTTCATTAATTTATAGAAATTATGCTTGTATGAAGCTGCCAACACCAGAGCATCCTCCTATTCGTTTAAGTTTAAATTTAATATTTTATTGAATAAATATGTTTTTATTTTATTTATTTAAACAAATTATTTCATTTATAATGTGTATTACTAACGATTCTACTAAAATAGTTACGTTGACGAAAGTGCCCCTTCATTTGGCGAAAGTACCCCGGGCCGGGGCACTTTCATCTTTTTATGGAGTTAAAGCAGAAATTAGGAAAAAATGTTTTGTAATAATAAGGAAAAATCCTTACATTCACAATTGGTTCAGAACATATGGAAGTATTTATTACCATTTACCGATTTAAAAAAATATCAATAATAATTTTTCTACCGAGATTTTACTAAAAAGTGGCGAATCTGCCCCACTTTACCCTACTTTTCACACCACAAAATTTGCATTGATTTGAAAAAACGAAAAGAATTCGACATTAATATTAGAAGCAGATCTATTTATCCTATTTACTACATAATACAACTTTTGAAGTAATAGATGTTGTATGACTTATTTTATACAAAATGTCCTAATAAAGGATAAAAGTTTGAACAGTTTTCGGTAATTTTTAATCGCGTTTTCTCTTAAAACTGGATTACTAATCCCTAGTCTGAACAAGCTACAAGCTTACTTATTGAAATATTTACTTATGTTTCTTAGCCTATGTCTCAAATTTTTATTTATTTTTAAATTCTTTGGTTTATATACACTCCTCAATAATTTTAACGGCACACCTAGATATTTTTGAAAATAGCAGTTTTTCAGGCACTTCAAAATGTTATACCAGTCAAAAACAATTCAGTGAAAAAACGAAAAAGGTTTCTGTCAAAAATTAGAATGTAACCAAGTCAAATCCTTCGTTCAAAAGGCATTCAGCACACATTTTTTTTGCGTTTTTTAACCTGCCGTATTTTGTTTTACATTTTTGGTGGAAAATCGTTTTCGCAAAAATCGTTTTTAATCGTAAAAAAGCCTGCCCACTAGGTTGACGATCCGATTTTTAGAATCAGAAATACAATTAGATCATAAGGGAAAATAAAATTTTATATTTCAAAATTTCCTAACATCTTACATTTAGTTATAATTATAACTCCGTCAAGTTGTTTCGCGGTTCGTCTCAACTGTTACGCAAATTATTTCATGCAACAGTGTATTTCAGTAAAAATACAACCAAACAAAAAGCTTTCTAGTTCAAAAATATCTGATTAAAACACCTTTCAAAAAAAATTTTCAGTCCAAATACAGAAAGGTATTTCAGTGAAACTGTTTTCTGATTGAATGCCCATATACCTGTTTTTTTGGACTGAAGCTCCCCGTAATAAAATTTGCACGGAGAATTTTGTGACTGAAAGCCCTTTTTTTTGATGAATCAGCCGAACTGAGGAACCATGACGAAAATAATTGAATAATCCATATTATCTTAAAAGAGACCTGTTGCTTGAAAATGTGCTTGAAAAGATACAGTGGCAACATAGCAAGACCTCTTTTGTTTAATCGCAAATCATACATTTTAGTGATTTGATTCGCGATTAGATTAATAAACAGCAAGTTGGTCTTAAATTAGAGCTATAACTAGTGATAAGTAATTCTGATTATCTCGTAAGCGTCGAAAGCTATCTAAATAAACAACCATTACATGAGTGGCGAAAGCTTATGTTCTATAAAAACAAAAAAATCGATAAAATGAAGGAAGTATTATTTCTTAGTAAGCAATACAGTCTGGAGAGTTTTCGATTTACTAAACATTTTGTGTTTTACTAAACATTTTGTGTTTTTGCCAAGTTTTGAAGTGACTGCAATTTGTAATTAGATAATTTTAAATTATGCTTTATTGAAAATACAGGAGTTGGATAGTGTGGATAGTGAAGAAATTTCCAACAGGAACGTGCCCTATATACAATGCTGCGGACCAGTAAAGCCTATATTGGGCAGTGGCAGTGCCTTGAACCAAATATATTTTTCATTTTTAACGTCTTTAGCTAAATCGAAACTAACATTTTGGTGTTCTGTTCAATTGAAGTAATTGCATCTATCTAAAAACCCTAGTTACACTTTACTCAAAGAATTGGTTTGTAAGCAACCAGAAAGCACATTGTTTAGGCTAGGTTTAGATTAGAATGGCTGCTTAGGTACACTTAGACCGGTGACGGTTTATTGTGATATCACAGAATATATCCGCTAGAACGTTTTGATTGTAAGAAGAGTTCAAATTTTAAAACCTCAAAACTTGCTAATTTTAGTTTAAACTAAAAAAAATTGAGTTTTATTGGTAAACCTCTACCTTGGAAATTTCAAAGTAAAGCTTCAATTTTTTTTTGAATATACTCTAAAATTAGGTAAATGTACACAGAACACTGAACTACTGGCCCAACTTTTTATAATACGCATTTATTTTTGGCTTATTGGCAAAACAATAAAATAAATAAACGCGATAACAAAAAATTGAAAACCCTTTATAAAACGAACGCTGTGGGAAAATATTGTAAAGTACTAATGTTTGGATTTAATATTTACTTTGAGATTAAGGACAAATGAAAGTCTCGTGAATAATTATGAATTACTTAATTTTTTTTTTTTCTTTTTTTTTCGCTGGCGCTACATCCCATGGAGGGATTTGGCCGCTTCATTTGAAGTTTCGTAATCATTTTTTTTGAACGGATAATGAGTGATTAATTCATTGATCCAACATTAACCAGCCGTGATTTTTTCATCACCCGCCGGGGATCGAACCCGGGACCTCCGGAGCTTAAAGCAACATGCTATTGCTAACCACTGTGCCACCGGGGCGGCTATTTACTTAATTACCCATTTTCAATTCTGAATTAATAAATATTTCATATCAAATCTGTCAAATTTAAAAATTCGAATCTCACTCAATTAATTTGCAGATTTTGAGATTTTGATGCTGCCTTAATTAATTATGTAATTATAAAAATTTCAATTTCAGTAAGAAGTCAGCTTGTGACTTGATATCCAGTTCCAATAATGAACATTGGTTCTGTGATAATTGCAACAACATTTTTAAAGTACATAGTGATAAACTGTCAGAATTATCTGTGCTTTGTAAAAACATTATTGTAAAAACAGTATTGAAAAGTGTGCTAAGAATAACTTGATTCAGCAAGTTTCTGCTCTAAGAGTTCATTTGTGTGCGAATGATTCACTCGGCCATGATAAACCGTGTGATGAATTAAACCGAAGTGATGTGATATAAGTGTGTCAGTACCTGAAGATTCATCTGTAATTGTCTTTGAATCTAAAAATCTTCCAAATGTGATGGTTCCCGTACCTGCTGTACTAATGAAATCGGTTCAAAAAATCCCACAAATGTAACTTTTTCGGTACTTCGAAAACCAGCTGGTTTGTTACCATGGAATGTTTCACCACCCATTTGCTAATCTGTTGCTGATACATGCAACTGGATTGCTGACTTGTCCACCTACTTCTGAAACTAATTCATTACCGATTTGTTAGCCAATGAACTTACGTAGTAAGAAAAAAGTAAAAGCTCATAAAACAATAATGTTCCTACTGAGCAGTCTACAATAATTTTATTATTGGCATTGGCAGTGGGGGTATTTTACGGGCTGTCGAACCACGTAAACAGATTTTTGTCTCCAGAATGCATCCGGATGTTACCGAAATAACTATTAGACAATATTTACAAGGAGAATTCAATTTGTCTGATGCTGTGGTTCATTGGTTTCCCCCAAAAGTAAAAGATAATTATAAACAGGATTACTCTTAAGAGTTTAAGTAACTGTTTTTGACAAATTGATGGCTTCAACTTCTTGGCCAGCTGGAGTTCTTGTGAAGGAATTCTAAAACCAAACTATAAGAGCCATATTTTTTTAGGGTTACGCCAACACATTCAACAAATGGCAACATAGGTTTTCAAACATCTTCTACATATCAACAATATTAAGAATAAGCTAAACCGTTTTATAATCCACCAAAACATCAGAAGCTTAAGAAACAATTTTAATTTATTGATAGCAAACATTGCTGCTCTTGACAAGTTGCCTCAAATCATTGTTCTGTCGGAAGTCTGGATCGAGGGGTTTGAACTCGATAATTATAAACTTTCTGGATTTACTATTTGCGGTAAATGTAATTCTACGTATAGATCCGGTGGAGTTGTTGTTTATCTAAATGATAACAGTAAGAATAATACTGTTTCATGCATCAATGCTAGTAGTGCCGACATTTTACAGGTAAATTTTGAATTTAATTCAATTTTAGTTTTCATTCTTTGAACACATCTGTTTTTCTAGGAGATGTTAATAGTATTTTATCAAGGATCAAATCAAAAAATTAATTAGTTATTGGGGACATGAATATCAATATATTAGAACTTCTTCATCTTCAGATGATTTCGATTTGTTCATAGATTGCACTGACCACTGTATGACATCTATTATGTTAGTACCGTTGTTCATTTCTCCGCTTAATCCTTTTTCATCTAATTTATAACGTTATGTTAAAATCATTAATTATTCAAATCTATTTGACGAGTTAAACGGGGAATGCTGGCTCGACGTATATTCCCAAACGAATGTATCCAAAGTGTATGACTATTTTGTTCCATGCTTAAAACAACGCATTGATACTAATTCAAGATGTTTAGTAAGCTCTAAGGAAATTATCATTAAGCCTTGGATTACTTCCAAAAAACTCGCATTAACAGAAACGTTATGGGTCATACAAAAACGAATAAAATAATAAGTACAGAATTACATGGCTATAGCGACGCTTCGGGAAAAGCTTACGTAGCATGTATGTACATAAAAACTATTGACAACGACAACAACATTTCGATCAACCTGCTCTGCAGTAAATCACGAGTAGCTTTGACGATGAAATGTTGTGGTCAGACTCTACTATTACGCTGTGTTGAGTGGAGACTCCACCACTTAAGTTAAAAACGTTTATCGCCAATATAATGCCACGTGAACTCCATAATTTACAAATTTGGTGGCACGGCCCTGAAATGCTCCAATCCAGCAGTTACCATTCCATTATAACAGCAACATTAAACGATTTCGATAATTCGGTTTCTGAAGTTAAGCAAGAAAAAATAGTAATGTTTTCAACAACCACACCAAACGTTGTTAGTGATATGATAGTTCGATTCGAATCCCTCGAAAAATTAATTCGCGTAATGGCTTATGTATTGCGATTTGTGAACGTTTTAAAACACAAGGCTGCTGAAAAATCTAAGAATTTAACAGTCAGTGACCTGGAAAACAGTATACCTTGCAATTGATAAAAACGGTTCAACATGAGTTATTCTCCGATGAAATTAAGGCTCTTACGAAAAATCACGAAGTTAATCGAAAAAGTTCACTTGAAACGTTACACCCTTTTTCAGACAACGATGGAATAATTCGGGTAGGAGGCAGATTAAATAATGCGACAACCCTTGATTATAATATTAAACATCAAATTCTGCTTCTGGTGCTGTTATTTGTCCGCCAACGTTATTGGCCTGTATATGGTAAAAATATGGCAAAACAAATGGTACGTTCTTGTGTCCTTTGTTTTAGGGTAAAACCAAAGGTGTCTCAACAAATTATGGAAAATTTGTCCATTGAACGGTTTAATTCATTTAAAGCATTTCTCAACACAGAAGTAGATTTTTGTGGACCATTTGCTGTAAAATTGTCCATAAGCGGTAAGGCTCTGCCTCAAAAAAAGTATGTAGCTTCTTTTGTCTGCTTATGTACTAAAGCGGTACATTTAGAAGTTGTGCAAAGTCTTAGCAGAAAATTCAATTTTATTGAAAATCAACTGAACTATAGCCCACAAATTCAGAGCCAGAAAAATCGAAAATCTGTAATTGTGCTCCGATTTCGATGGTTGATACCTCTTTCAATAGGTGTTGAGACCTACAATCGTCATGCCAACGGTCATTTGGATCGCTCGCACATTTCTACATGTTTCGCAGAAAATTCAATTTTATTGAAAATCAACTGAACTATAGCCCACAAATTCAGAGCCAGAAAGATCGAAAAACTGCAATTGTGCCCCGATTTCGATGGTTGATACCTCTTTCAATAGGTGTCGAGAACTACAATCGTCATGCCAACAATCATTTGGATCGCTCGCACATTTCTACACATTTCGCAGAAAATTCAATTTTATTGAAAATCAACTGAAGTACCCCCACAAATTCAGAGCCAGAAAAATCGAAAATCTGCAATTGTGCTCCGATTTCGATGGTTGATACCTCTTTCAATAGGTGTTGAGACCTACAATCGTCATGCCAACGGTCATTTGGATCGCTCGCACATTTCTAAATATTTCGCAGAAAATTCAATTTTATTGAAAATCAACTGAACTATAGCCCACAAATGCAGAGCCAGAAAAATCGAAAATCTGCAATTATGCTCCGATTTCGATGGTTGATACCTCTTTCAATAAGTGTTGAGACCTACAATCGTCATGCCAACGGTCATTTGAATCGCTCGCACATTTCTACATGTTTCGCAGAAAATTCAATTTTATTGAAAATCAACTGAATTATAGGCCACAAATTCAGAGCCAGAAAAATCGAAAATCTGCAATTGTGCACCGATTTCGATGGTTGATACCTCTTTCAATAGGTGTTGAGACCTTCAATCGTCATGCTAACAATCATTTGGATCGCTCGCACATTTCTACACATTTCGCAGAAAATTCAATTTTATTGAAAATCAACTGAATTATAGGCCACAAATTCAGAGCCAGAAAAATCGAAAATCTGCAATTGTGCACCGATTTCGATGGTTGATACCTCTTTCAATAGGTGTTGAGACCTTCAATCGTCATGCCAACAATCATTTGGATCGCTCGCACATTTTTACACATTTTGCAGAAAATTCAATTTTATTGAAAATCATCTGAACTATAGCCCACAAATTCAGAGCCGGAAAAATCAAAAATCTGCAATTGTGCTCCGATTTTTATGGTTGATGCCTCTTTCAATAGGTGTTGAGACCTACAATCGTCATGCCAACGGTCATTTGGATCGCTCGCACATTTCTACATATTTCGCAGAAAATTCAATTTTATTGAAAATCAACTGAACTATAGCCCACAAATTCAGAGCCAGAAAAATCGAAAATCTGCAATTGTGCTCCGATTTCGATGGTTGATACCTCTTTCAATAGGTGTTCAGAACTACAATCGTCATGCCAACAATCATTTGAATCGCTCGCACATTTCTACATTCTACACATTTCGCAGAAAATTCAATTTTATTGAAAATCAACTGAACTATAGCCCACAAATTCAGTGCCAGAAAAATCGAAAATCTGTAATTGTGCTCCGATTTCGATGGTTGATACCTCTTTCAATAGGTGTTGAGACCTACAATCGTCATGCCAACGGTCATTTGGATCGCTCGCACATTTCTACATGTTTCGCAGAAAATTCAATTTTATTGAAAATCAACTGAACTATAGCCCACAAATTCAGAGCCAGAAAGATCGAAAAACTGCAATTGTGCCCCGATTTCGATGGTTGATACCTCTTTCAATAGGTGTCGAGAACTACAATCGTCGTGCCAACAATCATTTGGATCGCTCGCACATTTCTACACATTTCGCAGAAAATTCAATTTTATTGAAAATCAACTGAAGTATAGCCCACAAATTCAGAGCCAGAAAAATCGAAAATCTGCAATTGTGCTCCGATTTCGATGGTTGATACCTCTTTCAATAGGTGTTGAGACCTACAATCGTCATGCCAACGGTCATTTGGATCGCTCGCACATTTCTACATATTTCGCAGAAAATTCAATTTTATTGAAAATCAACTGAACTATAGCCCACAAATTCAGAGCCAGAAAAATCGAAAATCTGCAATTATGCTCCGATTTCGATGGTTGATACCTCTTTCAATAAGTGTTGAGACCTACAATCGTCATGCCAACGGTCATTTGAATCGCTCGCATATTTCTACATGTTTCGCAGAAAATTCAATTTTATTGAAAATCAACTGAATTATAGGCCACAAATTCAGAGCCAGAAAAATCGAAAATCTGCAATTGTGCACCGATTTCGATGGTTGATACCTCTTTCAATAGGTGTTGAGACCTTCAATCGTCATGCCAACAATCATTTGGATCGCTCGCACATTTCTACATTCTACACATTTCGCAGAAAATTCAATTTTATTGAAAATCATCTGAACTATAGCCCACAAATTCAGAGCCAGAAAAATCGAAAATCTGCAATTGTGCTCCGATTTCGATGGTTGATACCTCTTTCAATAGGTGTTGAGAATTACAATCGTCATGACAACGGTCATTTGGATCGCTGGCACATTTCTACACATTTCGCAGAAAATTCAATTTTATTGAAAATCAACTGAACTATAGCCCACAAATTCAGAGCCAGAAAAATCGAAAATCTGCAATTGTGCTCCGATTTCGATGGTTGATACCTCTTTCAATAGGTGTTGAGAACTACAATCGTCATGCCAACGGTCATTTGGATCGCTCCCACATTTCTACACATTTCGCAGAAAATTCAATTTTATTGAAAATCAACTGAACTATAGCCCACAAATTCAGAGCCAGAAAAGTTGAAAATCTGCAATTGTGCTCCGATTTCGATGGTTGATACCACTTTCAATAGGTGTTGAGACATACAATCGTCATGCCAACAATCATTTGGATCGCTCGCACATTTCTACACATTTCGCAGAAAATTCAATTTTATTGAAAATCAACTGAACTATAGCCCACAAATTCAGAGCCAGAAAAATCGAAAATCTGCAATTGTGCTCCGATTTCGATGGTTGACACCTATTTCAATAGGTGTTGAGAACTACAATCGTCATGCCAACAATCATTTGGATCGCTCGCACATTTCTACAAATTTCGCAGAAAATTCAATTTTATTGAAAATCAACTGAACTATAGCCCACAAATTCAGAGCCAGAAAAGTCGAAAATCTGCAATTGTGCTCCGATTTCGATGGTTGATACCTCTTTCAATAGGTGTTGAGACCTACAATCGTCATGCCAACGGTCATTTGGATCGCTCGCACATTTCTACATGTTTCGCAGAAAATTCAATTTTATTGAAAATCAACTGAACTATGTGGGCTATAACAAATTCAGAGCCAGAAAAATCGAAAATCTGCAATTGTGCTTCGATTTCGATGGTTGATAATATGTAACATGGTAATAGCAATTAATATCAATTAGCTCCAGTTTTATTTTTTATTTAAAATTCGATGAGTGGTTTTTTGAATTCAGGTTAATTTGCAAACGAGTTTTCCGTTCAAAATTAATTTTAATCAATATTAATCAACATTTTTGAAATGTATCCAAATTTAATTTAAAATTGAGCAAATGATTGAAATAGTTTTTGGCAAAAAGTGGAAATTTTTGTCCTAGCGCGAATTTATGGCGTTAAATTGTTAGCGAAGTCTACCACACTACAAAAAGTCAATAAACTGATTTGTTGCCGCGCGTACACTTATTTTAACAAAACGTTTCTCTCCCTGATTTTATTTTAAATTTTACTTTCACACCGTTACTGATTTAATACTGTCAGCGCCCATATATCATGCAGTTAGTACGCTTTAAAGTAATCAATGAGAGGTGGTTGGTGGTTATATGATTCAATCACATGACCTCATGCCAAAAAATGTTTAATCAAAATTTTCGCATACTTTTATATTCATGCAATTTCTACCAAACAAAAAAATACGTTAAGCCCATTTAGTACGCGATATCTCTTGCCTGTTGGCGCATAATTTAAATTAAATCGGTTTTTATTTCGTATTATTATTAAGATTTACTTCCAAATTATTGTCTTAAAATTTTTGGTTTTAACAAAAGTTCACACATAACATTAAATATTTTTTTTTTTTTTTTGGGAACTATCACAACATACATATTCCATATGAGCTGCAAAATTTATCTATTTTATTTCACTATTGTCTTTTTTGTTAAAAGTGATAATAGACGCACACGGTAATAAGAAAAGAAAATTAAGAAATTTGGGTTGATTTTTTTAGTTTTGGTTTTATAACGGGTAATTTCGTAATAGTGGATAGATATGTATAGTTTCGGTACTAAACCGTATATATGGTTGGTGGATATCATAAAATTAGGCAAATTGACATGTGTCGTCAAACAAAGGTATATATACACAGATAATAATGTCTAACAACATAAAATTTACATAGAATTAGTACCTGGAATTTTTAATTAGTTTTAGAATTCTCAAAGGCGTATTTCATATCAAGGCAAAATACACCCCTTTTTTGTGCTTTAGTAATATTTTTGGTAGATTATTATCTCCTATGTCTCAACTAGCAACCGACTGAACAAAATAGATGCTAGATGATTATGGTTTGCATACATTATTATTACTTGTGTATGTTCGCTTGTACATATATTAGGCGTAGACACAGTAACTTAATAATAATCGTAAAACGTAAGAAAATTCGCACATAAAATTAACACAAACAAAAAAATTTCGGTGTCGTCAAACTGTCGGCATATTATTATTGTTGTTAAGGTTGTTTTGGTAACGGTAATTTAAGGTACACACATAGATGACTAACCAAGTGATGATATAGGCGTTTAAACAAGGATACAAAAAAAAAAAAAAATGTGTCATATATAAGAGATAATAGAATTCCGAGAAAACAAAGAAAGCAAAACAAAAAATTTTTACTTACTATGTGGTGGTGTTAATGTTAGTGCTGATACGGATGGCATGTGCGGAAAATTGAGCGGACTATTCGGATGATGATGGCCTAATCCGCTTCCCGGCCCATTGCCCGGCTCATTACCATGCCCAAAATGATGCGGCAAACCCATACTAGCCGTTGTAAAATCCTTAAATTCTTTAAAATCTTTGAACTCTTTACTTAAACCGGTTAAATGTTCAATGCCATGGCCACCATGTAATAAATTATGATGCGCAAGCTGTGGCAAATCTAATTGATCGATAAATGGACTTTCACGATGTTCCATCGGGTCACGTCCATCATCGTGTGCCTCCAATTTTAAATTATTCACCGAATGTTGCAGTAAATTTGCTGAATGATTATTTAAATTTAATGGTTGCTGATTGGATTGATTTGGTGTTGATGTTATTAGTGGCGGTGATAATTGTATATTGCCATGATTTTTATTTGAACTACTACTACTACTCGAATGATGATGATGATGATGTTGTTGGTGATGATGATGTTGTGGCAGGATTTGTGGTGGCGGCGGTGGTATATGGTGGCCATGTAAAATACCACCACTACTACTGCTACTACTATTTGGTGGTAATATGGTAGGTAAATGTGGTCGATGTAATGATGATGACGTTGATCTATTCAAGTGTCGAATATCTTTTAATGATAACACTATTCGACTATTAATATTACTATTATTATTATTATTACTACTACTAATATTGCTTGGATTGTCCCTTGAACTATTAAAATTTAGTTTATCATTTTCACTACTAATGTTACTATTATTATTATTATTTATATTTAGATTACCACTATTGTTCTTATTACTTTTCATACATAAATTTTCGGGCCCTTCAATCGAATTTTGCGACTCATCCATGTCGTCATCGTCATCACCACCATCAATAATATCATCCTCCACATCATCGTCTTCATCCATATTATCATCGTCGTCCTCATCAACATTATCATTATTATTATTATTGTTATCATCATTATCACGATCGGTATTATTGTTATTATTATTATTATCGTCGTTACCGTTATCATCAAACCCCGGCTCATCGTCGGGCGCTTCCGTTTTCATGAGCTTTAAATTTTTCTCAACTTTTTTTAACTTTTTTAAATTATCTGATAGGGTTTTCATAATTTTATCGGTTTTATCTAGATTTTCACTGTTATTATTATCACTATTGATATTATTATTACTACTACTAATATTACAAATACTATTACTACTACTATTATTTGATAGTGGCTGTTGTGGTATTGGTGTACTCGGTTTCGACGTTAAATCTTGTGGTGCACATTCACCTGAACGGCGACGCGGTCTCGCCTGTTTCCGTCGCGGCATCGGTGACGTACAAATATCGGGATTCGATAAATTATTATTACTATTTATACTCGTATGGCCGACGGTCGTATCCACAAATACCGGTGGTAATGTTGGTAATAATAATTTTGTTGCCTGAATACTATTATAATTTGGTTCAAGATTTGTTTGTTCGTCTATTAAGCTATTAAAATCGTCTGGTGATGCAGCCGGCGTCGGTGTATTACCCGCCACCGGATGATCAACTAAACCGCGCACCTGTAACGATTCACCAGCCTGTATTAATGTTTGTAAACGTTCTTGCGGTACACTTATTTCACCGCGATACATAAAATCAACAATCGCTTGTACAACCCAACCGCGAAAATCTTTTAACACAATCACAGGATGTTTGCATGGTGTTTCACTAAAAACGCGCTGAAAAAATGGTGAACACGCGGACAGGACTACTTTATGGGCACGTATACTTAAATCGGCACACACTAGCGTTACATCAACAAGAGTTTTTGTTTGAAGAAGGGCATCAAATGCACGTAATATATGATTCTGATGATTATTCCATCTTAAGCTGTAGTGCTCTTGATTTGCCATAATTTGGCTGGATCTCAGCGGGGAGGGACTATAATTTATTATTTGTATTAATTCCTTTTTTCTTTGCGGGCAATATTATTATTTTGTTTTAACTATTAATTTATAGAATTAATTACCATTTTAAGTTTTTTTTTTTTATTATTATTGTGGTGGTGGTTTCTCGTTATTTTCTGCTCCGGTTACAAAAGTCTGCAAATAAATTAAAGCAAAAAAAAAATGTTTTATAATTACAATTGTTTGTTGTATATATGGAAGTATTTTAAATTAAAAAAAAAAAATTTACTTAAGGACAGAATTTTATTAAGTTGAATGATTATTGGAAAATTGTTCCAACTGAATTTCAAGTTATTGGGGTTTTGTTTTGATTCATGACTTGCTTATATTGTGACGGCTACAAATTTGTGTGTATGTTAAAGATGACTTGGATTTTTTTTTTGCTTTTGCTTTAAAGGATTTTTAAAATTTAATTTAATTGTAATTTGAGGATCTAGATGTTTCTTAATCGATTTATAGTTGAGTGATAAAATTTTATTTAATTTGTTAAAAAATTCAACCCCATATAATTTAAAGGCAATCGCACACAAATTGTGAGATACCGACGCATTTGTATATCTAATTCCAGTTTAAATTTTATTGTATTGATTACGTAGAATTCGTAAGTTCGCAAAAAATTTTAATTTTGCTAAAGTCAAATTTCAAAAGATTTCAGTACGAATTTTATCGACCAACAACACATAAGTCTCACGTTTTAGCCTAAGTAATTCAAAATATATGTTTATGTGTCTTGATAAAAATTGTGAGGTGGCTAATTACAGTTTAAGGAGTATTTTTAAGAGATTAAAGAAATAATTGGCCAAGAAGAATTAAAAATTATTTTCCTAACTCGTTAACAACTTCGGAATAAATGAGTTGCAAATTTTGTTTGGCACAGGCTACAAACCGATAAAGAACGTTACACTGATATTCACTCAGAATATTAAAATTCAATGTATTTGGTGGCAGACATAACACCGTTTGCTATTTGCGAAACCGTTTGAATCAAACGTGAAAAAAAATGTAAATTTAACTCGTTCTGCAAACGATCGCAGTTAAAAAAAAATCTTGTAAACTTTTTACGTATTAAATTCGTCAAAAAAGTTCTAAAAACAAGAAACCCCACGAAATTTTTATTTATTTGGTGGGGTAAAAGGTATTTTGTTCTATAATTTTTTGAGAATATTAGGTAATCATTCTAATTAAGATTTCCAGGCACGTTTTATTTTTTTTTCTCAAAAGGGTTAAAGTTCTAGAGAACACAGTCAAATATATCCAAATTGTAACGTATTTACATCAACAGGTAGTATCTAGTCTGTATAACGTAAAATATTATGGCGTCGGCCATTTTCACACTAATCACACAAATTTCGCACTAAATCACAAACCGGTACTTCCTAATTGTGTAAAATTACCTTTTCGGTCGTAAAATAATTTCCAAAATAATTATTTTGTAATCCAGACAGAATTCACTAAATTATTATTAAATTCACTTTATATTCACCGATTCACTATGTATTTTCACTTAATCCTTTTTTTTTTTGCACATATGGTTATTAATTAACCCGTTTCTTATAATTTCACCAAATAGAATAACACACTTTTATATTTTTTTATAGAATATTTAAATTAAAAAAAAAAAAAAAAAAAAATTAACAAAAAATTAATAAATTGCACATCCACAATACACGGTAATATTTTATATAATAATTTAATATTCACATCAATACATAATATATATCGTCCAAATTAACGGTTAGATATATATTAAATTAATTAATTAACACTTTAACAGTCATGATTATATTTATTTATCCCATTTTCACCAACAAAACCAAAAACCAAAATTATTTATTCGCAAATCTAAAGTCCGAATTTCGCTTAGAAAATATTTTTTATTTTAATTTCACAAAAACTATAACATAAATTTATTTAATTAATTTCCTCAAATGTTTTTTTTTTCTTTAAGTAAAAATTTCTAAGAAAAATAATAAATAAAAAATAAATCTATCATAACGCGTTGACTGTCTTAATACGACTGAGAAATAAGAATATCAAAATATAAGATTTTTTTTTTTTCACAAATATGAATTAAAAAGAAATAAAATAAGACACAAGAAAAGAAAACAAAACAACATATACAACACAACAACAACAAAAATCACATAAATAAAAATTACAAAAAAAAAAAAAAATCGGGGAAGAGGTAAACAAAACAAAAAATATATTTCACTAACGTAACACACATTATATGTGTTGTGTGTATGATCCTTTCTCTTTCGTTTCATACAACACAAAAAAACAAAAAAAAAATAAAAAATAAAACAACACACATATAAATATAAATTATCCTTTTTTATTTCGATTCCCGAAACCCGCTCCAACCGACACAATAAATGTCCACCCATTCCCCGCCAAGCCAAAAAACACACATCTCTCGCTTAGGTGATATATTTCTTAATTTTCCACATATAGGACAAACACATATAAAATAATATATATGTGTGTGCGTCAGAAAAGGATAAATAATTTATCAAAGAAACAAACCATCCCTACTACTCTTTTTTTTTACGGTTATGTGTATCCTAACGAGTAAAAAAAAAAAAATAGATCACACATATATGAGTAAAAAAAAACACAAAACAATTGATAATTATATTATTTCAAAATATATTGCTGTCTCACTCATAAAGGATACCAATTTTTACAATCATATATAGTACGCATTTAGGGGAAATAATTCAAGATTTTGTTTTAAGAAAATAAATACTCGTTGTCGTCTTCGGTCGTAATCAAAGGCGTAATATACGCGAGTAATACACGGACTCACTTAATTGTCGTATTAATGATGTAAAAATATAAAAACAGATACATTATCCTTTTTTGTTGTTTTCGGGTTTTCCCACCATTTTTTTTTTTTTGGAGTATTTTTCCTTTTAACCACGTGCAATAATTATATTTTGAGATTAAAGTGAGACGACTATATGTATACAAGATGTGTGTATTTTTTTGTTTGATTTTAAGGATATAAATTTATTATTTAGTTTCATAAGTAAAAAAAAAAAAAAGGATTGGAGTATTAGTGAATGCTAATTAATTAGTATTTCGTTTAACTTATACATATACATATTTATGGAGTGAAAATTGTAAAAGAAAATCACTCAAATTATATTTTATCGATAATATGTAAAAATAATAATTTCCCGAGTAGGTAGGTATAAGAAAAAAGCCAGACTGTAAAACTTTTTATTTTATTTTAAAAGTCTCATCCGTGTTGTGTTTTTCCCTTATTTAAAGTTTTCCGTTGTTATAAAAAAAATGAAATAAAATTTCCTCATTCCGTGATAAATAAAATGATAAAAAAAAAAATTGAAATATGTGGAAATGAAAAATAAACATACATGCACAAAAAAAATTTTTTTTTTTATTTAACTTTCTGGGTTTTCTTTGCATGGCAAACGGAAAATCCCATTCCTTGCGAATTTGCGATCCTTAGACAAAAAAAAAAACAAAAAACAAATAAAAGGATAAATTATTATTATTATTAACAAGAGATATAGAAGATGATGATGTTGTAGACATAAGAAATTGTAAAAATTATGATTATGAAAATGTATACGAGGAAAATTGAAAAATGCAAGAAGGCATACACACATACCGCATAGAAATAAATAAACCGGAAAATATTATTCCCATATACACATGCAGCAAATAAATGTGATAAATGATTTGGATCTTGAGATTTTTGTTGTTGTTTCGAGTACCAACATTTTTGTTAGTGTTTTCATATTTAGCTCCCCCTCGCTCGTTCGCTTGGTTTAATATATGAATGCAAATGTTTGTGTGTGATTTACCGGATTTTTTGCAGCTAGTCATATGTTTTTTTGGCTAATTGCAATGTATATGTACAACATATACTGATATACAAATGATATTCCGGTTTATATCGTTTTGTCAACATGTTGAGTGTCGTTGGCAATATGTGAATATGGTTTTGAGGATTTTAAATAGCGGAATGAGGGACTTTCCTTATATCGATTTTAGTTCATTTGTCCCCACGCTTGGGCAGCGCTGACTACTTTTTTTTTTTGTTACATGCAAAAACAAGTAAAATCATGTTTACAAATACAAGTTTCTTGTCTAAATTAGTGGTTGTCCCCCTACTTTTTTTTATGATTAATAAAGATGAGTATATGTTCCGATTAATAATAAATATGTATCAAATTTGAAAATTAATTTAGTCGAAATTAATATTATACTCATTTTGGCCATATAAAACTACATACGAAATATTTTAGCCGCCAGTCAGCTAGCGTTGGAATTTTATTTGGGAAAGTCACTAATTGTTTGGATGATGATCTTCAAATTTTATTTCAACGGTAGTTGGGGTTAATAAATTTCTTGAAAACAATTTTGCGGTTTAATTCAAATAGAACGTCAAAATGTAATTTGTCATACTATTTTTTTCTATTGGCACGATATTTTGGAACTGGTTTTGTGTTATTCTACCTCATTCTGTAATTTCAAAAGGGCTAATTAAAAAAATGTAATAATGATTGATAATCACTTTCACGAAGCTTACAATGTTACAATTATTATCACAATGTTCTCGATCACACATTTTCAAATCATTAGTCCGACGAGAGAAATTCATAGAAATCAAATTTCGCCTTTTTCGTAGTATATATGAGATAGAATTGAAAATATTCAGTTTTGAAAAAAAAATCGTTGTGCGGCAGAGTGCTTTTTTGTGTCGTAAAGAGTTAACTTTATAGTAAGTGAAAACGATGAGTATTTGGTGGCAATAAATCGCAACTCCATATGGGATTATGAGACTAGAAGGAAAGACTCAATTGGTATATTGCGATAAGAGACATTCATATTGTTGCATAATACCACATTTAGGCTACTACCCATGCCACACTGCGATATAATAAATCGGATTTAGTAAATTTTTCGAGTTTAGCCGTAGTGTGTCAACGCTAATTTTTGCTAATCGCGTTCTGTTTCATAGAGTACCTGAACCAGTTTAGCTAAATCGAATTTATTAAACCGCAGTCGGGCAATGCTATAAGTTGGACTGCTATTGATGACTGCTGCGCAGTTTTTTTAAAGCAGATATTTTAAAATTTAAATTCGCTTTTTTGTACTTAATTTTATTTTATTTTGATTTAATTTTACAATTAAATGTTCCTTTTCTAGAACTTTCGATTTGTTCATGTTTTTTTTTGCCATTTTAGGTGACAACCCTACTGGGAAACGGAAAGAAAGCCTGCAGTTGGCCTCATGAGTTCCTATTAAGCATTACAATTTGGTACGATTTGTTAAGTAAAGTTGGTTGCGACAATAAAATATTACAAAACTCTACCATCGAAAAGATTTGGCAATAAAATATCTAAACAAATTGTTATCATTTTTTGAAAAATATAGATAATCTGGTTTCACTCTGTCTTTGGCTAAAGCCAACGAGATTACGTTAAAATTAAATAATGACCAAATATTTTAATTAAGGGAATTTGGAAAATTTAGAATAAATTTGTGAGACATTCTTGTTAAATTCAGAAAGTGTTTTGAACTAATTCAGTGTATGACTCTAAGGCCAATTCATCGAGGACACCGTCTATTGATACACAGAACACCGCCATATCTCTGTGAGTATTTAATAATGCCAATCCCTTTAGATGCTCCTCCCAGAGATTGTGTTTCGTGGGCGCCTGAGCGCCCTGTAACCCTCCAATTGGAGAGATTGCCCAGGTTAAGAGTACTTCTACCATAAAAGTTTGACAAATATTTTGTGCTTATAGATAATACCGTTCAAGATCTAGCTGACCGTCTTTTAAACATTTTAATTCAGTTCGCTTAGTTAAACTAATTTTGACATAATTTGGGTAAAAGATCTATACAGATTTATCAAAAAAACTTGGCTACTATTATGCCGCTTTGTTTAATTTTCTTTTAAGTGACGAATCAAATAAAGATCACATGTATTATACCTATAACAGGTATTGATTATTTTCGTCGATTTATTAATGAAGCTTATGAGGAACGGGTTTTAACCCCCCGCAACTCCCATCACTGGTTGTTTTGGTTTTATAAATGTTTGCGCCGTATATTGATACATAACACATATTATCTATCAAAAGGCGGCCGATACAATTATTGCACACAAGCGGCCGTGTACTTAGGCGCAGGCCTGAGTAGATTCATAAAAAAATTCAGTTTTTTATTAAACATTTATTTAGGTTAAGCAATTAAAGTAAATCAATTGATTTTTGCCTGGAAATTATTGAAAGTATTGTCTATGTGTGTGAGAAAGTTGGCCAATTATTTTGACAGCAATAAAAAAAAAAATAAAAAAAAGGATTTCAGTGTATAAAGATATGTCTAGGGTTGTTTTGGTGTGCCGAACTGATTAATGAATGCAATATTTTAAAACGGCGGATAATGCGAGTACGAAACGTATTGGGATGAAAGTCGGAAAAAGTGGTGGAGTTTGAGCATCATTCGATTTTTTTTTCATCGTGGTGTATAATTTTGAACCGGTATCGATAACGAGATTTAGGTCCGAATTTATAGTCGTAATATTGCTGTTATTTTAGGAATGAATGAGTTGACCCAAATTGCAAAGCAGTCATTTGTGCGCCCAAAGGAAATCGCGAGAACCTCGGACACATTATTTTTTGACACGCTTTCAAAGCAGCCAGCTGATTTTGGAAAAATGCAACTTGGATAGTTACAATTATTAAAGAAATATTGTACAAACAAAGATAAAAATATTCTTTTAAATTGTCTTTGATGGGGAATGTATCCCTTGTTGAATTAAATCTAGCGAATAATCGATGTTGAAGTAAGGCATCGAAAAAGCTCATTATTTGGCCATTATTCAACTGGTCCACAAAATTATTTGGTACGTAGTTGGTCGGATCGTGAAATTTGATGAAGGGTTTAGGACCAAAGGGGCTCTAACAAGGAGGCGTTCATTAAATTTGTTAACAATGGGAATGCATCTCCAATCATAAAACAAGGAAAACCTTTTGGTGACTGAATCAGAGACTAAAACAATTTGGTTTTGTTTTTTTGACATTTCAAATGTGGTGTATCATACAAACGAGACATTTTTATAAAAGAACGTAATTATTAAAAATGGACTCAATAAGGAAAAAATTGACAAATTCGGAAATTGAAATTTTATTCTTCTCTAAATAACCAAAAAAAAATTTAATAAACATCAACAAAGTAAACCTCATAGAAACAATATTGCCAGTCATACAAAAAACTGCTATTAAACTGTAATAACGAGAGGCTAAATTTTTATTTAGCAACGTTCATACAATCGACGAAAAGTAAAATCCTTGAGTAGTGATTAAACATTACTCTCGCATTTTTTTTTTCATTTAGCAATGTTCATACAATCGGCCCTGAATAGTTTTTGAGAGGTCTCTAAAGCAGAGGAAAGAAGTTTAAGCTTAAAAAAACAGCTTAAAACAGAATTTTGGTATATCATTTAAACAAGTTTCTTATGAGGAAAATTATGCGGACCAAAATATCACTGCTCTTTGGCAAACGAAATTGCCTGATATTTGTGATGGCCACAAAACAAGCGACACTGCTGATTAGGACGAGACGACTTAGAGACCAAATAGAACACTAACTCTGAAAGGAGAGGAGTGTGCTGCAGGAAAACTGGCCAAAGACCGATACTAACGGTCGTCCTGATCGTTTTTGGCTATGGTAGTTTGTTAAGCCTTTGATTATTGGAAACCTTGTGGCCGTCATATTACATATTCCATGATTATTAACCTCACTAAACCAGCAAATGGCATGGGGAAACAGGAAAACATTGTTATTTTTGGAAAATGCATCTTCACATACAGATGCAGAATTTTCAAAAATCAAACTTGCTACTTTTTACACTATCTGCCGTGGGCACTTTTCGAAACACACTTAATACACACATTTTTTAAAAAAAACTTGTTAAATATTTCGCAACATTTCAAAAGGTTTAAAAAACTACTCGATCGATTTCAGCTTGTTAGGCCATCATCAGACAGTAGATACTCCTGATGATGGCCTAACAAGTCGAAATCGATCGAGTGATTTTTTAAACCTTTTGAAATTTTGCGAAATATTTAACTAGTGTTTTTTAAAAAATTTAAAAAATGTTTGGAAAAAAATGTGTGAATCAAACTTGAATTGTTTACCTCCAAATTAAACTTTGAAAGTACAACCATTCATTATAACGAAGTTATTGCTACCTGTAAAAAATTCACTTTCGGAAATTTAAGATGCAACAATTGCTGTTAGAGATGGAAGTTGGCGAGTCAGCAACCAATTTGGCAATGAAAATTTCAATTTTGAATGGAATTAATTTCCTTAAAATGGCTCGAGATGAAATTCGTAACGAAACTATAGCGAAATATTTCAACAATTGCGGATTTCAGAATCAGAAATGATTTAGCTACCGATAAATCTGAAATGCTTTCTACAATAAAAATTCAAAATTTAATCATACCTGCCTATTATGGGTTCGCTATTTGCAGCGCCGTTGGTTTAGTGTAAATATTGTAAATATTGTCGATCATTTCGGTGTTTGTTCTTTGTACAAATTTATCTATTTTGCTTTGTTTTTATCATCGAATAATAAATGCATGAAAAAATAAGATTTTTAAACTTCTCTGGGAAGTTCAATTTTAGGTTAGGAATTTGAAACTAGGTGATGAGATGTCCTTTGTTTAATTTTATTTTTTACCATAACAAACCAGATATTAAGAGTTTTATACCTAAAACTGCTGATATATGCTGGCCATCATATGTTTGCGCTTCGTTGCATTTCCGATGGAATAACGGTATTATAATATTACATATCGGTGGTGTTTTTGTTGAAAGGTGGGGGTGGTTTCTTGGTTGTTGAAATGGTTCAGCATAGTGTAATGTGAAATTTGTTGATGGGCAGGATTGGGTTGAAATGGCTGATGTAAGTGTTTTTAAGTTTGAGTTTCAATGGGAGTTCGGTGGTTTTGTGTGGGTGTTGAGTTGTTCGTGAGGATTGGGTTTGAAGTTAAGAGATGATAATTTTTATATAAAATCTGTTCCAAAGTTCTGGATGATTATGTGTTGTGTAATTTAAATTAGTTTGTATTAAATATTTTAAAAGTCTAAAATTGAAATTGCAATTAAAATTAAAATTATAAACGTTTAAATGATTTGTAAAATGTATCCTCCCGGAACATTTGGCAGGCTTTTATATTAAGAGAAATCAATCTCTTTTTTTAAATAATTCAGACATTATGATGAAATGAATATTCCTTAATTTTTCCCAACTTATCTAAATGTTTAAAACATTTAATTAGTAGTCTATCAAGAGTAAGTTCACCCTTTGAATACTCCTTCTTTTACTCCTTTTTACTCTCGCCTTAAAATGGTCGATCAAAAGTTTTTTTACGAATCCGTCCTGATTGCTTCACAAATTTGATGGAAACGATTTTAAACTGAATAACTTCGTTCTTAAAATTTGAATAATCTGCGATTTTGTAAATCACTTGAATTGTTGAAGTTTAAAATGCTTAAAAACTACTAGCTTCTGGCGCTATTAGAGATGAATCATTATCACCTCTGTTAGTTATAGAACAGTGTTCGCAAATAGTTAATTATTGGCGTGCCAATAAAATTATTTCTTTAAACAATTGCCTGTTTTGCGTGCCACCTAATTTCGTAAAATAATTTGTAATATTAAGGGCCAGTCAAAATTTTATTTTTGTCTTTCAACGTAAATTTTTACATGAAGAGACGATAAGATACATTTTATTATTTCGGAATTGGCTCCAATATCTTAACCTCAGATAATTTTTTTTGGCCGTGCGGTTCCTAATTATTTTTATAATATTCGTCTGTAAAAATAGAAACTCACAACGATTTGGCGAAGGAAAATCTGTTAGTTCAGGTACATATTGTCAGCTGGCACGCTAAATTCTGTTAGACGTTAATTGACATTGTAAAATAAATGGCTAAGTAAGTTGCACTATATGAAGTATTACGATTCTGAATTTTAGGTCTTCAAAGTTCCAAATCTCCTTGAGCCGGTTGCGGTCTCCGTTATGCCCTTCGATCCAGATTTGATCCAACGCATCAATTTTATTGGATTACTAGTGTGCCGATTCACAAACCTGTGTATTATCATCGTTACAACCAGTGGTTGTAAGCAATCAGTGTTAGGTATTAACCGGATGCGGTCCAACGCATCAATTTATTTGGATTAATTAGAATAATCTACCAACGGTGTTTTCCAACCAGTGCACAAGTGAATCACCAACCTTAGTATTCACAGCCAGCCGCAGCCAGAAAATCATTAACCGACGGTGATTTAAATAATCAACAAACTGGTACTAAGTCAGATAAGATGTTTTTTGTTCCATATCCCATTTTAGTCAATAAGTTAATTTTATTTGATTGCGTCATAATTTATTTATTACGTTATCCGTAAGTGACATTAAAACCAGTCGATTAATTAATCGTGTGCACGCATGCATAACATTACTCCGCACCAAGTACAGTGAAATCTATCCAGTCGGTTATTTAATCGCATTTACATGTACATATTTCGTTCCGATCTTACCAAGTACAGTGAAAACCAGTCGAGCATTTAATCGCATCACAGGTACATATTTTGTTCCGTCACTACCAAATGCAGTAAATTCCAGTCTGCCAATTTCCAGTCATTTAATCATACGCATATTTTATCGTGTTCATACTTATTATTTGTGGATGTATAAATCGCCAATTATTTATACATTTGCTGGTCCATCAAGTCTTGATCAGGGGCAGTACCGGGTGTGATACAGCGCATCCTCGTTATTTTGATCCTATAGATCATACAATTTTTGATAGAATAATATATTAAATTACAGTCATACAAAAAAAGTACATCGACAAATGTATGTTTTCCATTTGGTGCTGGAGGAGGAAAAAATTGTTTGGGTTAGTGTATGGAAAACCAAAATTGACAAATCTAGTTTTTGATTTATGCTATCGACCATAATATCATTAGTACGAGTAGTGTTCCAAAATACATCACAACATCGGACCATGTTTCAATATAAAATATCTGATCCCAGCTCAACCTTAAGGCTGAAAAAATTCCTCAGGCCATGAAATGCTAGGTTTTTTATTAGGAAATATTTATAATATCTACAACATATTTCAGATATCAAATTAAATATGCTTGTCCCATTTGATGCTGGAGACTGAGTAGAAAGTCTGAATTGGCACAGTATGTAAAAATAAATTTGGCAAATATAATTTTTCATTTGATATCGTTGGAAGTGTTCCGCAATATTTCTAATATTTCTTGAATTTAGCCAAGATTTAAATAAGAAATCCGACCCCAGATGATGTGGCCGGAGGAATTCTCGATAAAGAATTCTTAAAGAATCACAAGTACATCTCAAATCTCTAAAACATTTTTATTAAAATCAATCCACAGAAGCGCTACCTAATTCCATTTTGACCTGGAGACGTAGTAAACTGCTTCGATTGGTTGTTCATGTAGTAAAAAAAAACATTTGGTGAAGCAATTTTTTGATTAAATCTACCAACCATAATGACAATGACATTAATGTGTTCCGCAACATTCCGCAAGGAAATTCGTCAGAACGTGAATAATTCAATGCTATAGTAGGAACCACTTATAGACTCAGCTGAATAACTTAGATATAAAATTTCACTAAACTCTATTGACAAACTTGCGTGTTCCATGTGGTGCTGGAACTATAGAAAAGGTCTGGATTGGTTATGTATTGAAAAAATAAATTTCTCTTTGGCAAATCTAATATTTTTTGGTTTATGGTTTAAATGTATTTATGAACCAAAATATAATTAGCAGTGTCCCAGAATATTTGTTGAATTCTGATCATGTTTTATTTAAAAAAAATACCGAGCGAGTTCACCCTCAACTCGCAAAAGATTTATGTGAAAACATTTTTGTATAAATATCTATTGAATCATTTCAAGCCATTTCGATAAGGCTCAGAAACCCCTCCATAAAGACGGATGTTGTTCGCTCAGTATTTAAACTAAGTTACATTTTTGGTTCAAAAAGTCAGTAAGTTATAATTCTTTATTGAATTTGGAGGACGAACCTTACTGACATTAATTGAGCATGAACAAAGTACAGTTCTGTTAAGTTAATCACCTAAACCTTTAAAAGCGCTACAGACGATCCGACTTATAAGTCCGACTTATACCATCCGATTTTGACAATATTTTTTTGTTTTTTGTCACACAAACGAATTCACACGATTGAATTATGTTTATTTTTCCTTTGTTGTTCTCGCTCAGAAATTTTACACACGGCTAAAGAAAATATCGTCCGGCAACAAGCAACACTACACACCATCCGATTTAGTTGGATGGTCGGACGGTTGGATGGAATTTCCATCCGACACATCCAACTTAATTTTGTCGGACCGACATGAATACACACGATCCGAGTTTACATCCAACCCAACCAAATCGGTCCGACCGTCCGACCAAATCGGATCGTATATAGCGCTTTTTGTAGTAGTAAATGGTCACGGCAAACTCACTGAACAAAGCAAAATCAGGTTACACGTACGTTAAATATCGTTACAGTGCTCGTTCAAAATTCTCAAATAAACATCGAACTCGTAGTGTAATAACTCATTTACCGCCCTTGTGACGTAAATAACTATTACACTACACAAGCATAATTTGTGGTCCTTTTACTCGTATGTAATTTTTATTTTCAAAAACACTTGCTGCTGCGGCCATATATAGCAGATATTTTCACAACAAAATAAATTAAAGTAGGCGGTTTTTTAAAATCTTTTTTTGTATTCGGCTCACGATGTTTTTCAAATGCCGGATGATGTTGTATATTGCATGTGTATGCGTAGGTTTTGCATTCATTTTACGTTTTATTTATTTTTTTGAAGTGAAACTTCTTTAGTACCGGGGTGATTTTTAAAATCGATGAAACAAAACAAAAATTACCAGCAAAAAATGAAGAAGCGATATGAAACGAAAAAAGCGACAGTATTTCTTTTATTTTTGAAGTGAAATTTTTTTAGGCAGGGTATGATTCGAAAAAAACAAAAGAATATTGAAACGAAATTGAATGAATTTGCAAGCAATACAAAAACAACATCTACGAACAGTCGAATCAATGCCTCCTAGATTTGAGGTATTGATTGCAATTTACAATTATATTATATAAAACGGTGGGAAGTTGCTCGGGGGATGCAAGCCGATAGGCTCCGTAACTTGCAGCTTTCCGCAAGTGCTCGTGTTACCTCCTCGTGGTGGCTGCTGGTAACTAGATTGCTGATTTTTTCGGCTTCTAGGCCAAAACACGGCGCTAAAGGAGTCAACCTTAAACAAATCACTGGGCTGGGTTAAGGTGTTATTCGTACCGTGCCGATAACCGGCCAGGTTGAGGGCCCAGTCTAAAAACTAGCTCAGTCGCAAACGGTGGATCCGGATACCTGGCGCCCTCCGGATTAAGTAGCCTTGTCTGTGTATTGCGGATCTCTGCACAGATGGACACTCTTTTCTCCGCTACTCGTGGGGCCAAATATAGGAGACCAAGGAACAAAACAAACAAAAGAGTCCGGTTCTCTTACAAAACCGGAAAAGGTAGAGAAGGAGACTCGGGTCTTTAGGCCTATCTCTAAACCTGCCAATAAACAACGGGACAAAAGCTTAGATGAGGCTGGTCCCTCCACTCGGGCCACCAGGCCTGAGCAAAGAATTATAATTCGGAACCAAAGCACCAATGAAGCGGGTTCCTCAAAACCAACATATAATACTAGGAGAAAGGCATGGAGGGCCCTGGAGAAGATAAATAATATCCCTCCAGAAGACAGGTCGGAGAAAGACAAAGCTACGCTTGTGTGGGCGAAAAAAGTCACCGAACAGATGTCGGAAGGTCCTTCAGCTGGCTTAAAGATTAAAAGGAACAGATCTCAGGAGGAAAGTCCAAAGATCGCAAAACGAACTAAGCTCCATGCTACCGAAATGAGGCCTTTTAACGAGGTACTCAAGGATCAGCTGGTTGTGGCAGTTGTTGACCAGTCCCAGGAGGATGGCAGTATCACGCCCGCCAATTGGAGAAAGGTGGAAAGGGCCTTAACCACCATTTACTTGGATATCCTTGCAGAAAACCCAGGACCTGCTCCGACTTGTCGGGATGCGGGTTGGCACAGGAACCAGGTGAAACTGACTGCATGTGTGGATCAGAGATCTCTTCTGCTCTACAAGAAGGCAGTGGAAAGACTAGGCGAGGTATGGCCCGGAGCCAGCCTTGCTGTTAAAGCTAGAGAAGAAATCCCCTGTAGGCCAAGAGCCAGGGTGTGGATTCCTTCGGAGCCTAGCGATCCAAAGGTGATACTCCAGTTGTTGCAGGTTGGCAACCCAGATTTGCCAACGCACAACTGGAAAGTTGCTAAGCTCGAGGAGCCACGGGCCGACTACAGGTCGGCCGTCATAATCCTAAACAGAGAGTCACTGACTGCGCTGGAAAAAACAAATGGTATGGTAAGCTATGGTTTCAGTGCAGTCACACTCAAAATCTACAAGAAGGATGCGGACAAGCCGGAGGCTCCGGAATCTGAGGAAGCTGCAGGAAGCTCATCTGGGCTCCTTCAAGAGGGGAACAGCCTGGTGGAAACCATGTCTACGGATACGGAGATAACAATGTCCTTGGAGTCATTAAGAGGAATCTCAGAGGACTTCACATCATCAGGGGAGGACTCTGGTGATACAGTGGTAGGGAAGGAAGTCTAAGAATGGTGACGTTCTTGCAGATTAATCTACACCACTCAAAGGCAGCATCAGCTGCTCTACTTTTAAAAATTGGAAAGGAAGGGACGGATATTGTCTTGATCCAAGAACCTTGGGTCGCTGGTGACCGGGTACTTGGACTCAAGACACCCTGTTATAGATTAATGCACACGGAACAAGAAGGTAGGGTTCGGTCGTGCATTCTCGTTAAAAATAATATAAATTGTTTTCTGCTATCAAATTTCAGCAATGAAGATGTGGCAGCGGTCAGCATTGAGGTCAATAAACGAAGCCTCTGGCTAATATCAGCCTACCTAGCCTATGATGCAGTGAACATTCCACCAGTCATTCTGGGTGAGGCAATTTTGGAGGCTCAGAAGCGTAAGGTTGGAGTCATCCTGGGGAGTGATGTAAATTCTCATCACACAATCTGGGGAAGTACGGACACAAATGAACGAGGTGAGTTACTCCTTGATTACATTCTAAGTACTAACCTTCATATATGTAACATAGGCAATAAGCCGACTTTTATAAATAGAAATAGACAGGAGGTATTGGATATTACACTTGTCTCAAACTTTTTGACGACCAAACTATTAAATTGGAAAGTTTCGGAAGACCACTCTTTTTCTGATCACTGTTATCTTCAATTTGAAATGAGCTTGGTCTTTCCGAACAGCCCTCTCTACAGGAACAGGAGGAAAACCGACTGGGATATTTTCAGAACTATTCTGGGGAATTCACTACCAGTGCAGGTGCCTGAACCTCCAAAAACTACGGTAGAACTCGATGGATTAGTGGACGAACTGTCCAGCGCTTTTAATGAAGCGGTTTTAGGCTCTTGCCCTCTTAGCAGGCCTAGGGGCAAATCTCGGCCACCTTGGTGGTCAAAGGAGATTCAACAAATACGTCAACGGTGCAAGAGACTCTTCAAAACAGCAAGGAAAACAAAAGCCGCTGTAGACTGGGACTCCTATAAGGAAGTCTTCAAAATTTACAAATATCAGCTAAGAAGCGCAAAGAACAGATCTTGGAGACTATACTGTGGTAAAATTCAGGAGTCTTCAGAGATGTCCAGGCTTCGCAAAGTACTATCTACTAGTCCATCCATCCCAAGCTTCCTTCAAAGGCCGGATGGAGCATGGACCACAAATAGTATGGAATCGCTGGAACTACTATTGGAGACTCACTTTCCTGGTTGTTCCGAATCTGCACCTACTTTATCAGTAGGTAAAAGGGCAAGCAGCCTCGTAGGTCAAATTATTAGCAGAAGAAAGATTCTGTGGGCTATAAGCAGTTTTAAACCATACAAGTCGCCAGGGCCTGATGGTATTATCCCTGCGGATATACAAAAAACTACGGATCTAACCATTCCCTGGTTAGAGGTAATTTTTAGAGGCAGCCTAGAACTATGTCACATTCCCAGTAAATGGACGGAAGTGAAGGTTGTCTTCATACCTAAGGCGGGAAAACGCTCACATTGCAGTCCCAAAGACCTTAGACCAATCAGCTTGTCTTCTTTCCTGTTTAAAATACTGGAAAGACAAATAGAAGCTCATATTAGAGGCACGATTGTGCCGGAAAAGCTGTCCAAATCTCAACATGCTTATTGCAAGGGGAGATCTGTAGAAACTGCTCTTCATTCTCTCACATATTTTATTGAAAAATCTTTCGAATATGGAGACTACGCGATGGTAACCTTTTTGGACATTGAGGGAGCCTTTAACAACTTGCTAACAGGGGCTATAACTCGGGCACTTTCGAATCTAGGAGTGGAGGATTCTCTTAAGGACTGGATAGATCAGATGCTAAGAGGCAGAATCATAAATGCCAGTCTGGGGAAATCCTCCGCCCGAAGATTTGCAAGCAGAGGCACGCCGCAGGGTGGCGTACTGTCCCCCCTTCTCTGGAACTTGGTCATAAATGATCTGTTGCTGAGGCTGGAGGATACTGGCTTCAAGGTGGTTGCCTATGCGGATGATGTCGCTATTGGCGTTCGGGGAAAATATCCCGGGACACTTAGCGAGCTTATTCAAAATGCTCTGGGCATTCTTTCATTATGGACCAATGGTTGTGGGCTAAATGTGAACCCACAGAAAACCGAATTGGTTCTCTTCTCTAGGAAATATAAAATTCCTCATGTCGATCCTCCTACTTTAAATGGTTTCAACTTGGCTTTTACAGGTGAAGCAAAGTTCTTGGGTCTCGTCTTAGACAGTAAATTAAACTGGAAACCGAATATTACAGAAAGGGTAAAGAAAGCTACGGTAGCGCTATACTCCTGCAAAAATGCAATTGGGAAAGGTTGGGGGCTGGATCCCCACATGGTCCTTTGGCTATACACAGCAGTAGTTAGACCCATTCTTCTGTATGGGGTAACAGTTTGGTGGCCTGCTCTGGACAAAACTGTCAACCTAAAGTTGTTGACAAAAGTTCAGAGAACAATCTCTCTGTGGATCAGTGGTGCAATGAGGAGCACATCCACTCAGGCACTGGAGACTCTGCTATTTTTAACTCCTCTAGATATCATGGGAAAACAGTGGGCAGCTAGCACTGCCATACGACTGAAATCCACCTTAATGTGGACCTGCAATAACACAGGGCACTCATTTATACTTTGTAACAAAGGGCTTCCCAAGACCACCGACTATACTGTCCCGTCACTATCTTTTGATAGAAAGTTCCGGACTATTATACCATCTAGAGAGGACTGGATGAGGGATACAGTTTTGGAACCAGGAGTTTTGAACTTCTTCACTGATGGTTCAAAACGGGATAGAGGAGTCGGGGCTGGGGTGTTCTGCGAGGAACTCATGTTAAACCTCTCCTTTCGTCTCCCTGACTACTGCAGCATTTTTCAAGCTGAGGTAACTGCGATAAAGGAAGTCGCGGACTGGTTGAGGTATAATGTAATATCGACTAGTGATATTCGCATATATACGGACAGTCAGGCAGCCATTAAAGCGCTTCAATCACACCTTCTCACGTCGAAAGTAGTCCAGAGCTGTCTCTCATCTCTTAACGAGATGACAGATCAGTTCAACATCCATATTATATGGGTGCCAGGACATTTCGTTAGTACGGGGAACATGAAAGCCGATGAACTGGCTCGACGTGGTACAACGGACCACATTTCAAACAGCAAAAAGGATATTGAAATTCCTCTTGCGATATGTAAACTGCTGCTTCAGGAGGAAGCCAGTAAGTTGACGAATGACAGATGGTCAAATAGTACCTCATGCGTAATAACTCGGCAAATCTGGCCAAAGTTGAACTTGGCGAGATCCAAACAGCTGATCTCACTTCAGCGGAGTCAGATCAGTGTGGTTGTTGGAGTGATTACGGGGCACTGTCTCATAGGCAGACATGCAAGGAGACTTGGTTTCTTCTCACATGACTACTGCCGTAGTTGCGAGGACGAAGAGGAGGAAGAGACAGTACTTCATCTTCTTTGCACCTGTCCTCGTCTGGCACGAAACAGACTGAATTTTCTAGGGGCACACCTTTTCAACGACCTGGCGGAGCTCAGCGAGAAGGACGTCAGGAGTATCCAGCGCTTCATAGCAAGCTCAAAGTGGTTTCAATGAGTTGGAGGAAAAAATTTTAATTTGTGGTATGGCTACGGACCTTTTTGTGTCTATGCCTGGTCCTGGTGGACCGCCACCCAAACCTAACCTAACCTATATAAAACAAGTATAAAAATTGTGTTTGTAAATAATTTGCTTATATGTATACAAATATCTCAAACTTAATGTTTTGTAATAACTTAACTTAACTTATTGTAATAACTTATTGTAAATTTACAATGAATAGAGAAGTGAAGTTTATAAAATTTAAATTTGTATAGATATTTAAAGGATCATACAATGAGAGTTGGCAAATTAAGATTAAATTCGGGCGACTAAATTCCTTGTTCCAGTTAAGAAGAGTAGAATATTTTCCAAATGAAGAGACAATGGACAAAGGAAACACTAAACAGCAATTTGGGATGTTGTCTGCAGTTTCTTGTGCTATATAAAGTGTTGCACTATAACTATAGTGTTGAGCTATAACTCAAAATAAGAAGCTGTATGCTTATCTTTTATTTTTAATTTTTATCATGTTAAACCACCTCATCTTACACAGTCTGTTATGAATGAGCTCCTGCTCAAAATAGATTGTGTAAGTATGGGGTTGGTCTCTAACCAAAATTTATGTAAATAAACAAATAAATAAATAAATAAAATAAATAAATCAATTTAATACTTTTATACTAAATACAAAATGTATTTCTTTTTCTCAGGCAATTCAAAAATGAAACAATTGGTTTATGCTAGCTACAAAATGAGACATGGAAATTATGCTCTGCAATAGTTCCAAATGACATGAGAAAATTGCACCTATGCTAGAGACCTGCACGGGCTCGGGCTTACACGTCGGGCCCGACCCGATATTCGGGTCGGGTCGGGTATCAAGAATTATATTCGAGTTCGGGTTCGGGTCGGGTTCGGGCCATACCCTTGGGTCGGGACTCGGGCCTAATTATTTCCGTATTCGCTTTGTTAAATTCCTAAAAATTTTAATTTGATTTACGTAAATCGAATATGATTTTTAGGAAATAAATTCATTCACACATCAAACGAATTAAATCCAAAACTTGACACAAATTATATTCTTTGTAATTAACATCCGAAAGGCAAGATTGAAAACCACGAAGGAAAATTCAAATATTTATCCAACGAAAAAGAATTTTATTTTTAAAATGTTCTTTCAGACGCGTAGGAAATGGAAATAAAATTCAGTTCGGGTCGGGCCGGGTTCGGGTAACAATGTCAAATAATCAATCGGGCTCGGGCTCGGGTAAACATGTAAAATGACACATCGGGCTCGGGCCGGGTTCGGGTAATAATATAAAACGACAGATCGAGCTCGGGTCGGGTCGGGCCGTTTGTACTTCGGGTCGGGTCGGGTCGGGTATAAATGAAATATTTTGGCCCGTGCAGGTCTCTAACCTATGCATCAATCGCTGGTTGCATTATTTTAGGTAAATTATTTAGTATTCTGAATTTCTCTTGAAGAAAATGTTTGTCTTAAACAAAATTCAGCTTCGTATTTACTATTTATGCTTTATTTTGAGTTTAGTGACAAAAACGATGTAATCAGATTGTATTAGTTTGACAAATATTATGAAAACAATAACAGTTGTACATTAACCGTAATTTAAAACGAGTTTAGCTAAATCGGATTTAATAAATCGCAGTCCGTCAAGAGTATTACAGAGATTGAGAAAAATAACTAGATAATGTAGAATGTGTAATTATCTAATTTGGATATATCTACTCTGACTTAGTATAATACTCTTATAACACTATAAGGATCAATTGAATATTTCTTCAATTCTTGCTGCGGAAAAGCTAAACATTTTACTGTATATTATGCCAGCCGGAGCATTGAACGATAAATTGTAGTAATTACAAATTTACAGCTTAAAAAGTTTCACTTCTGTCGCGCGTAGAGGCTACACACATTGTTTTTTTTGTTCTTATCGATATTCACACATACCAGCAATATTTTTTGTTCGGCATTCTTGTTTCCGTAACCCGATTTCTATACAATTTTTTACTTACTCCTGCCGCTAAAGATGTTTTCACATCAAAAACTTTATCCCTGCACCAAACGAAACTTCGCCGATTATGCACCAATTCTAATGAAATTTGATATCTGACTTAACTAAAATATTTGACGATAAAAGAATTAGTTGCGGCATATTCAAATGAGTGTATTTCCATTATGTGTAATGGTCCTAATAGTAGCTTCCTGAAGAGGCATAACCGCAAAACGTTCGTCATGTTGTATGTGCTTCGCACTACTTAGACCATTAATAAAACGTTACATGAATTATCAAATATAACAACTATACCTCTGATTTGAACTTCCGATGTGTTAAATGAAAACATTTGATTTCTTCTTCAATAAAGTTAAACGCTGCCATTCCACAGCCACTTGAGGCTTCATATAAAAATATGATTTATTTAAAGTTTACTACATTTCAGAACACACTAAATACAAGTTTTCTTATCGGAATTCGCACATACAATTCTATACTCATTAGCTTCCAGCTGCATAATTTATCATACTCGCGCGCGCAAAAAAAAAAATAAATTCCGCAAAACAGTTATATTCCATGACTGTGCTAACCGTAAAGATTCATCCAAATGTAAATAAAAAAAAAATTAATGTTTACATTTGAAATTCATTAAAACCAAATACATTTTAATTATATTCCAATTAAAAAATATGTTACTCGTCGTCGTATTTTTTTTTACCATTTTTTCGGTTTTTTTTTCTCAGAATTGTTCTCTAAAGTTGACTTAAGTTTATTTTACTCGTATTTAAAAAAAAAATGTATTATCGTACACTATATTATAATGAATGAATGAAAGTCTATGTCTATATATGAAATAAAGTAACGATGTGATAAAAAGCGGAAGGAATGAATTTATATGTTATTGTACTTACATACATTATGTTAAATGTTTTTTTTTAAACTACGTACTTACATACATAAAAACAAAATTTGTGGTCAGAACACCTCGTTTGTATCTTAGCTACACAATTAATGGTTTGGGTATGTAGAGCAGCAAATTGTTACAGCTTCCTACATATAGTATATTATGTAACCCACTGTACCTACTTTTATTTCCTTAAATACATTTTTTTTTGTAAATATTGCGCATACTATAGACGAAGAACCAAAGGCAAGGGGATTGAAACATCCCACATAATTGACACCCTTCTGAATATGTCTGTATTTTTTTATATTTTTGAATGCTTAATGAAATTGACACAAATGTAACGTTACATATCCATATGTGTATATGATTTTATTCCTATTTTTTGTGTGTTCAGCTTTTTGTTTTGGATAAGTATAAAAGAACTTTTTCTACTGCTGCTTCTTGCTGATGATAATTAAAAAAAAAATTCTCGACGATGATGATGAAGATGGTTTAGTAAAATGAATGACTTGAAAATATTTCTCATCGCTATATATTAATTTGCCTCTCATACAAACATATCTACATAATTCGTGTATGTTGGTACATACCAACATACATCGTACTGAGTTTTAAAATACAAAAAAAAATTATTATTCAAATATATGAGGGTAGTTTTCGGGATCTGGGTGTGAGTGGTCTAAAAACAAAAAAAAAAATTAACATACAAGGGAGGCAAAATAGCAAGAAACAAAAAAAATGTTGTATGTACATTTTTTTTATGGAGTATGTATGTGCTTCTGCTTTCTTTTAAAGCAAAGTTATGAAGCAAGTACTTTTAATCAAATGTGTGTATGTGTGGGATGCTTGATCCAGCGGGATGAGATGCTAAGGAGGGAAATTTTGAGATTTTTGCTTTCCATTTAAATTTTTTTTATTTTATTTAGCTAGAATTTATGTATATTCAACTAACTAAAATTTATATTAGTGTATATTCGAGTCAATTTGAATTTGTGTATGTATATGTGCTAAATACATATAGGGATGAAATAAATTGAAGGTTCTCGGACAGTAGCGTGGATATTGGATTTCGGAATGTGAGCGGATCTGTAGAAATGTAAAACTGTTGAACTAATTTTTTTTGTGGTAATTATCCCACATGTAAAAAAAATGCCCTTCCAACTGGGGCACTTCAATTCACCACCATAGAGCTAGGAAAACAGCATTCGAATTCCTCGGGAGCAATGAGAAAAACCGTATCGCTCCCGCCTGCCTCTTTTGGCACCCCTATTCAGTCTGAAACTTGGTGATACCTATGCAACGTGGATAGCCGATTTGCGAGAAGCTGCGCAGCCAAATATAATTTCAAGTGTAGCTGTAATCAATCATGTTACTATAATGCGATACGGGACATGATTGTTTTATAAATATACAATACACGAACCGGTACGAACCGCAATTTTTCAGAAAGGCAACCCGACCTTGAAAGAAAATATTGCTGTTGCTCAAGCATATAAAAGTACTCAGGCAGCAATCGGTATTCTTAAAAATGAAAACGGGAGTGTTCAACAGGAGGTAAACCAGGTACACCGGTATCAACGTGGTTGGCGAAATCGAAGGAGGTTAACTTCTAGAAAAGGTAAAAGAGATTTTTCAAATTCGGAATTAAAATCTTATCTTGGAAGTGGTATTCACCATAATCGTCGTTAGTGCCGATTTTTAAAAGCACAATGCCGATGCTTGTATAAGATAGAGGTCATATAGCGGTCATTTGCAAAGCGGGTGGCTCGAATGATAACAGGAAATTGCAAGGTCAACAACAGGAGCGATCCATCGAAAATGTGTATGGGCTACGGGATCAAATTGTCAAAAATCAGAAGCCGATAGCAAATATAACAGATGCTGAGGTGATGAACATAGAAAGTATTACATCGATAGTAGAAAACCAGGAGATTGTAAGTTCAACTAAGTTTTTAGTAGATACGGGTGCCACCATTTCCATGGTAGGTAACGCCGGATATAAGCAGCTTGGTTGTCATGAAATAGAACCAGCATCAACAATTCTGAAGGCGTATGGTGATAAAAAATATCAGTGAAAGGCCGAATCGAAGTTGATGTGAAGCTAAATAAAATTTACATCAAATTACCATTGCCAGTAGTGCCAGTGTGATGAGTATAAATTGGTTCCATGCTTTTGGTTTCCGCATTGTGACATCTGTTAATGTGGACCAATTGTTCAATGTACTCAGGAGAAGGTTCGTACCTTGTTTGAGAAATATAGAGATATTTTTAAGCCTGGTTTGGGTCATTGTAATAAATTCAAGGCTACTTTGGTACTAAAACCGGTAAATAACGCTCGAGCATGCAAACCATGACAAATTCCGTTTGAACAGCGAGATCAAGTGAAAAGTGTGATAGAACGATTGGTATTAATTGGTGTATTGAAAGCTACACAATTTATTACATGTGCCTCATCTAACGTCGTCGTGCCAAAATCTGATAAGTCAATTAGGATTTGTGGTGATTTTAATGTCACGGTAAATCGGTTTCTAGCAGTAGAGCAGTATCCTATCCCAAAGGTGGAAGAGCTATTTCATCGATTGCAGGGAAGAAGAAAATTTTCAAATATTGATTTAAGAGAGGCCTACTTGCAATTGGAACTCGACGACGAGTCAAAACCGCTGGTAACTGTTACAACGCCATTCGGTTTATGCATACCAGTACCTACGTCTTCCATTTATAGTATAGCAAGTGCGCCTGCCATTTTTCAAAAATCTATTGAACAATTGACGGCAGACATGAATAGAGTGACTTCCTATTTGGATGACATCATCGTTACGGGTCAGACAGATGAGGAACACTTTAAAAATTTGGAGGAAATCTTTAAACGATTGGCAGAACTGAATCTTCGCTGTAATGGAGATAAGTTTCAATTTTTCCAGGAGCACGTCGAATATTTGGGCAATATTCTAGACGAAAAGAGCACAGAGGCTCATAACAAAACAATTTCCGAGATGCCCCGGCCAGAAGATTTAAAAGAACGTCTCGCATTTTGGGGTAAGATTAATTATTATAACCGTTTTATCTCAAATGTTGCTCACTTTTCAGCTCCGTTGAATGATCTGAGATGAGAAGTAGTTAATTTTGAGTGGTCGAAAAGCGTGAAGGGTCTTTCAATATGTTGAAGAAAAGTATATTCGAGGTTTGTATCTAAAACCTTAAATGTTCATCAGAAACGTTACAGCCAAATAGAAAAGGAAGTTTTAGTTATCATTTTTGGGTGCGATATAAGTTTCGGCAATATTTGAATGGAAGGGAATTGGAGTTGGTGACGGGTCATAGGCCGTTAGTGGCCTTGTTTCATCCGGATAAGGCACTGCCAGTCACAACTTCAACCCGATTGCAAAGATGGGCGATGCATACCTAATGGGATTTAGGTACACAATTCGTTATAAACCAACAGAGCAACATGCCAACGCGGACGCCTTATCAAGATTACCAATGGGTCAGGATGAACAATTCGACACAGAGGAGCATGTATTACGCGTGGGCAAGATATACGAAGAACAATTGTCAATATTTCCTGTAGATTGTCAACAAATCCGCAATAAAGTTTGTTCAGCAGGATTGGCCGAATAACGTCGAATACGAACTTAGACTATATGCTGTAAGGGAGGATGTCATTTCGATCTACAAAGAGGTGCTATTGTTGCAGACCGATCACACTAGACTCCTAGAATCATAGTGCCCTCCAAAATCCAGGAAGAAGTGCTGATCATGTTACATAAGCGCCATTTTGGCATGGTTCGAATGAAGTAACTCGCTCGTAGCTATTGTTGGTGGCCAGACATGGATCGGAAGATTGAATCAAAAGTTAAAGGTTGTAATCCCTGCCAAGAGGTCGCTTCAAGTCCCGCGAAATAATTTTATAGCTGGCCCACAGCGACTAAGCCATGGGAGAGGATGCACCTGGATTTCGCCGGTCCATTTCTCGATGCAATGTAGCTTATATGCATCGACAGTTTCGCGAGGTATTCGTTCGTTGTAAAAATGGCTGACATTACAACAACGTCAACGATTCGAGCGCTTAAAGCTCTATTTGCCATTGAAGGCTTACCTGACACCATGGTAAGTGATAACGTATCATCGTTTACAACACAAGAATTCGTAATTTCCTACCAAAGTAGAGTAATTGAACATCTTACTACGGCTCCATTCCATCCCGCATCAAATGGGGAGGCAGAGAGGTTTGTAAGAACACATGAAGAGTGGAGAAACGACCGAGGAGACACTTTTTAGATTTCTGAGTACGTATCGTTTTTCACCCGGACGGAATAACAAATCTCCTAGTGAGCTGCTTCATGGACGACAACCGAAAACAAATTTACCTCTCTTGTTTCCGAACAAGACGAACGCAAATTCCAACAGCATTTCGAAGTTTGCGATCGAGCAGCCAGTACTCGTAATAAATTTATCGAGAGGTCCACGATGGATTAAGGGAGAAGTCAAGGAGGTGCAAGAACGGATGATGTATATTATTAAAATTGATTATGGAAGGGTCCGCCGACATCAGAACCAGATGAAAACGAGCCAACTGTAATCCGAACAGTACGGTCAAGCAGATCTTTTACTTAAGGCCATTAGTGAATGTAAATACCGATGTCAACGGTTCCATCAATAATTCCATACCCACTGAACCTAGTCCAAAATCTATCTTGAAACCAGCTGCGCTAGTTCCAGTTACACAAGACGTCATAAGGAAATCAGCAAGAGTTCGGAAGCCGCTGGTTAGGATGATTTTTTAGAGGTGGAGGAAATGTTGTAGTTGCATTCAGTTCGGCAAACGAAACATCGCCCAACGAGGCTTTTTTACATGAGACATTTTGCACACAAAATCAAAGGACGAAAACTCAATTACAGCGTTTTGTTACATTTGGTGCTCTTTTGTAAACGAAGGTCTGGAACAAAACGCCTTTAGCAGTTATACAATACAATATTAATCGATTTTTTCCGAGTATAAAATGTATACTGAAATATTTGGATCCACAAATTGTCAATCTATTGCGCTTTAACTACACAGCAAGTTATAGTTAATTATATTTAAAATCCATCGATATTTCAATTTCACTTTACTTTATGGTTACCTCTGTCGATTACGTAACCCTCTGTTTCGGCTTGTTGATTATACATCAATCGTATTTTGAGTTTCAGTTGCTGAGTTTTGAGGCTTGATTGTGTAAGGATTCAACGAGAACTCAAAATGGCTTACATATTCAGATAAAATTCGTCTCGAAACTCGTATATTACAAAAGCAAGCGTTTCGATTTCAGTTACTATTCGAGTTTCTCAAATTTTAACGTTATTCCGACTTTCAGGTTCTTCGGGATTTTCAGCATTTAATGTGCACAATACTCAAGGAGTTTTATTTAAGAGTTACCAGCCAATTGAGTCTCCTCGAACCATAGGGGCAGTAATTAAAATACTTTTACGAATTACACAATCGAGCTGAGTGATTTCGAATTATGTATCGTCATTTACGTATTTTCGAAATTTTGCGATGACGAATATTTTTGTTTGTTTTGAGATTTTAAGTTAATCCAAATTTTTTGATTAATATTCGAATTTTCTAAGAGTATGCAAGTTTTTCAAAGTTCCCGTGTTTTTTGATATTCCTCGAAATTTGTAAGGGGTTTGTAAGGGTGTTACCAATTAAGAATGCTATAAATTTGTAAATTTCTATTTTTTTATTTCAAAACTTCAGTATATCATAAAAACATTTCAAATTTAACAAAAAATATGTTATTGTTTGATGTAGCCACCTTTAGCGCGGATAATAGCATCGAGTGGTCTGATTGTATTTTGCCCCATTCTCGACGAAGAGCAATCCTTACGGCGTCGACCGTCTCATATTTTTTAGTTAATTCTTTGGCCTGCCGAATGGACCATATGGAAAAATCCATTGGGTTTAAGTCCGGGGAATATGGTGGCCATTGTTGTGAAGAAATGAAGCTGGTAACTTTTTCTTGTAAAAAACGTTGGGTTTCACGGGCTTTATGAGATGGTGCCGAGTCTTGTTGAAACGTCCAATGGTTTCTACCGAATTGCTTACTTGCCCAAGGTAACAAAGCATCGTTTAAAATCTATCACGGTATATTTGTTGATTTACCTTTACGTTCTGTTCAATGAAAACGAGCTGTTCAATGAAATTTGCTGGTCTAAATTGTTTTTTGATTTGCACTCTAACAAAATACGATCGTTTTGTTTGTTTACATATTGCTGAACGTAAAAATTATTTCATTAAAAATACCAAATGCTCAAGCTCGCCACCAACGTGCAAGTGTTTTAACTCCTTTGCTTTTGCTAGGCGAACTGCCTTTTGTGCAAAGTGTTAAATATTGCAGTTTTTGTATTTTGTAAGGCTTCAATCGTAGTTACTTTTTTAATATGCGCCCCATACTACGAGCAGACCCATTGCGATTTTTCGCCAATTGAACTGCGCTTTGCCATGGATTACGTTGAATTCTGGCTTTCACCTTTCGAACAATTTCTGGCGATGTTGCTGCTTTTGAGTGTCCACTTCTATGGCGTTTTGTGATGCTACCAGTTTCATTGTCACGTGCAATAGTGCGATACACAAACATTTTGTTCACGTGTAAATATCACAGCTCATTAATAATGGCTGGTTGCGATTTTCCAGCCAAATACAAAGCAATACCACTGTTGCGTTTGAATTCCATTTCGATAACTTTTTTTACTGCAACGTTAGGAAATAGGCAAGTTCAATCATACTTGGCCATATTCCAGACCTTTATCGAAAAATCATTTTATAATCCCATTTCCAACGCACATGTCGAATTTCATCATAATCGGTTGAGAAACAGCCAAGTTCCATCATACTTGGCCCATATTCCAGAAGTTTATCAAAAAATCTGTCAAATTTCTCTAAAATCCTTTAAGAAATAAGTCCTAATGGTCATACATATTGTTTGCTTAAGGTTCAATCTGAAATGTAGAAATTTCAATTTGAAGTGTAAAACTGTAGTGATATATATATACATACAAGTACTCACTTTTATATATATATATATATATATATATATATATATATATATATATATATATATATATATATATATATATATATATATATATATATCGATTGCTCAACTGCTCACTAAACCCTAATCCAACCCCAACTGAACCCCAGTTCAACCCGCGAACGGAACCCAACTCAAGTATAAATAAAAAATTGTTCAACTGTTCACAATATACTAATCCAACCCCAACCACACTCCTATACTCACCTTCGACTCAACCCGCAAATTGACCTCTAACTCAACCTTCAACTCAACCCCAAATTCAATGCTCAACTCAATATTAAAACCAGCATTTATAAAAAATTGGTAATTATTTATATAACCAGGTATTTTGGACCAATTAGTATGACAGGTACCCGATTCTCTTGACGTACAGGCTGCAAAAGCTTTTCAAATCTCCGCCTTGATCATAAAAACTGATTAGCGAAAAAAAATCGAAATCAGACCAGCCGTTCTCGAGATACCATTTGTACAGACATCCAGGCAGACGGACGGACATTTTTTTTTTGCTTTTTCAGACTCATGGACTTTCAAAACGTGAAGAAAAGTGGTTTTGGATGAGTATAACTACATATGTATGTACATGACGGATGTGAAGTTTTCAACAAAAAAACAAAATCAACAAAACATATATGTATACAAAATTTGTTGATTCAACAAAAAATTATATTAGTATTAGTGAAACACTCGGTAAAAGCAATTTAAAACCAAATTCTGACAAAAACCGGGAACAACTAATAATAATATATTAACTACTAATGTTTTTGACTTAAATAATTGAATTTTGACGTCAGCATATACGATCAAAATGTTTTCTGAAAATTGAAAATCTTTTTTTGAGATATGGGTGTCAGTGGTAAAGGGTACTTGGTAAGCCAAGGCCAAATCATCAAAATTACCGCTGGTTCGGCATAAAAATATATTCAAGGATATATGTATTTCATCTACATTGTACTACATGCAGCTTTCAAAGTCACTTTCAAAGTCAACAAAGTCCATACGATATACCGAAATATTTGAGGTTCACTGTATTGAAGATTGGCCAATTCACAGAGATGTTCCGCGGGTTCGACGTATAAGAAAAATTAGATATAGGTATCCTAAATAGACTACCTACAATCATATTCGAATACGATGAAACAGGACCTTTTGTTGTTGACCTCGAATGTTGATAATTTTCATATGATATATTGAAATTTTGAGGTTCACTGTATTGAAGATTGGCCAATTCACAGAGATGTTCCACGGGTCCGACGTATAAGAAAAATTAGATATACATAGGTATCCTAAATAGACTACCTACAATCATATTCGAATACGATGAAACAGGACCTTTTGTTGTTGACCTCGAATGTTGATAATTTTCATATGATATATTGAAATTTTGAGGTTCACTGTATTGAAGATTGGCCAATTCACAGAGATGTTCCGCGGGTCCGACGTATAAGAAAAATTAGATATAGGTATCCTAAATAGACTACCTACAATCATATTCGAATACGATGAAACAGGACCTTTTGTTGTTGACCTCGAATGTTGATAATTTTCATATGATATATTGAAATTTTGAGGTTCACTGTATTGAAGATTGGCCAATTCACAGAGATGTTCCACGGGTCCGACGTATAAGAAAAATTAGATATAGGTATCCTATATAGACTACCTACAATCATATTCGAATTTCGAATACGATGAAACAGGACCTTTTGTTGTTGACCTCGAATGTTGATAATTTTCATATGATATACAGTCGATTCCTCTTAATCGGGACACCGGTTAATCGGGACAGCCGCTTAATTGGGACAAATCCTAAAGAACGAAAACAAAACCAAGCAAATAACACAAATTTACTTCGCTTTTTCGGGACAATATTTCGTTTAATCGGGACAGTAATAGAAAAAAATTGACCAAAAAAGAACAAAAAATAATAAAAAATAAAAAAGAAGAGAAGAAGAAGAAAGTTATTTTCGGTTTGCTTATGGTTTTAGGTTATGTATTTTTTATTATGTATGTACATTGTACATAGTACATTATGTATGGATTCGAAAAGTTTTGTGATTTTTTTTTATATTTGTGCAATTTATGAAATAAAAATAAAACATCTTAAAAAACACTAATCCTGTAATTTTTGTGGAACTTCGGATAATTGGGCCAGCCGCTTAATCGGGACAAATTGTACTAGTCCCGATGTGTCCCGATTAAGCGGAATCGACTGTATTCATTTTATATGATCTTGTAATAAAAAACTAAAAAATTGTAGGGTGCCCTTTAAAATGGCTTTGCAGGGGCGACCAACTTTTATATGGTGTCCTATTCCTTCTTTCTGAGTATTTTACATGACAAGCTCCTGAGAGGACTCTCAGATAAATTGTCATACCATTTAAAATGATGTTACAAACTTTTCTTGTAATAGAAAAACTAAAAAATTGTAGGGTGCCCTTTAAAATGGCTTTGCAGGGGCGACCAACTTTTATATGGTATCCTATTCCTTCTTTCTGTGAATTCTACACGACAATCACCTAACAGGACGCTCAGTCATACAATTTAAAATGACATTACAAAATAAACCGACAAAAAAAAAATATTTTATTTTCCTGAAATGGATTTTTTTTTTTCAATTTGATATAAGATCTCGTGTTTTAATACAAAATTAGTTTTCTGTTTTTCAAAATCGAAAATTACTTGTGTATTATTTAGCGGTGTTTACTTTGCGTTTGCAGTGTGCAGCTAAATTATTGTGATTTATATTCTTTGACAAGTGACAACTTTTGTGAATTTATTTGATTTAGTTATAGAGCATTTTTCATACCGGCATTCAAAACGGACATTCTTTTTTGCGGAATATATTTTTTGAATTTTTTATAAATTTTGCTTATAAACAACTACGACCTTTGCTTTCTTACGGACATTCTAAATTTATTAGTTTTAGTTTTTTGAATTTGTTTTGTACAAATTTTTTATGTAATTAGTTAATATTTAATCCTATTGTTTAAGTTTTTGGAATTGGTTATTTTAAATAAATATTTTTAAGATTTTATTTCGTAATTGTAATATTCATTTTTAGTTTCACTAATTGAAATTTATTTTGCTAGTCTCAGCGATTATAAATTAGCGAATTGCTTTTTTATTTTTTTAGATAGTACTTGGTTTATGGAACTTAGTTCCCAGTTTTTTAATTTTGAATATTTCTCCTTAGTTTGTAATAATTGTTTAATAATTGTCACATTTATAATGGAGAAAGAAATTAAGCATTATAATTATAAAAAAAATCGAAGCACAATAAATGCTGAAGCCGTATTGAGTGCCTTAAAAATTTTAAACGAAAATCCCAAAAATTTTGTAATGTCAAGATTGGTTACACCGGGAATGAAAAATCTGTGTAAAATAATGCACATTAACCCCAATCGACAAAATATATGTAAATTATATTATGTATGGCAAAACTATAAACAACTCAACGTAAATCAGGTTTCTTACCAAAATGAAAAGAACTTAACAGATGAATTTTGTACCCAATTTCCGATTCAAAATTCAAATGGCTTTCCAGATAATATTCCGGTGACCGAGATTAATTTTAATGAGTTATCGAATGATAATCATAATTATCATTCTGACGGAATTGTCTTTGAATTCATTGATCATCAAAAATCAAGCCAGTTACACAGTATTTCTGATATTGGTAATGAAACAATACCTTTAGTTTCAAACTTTTCTGAAAAATCCATAAGTTTGGGATGGCGACTTAAATTTTGCATTATGTTTAACGAGGTACTTGAAGTATTAAGCAAAGATGAAGTAAGAGAACTAATTCATCGATGTCTAGCAGAACAGAAAAATCCATGTGTTGTTACTTTTCAAACTATTCACAAGCTTTCCAAAATTCATGAAAAAATAGTAGTATACGGATCATGCAAAGATAATTTACACCAACAAAAATATAAAATTGAAATATTCAAAACGAAAGAAATGCGGGTCTATACACAAGGTAATGAAGAAGAATTTATTCACTCTAGTGAAAAAGTTTTTAGGCAATATCGTGGCTTACGACGAGAAAAAATTAAGCTCATTTCCGAAAATCAAAACGCTCACAATACGTATTTGGATTTGGTTAGTGCAACCGACTTAAATTTATACAAAGAAGGGAATACTCAGGATATGACCACACCTCAAGTCTTAAGAAAAATAAAATCGGAGTTTTATAAGAAAGACGATCTAGTTCGGGATTACGACTTGGTTGATGTATATTTTCAATGTTGCATGCAACCTCAAAATAACCGTTACATATATTCGGTAACCGAACCGTTACAAATAGTTTTGATAAGAGAACAACAAATAGCCCTTTTAAAACAGGACGAAATTAAAGCTATTCATTTCGACGCGACAGGTGGAATTGTTAGAATTCCGACATGCCACAATCAACATATTTATAAGAGGATTCTTTATTATGCATGTGTCATCAAAGTGAGCGGTAATATAATTCCCATTGCAGAATTTATTTCGTGTCAACATGACGCTTGGACAATAACCAAATTCTTGCTAGACGTAAAAAAAGAATTAGAAGGTACGGCGAAACAAAAAAAAGGCCATTACTTTGTCGTTGATTGGTCATGGGCTCTTATTAATGCAATAACTAACATATTTAACTCTATGAATGTGTCTGAATATCTTCAGGCAAGTTTTAATTGGTTGGAAAATCATGAGCCTTTAAAAAAAACGTTTGTACCAGTTTTTATTTGTTGTTCTCATTTTGTGAACATTATCACGGTACAAATAAAAAAAAAAATACCAAATATTGATAGACAACATCGAAATCTCATATTAGATTTTTTTTGTGCAATGCTTTCTGCTAACAATATGTACTGTGTGGATGAGTTGTTCCGACAGTTTTGTTATGTGATGTGCTCACCAAAAATCACAAAAAGCAGTAAATTTGCATATCATAGTTTTACGCAAAAAATTGGGAAAATTTACTGTGACAATTATGCTAATTTTGAAAGCGATAAGTCCGAAAACATTGTAAATAGAAATATTAACTTGTGGCCGGAAGATACTGCAAACCCTTTCTTCGCTAAATATCAAGCTATATACCAGCAAGTCAAAACTGTAGTAGAAAAAGAACGCGGGAATAAGATTAACAAATTTTATTCTGATGGATTTGTTCAATTTGCAATAAAAAAATATTTTTCATACATTGTTTTCTGGGCAAATTTCTATTCAACAAAGTTTGGTGTGCCAGGTAACATTTCCAACGCTGTTGTAGAAAATTGGTTTCACGCTGTAAAGAACCACTATTTAAAAAATAAGCGCATGAAAATTGGACGAGTCGTTAATGTATTAAAATTCAGAAGCGAGCAAAAACTGAAATCTATAAAAATGCCAGAACCATTATTGTCAACCCCAAAAACAACAAAAAGGAAATACGTTCCTGATAATATGCTGAACGAAGAGCATTGGAATAAAAAACCGCGACTCTCAAATAGTTCACCAAAACACTTCGGTAGAAATGTACTTAACCGTTATAATAACAAACAATTATTTGAACCAGAAAAAGATCAACGTATTCCAAGTTTCAATGTTGAACAGATTCCTTTATTAAGAAATGGATTTTCCGCTGTTTACGGTGAAGAAACAATATCGGTGGTCAATACTTGCGGTTTTGATGCACTTACAGTCATTTTAGTATGCTTGGGCGTTGATAACGAATTAATTAAAAATAAATTTTGTGAAATAAAAAACGATTTTTTTAATTTCATATCAAAAATAATATCGACAAAAAAAATATCTGCTGAAACTTACGACATGCGTACCAATATGTTATTTGATATATTTAAAGATATTAAATGTATAAAAACATTCAACAACACCACTATTTTAGATGCTGAGTGTCAAATAACATATTTAATCAATAAAATGTTACCCCTGCCTATCACAGTTTATCAAAAGTGCGTTGAAGAAAACCTGGTTCGCATTAGAAATTCGCAGAATAGGTATTTACCCTTCGACATATTTACTGTGAATGAAAGTACTCTTCACAATATTGAAGGTTCATTATCGTTTGGAACGCTTACTTGCTCTGGTTGTGGATCAAATTTAACAGTTGATAAAATTATAACCAATTATGGCGTGGCCATAGCCGACGTCCAATCATTTAACAATGTTAACTATAATATTAAAATTAAAGAAATTCAACAAGAAATTAGATTGAATAACGAAATTTTTTGTTTAAAAGCAGTGATAAATTATAATCAAAATGTAAAACATTATACCGCTGTAATAAAACGTCCCAACAATAATTGGGAATTATTCGATGACCTAAAAAAATTTTCCATTCTAACAACTGACCAAATTTGCATCAATTCGGCAATTTTGTTTTACTGTAAAGTATAATCAAGTCATTTTTCGAATATGATTGTAGGTAGTCCATAAAGGATGCATATATCTAATTTTTCTTATACGTCGATGTCCTGTTTCATCGTATTCGAATATGATTGTAGGTAGTCTATATAGGATACCTATATCTAATTTTTCTTATACGTCGGACCCGTGGAACATCTCTGTGAATTGGCCAATCTTCAATACAGTGAACCTCAAAATTTCAATATATCATATGAAAATTATCAACATTCGAGGTCAACAACAAAAGGTCCTGTTTCAACGTATTCGCATATGATTGTAGGTAGTATATATAGGATACCTATATCTAATTTTTCTTATACGTCGGACCCGTGGAACATCTCTGTGAATTGGCCAATCTTCAATACAGTGAACCTCAAAATTTCAATATATCATATGAAAATTATCAACATTCGTGGTCAACAACAAAAGGTCCTGTTTCATCGTATTCGAATATGATTGTAGGTAGTCTATATAGGATACCTATATCTAATTTTTCTTATACGTCGGACCCGTGGAACATCTCTGTGAATTGGCCAATCTTCAATACAGTGAACCTCAAAATTTCAATATATCATATGAAAGTTATCAACATTCGTGGTCAACAACAAAAGGTCCTGTTTCATCGTATTCGAATATGATTGTAGGTAGTCTATTTAGGATACCTATATCTAATTTTTCTTATACGTCGGACCCGCGGAACATCTCTGTGAATTGGCCAATCTTCAATACAGTGAACCTCAAAATTTCATTATATCATATGAAAATTATCAACATTCGAGGTCAACAACAAAAGGTCCTGTTTCATCGTATTCGAATATGATTGTAGGTAGTCTATATAGGATGCCTATATCTAATTTTTCTTATACGTCGAACCCGCGGAACATCTCTGTGAATTGGCCAATCTTCAATACAGTGAACCTCAAAATTTCAATATATCATATGAAAATTATCAACATTCGAGGTCAACAACAAAAGGTCCTATTTCATCGTATTCGAATATGATTGTAGGTAGTCTATTTAGGATACCTATATCTAATTTTTCTTATACGTCGGACCCGTGGAACATCTCTGTGAATTGGCCAATCTTCAATACAGTGAACCTCAACATTTCAATATATCATATGAAAATTATCAACATTCGAGGTCAACAACAAAAGGTCATCGTATTCGAATGTGATTGTAGGTAGTTGGACCCGCGGAACATCTCTGTGAATATGTTTTGTTTAATATCTTATTAATTTCTAATTAAGTCACTTAATTTTCTACTAACTAAATATTTTAATTACTCATAACGTTTTACAATGTGGCAGATTTCTTTTCGGTATACACTTCTAGGCCGCAGCGGATAACGTTAAGATTGGTATATGTATGAAATTTGTAAAATACCAAATTTTTGATCTACTGTATTATTTCGCACCAATACATATTCATTTTTGTTTTTTGTCGAAAACTTCACACCCGTTGTACATGCCTATAAATAAAAGTTCACAAAATTCGCAAAAATTATACAATCAAAATAAGGGCCTAAGCCTCACGAGATTCAACTCAGTCGCAACGTAATCCCCAATGCAATCATCAAACCCCCAATCCAACTCCAACTCGATCACCAATTCAGCTTAACATCAACTCAATTAAATCCTCAACTCAACCCTAAACTCAATGCCCGATTTAATCCTCAAATAAACACGGTCCGGAAAACTGCATGCATACTTGAACTCAACCCAGAGCAACTCAAGCTAAATTATAACTGAAATTTAAACTCAACCACTACTGATTCAACCCCAACTCAACCCTCAATTTGGATCCAAACTTCGCTCTCAACTCAACCCCAAGCTCAACGCCCAACTCGATCCCTAAATCAGCATGGGCAACGTGAGTCGAGAAACACGTGGTATCGTTACGTGTTAAAACCACGTGGTTTTAGGTACATACGATCCTCCTGACGTCCAAGTTAATAAAAAAATTCAGTTCTCCGCCTGGACTATAGAAATAGATTAGCGAAAAAAGTGCAAATCGGTTAAGCCGTTCTCGAGCTATCGTGGGTATAGACATCCAAACATATGGACGGATATTATCTTTTGTTGCTTTTTCAGAATCAGAGACCGTCAAAACATCGAAACTAGTGGTTTTGGACAAACACAATTTTTGGTCATTTTTGGCAATATTTTGATCACTACGAACTAAAGTTAATTTATACATATATGTAGATCTAATAATCCGCCTTTTTTGTTGTCTTACGAATGTGATACACTTTGAATAAGTTTTGTGGTTTCTCTATAATTTTAGATACATATTTTTTGGCTACATCGTCATCATATCTTATTTATAATTTTTTTTTTGTGTACTTTAGAATTTTTTTGAACAACAAAACCTGCTACATACATTTTATGACATTAACGATTTTTTACCATCTCGCGCATTCCAATCTCGCCCGCCGTTTTGTATTTATTATAAGAACGAAGACACAAAAAAAAATTCATTTCGAAGGACTTTGTTGTGTTCCATTTTTCATAAGGATTTTCTCGAGAAGATCAAGAAAAGAATTTTTTTTTTATGTTGTGTATATGTGCGAGCAAAGTTTCATTCACAACATATTTGGAATTTGTTTTTTTTTGTATTTATTTTCAAGAGTGCAGTGCAACATCAACAACAAAAACACATAAACTGGGGTTGCGTTTATGAACTTTGTCTTCTTGTTTATTAGGATAAAAAAATTAAATATGTAAGGATATCGTCGTGTGTCTATATACATACTACATATACAATATGTTTATATGAGTACAAGTCTAATGATTTGGTATCCAAAATTAAACGAAAAATTTTTCTTGCAGAGTAGTTGGGATGGGTTGGGTGGGATATGTATGGAATTTTTTTTTTAGGGAAATTAATTTTAAGAAGAATGGGATACTTATCGTATAATATGTATGTGTGTTGTTTTCCGGCAGAACTGAGGGACAACCAAAAAAAAAAATCTTACATATACAGTCACGTACAAAATACTTTGTATGAAAACGAAGTGAACTAATCAATAAGTGAATGAATGTAATTTAAATTAATGTTACGTGTGTGTTATGTATGTAAGGCAAAAGCATTACCTAAATACAAAAAAAAAATTCATAAGGAAATTCGTAATGATGAAAATCATACAATCGTAGCCTAGTCGTATATAAGGGAATTATAAATTTTCCTTGATGATGGTTGTTGTGTGCGAAGGGCGATACGATTCATGTGCGTGGGTGGTATGGGGGCCGCTTATTATTTTCAAGTTTTATTTATTTTTTATGACTCGATGAAAATATTCATAATGTTAATAAAATGTAAGATATAAGAATTTGTGCTATTACGTTACGTATACATATACGAAAATTAATTATCGCGAGGGAAATAGGTCAAAATGGTTAATCGATTATAAATGTATAAGAAAATACCATGTGGTATGCACATTTTTTTAATTAAGGGCGCTACACATTTTATTCGTACTTAGTCTGTCTTACAAATTTGCATGATGACCATCGTTATGACTTTCGATAGGAATATAGTTAAAGTGAATTATGAAATATCGTATGTCAAAGGCTTATTGTAATAAGAATCGTAAAAATTGGAGAACACCAAATACTGCAGAAGTTGGGTAGTATATCACTTGGCTTTTATATATTGCGCCACAAATACCTACCTATAGGTTGAGTTTTAGTTTATCTGAATGACATTAAAAATTTGAACGATTTTCCTCAGAATTTCAGAATTTAAATTAATCTTAATTTGTTAAGTAAATTTAATAAACTGCATAGTTTGGTTAAAATGGTTGAAATTTTCATATTTTGGCTTCCTGGATCGAAATAGCGAAGTTTTTGACACGACTTCGATTTCTTGAGTGGTGAATATTTGCGAATTGTTGATTTTGGAGTTTGATTTTACCTCCATTGAAAACCGTATTGTTTACAAATGTAGATCAGTACCAGGCTTTCATTTAGGTTTGTCAGGTTTTCTGAAAGCAAAGTATATGGAGAAAATAATAATTTGGATCTTTTCAATTTTCAGTGATATTTTCCATTGAACCATTGACAGTAAAATAAAACTTAAACATATCATTATAATAGTAACTACAAAATACCTAAAAACAAACATAACATAAAAACATGTTACATTCAATTCTCACATAATTATTATATTCAATCAAAAATTCACCACCAGTCATCATCATTATCATCTATAACACATTGTCATTAAAAAATATTTAACAAATTTCAACACTATGTGTCATCATCACCTTACCGCTCTACATATATATTTATAGTAATATAAGACCATGAGTAGCTGCGTACTCAATTTGCTCGGGTCACATCATTAGCATCGCGAACATGTTAAATTAGATGGATATCTTTCCATTACCCACATTTCATAAAATATGTATAACAAAAGGCAAACCAGTACAATAATATTTGTTTTGTACATGTATACCTCATTTAACGCGTTCTATGTCATAGTTACAGTCTACCAGGTACAGTGCCAATTTGTGATTTATTTCATATAACAAACAAATTAGGGTATTTTTACGTCTACTTCTGGACAGCGATTTTGGTCGCAAAATGAGGATTAATTTGAGGATTACTGGAAGGCAATAGTATTGGTAAATAAAATTGGTGTCGAATGTAACATTTTTTTTAGTTTTTCATTTAACATGATGCAAATAAGAGGGATAACATGATACAAATAAAATAAATAGGCTCAGAAAAGAACGATCGAGAGACACTTAAGACTGGAACAACGAGTCAGTAAGAATGGAAGAAGTTAAAGTACATGTTATTGTTGAAGGGATTAAAATGTCTCAAAGAACTGCAAAAGAAACAAAAAAAACGTAGATCTTGTATCAGCAAAAAAAAACCGAATAAAGAAATTTGGCTAAAGGTAAACATATCTAACCAGCTTATCGAAGCCATTTGTATTATACAGGGTGACTGACACGAAGTGTTACCAATTTCAGACTGTCATTGCTGTCAAACCAGTAATGACAGAGCGCTCAAATTTACACTAATGACAGTGCATTCCATTGTTTACAAGCGTACAAAAGCATTTTAGTGGGAAATATTCAGAAAAAAAGTTATCCGCAATGGAATTCAAGCGTAATAGTGTGATTGCTCACGAAAGTGGCGATTTTCCGAATTTGGTTTTCTCCGATGGGTCACCGTTCGTTATTGAGCAATATGTGAACAAGCAAAACGACCGGATTTACTTGCCCGGCCATTCTACTGAAAATTTGGACCAACGGATTGCCACTCGAAACCAAGCGCCGCCGATGGTGATGGTTTGGGCCGCCGTAACGGTCGAAAGCCGTTCACCGCTCGTTTTTTGGACCGTGGCATCAAGATAAATGCTCAAATTTATCGGGATCATGTGTTGCAGGGAGCGTTGAAGCCTTGGGCACAAAAACATTTCGGCCGCATAGCCTGGACATTTCAACAGGACTCGGCGCTGAGTCATAAAGCGCGCGTCAATCAAGATTGGCTGAGAAACAACGTTCCTCGGTTCATTTCCACTGCCCAATGGCCACCAAATTCACCGGATGCAAATCCGCTAGATTTCTCGGTTTGGGGTATTTTGAAAAGCAAGGTTGGGACAAAAAAATACCAAAGTGTCGATCATCTCAAGCAAGCGCTTCGCCGGGAATGGGCCAAAATACCGCAGAGCCACTTTCGTGCTGCATGCTATAGCTTTGTCGGCCGTTTGAAGGCTATAATCGCGGCTAAGGGTGGCCAAATCGAAAACTGCTAATGCAATTCGAAAATTTAAATATTTGTGAACATTTTTTACTGTGACTCAATAAAATTCATCAAAAAATAAAAATTCTGTGGCGTTTTGTTTTGGTAACACTTCGTGTCAGTCACCCTGTATATCTAAAGTGTATTAGGTAACATTTTGTGAAATAAAAATTCACGATGAACAGTAATTATTCGTACAAGCACGGATGACCCGAGACTTATTTGATATGCTGTTAAGTTTGGTACAGTCACAATTGGCAGAGAAACCAAGAATATTATTAAGCAGTAAATTTCGATTAGCTCTAACGCTACTGTGAGTCTGCAAACATAATTTTTTATTTACTTATAATGAATATTATCGAAAAATTTGTTATTTATTCAGACTCTTTCATGGAGCTGAAAAAGTCGGAAAAGAAAAGGTGCGGCAAATAATTTATGAAGTATGCGATGCGATTTGGTACGTACTTGGAAAACTATATGTATCTGAATTTAACTTAAATGACTTCAAATTATTTGACCAACATTTCTTGAATACGTGGAATTTACCTAACTGTATAGGTGACATCGATGGTAAGCACATTGCCATACAATGCCCTTCAGGCACAGGCAGTAAATTTTATAATTAGAAAAAATTGTTTAGCATAGTTTTAATGGCGGCTTGTGATGCTCAATATATTTTTACATACATATATAGACATCGGGGCTTACCGGTTTCAGAGCGACGGAGGTAAGAAATTGCTTTTTTTTAAATAAATAAAACTAAAATTAATATCTATTATAGGAATTTTCAACAAAAGTAATTTTGGGAAACGTTTGTGCAATGGATTACTTTTTCTTTCTGAGCCAAAATTACTTCCTGGCACAAACAATATAGTCCCTCATTATTTTGAAGCTGATGCCGCGTTTACACTCACCCCAAATTTAATGAAGCCATCTCCTTGAAAAGAGATTTTTAATAAACGTTTATCTCGTGCTAGGCGAGTAATCGGAAACGCCTTTGGAATTGTCACAAATCGATGGAGAATCCTTCTCACAACTTTAAATTTACTTCCTGAAAATGTGGAAAAGATTGTGCTAGCGTGCATCGCCTTGCATAATTATTTAAGAATAAATAGAGAAATAAGCAACCTATACTCACCACCAAACTTTACCGATTGGGAAGATAACAATCACACTTTACATATTTACATGAAGGATTGTGGAGGCAAGATATCAATACAAGCGTCTCGTCATATCCATGTGCTAGGCAGCAGCAATGCCCTGAGAATCTGAGATCGTTTATGCTCATATGTTAATAATGAAGGTCGATTAGATTGGCTTCAATAATATTAGACAAATTAACAATATTATTAAAATTTTTATTTCTTTCATTTTTAATTTATTATTAATTTCAACAGAAATATAAAGAATTCAAATAAATTTGAGAAAACAAGACATGGTTTAGTTCATCATAAATTACTAACATATTTTTATGTATAACGTCCTTACTCTAAATATAGTTATGTGTTAATATTGCATATAATAATGACATCACGTTATAAATCACAGGAATTTCTTGTAAGTAGATTTCTAATTTATTAATTACCAATTAAATACTGGTTTCTTAAATTTGAAAACTCGATCACGTGTACCCGAGCCATATTTTTTGCTGATTCAGGTAAATCCTTAAACAATAAATCCACATTGTTCAAAAATTGTTTATTAATCATTTCATTAAAACTGGAGCACCTTTCTGCGAAACAATCACTAGTTCTCAACCGTTTTGGAGTAGGGGGACAGTACTCAATCAGACAGTTTATCAGTCCACTCCTCCGAAAATTTCTCTAAAACATGTTTGATTTTGTTCTAAAAAACAAGTTTTAAATAAATTTCACGAAATCAAAAATAACAATTTACAAATAGGCTTAATAAACGATTTCAGAAACATCATGCTTTTGTAATATGGCCATTCATCTTCGATCGGTGCCTCTCTGGAATTTGATTTGACTTTTTAAATTCCTTATTGAATTTTTCTCGCAGAAGGGTCCACCGTTTCTTGCAATCGTCCTCTAGAATAAGGAAAAGAGTATAATGGAAGTTGACATTACAAACGTTATGTACGTATATATACTGAGATGGTTTTTATAATCTTTGTGGAATTTATCGTAAATGAATTTTTGCATTTCGACAGCATTTATTAAATTTTCAATTCAATTTGATGTTTCCTTCAGTTTGTGCGACAATTTTTGCTCTGTGAAGTTGACAACTAAATTTAACGAAACTTAACGAAAATTTTTTAAAGTTTCGGTGGTTGGTTTTATGCAAAGTCCATATATCTCATTTTTACGTTAAATTCTTATTGACTCGCTGTTCCAGAATTTATACTTTATAATGTTCTTATATACTCCCACACACTCAGAAAGAAATAACAATAGTCAAAATAAAAATTAAAATTATTACGAACGTGGCCGACGAAGAATGCATAAATTAAAAATCATTTCCCAGTTGTATTTTGCGTGAGCAATCGAGAAGTTTTGTTTGAGATGGCACGTTAAAAACATGAAACAGAAGTTTAAAGCCAAACAAACGAAATATTCGGCCTTTTAATTGTGTTTTTCATGGGAGTAAATTACAATGATTGCATTTTGTTCGTTCTTTTTTTACGAAATATGGGGACATATGATCACCATGGTGAGGCATAAGAGAGCATCACCGTTATTGGTTATAGATCGCTCGTGGAGGGTTCATTCGTATAACAGGGTGGTATTTTGTTTTTGAACTATTATTAACGAATGTCATCGGTTACAACAACAATAGACACAAAAACATGAATTCCTCGTTTTAGAAGAAGCCGAAAAATTACTCAAGGCGAGCATAATCATAAACAATTTAAAACTGATTTCACCCGCTTTGTTTATTTTTGATATTTATCAAGGCTGCGGAGTCGGTAAAATAATTCGTCGACTCCAACTTCTACATGTAATCAAAGTATTATAAAATTAGAACAAGAACATAATTGAAACATAACAAAAATTAAAAATCAAAGTAAATAATAATTAAAGAAATAAAAGAAAAAGTAAACATGTCTACAATTTAAATTAGATACATAATTACAAATTTGTTCTTAAAATTAGTATGGCCTCAAGAATATTAAGACTCGTACTTCTGTGGATTTTTTCCATTTTCTCTAAGCCATCAAAAAAATAAATCCTGAATTTTTGTAATCCAAAGTCGTTTCGATTTCTCATGGTCATCTATAAATTTTTAGAATTTATATTTCGCTTTACTTTTCCAACAGGATTTTCTTGGTGGTTAATAGATGACGGCTGGTCACTATGACTGTGAGCTTTTCGGTAATATTAAAAAAATATTTTTAACGATTCCCGAATTACTTAGCGCCTCTATTTTGTCGATCATCACTTAATAATACTCTAACTTAGGGTCGACATAAATTCCCGTAAATAATATCTCCTTATCAAGCAGAACAATTTCTCTATGTGTTAACGATGTTTTATTTGTGTTGTGAGAATTTTTCTAAGTGAAACATTACGCTACGCCATCCTTTATAAAATTAACCGGTGGTCAAATATACTGATTGTAGTCTTATAAAGGTAAGGTGCATTTTAGGAGAGAAAGAAAACATAAAATGCGGAGTTGGAGTCGATCAGTATTTTTTTGACTACAACTCCGTCTCCGACTCCGCTAAAATAGTCCGGCTCCTCGATTTCAACTCCCGACTCTGACTCCGATTCCGCAGCCCTGCTTACTATTATAAGAAATACAGTAATACAATAAAAATATTTGACGGCCCACGATAGCATAATGTATAGTATACGCCGTGTACAAATACAAAATTCTCAATCCTCAATCCTCATTTTGCGACCAAAATCGTTGTCCTGATCCTGATACATTATCTACCAAGAATGGAAACAATATTGTGTAAATAAATAAAATTTTGATAGAGAAAAAATTAAATTTTGTTTTGTGTGCTAGAGGTAATCTTGTAGTTAATATTTATTTAAAACATTCTTATTAGAAAAATCATTGAAGAACTGGAATGTCTCGAAATGTTCCTGATAGGTATAGCTTTGTTTCTTTTGCCATTGATGTTGTAATTCATCTGAAACAGGATTGAACTTTTTCTAATAGATCGCGCGTGTCAATATTATGATTTATTGATTCATGCTTTATTGAGGTATTTTATTGATTGATCCATTTTATTCAAGCAGTGGCGTAGCCAGAAATTTGTCGAGGGAGGGGGTGGGGAGGGGGTTCTTATATAAAAAATAATTTGTATAAGGAAATAATGCATTCGAATTTATTTGAATTCAATTTTTTATTAATTTTTTATAATTTTATATTGATTCGTCGCGACGAGGTAAGGACTACTTTAGGTAATTCTTAAGGCGCCTGAGCGTCCTGGAACTGTCCAATTGCAGAGACTATCCAGATTAAGAGCCATAGTAAAAATCTGATAAATATCTTGTGCTAATTTTGTTATTATAGTTAGAAGCGTTGAAAATCTACCTGATCGTCTTTTAAACATTTTAATTAAATTCGCTTAGGTATCTAATTTCGATATATCTGGAAAAAAGGTTTACACAGATCTATAAAAACACGGCTAATGTTATGTAGCTTTGTTTACATTACTTTTAAATGGAGAATTAAAATAGGTTAGATGTACTGTACTTATAATAGGCACAGCCTTGCAGCGGACATGTGAGGCCTAGGGCACTAAATGTTGTGAGGCCCTTTTTGATAGAAAAACATATTTGCATTTCAAAAATTACATCATATATTTCATATTAGTTAAAAATAATCAAATAATCACATTAATAAAATTTGATTTCTGGTATATTGGTGCTTTTCTCGCTTTTTTGGAAGCAAATTCAGATACTATACCTCAGTGTAATCTAATTTACGCGCTAAATCAATATTAATATTTAATGTTGCAAGGCCATTTAATCGAACTTGACTCATTATAGATCTTAAACAATTTTTAGTACGTTTTAGCACACTGAAAGATCTTTCGCCGGCAGAGTTAAAAAAGTCCGAAGAGCAATCACAACATTCGGTAAAATATTTATCAGTCCTAAATGGATAATTTCTTTCAGCAATTCGGCTGGTTTTGTGCTGAGTTTGAGGTTGGTTTTATAAACCCGTTTAAGTAATACAATTTCTTCAGCAATATCATAATTAATTGTTTTTTCGTATTTTTTTTGGGAATAATCTAACCGATAGTACATACAATGGCATCTTCATTCATTTCATTAAAATTAAAAAAAAAAACTCGAACAGATTACATAAGGAGTTAATGGTTTGAAATCGACGCGTTAGTCCATCTATCTGCCACCTCGGTATCTCGGTAAATATTTCGTGCAAGTGAGATTCAACAGCTGCTTGACACTTTAAATGTCGATTTTCTGCAAATTCTTAAAGTAATATCATAACCAGCTGCAGTAGTTTTGAATTCTTGAGTTATTGATCTCCATTGTTTTTTGATGTCTTGTATGGCTCGAATTAGGCCATCTATATTATCTTTTTCTACATTTGAAGTTGGTTTTCGAGCTTGGATAATGAGATTAGTTTTATGAATTAAATCCAGCAACTTCATCCAAACTGTGGACAAGCACACTCTCAAATTTTGATTAAAATTTTTGAAAAGATCGAATTTGAATTTGCACTTCTGCCGAAATACTATGCAATTCATATTCATTTTTAGCTGATATTAATGATTTCATGTGCAATGCTACTGGTTTAACAGCGTCTATCCGTGCGCATATCATCGGATTTTCGTTGTACTGTGTAACGAGACTGCGCCGAAATGCTTTTTTAAAGTTTCCCATTTCTAACCCTGACCCAACATAATTTTCAAAATTCAAATTTAATTCCATTAAGAGGCACAAAATTCGTTTGGTAATTTCATCCCCGGTTTTATTTCAAAAATAATCGAAGCAAATAAAGCGTTCTTCAATTGAAACATCTGTTTCAACCATTTCAACATGTCGAATAATTATTGTAGTTTGCTCTTTGTTAGATAAATCTGGCGTAGCGTCGGAAATAATTGAATAATATTTGGTTTCTTTGATTTCTTAGATGATTTTATTTTGGACAAACGAACCACAGATTTCGATAAACTCGAAAGATAATGAACCTGCATCATTTCACCTTTTTGACTCTTTAAACATGCTCTGCCAAGACTGGATCATACTTGCTTAGTAGTTCCACTTAACTCAAAAAATTACCATTTGTTGGACTTCCGGTACGATAATCTGATCCAAACAAAAAAGCAAGTCCTCTTTCTAATAAAAATAATATTACGTCTAGATATCTTTGTAATAGTTTTGACCAATTTTTCTGTTCGCTTTCAATCTCTCCGCAAATCAGGTTATCTATGCGTGTATTGCAAAGCAACCTTGATTATACAAGCCATAATGTAAAAAACGAAGCTTTTATAAGGGAATTAGAAACGAAGAAAAAGTCAAGCTTTTCATAGTAAAACACACAAAACATACGGGAAATCACTTTTTTCCTAAGGCAAATTTTTAAATGAAAACGTTACAAATCCTTAATTATGATTTCTGAAATATTTTCATAAATGTTTGAATTTCAACATAATAAATGTCGTTTAAGTAAATCGTTTTCATTTTCTTGTAATAATTGATTTATTTAAACCAAAATATAAAAAAAATTCATAACAACAGCATTCTGGTCAAATTACAAAGAAAAGCTTACTACAAATTGTGTGCATTAAGTCAATATACATTACATAGATGGCAGTGATGGCAGTAAAAATTATGTAAAATTACACAAAAAACTATCCCCTGGGGAAGTTTCAAATTGAAAAATTGTAGGACGAGCAAAACAAAGTCACAAAATATTAAAAACGTGTCATAATTTTGTGATTAAATAATTCTTTTTCGTATTTTTCTGTACAAATCTTAGACATCTAACGTACACTAGTAAAACTACAGATAAATTGAGCAAGTATTATTTTAATTCATCAAAGCCAACTTTGATGTATTTTTCAAAATGAAATTTCGAAAAATATATTTTAAGAAATAATTTAATTTTACTGTGCGATTCTGACGTTAAGACTGCTAAGACTATCACAGCTAAGAGAAATTTTGGTAAAAGGTTTTTTTAAGAGAATCTCTTAATTAGTATTCTGTTGGTAGTACTCTTAAAATATCTCTTAAAAACTCTCCAAATATATTGGAAAATATTTGGAGACCTGTCAATTTGAATTTTTTTAGATTTTTTCGAGGTACATACATTTTTGGCGATTGATAAATACATAATTAAAAACAATTTTAGTAATTTTTATTTAAATACGTTTATTTTTTATAAAGTACACAAATATCTGAAAAATTTATACTAAATACAGCGGCTCTAGGACAAGCGTAGAACAACACGCCGTTTCTAATCAAAAAAAAAAATCACCGCAAAAATAATTATTTTAGGTTTATAATTAAAGTTTTATAAAAATTAATAATTTATAAGAATAAAATATTTCATAATTTTTTTTTATTAAATTTTAGGTTTTTTTTATTTTTAAAAACAAACAATAAACAAAATATTTACGATTATTTATTTAAGATACAAACACAATTTATTAAATGGTTTCTCTTTAATACGACTACGAGAAACGTCAAAGTTGTGATGCTTATGACCACCTATATCGTATGTATTAGTTAAGAGATTTTTTAAGAGATTCTCATAACTAAAAGAACGTATAGAATCGCAAAATAGTCTTAAGATAAGAGAAATCTCTTAACTAAGAGAAATCGTTTAGTTAAGAGCTCTGTGACTGTACATCAGAATCGCACGGTTAATATTTCTGCAATTAATATTCACTTAATACTAATATAGCATTCTTGTAAATTGATGTTAAAGATATGTAGAAAACTTTTATATAACCGTTTTATAATATTTTTGCTTTTTTCATTGAAAAACTTGAAGCTAAAAAACACCATTTTTACTATGGATTCCTATGGAAATCAGTGAAAAGTTATACCACTAAACAAGCTTCTAAAAATACGTCATAATGATTATGGCTCTATACTCTAGAAGGCTCTGGTGTATTGGCTCGTTTTGTGAGTTCTTCCATTGGATATAATTTTGTTTATATAAATTTGAGCTTCTGTGTGACGGTATACGATCATACAACTTTTTTCAACCGTATTTGGAATTATACTAAAATATATCTTTTAAGACTTGCATTACATTTGCTGTTCTTCAAAATGTAACAAGGAGCACAATAAATCGCTCCATATTTATTACTCCAACACAGCCAGTCTCTAATACATGATTATCCATTTATCAACGTTTTTGATAATAAAATATAAGGAAAACGATGATTTATATTATCGTTTGCAATATTTAATGAAATTTCTAACCGAATAATTTAAAAAAATTAATTTAATTGATCGGAGTTATGTTTATCAAGAAGTCCTATATCAGAAACGTCTTTAATTGGATTACTTTGCATTTCTTTATCTATTTCTGTTTCTGAATTTGGGGTATTATGAAGTGTCAAATTTGTAGTGTCCCGAACATCATTAAAATTACCAGCATCTTGTATTTCAACACCAACATCGATATGAAGGTTATTGCTTTCTGTCCCTAAATTTATATTTTGCTCGGTTTCACCAATATCAGATTTTGTACTTTGACAAAAAGCTCGTAATGGCTTTCAATTTATTAACAGCATTTTCCTCTAATTTTTTTTTCTGCCTCTTGCTAGCGGTGTTTTCAAAATGTATTTTCATTACGAATGGGTTGTTTATCATTAAAACAAATATAAAAAAGATTATTTAACTTGGAATACGATACGAACGAGTGTACAATTCATCGCTCAGGCTGCCGGTACGTATTGTAATTTGATTGTACACGCTTATTTCTACGACTACGATTCTCTTCATGAAAAATGCTGTTTTTTTTACGAGAATTAATAAAATTAAATACATAGTGATATTATGGCAGTCGCTGCATAGTAGAAACTAGAAAGTGTCCGGCACACGATTTTAATAAAATATCTTCGTACGAAGATTGATTACAATAAACTAGAAATATATCGACAAATTCGTTGGAAACCTACTCGGTGTAGCCCGGGGATTTTGCCCCTCCCCTGCCCCCCCCCCCTGATTTGGCCTGATAATAGATAATAATTATGTTCCTTATTCGAATTATAAATGATTTTGTGTGGATCGACACATCACCTTGTAATGATTTTATGATATGTAAAACTCAGGGGGGAATTTTAACCCCCGCAATCCCTTCCATATGCCGCTGTATCCAAGTAACGTCTCTGACTGGCCCACGTAGTCCTAAACACAAAAAAATCGTACGGGTACATTTTTGTTCATACATGCAATATTTTCTGTAACAATGCTGAGGTAGTGTTTTACAAGGTATGCCTGTCTGTATATATACATAAACATTGAATCCATTAAATCATCTATTTGAAAAGTGGTTTTTGGACGAATATTATTATTATTATTTTTTTTATCTTTTTTAATGTCTTCCGTGTGAGGAAATTTAAGAGGTTGGCGCATAAAATAGAATAATATGTTGTTTTTTGAAGATTTCTATATGCGCGGTTTTTTTTTCTATTTTGTATAATAATAGTGCATTTAAAAATATTACAAATATATAATAGTCACATCATTATCATTGTCTCTATATACATATTATATGTATTATTATTATTATTGTTGTTGTGATTACGATCTCATACCCCCAAAAAATATATGTATTATACCTAACTATTTACATATCATTAGAGTAGTGATGATCTTTTTATGGTAATTAGTGACCGGTTTAGCAAAAAAAATATATGTTTGTGTGTTTAGAGGAATCAGTGTATGAAATTTTGTTCACATGAATTTGAACTAGGGGCTTATCCACTAAATACTGTACATATTAAATTGTATGGTATCATCTCGGTAAGTCGTAAATTATATTCCCAAATTTCATATATCCTCATACCACCTGTGTACTATCTCTATGTATATGTACATACATATATTGCCGTATAACAAAATTTGCATAAATACAAATTATGTTTATTATATTCTTTAATATCATTATGTCATTTATGTATAACAACTATAATAAGCATACAATTTATATATTTTTAACATACTACAACATACCCATGATATATTATCGTGTGTCTTCCAACGTTATACGGTTTTTTTGGATTATACGAAAATTAATATTAACAATATGTATACATAACATACTACAAGTATTTATATTCAATTTTATTTTACATAAAAACATGATCGAAATATTGTACACAAATAAATTGATTAGGATATAATAATTTTTTGTTATACATTGGAAAATTATAGCAAATTTATGGCATTTTTATAGTTCAGTGGGTGAATTTACAATATAAAGGAATTTTCATTGATGTTATCCATCAATGGAATATATGTATGTTCAAGTTATAGAAATTGATAAATTATTAGTTTCGAAATAAACGGAAACTATTTATATTCGTTATACTTAACTTAGAGTATGCTAATTGTAATTTATTGAACCAATCTTGTGCTCATAATATTTATAAGTAAACGGCAGGCATCGCTATAAACATTGACAAAATCTACACGCGTTGGACAGTCACTGTCAATATCTCACACGTCTCAACCCTCTTCTTGTGGGGTGATAATCCGGTCCAAAGTTACCATGGAGGAATTTCTAAAACTTCACCGATTGAGCTGTTTTTTTTGGATATTTAGTGGAAAAACAAAAATAAATCGACACGCGTATATATTGTGTGTGGTGTGTATTTTTCTAACGGTCTTGCTGATGATGATGGTGATGGTGATTGTGATGGTACGATGGTAATAAAATGTGATGACCACAAGCGGTAATCACCTCAGAAGAAGAAGGACAATTCAATAATATTCTAATTTTCCTTAATAGTTAAAAGCAATATTTAACATCGGTCCGCAAGGACCAAAGTTATTGAAAGCCTGGCAAAAATTACCTAACATTTTATTTATCCAAATCACCTTTCTCGACGTTTTAAAGTTTCCTGAGTCAGAAAAAGCAAAAAAAAGAAAATGTTCATCCATCTACCTGAATGTCTCAAGAGCAGCTTCGAGGCGGAAAATTAAAAATTAAAATGCTTCTGTGGTTTAGATCTACGCTGGCCAATATTGAGTTGGAGTTGGATTCAGGTGAAATTAGGATTGAGTGGGCAGTTGATTTGGAATTTATTTGAGTTGAGTTCTTGAAAGCAATGTTGTTTTTCAGACCATGTTGACTTATTAGTTGAGTTGGCGCAGAGTATGAGAGGTCGACTTAAGGGATGAGTTGGGATCGCGTTAGCTTTCAGTTGGGATGGGATGTGATTAGGGTTGAGTTGGAATTGAGGAGAGATTGAGTTTAGGTAGATTCAGCGGTTGAGGCTTGAGTTGTGGTTGAGTGGGTTGTTTAGTTGAGGTTGATCCAAGGGTACAATGGTGGTCCAGTGAAGGAACTTAAAGTTCATAAAAGTATACAGTGCTCGAACCATGTTGATATACATATATACTTAATGAGAAGAGCATTGAGCTTGTAGTTGAGTTCAGGATTGTGTCGGAGCCTGGGTTGGGGCTTGGGTTGGGGTTGCGCTGTGTAGGAGTTGCGTTGGTTAATGTTGATTTGCAGTTTATTTCATAATTTATATTTTTTATTTTTAAATCTTATCGCCTGGAAAAACCTTCGAAAGTCTTGTGTTTTGATAACCGTAATGGCAAATGATTGGTGTGAAATGTATGCCATTTCACAATCAATTCTTATTTTTTTATCTCTGCCAGGATATAATCTTATCACAAAATCTAGGAACTTTCGTGACAAATCCCTATAAAGTTGAAATGCTTAAGTTGTTTCAACTCAGCCACTCTTTTATGGAGGTAAATTGCGCGTCTGGCTAAAGTTTACTTAAGTACGTCGCCAATATCATATAAGATAAGCACTTATCGTTTTTCACAAGTTTATCAATTTCATCACTTTGTATAAGTTTAGATCTTACAATACTAGTTTACACCTGTAACTCCAGATTCCAATCTAGTTTGATTGTTTATTAATATTAGAATTAGAACACATACTCTTCGTAAAATTTAACTGCTCATAAATGCTATTTTGTAATTAAATAATTTTTATAAAAAACTTAGTAGCAAGTAGGTAAACATATTTTTATGAGCAAAACCAAAACGTTCCGTTTGCGTTAATGAATACTTGAAACGAATAGATACAACCTATGTTTGGCCAGAAAACAAGTTGTCTCTTAAGTCAGGATTCCAACGGACAAAACGTTAACCGGTTAGCCGATCATTAATCAAAAACAGATTTTGCAATCACTAACTGCATTACTGTTCATATTTATAGGCCAATGCCATCATTGTTCTTTTCTTATGCAACTGCAATTATTAAAATCTCGTCTATAAAGCAATTTTTTTTTCTTTTAACCAACCATACTTAATATGCTTTTGTTAAAATGGTTAAATCATAAAACAAACCTTGCCAGTAATGACTTTATAGTATGTTTAGAGAGTATTATATCAAAACCGCACACATTAACCAAACTAAAGAAATTATTAACCGTATACATAAAATATATTGTATTGAATGTCTGAAGACAGGTGTTAAATTAAAAACAAAACTACTTTAAAACAGTTTTACAGTAAGACAATATTTCTTATGTACACATAACTCTATTTAATTAAAAAAAAAAATGTAATCAAATTAAAAAATTTCAATTAATTTTTTGGTGATATTTTTGGTGGTAATTGAATCAATGCGCATTCACATAAAATATAAAAATGTTTACCGACCACATGTATACTCGGATATACACATTAAAAAGCATATCGCAGCTACTTTACTTTATGCCGTTCCAACTGGAAAATATATGAAGTTATGCTTTCTATTTGTAATTTCTTATCGGAAATAATATACACACCAAAAATTGGTTCTCTCTACTTTTAGTTTTCAATTTAAATTTATCAATTGAAAATGTATTAGAAACGCATTGAAATTACAAATTTTTGGTTCATGTTTATTCGGAATTTAAAAATTTTAAAGTATGTATTGCGCCACCAAACACCTATACAAATCTCTTTACTCCAAAATCATTTAATTATATTAGTTGGATGATCTATTAACAACATTTACATTATACAAAGACCACACCAAATATGAGTAATAAATATGTAAACCAATAATTACCATACCATTTTTATGTAACGAATCACTCAATTTAAAAATCTTAATCTTACAAATAGTTTTTGGTATAGGTCGTATACGTATCTATAGGCATCGAATTTCGATTTTTAATTTTCATACGGCGAAAGCATAACCAAATTCATTTAATATATTATACACAACATAATATACATATGAGATCAAATCGATCAGTCGAATCGTTTGAAACATTGAATGATATGCATCTTAAGAAGAAAAAAAAAAAGAAACCAAAACAAAAAATTATCATCACCTGATAATGTAATCATTTTATTTAATATCCAAACCACATATTTTCATATCAATTTAATTTAGTTTTGTTTTTTTTATATTTTGTAAGAATTACAACAGGTATAATCTTATTTTTTACATAATATGTATTCTCTTCTTATGGTATATATGTATGTACCAAGTACCAAGAGATATGTATTATGTTAAACCACGAAAAGATAAAAAAAATTAATTTAATCATTAAACGAAATGAAAATAAAATTCCAGCTTCCTTAATTAAGAAGAATCAATTGCATTACAAAAAAATGTTTTACATGCATGTTACCATTATGCTTTTATGTTCTTTAACCACATTTAATTTATGTACAGGTATATATGATTTTTATGCTATATTATAATTTAATAGAGATATCTTGCTATAAAAAAAATTATTAAGTGTTTTTTTTTTTGGTGTGTAGCATGGTAATATATACGTACATACATACTCGTATGTGTGGTGCAATTTAATTGAGATTTTGCCTAAGGCTTTCGGATTTTATGGAATTAGAATTATTTTCAAAGTATAACAATCTAAAAATTAATTTCACATATTTTTGAGTTTGTATTCCAATTGCAGTGGGATTTGGTGACGGAAAGGATTATGTTCAACATCATGATTTTTGTACCGTTGCTGCAAAGCATGCAACAAAAATTATTTTCCATTATCAGTGAGCGTTACTTTATAGAATTCACTTTTTTAAGCTTTTTTTTTGTTATAATAAAATAATTTTCTTTGGATTTTAACTTAGGTAGTAAAAATTGTGCCCCTGAGAATGACGGAATGTACCGTCGAAACGTCGGGTTTTTATTAAATAATTAATAAAAAATAAAATATTAAGTTAAAATCCAAAGAAAATTATTTTCTTTATAGGCAAACTTACAGATGGAAACTTTTTCGACACACCGAGTACCATTTCGAGGTATAAAACAGTTCTCACATCGTTCAAATTCAAAATTATATTGAAGGTGGAAGTTCTCCAAGAGTGCTGACGACAGGTTATCATTTTTAGATTTATCGAAACAGTTTGATAGTTTGCATTGTAATGCATACAAGAATTTTATTGCCAAGGTTCAAAATAATATAGTATCAAATCCAAAATCATTCTGCAATTTCGTTGACTCCAAAAGAAAAACTTTTGGGTACCCGTCAACAATGTCGTTCAATGATATAACTGGGAATAATTCTGATGATATTGCAAACTTATTTGCTTCACTTTTTCAAAATATTTATAAGCGAACTGATATTGTTCTGTATAAAACTGAAGAAGGTAGTTGTGCCAATACTTGCTTATATACCCTTCATATATCTCCAGATCATATTATTAAATTCCTCCATCATTTTAAGGAGGGATGTGGCCCACATGGTGTTTCTTCAAATTTTCTTTATTCTTTAACGAAATGGCTCATGCTTTGTCGATTTTATTTAATAGTTCACTTTTGAAAGATGTTTTTCCGGTTGTCTGTAAACGTCTCATATTGTACCGTTATTTAAATCAGGAAATCAAAGTGAAGTATCTAACTACCGAGGTATTTCATTATGGCTGCAATTCCTAAATTGTTTGAGTCGATTGTTTGTGACTATATGTTTCTCGGTTTTAAGTCATTTTTTATGGATGAGCAACATGGTTTTTTCCCAGGACGTTCTTCTGTATCAAACTTACAAACACTTTATCGTTCTGCAATAATTAAAATTATGTACTTGGTATTAATGATAATTTAGTCAAATGGCTTGAGTCATATCTTCTGGGCAGATTCAGCGTGTACAAATTAATAATAGTTTATCTGATCCAATTTATTTGCATTCTGGGGTACCTCAGGGCTCACATCTCGGTCCGCTTATTTTCATATTATTTTTAAATGATATCACGAAATGTATAAAATTTTCCCGTTGTCCCATATATGCCGATGACATAAAAATATTTTCCCCTATTCGACATCTATCTAATGGAAAGGAGTTACAAAAGGTTGTAGATGCGGTTAATGTTTCGTGTCAGAACAATTTGTTATATTTAAATGTAACAATGTGCAAAATGATGACTTTTACATGTTCAATATCTCATCTTACTTATGATTATAATATTGCTAATAATAATTTGACACGAGTTAATATTATAAAATAAAGGTAACATAGTTGAAGTTACGTTTTTATCTACCTTATCATTTAATCATCATTTTGACTTTATCTGTATACTAATGCCAACTCTATGTTGGAATTCCTAGAGTTTTTGTATGCCTGTATATCAATTTTTTTTTCGTTCACAGCTCGAATATGCATCATGCGTATGGTCTTCCCGGTATAGGGATCACATAAGTAGAATTGAGTCAGTACAACTTTCTAATTTTTATGCAAGGAAAACAGATATGTTTGACCACCGATTACTGTTGTGGGAAAATATTAGGAATCTACCTCCATATGTTGAAAGATGTAAATCCTTGAAAATTGTTCCTCTTGAATTTCGTCGTCAGCATGCTGCAGCTATTTTTATTACCAATTTGCTTAATGGGCACATTTCAAGTTCGTGCTTGTTATTGAACTTGAAGTTGTATGTTCCAACTAGAAATCTTCGAACACCCACACTCTTGAAAATAGATTCTCACAGAACCAATTATGGAAATGACAAACCTTTGAATGCAATGTCGAAATGTTAAAACGAACTAAGTAATTTTTGTAACTTTAATATGACGAAATTGGAGATCAGACAATCATTTCAAAAACAGGTATTTTAGAAATTAAGTTGTTTTTGTGTTATTTTAATATTATGTTCCTAACCGTATGTACAATACAATTAATTGTATTTTGTTTTTGTTATTCATGTTTAAAATTGTACTGGAGCTTATGGTTCCTAATTAATTTTTCTGATAAATAAATAAATAATAATTTGTACCATTGTGAGGAATATTAGTTAATTAAATAAATTATTGCTGTATTGTGAACGGTTTTTGTTTGTTTTGTTTCTCTAAGAACTAAGCCGTGCAAAGAAAAGTGTTTCTCCTTTCTTTTAAAATTGGATGGTGAAGTGTTTGGATATTCGCCAGAGTACAATCGAATGTAACAATTTCGGGGCTCAAACAAACCTATTAAATCTGATAAAATTTCTATTTTAAAATTCAGTCTTTATAACTTGAAAAGTTGTAAATTTGTGAAAATTTTGTTTTAGCTAAACGCAAATTAAATTATTGTACTACAAATTTAGTGCGATTGATGTTAGAATAGTTGATTCTAAAACAAGTGTATGATAAAAATTGCGTGATATTTAATTGCAAAGCGGTGTTAAAATAACGTGATTTTAAAACTGAAAATCTGTATTATAACAATTGTTTATATTGTTAATGTGATAAAGTACGATATTGAACAATGGGCTGTAATTGTTATGTCACAAAAAAAATAATAAGTTAAACACGCTGAGACATTTAATTGCGGTGATAAAGTGTTTTTTTTTTTATTTTGTTAATTATGAGTAGCACTGATAATGTGCCAGACAAAAATATTTCATTGAGCGAATATTTGCAAAAATTTGAAGATAGTTGTATAGCGGTGTTGACAAAATGAACTCACGAATTTACTGTAATCAGTATCTAACGAAATATAATTATTCGACTCTGCAGCTGCATTTAGGGCTAAGCGAACGGATAATAAAATATCCAGTGTTTTCACTAAAGGTGGATTGGTATACGTGCTATTCAAGAATAATAGCAAACCAGCTGTACTGAGAAGCATCGATGACCTTCATAATGCTATAAAGCAATATAATTATGGCAACATAAGGTTGCCCTGGTGGCACAGTTGTTAGCATGCTTGCTTTAAGCTCCGGAGGTCCCGGGTTCGATTCCCGGCGGGTGATGAAAAAATCACGGCTGGTTAAAGGTAGGATCAATGAATTAATCACTCATTATCCGTTAACAAAATGATTACGAAACTTCAAAATGAAGCGGCCAAATCCCTCTATGGGATGTAGCGCCAGCGAAAAAAAAAAAAAAAATATAATTCTGCAATTAATTTAAATACCGTAACTTCCATTGATGTAACCATGGCTGAAATATTCAATAAAAATCAACTCATTCAGGAGAAATCATCAATAACAACTGCGAACATTGACGTTAATTCAAACATCGCCACAATTAACACTGGTGGAAGTAAACCCGCACCTGCAACATCTGTTAGAATTACGAGGAAAAAAAGTAATGTTTTATATATTTCTTGTTTAATATTTTTTATTTTTTACAAATTCCTAAATCTAATTTAAAGTGCTAATTTCTTCATAAATTCTTTATTCTTGTCTAATTATTATTTTTTTTGCTGCAGTTAGAAATTTAGTTTAATGTTTATATTAATTAATTTACCGTTATTTTTACGCAGTATTTTCATGACCATTTTTTTCTTTTGTTTAAAATTGTTTACATACGTTTTTATTTTTTACTTTAATTTATTTTGTTTTTATTATTATTATTTTAGATTTACAATGCATAATTTAACCAATTCATTTCACCGCATACACTTTTCCTCATCGTTTATTAAAAGTCATGTGTCACTAATTTCATCTCATTGCAGTGGTTTTCTAATATTTAATTATAATGATGGATGATAGCTATATCAATAGTATAAGCTCTTTGGACATGAGGTACATTGTCTTGAAGTCGTCGCTCCCCAATAATGATTTTGCATTTAACTTTTGCCATCTAAATCCTGGTAGTCTGGTTGCTAACTTCGATGAATTTAAACTAATTATGAAAGATATTCACTTTCATGCAATTGCTGTGTCTGAAACTTGGTTCAAAACCAAACACTCTTGTCAGTGCTATCAGCTTGATGGTTTTACGTTACTTCGTAAAGACCGTGCGGGTCGGCGAGGTGGAGGTGTCGCTATTTATGTTACTAAAAAATTGAATCCTAAAATTGTTTATAGTAATGTGAGTAATTCCCAAATTGATGTGATGTTCATAGAAATTGGAAATCAATATAATAAACTAGTTATAGGAGTGATTTATTGTCCACCCAAAATAGAATTTATCAATGATCTTGAAATTATCTTTGATGATATTATGTCTAAATTCAGTGAAGTAATATTTGTTAGGGACTTTAATTGTAATTGGCTTAGTACTAAACCAAAGGTCAAAAAATTCAAATCATTAATGTCTTCTTTTGGTCTTAACTTAATTTCAAAAGAGGCCACTAATTTCATGGGCAAAGCTACGTTAATTGATTTAGCGTTTGCTAATTATCCTGGCAATTTTCGTACTTTCACGCAAATCTCTGTCCGCGGAATTACTACTACTCATGATATGATTTATGGTTCCTATGCATTTTATACTGGGAATTATAAGGTAAACACGCAATTTAATTTTGTGAGGAACTTTCGTAATATTGACAGGGATGCTTTATTTTTGGCTGCCAGCTCTTTAGACTGGAATAGTCTTTATTTGTTATGCGATGTAAATGAGCAACTATCAATTTTTAATGCTTTTGTATTGAATTTACTTAACACTTTTGCACCGCTTCGAAAGTACCTAGTTAAACCTCAATTAAATGAGATTAACTTTGACATTCTCAGGTACCGAAATATTCGCGATTTTCTTCACGAAAACTGGAAACGAAATAAAACTGAATTCAATCGGTTAGAATATAACAGAGCTAGAAATAAAGTAAATAACTTGATTAAGTCCACAAAGCGCCAATTTTTCAATGATCGTTTTAACAAAAACATCCCATGTAAATTATTCTGGAAAAATTTTAGGGCTTACATTCATTCTCCTGGTGGTGACTGGAAATCCAATATAACTCCAGAAGAGTTTAATGAATATTTTGGTTCGGTTTTCCTTAGAAGTAGCAATAAGTTGAATTCAAATACGTTACAATATAGTTCTGAAAATGCTTTCTATTTTCGTAATATTTCTAATGATGAAGTTTCCCTTCATTTTGATAGAATTAAATCCAGCACGGCTGGTGCTGATGGCATACCACTTATTTTTATGAAACTTATAATGCCAATAGTTTTGCCCCATTTAACCTATCTAATAAATTCAGCACTTACTAAATCTGTCTTTCCAGATTCGTGAAAAATAGCCGTGGTTATACACCTATTCCTAAAACACGTGTCCCAGTAACTGTGCACGATTTTCGCCCAATCAGCATTTTACCAGTGCTATCCAAACTATTTGAAACAATTATTCAATACCAAATAAAAGGTCATTTAATAAAGTATAACTTATTAAACAACTATCAATCTGGTTTTCCGCCCCGGTGGCACAGTGGTTAGCATACTTGCTTTACGCTCCGGAGGTTCCGGGTTCGATTCCCGGCGGGTGATGAAAAAATCACGGCTGGTTAAAGGTAGGATCAATGAATTAATCACTCATTATCCGTTAAAAAAATGATTACGAAACTTCAAAATGAAGCGGCCAAATCCCTCTATGGGATGTAGCGCCAGCGAAAAAAAAAAAAAAAAAAAATCTGGTTTTCGAGAGAATCATAGCACTACTACAGCACGATTTGGGGTTTAACTTTTTTTGTTTTATCCTGATTTTATTTTGCGCAGAGAAAAAGAGAATTTAAATATCCATGTTATTTTTAATGCATGATTTGTTACATAATCTTAAAACTATTATAAAGTTGAAAAACAAATTTAACTATTTGATTTATTTTTTCTAAAATTCTTTAACTGAAATTTATCGGTAAATATTTAATTTTTTACCGGTAATTCGGTAAAGAAATTTGGACGGTAAAACCGGTAAATCGATTTACCGTTTACCGGTAATGCAAGCCCTAGTCGAGACGCACATTAAATTTGAATCTGCCTAAGTCATGTAAGTCTAAACCGAGACAACGATCTTTCTTTGTCCATGGAGTAAAACTATGGAATAATATTCATCCATGTGCCAAGGCTGCGTCTAGTTTGTACAACTTCAATAAACTGTATGATGAAACCAGTAACATGAATTAATTCTTATTTTTATCTCTGTTTGTTATCCTGACCTTAATTATCCTATCTGATTTCCTATTTCCTCTTCCTTTACCTTAATTATGCGTTTAAATATTCAATATTATTATTAATTTTTTATTTTTATTTTATTGTATTTTAATTTTAGTTTTTAATTATGTTAAGATTATATTATACCACTTACTTATGTACTATAATTATGTATAGTATAACTGCGTTGCACATTATAAGATATTTTTTTTTAAATATTGTAAAAAGGCCTTGCCTTATTTGTGTAAAATGTTGAATAAAATAAATAAATAAAATAAATAAAAAATAAAAGGAAATGAAAACTTGTAACCCGAGCATAAAGGGGTAAAACCGAGCTTGAAAAGCTAAAAAATAAATTTAAATTAATGACTATTGAAAATAAAACTCCAAAAGGTAAAAATCATAGTGAAACAAGAATCCAAAATAAACACGATGTTCAGAATAGCATGGCATGTCGGCAGGTAGCAAGTGACAGCGTACACTCATATGAATTAAATATAAACAGTTCTCATGTTCAAGGTCAAACGAAAGATGTACATGACAATAATATCGCGTCTGCTAAAACTCTTAGAGCTTATCCAAAAATTAAATCGTGGGGTGATCTAAAGAAGGTGTCGGTGATATCCCATCAAATAAAGCATTGTTGTATGGTGTTCCCTCATTCGAATAATGATCATGGGCAAAGTATCGTATTCTACTCGCATATAATGGATGTTATTCACTCTCATGGCAGCTATCATTATGCTCGTTGAATAATAACTATTTTATTCGATTGTGTCGAAAAGTGTTTTTCGTTTTTGAAAGCAGTGCGAAAAGTTGGTGTGTAAAGATGTTTTTCGTCCTAATTTGATTACTATCAAAACAGCATTATTCCGTTATTAATGTTGTACTGTACATTTTTAATTATTAATTTAAAAAATATATTTTTAAACATTTATTAAAATTGTAGAAGAAAATGTAATTTCTAATCTAATAATTTCAATGATAAATTTAATCAACCACAACAATAGATCATACGAACCAAAAAAAAAAAAAAATATAATTAAAAATAAGCGCGATTTTAGCGTACATTACTGTTTTTTATCGGATAAAATAAAAAATTTGCTTCATTGATTTTTAAGATCAACGTAAAGTCATAAAATTGTAAATACATATAAATGTATCTAACTAAATAAATAATTCGAAAATTTATAAGTTTTCTAAATTATTATTGTTGTTGTTTTAGTTCATTTTTAATTTGCGCGGATTACAATTTTGTTGTTTGTTTATTTTGTAATTATTAATATTTTTAATACTTAGCACACTGCATTATACTAATGTGATTTATCGTAAGCGGAAAACCAAATGGGCTAAACTGGTATGATTTAGATTTTTAATTTTTTATTTGATTTAATTTTATGTAATCTATTCTAAACTGGAAACATTTAATGTGTACGCTTAAATGCGAATTACAAACAAATTTGGTACATGTGTATACAGCTAGAATATTGCATAGAATTTATTAAGCTTTATATTTTAAATTATTATAAGAAATTTTCTAAAAAGAGAGAATGAAGCATTCGGATTCGAAGAATCTCAAAATTTCGAATAATGACATACACTATAGTTAAGTGGTTACCCCTTGGAACACCTAAAACTGATTCTTTGCCACAATCAATTGATATAGCTATCATTTAATAATAACCACCAATCGGTTCGTGAAGTTAATTAGTACTACATTTAAAATAATTATTTCATTTTTATGTCAATAAGTGTATTTTGTTGACCAAAAATGTAATTCGAATTATTTTGGTTTTATTTTGTTCCCAAAAAAATAGCCAATTTGATTTAATTTTCAAAAGCCAACCTTTCGAAATAAAATATAAATTTAACATGTATTATGACATCTGGCGGCTTCCTATCGCTAAGAACGAAAACTAAAAAATGGGATAAGATTTAAATAATCCCAAACAAAATTTGGGATTATTTAATGCTTCTCAGGGATTATTTAGTGCAATTGTTGTTGTAAATGTCTCAAGTAAATACGCTAATTATATTATTGCAAATTTAATTCAAAATGTTTAAACGTAAAATATGAAATATGATCGGAAGTTATGGTCTTAAATGGTAATTGATTGTACAGGTGTGGATTAAAGTTCAAAGATTACAGTATTACTAGTATTTAAATATTACCTGCAAAAAACCAAGAACACTAACACTGTAAGATGTTCATATTACAGATGCTAATACAAACTCAACATAAAGGAGCTACACTATGAATCGTTGTAAATTATCAAGTAATTTTGAACAATTTCTAACAATATCAAAAAAACTCGTCGAATCTGCAAACATACAAAAATTCTCGAAAAACTTATCATCAAACATCTCAAAAATTTCGAATTATCTTCAATGTTACCCAAACCCAATGTTAGGCAACCCAATTTGCCCTTTTAAATTCACAGTATCCGGAATAATTCAAAATTGTTTACAAAGTGCTCGAATAGTTTCAAATCTTAACTTAATTTAACGTTAAATAACGCGATGGTAAGTAGATCATTAATAAAATAGCAAGAAGCAACATTGTCGCTTCCAAAATTTGATTAATATCCAAAACATAAATATTGTTGTGCTGTGGGGCGATCAACATCGAATTTTCATTTTATTCGTCATTGACAGTGAGTTTATTTATATATACTTAGTTTAATTAAGTGAAGTTCATAATTATAATATTACAACTAAAAACTAATCATTTTGAATGTTGTGCACAAAAAGATTTTATTGTGTCATTATAGTGAATAAGATACACAGTTTACAACCAGTTATATGTATATTTTAATTCGTCATTATTAACACTCTATTTACACTGGTTTGTTGTCCTTATTTTCAACATAAACAGTCAAAGAACAAATAGTTATTGTCGTGATAGAAGCCTTTGAATGAAATTTTCTTTTTATTTTCATTGTTTGCAATTATGGCTTTCTGTGGTGTATGCAATCTAAAAGTGGATCGTGATGTTGAATTAAAGATTCAGTGTAATGACTGTTCCAAATTTTACCATGGTGCTTGTGTGTCACTTCAACTTTCTGACAATAATTTTATTCAAAAACAAAAACAAATTTGGCGGTGTCAGTCTTGCATTACGGTACGTAAGGCAAATCATAACAATCTTGAGATTTCATCGCCGCACCAACTCAATCGAAAGCTGCGGTGTACAAAAAAAACTTCTATGCCGGTGCAACATAACCTTGAGTTGTTTAATGAATTTAAACTTTTCCGTCGAGAGTTTATTGAAAAATTGAATATACTTTGCACACAAGTTAAAACATTGGATATTAGTTTATCGAAAAAATGGAAGAAAATCGTGCCCTTAAACTGGAAAATGTTAATCTATATAAAAAAAAAGTACTCGTTCTTGAACAATTGAGCATAATAATTGTGAATTTAAAGTTCTTCTGGTAAATAACCAGATAATCATTACGATGTTACGAAGTGCGAAATTATCAAGAATTTTACAACTTCCGTTTCGATCTGAATGAGAAACACGAAAAATTTAATTATTTTCCAGTCAATCTCATCAGGCTATAGCGACTGAATTGTTAATTACATGATTGATTATTTTATATATATAGAAATCAACATGTACTTGAAGCATTATCAAATTGTACGCAACACATATTAAATTCTTCATAATTTCAATTTAGGTTCTTTTATTTGACGCATAAATACGAAATGTTAGTTTGAATTTAAAGTTCTTCTGGTAAATAACCAGATAATCTGGTCCAGTTAACATCATTCATTAACAGATGGCAGTAGTAACAATAGTTAAAGCTGTGCCTGACAAAATTGATGATTCTAAATTGGTTTGTTTTCTTTTCAAACTTCAAGCGTTACACAAAAAAAAAAGAAAAACTCACAAATCGAAACAAACTATTAATAAATAATAATGGAAATTGAAGACGATGCAATGGAAATTGAAAACAATTATATATTTATATCATTATTTTGTAATGTAATAACACCTATGAAAAAATTAGAAAGAAGAAAAATATATTACGTAAAAGCTGGCAGGTAAAAAAGTTCTAAACTATTGGTATATCAATACATTATTGCGTATAATCTTCTATTTCAGCCAGAAAGTACGTTCATGAAACACTATAATTGTGAAATTTACCAAAAAATATTAACCAGTGATGATCGTTTTATTAAACAACATATTGCCACTTCACAGAATGTTATTAGCATTTGAACATAATCTGGGATACTGCATGAAATTCAAATTGTGCGTATTCCTATATTGGCTTGCGTGTAGGACCAGTTAAAGGTTGACGGGCGTATCTTTTGATATTTCGCTCTATTCGGTTCGGACAAATTCACAATATGTTGGATCTATTCGTCGGCATTTCAAAAAATATTATAAAGCTTCCAGCATTTAGCGAGCTCGATGGCCTTAGCCATTATTTCAACTCGAGGGTAAATACAAATATATTTGCGAAAGCTGCCACCTGGTGGTTAGTAGCACAATGTAGTATTGAAATGAAATGGCAAAAATTTAGTCGAAAAAATCGGTGTCAGACTGTCAAGCACACAGCATTAATATTTTTGAGTGAAATTTGGATTAATAACGATGAGACGAAATTGTATCGTTTACACGATTTTCAAATAATTTGTTACTGTAATAATGGTTACCGTTCTGGAGGAGTTTTAGTGTTATACAAAAATAATTTGAATTGTTTAGTTGAGAATACAAACCTTTTATCAGCTGATGTTGTCAAGGTTAAACTATCGATAAGTAATGAAACGTATATTTTTGTTTGTGTGTATCGTTTAAATTCGGTTTCTCTGAATGATTTTATTGACGAATTTTCTATCTATTTAAATTAAGACAAATTCGTAACAATAATATTGTCGTTTTGGGTGACTTCAATGTTGACAGTTTAAGCGACTCTACTAATTGCGATAATTATATTTGTTTGATGTAACCTGAGCGTATATACTCATGTATTAATGAACCGACCAGAGCTACATGTAGTTCGACCTCTTGTTTAGATCAATACTTCTGTAGATTTCATGACAATGACTTCTTTCGAATTAACGTTTCGTTATTGAACTATATGATAAGTGACCATCATGTTATAGCTATTAAGCTTAGAATCATCAAGTTTAAGAGACATAGCTACAAAACTGATAAGCCTAAAATTATGGCACATAAGCCGTATTATGTAAAATAAATCGAAAATTGTTCTTCTGATGTAAATCATATTGGATCAATAACATCTAGTAATGAAAATTTAACTACTGCTTCTGATATTGCTGATGAATTTGAAAATTATTTTAGTTGTGTTGCTTCGAAAATTAAATCTGATATGTTACCTTTAAATAGCAGTTGGTAGGAATTCAATGGAGATTATGTCAGTGAAACGTTCGTTTTTTTTCTCACCCACTTGAGTATACTTTGAAGTTTCAAGAGCTATTTGTTCTTTGAAATCCAGCTTGACGAATGATATTTCTGGTATGAGTAATTATTTGATAAAACAAGTTGTAAATGTTATTATCCCTATATTAATAAATATTTTTTAATCACAGTTTTCTAAATGGTATTGTACTTTAAAAACCGCAATTGCACTTCCATTGCACACAAATGGTTCGCGTTGTGACCTTAATAACTATCGGCATATTGCATTGCAACCGGTTTTATTAAAAGTTATAGAAAAAGTTATTTAAAGTAGAATGAACCTTTTTTTAGAGAGCCACATTAAAATTAGTAGATGTCAACACGGGTTTAGAAGTCAATTTACTACTGAAACTGCTTTAATTGAATTCCTAAATTCGGTTAATTTGTCATTGAATGAATCTGATTGCTGCGGTGGGCTGTTCATTGATATTAAAAAGGCTTTTGACATGGTGGATCATAATCTCTTATTGCATAAACTATACAGCATAGGTTTCAGAGGTGACATAAACAATTGGTTTAAGTAATATGTTGTTGATCGTAAACATTTAATGATGGCCAATGGTACTAAGAGCAAATCTTATATTTTAAATATTGGTGTTCCTCAAGGATCTGTTTTGGTACCTCTTTTATTTTTAATATATGTAAACTCAATTTTTAGTGCCAACTGGTTAGGCCGTGTTGTAACTTTTGCAGATGATATGGGCTTGTGTTATCGTGGGCCTTCTATATTAGCTGTAAGCCACCAGATCAGTACTGACCTAGCTATCCTAAGTAAGTGGTTTGATTACCATTCATTAATTTTAAGCGAGAAAACGAAAATTATGTATTTTAAAATTGGTTACAGTAGTTTCAATCCGCCTGTATTAAGTTTCTTTTACTCTTGACAATTGTTCCAATTCGTGTTTTTTGATTGAAACTGTTGAAAGTTTCAAGTACTTGGGAATTATCTTTGACTATCATCTTAATTGGAAATTCCATATTGCTAAGGTTAAAAAATCTATCAATAATGCGTTAAGAATGTTATATTTTTTTTCATAAACGGTAGGTACATTCGAAAAAAGAAAAGAAAATTATTTTACGGTTGAAATCAAACGTTTCAAAATGACATAAGTTACTAAACTGGGTATTTCGATGAAAATGGTCTAAAATGAATTAAGATGAAGTTATGGCATAACTATAGCCAATTAGGATATCACTTGGTTAATTCTTACACGATTTGGATGAAATCTATATTCTCTAAGTTGTAACCTGGTTTAGCATACCTTTATGTTGCTCAAATTTAAATCGATTGGCTGAATTTTAAAAATCAATTAAATTCAGCTTATGCCAAATTGGCTTCTTTGATGGTCTCGCTCGGGAGAGGTAATAATAAATTTGATCTACAATTTATTACGAAATTTAACAAACACTTTGTCAGAAACGAAGAAACGAAGCGCCCACCGAACAATTTTTAAAAATTACTTCAAAATAGTGATTATCTTACACAAAATATAAATTAGCTGAAAATATTTAAAGGTCATACGTACGATATTTGCAAAGTCGTTTATCTTCGCTATACGGTGGTAAGTAAACATCAAACTAAATAGTAAAAAATGTAAAATACTTGAAAACCAATGGACCAAATCAAATTCTTGGTCACCCATATATTCAATACATAAACGGTGTTGATGAAATGATGATACAATCGCCTATTTCAAATTTCGTTCATTCCATTCAAAAATCATTTCCTGAAAATCACTACTGTGTATTTGTACCGTACATGTTATGTGTTGTCTTATTATCAATCTACCTAAATTAATTTTTTATTTTTTTATTTTTTTGGTCGTCGTCTTCGTCTCTATAGTACATATAGTATTATTATGTATATTCAATTTTTAACAAAAGAAACTATTAAACGCTTCTTTTTTGTTATGTTTTCGGTACATTAAACATATATCTTTCATTTTTATTATGAGAAAAATACCAAAAAACAACCAAAAATTTAATATTTCGGTTCTTTGGTGTAAGGGAAACAAAAACAAAATTTCTTATGTACTTAAGAAATTCACGACTTTATGTATAATCATGGGCCAAGCTATTTAAATGGTTTTGAGATCATAGATATATCGTTAGGTGTACGAGCTGAACTAAATTCTTTTATTGTTTTGGGAAAATAGCCAAAAAACTACATAAAAACTAAGATTACCAAAAATTATATGTTTGAAATTTATGTTGCGCGAGTATTTAGTAAACATATAAAAATATAAAATCTGGGAATGTAAGATTATGCAAATTTTGTCCTCCATAGTTGTACATATACACAAATGGTTTAATAAACCAATCAGTGCGAGCGAGCGCGTAAATGTTAAAATCACTGACTCCCACTCTCATATAACAAACAAAACATAAAAATTGAAACCCTTCAATATTTTTTATTTCCAATCAATTTGTAAATTTTATGATTCTACTAAACATAAATAAACATAAAAATTTGAATATTTATGATTTTGTTGTTATTTTATGTTTTTTTATTTATTTGATATGAAGCGAAAAATGATAAAGAAAAAATGGTCGATTAATTAATTGCAATCACATGTCAATACAATAATATTAAGTACATTTTTTATGATGTAGCGAACGAATCAAACCTGGTGACAGCTTGTGTCAACGTTTTTTTTTTTTGAAGTTGATACTCGATTTACTTTTGATACGTCTTATAAACAAATTTAATGACTTACCAAGAGATTATTAATGAGTAATTTATTAATTTTATAAATTTTAGTTATGGGGTTACACAAATAGAAATCAGGTAACGCAAAAACCTAATCAAACAATGTAATAATATGAAGTAATTAATATGATTTTTCAATTTTATTGGCATTTCCAAATTAATTTTGAATTTTTATTTATTGCGGATATAATTAAAATGGAAAAAATACAAATTTTTTTTTATGTGTACGGGTATACCTTGGGAACCAATGACGGGATGATGACGACGGTGTTCTTTGGTGGTGTATATATGGTATATATTATTTAGCAGTGGCAATGAAGAATTATTTGTTCATTTATTTATTTATTGGTTTTATTACATAACAAACAATTTTTTTTTTATTATTGGTTATTGATCTGGAACGCACCATTTTGTGAAATATGTGTACAAATGGAAATGAAATTTGCTGTACCACCAAATTCAGACTTTGAACCTATTTTCGATACAGGTGACCTGCTCAACGACCGATTTGAAGCCTATAAACAGACATGCCTGAAAACAGACGGAATAAAATATAATTCTGATAAATTCAAATAATTGTTAAATATACTATTCATATTATATAGGTTGGAAATAAGGTTGCCGAATGACCGGTTTTGAACCGGCCCAACCGGTTTTTACAACAACCCAGTTGGACAGCCGACCGGCAGAACAAATGACCAGTTTTCAATGAAACCCAGTTAAATCGTCATTTTAAATGTATCAAAATAAAAAAAAGATCGATTGGTATTTTGCACCCACAAAAACGAAATTTTTCAAAATAATCGGATAACAAAGTCGTTAGTAATGAAAAAAAGCTTTATTACTATCTTTTTTGTGATCTATGCGGTCCATTTGACATTGTCAGCCGTCTTTTGAAACTGATCATGTTAACTTCTTCAGTGCCGTTAAATAAAACCCCAGGAAAAATGCTCGAAAATTAGGGCTTTAATTAGCAATCAAAGTGAATATGTATACACTGTGTTTGTGAATTAAAGCCCTAGTTCTTTAGGAATCAAATAAATGGAGTGATATACATACTTGACCGGAATTTTAAATCTTGGTACGGTATGTAGTGTTCTATTGTATAAAATATTAGGCGAGGGGATCGTCACTTATGATCACCAATCATCCAACATTTCAGTGCCTAGTAAAGGCAACCTAATCAATTTTAGATGAAATAATATGGAAACATTTCTCGTAGCAGATCAAGAAAACTTAGTTAAACAATGGCATCGTAAATTAAGACAGAATATAGTAAACCTGATGAAAATGTTAGAGGAATAAACATAAAAGAAGCTGATCTAATACAAGCTAGTGACGAAATATGTGTAAAGGTCCAACAGACGAGGAAACCATTTAAAGAAGAAAGGACTATGGCAGTGCGTCCATTGGAAATAATTCACACGGATGTGTGTGGTCCAGTAGAATCACATACATGGGATGAACAAAAACATTGACAACTACACACACTTCGTGATGGCATACCTAATACGTAATAAATGGGAGGTGCCTGAAATATTAAAAGAGTATATTCGAGAAGTAGAGGCGAAATGGGATACACAGGTATCCATAATACGATGTGACAATGGAGGTGAATATAGAAGTAGCAGTTTCAAAACTTGGTCTAAAGCTAACGGTAAAGTTTTGAACAATAATATACCAAACCTTGGATAAAGAAATGTGGGGAGAAGCAGTAAGGGTTGCTGCTTATTTAAAAAAATAGGAGTCCATTATCAAATCTAGAAGTAACACCATTGGAACAATGGCTCAGAAAACACCGGATCTTTCGCGACTGCAGGTTACTGATTGTAGTGAAAGAAGAAAAAATAATTATAATAAAGAATTCGAACACTTACAAAAATTAGATGACAAGAGCAAAAAATACAGTTTTATAGGATATGGTTCGAATGAATATAGGCTCTGGGATACGAATAATCGAAAAATAGTAATGTCAAGAAATGTTATATTTAATAATGTTATACAACGATATCATCATAGATGAAAACGAAGAGCAAAAACGGGAAGCCGGTAAAGAGCAAGAGGAAAGATAAAATGACGAAGAAGAGCGATGCTTGAAAGGAGATACAACAAAAATGTCAACAAAAATTTGGATTTGATTTTGAGGAAACATATAGTCCTGTAGTAAATAGTAATTCATTGAGATCTATTTTTGCAATACCAGCAAACCGAAGAGATATAATTATGAATTTCGACATTAAGACTGTATTTTTGCATGGAGAGCTATGGGAGGATATATATATATATATATATATATATATATATATAGAAATGCAACGACCCGAAGGATATAAATCGAAAAATGGAGTATGTAGATTAAAAAAAGCATTATTATGGTTTGAAACAAGCTGCTCTAAAATGGAGCCAGAAATTTACAATGTTTCTAAAAACTGTAGAAATACAGTCAATCAAAAGTGATATGTGTATATACAAAACCAAGATGATAACGGTATTTTGTTAGGATATGATAAACCAAAAATGGAAAATCTTGCCGTATTTAAAGATTCAAAAACAGTTTTACGTTTGGAGCTGGAGGTAGACGTCGGTTCGAGAGTGAAAATTAGTCAACAGAAGTATGCAATTAATATTCTAAAGCGGTTCAACATGGAGGAAGCGAAACTAGTATCGACACCGCTAATGGAGCTAAAACAAAAAAAAAATATGCCTGCAAATGAATACATAGAATTTCCGTATTGAGAGACGGTAGGAAGTCTCATGTATTTGATGTCGAAAATGCGAACAGACATAACGTTTGCAACAAATTATGAAAGTAGACTTGTAAAAAACCCAGGCAAAGAAGATAATAAACAATATTCGTAACGGACGTTACGAAGAGGAAATGAATATTTATCAGGTAGCGATATATCAAGAATCGAAGTATTTTCTGATTCAGACTATTCTTTTGACATAGATATTAGGAGGAATACGTTCAGATAGTAGCGGTGTCAAATACGGAAGCTGGAAAAGTAAACCCATTGATATGAGATATCACTATATAAAAGAGAAGATAACGGAAGGACTACTAAGTTTGAAGTACATCGAAAGTGAAAATCAATTGGCAGATATATTTACGAAATCACTTGGGAGTGTACAATTTAATAAACACTGCAACAAATTGATGCATAGTAGACACTGAACCTGAGGAAAAATTAAGGGAGCGTGTTGGAATATAATTTGTATCTGGTACTCAGCCCTGAATATATAAAGCTTAAGAATAAAAAAAAGTCTAGTTGTTTAGTTGAGTATTTTGGATATAGCGTAAAGCATTAATAACAAATTTATATAGAACTAAAATAAATACGAAGGAGAACAGTCGAGAAGAGAAGATATGTAGATAAAATATAAATAAAAAGTAAAAAGTATGCCAAATGCAAAAATTTCCCAGTACCAAGAGGTCGAATTATTTACCAGTTAAGCTTCGGTTTGTTATTGTGACTGATTGTGCAGTATTTAAGGTACCAATAGAAATAAAGGAACTGACATTAAGGGTTCGTGTGGATTGCATTATAAATCTTTGAATAGTGGCTTGACGCTTAACCACTGATCTGGGCCTCGACTTTAAATGTCCGCTGCTTTGTTACTATATGCCCTTAATCCATTTTTAATTTTCTTGTTAGAATGGTATACTTTTAAATTCTGTACAAAACAAAGAACTCAGCACTTTTTTGATATGAGCCGCGTAGGGCTCTTACCAACAATTTTTGAAAGTTAACAAATCAACCAATTTCGCATGGAAGAATCGGCCAATTTAGCACGAATCACATAGATTGGCTCACTATACTTATATACTTATAAAGTTGAAAAAGGCGTACATTGTGGAATTTAAATGGCTCAGTGCTACAAGCTCTTAGCTTCAATGCTTAGGTTTTACGAAGAACTGCCCCAAAAAAAGCTCAACAAATATAAAGTAAAGTATCCCGTTAAAAAGGGAGCCACATTAAAATTGTATTAAGCACACTATGACAACAAAAGGCTGCTACTTAATTTCAGTGCTTCTTAAACTGTGCGCCGCGGGCACCTAGGGAGCCGTGGAGCTGTTGCCAGGGAGCCTTAAAACAACATTGTTGGAAGAAGAGGAATTAGGCAATAAAAACATTAGAAATTCGTCTACCCCCAGTAGAAATCCCACATTTTAACGGGGACTACACGAAGTGGGTAGGTTTCTCTGACACATTCAAACGTTTAGTTCATAACAATAATCAGCTAACCACGACACATAGAATGAACTACCTTAAAAGTCACGTAGAAGGGTCAGCTGGCCAATTATTAAGTCACTTGGAACCTACTGGAGACAATTACTATGCAGCTTGGGAGATTTTAGAGAACCGCTTTAACAACAGGAAATCCAACAGGAATTAGCATACGAGCAACACGGAGTTGGCTGTTGCGATCAAATACTTATATGATGCAACAACCGAGTGTCTATACATGCCATAAGGAATACAGGCATAAATATTGAAACATGGAGTCCTTTCATCATCTTCAGATTGTTAAAAAAGTTGGACAATGAGTCACGACCGCTATACGAGAGATCTCTAGAAAACCCAAGAGAATTTTAAGAAACAAACCAATTCTTGAAATTTCTAGAAATGCGTTTCCAATCTTTAGAAGCAATCGGTAACAACAAGATAATACCAACGTAACAAGTAAGACTTCAACCACATCCGCTAAGACGCGCATTCGTAACTGCCACACAACCAAGTAATATTTGCGTATGCTGTCAGAAAAACCACAGGACCGAATCATGCCAACGTTTCAAAGATTTAAGCATTTCTGAAAGAAATCAAATGGTCATGCTGCACAATTTGTGCAGAAATTGTCTCAGCCAAAGCTATTCGACAACAAGTTGCAGCATCAAACTGAGTTGTTTTACCTACAAAGGCAGACATCATACGTTACTACACGTAAAAAATCAGGAAAACAGTATTGCAAAGCTGAGCATTTCAACACTCGACAAGGACAGAATATGTTCGATAGTTTTACTCTACTACGAGCACTGATCGATCCAGGCTCACAGGTTACTTTCATCACAGAGCAAGCAGCACAACAACTAGGCCTTCCAAGGACAAGGGTTTTAACTGAAATTTCCGGAATTTCAGTAACAAAAGGACGAGCCCATCAACAGCAGCAGCTAGATTGCTTCAAATTGAAAAAAGATTCGAGAAGGATGAAGAGTTTAAGAATCAATATCACAAATTCATGAACGAGTACATCCAGTTGAACCACATGGAACTAATTAAAGATGATACGGAAAAAGATGCTTCTCGGGTTTACTACATGCCACATCATTCTGTCATAAAAAAAGATAGCACAATTACGAGATTGAGGCTAGTCTTTGAAGCTTCCTGCAAAACAACAACAGGTACATCACTAAATGAAATGATGCATGTAGGTCCAACATTACAAGACAACTTAACGGCAATATTGATCAGATGGAAAAAACATCATTACGTGAAGGCAGCGGAGATTGAGAAAATGTTCAGACAGATCAGAAAAGCCCTCGAAGATCAAGATTTTCAACGAATCCTCTGGCAATCTGAGACAAATAAGCCAATGAGCAGTTATAGATTAAAAACTATCACATACGGAACAGCGTCTGCAACTGATTTGGCTACAAAAACGTTACATCAATTATGTGGATGATCTTCTAACTGGAGCAACACAATCGCAGAAGCAATCGCTGCAAAAAGGGAACTACTAAACCTCCTTTCCGGTGGAGGTTTCAATCTCAGAAAATGATCCAGCAATGAAAAGGCGTTATTAGAAGAGCTTCCAGAAAATCTGAAAGAAATAGGACTCCATACTATAGAATTTACTGATATAGTGAAAACACTTGGGCTCCTGTGGCATCTTCAACAGACACCTTTCAATTCAAAGTTTTTTGCCAGGATCCAAAACAACGATATCCGAACGAACAAGCTTATCAGAGGTATCAAGGCTTTTCGATCCGCTAGGATGGTTAGCACCAGTGGTGATCCAGGCCAAAATTTTACTTCAAGATTTATGGGCTTCCAGTGTAGGATGGGACGAAAAACTCCACTTAAATCTTAAAAACAGATGGTTAAACTATAAAATGGAATTACCACGTTTCGATGAAATCAGAATTCGCCGTTGGATAAATTGCAACACTAACGCCAAAATTGAACTACATGGTTTCTGTGACGCCTCGAATCAAGCATATGCTGCAGTGGTATACAGCAAAATAAATAACCAAATCACAATAATTGCTGCTAAAACAAAGGTTGCACCGTTAAACCAAACAATATCACTACCAAGATTAGAGCTCAAAAATTTCAAACATGCATTGAACATCAACAACAATATATCAACATTTTGCTGGAGCGGTTCCACAGCAGTTTTGGGCTGGATAAAAGGAAACCCACAATACTATACAACTTTTATGGCGAACAGAATAACAGAGATACAAGCCATCACCGATCCTAGCCAATGGCATCACGTGGTCTCTAATGAGAATCCTGCTGAATGTGCATATCGAGGATTAAACCCAATTCAGTTATTAACCAACATATTTTGGTGGGAAGGGCCAATATGGCTAAAGAATTTGAGCTATCCAAAAACAAAAATCAATAATGAAGAAATGGAACAAGCGGGCAGCATGGAACCAAAATCAATAAGAACATTTACAACAACAGTGAAAAAACCTGTGATTGAATTCGATAGATTCTCTTCATTACAACGGCTTGTTCATAGCATTGCATATACTGTCTACGATTTCCATCAAATGCAAAACCAAAAGCTAAAAACAACTCCCATTTTACACCAGAGGAACTGAACGCATCGCTAAGGGCAATAATCATAGTCGCACAGCAGGAGGGTTTTGAACCAGAATTAAAGAAGTTAAAAGCAAATCAAAACCTACCAAAGAATAGTACAATCATAACGCTCACTCCATTTCTGGACGGAAATGACCTACTCAGAGTCGGTAGTAGAATAATAAATTCTAATCTCCTATTTGAAGAAAAACATTCGATAATAATGCCAAGAGGTCACAAGTTGTCAAGTTTGCTTATCAAAGAAGCTCATATAAAAACACTACATGGTGGCAATCAAGCAACTTTAGCACAACTGAGAACGCAGTATTGGGTAATGAAGGCCAAAAATATGATTCGTTACACTATATGCACATGAATGTATATAGTCTGTACGAGAGCGAGGAAATTGGCGTCGCACCAACTAATGGGCATGTTACCAAAAGAACGAGTAACACCAGCACCACCGTTCACTAACAGCGGAGTAGACTATGCTGAATTTGTCTAACATATTCAATGATTGTGGTACAAGTTTTGGTGTAGCAGACAATCAACTACAAAGCCAGGCGAAGCAACAGGAAGCAGAACTTAAAGGTAAAATAGCACAGATGGGAACTGAGTGGCACTTTGTACCCCCGGGAAGTCCTTACTTTGGAAGAGTACGGGAAGCCGGAGTCAAGTCAACAAAACAACACATCCGCAAGGTAATTGGAACTCATACACTTACTTTTGAGGAGCTCTCAATACTTCTAGCTCAAATAGAGGCATGCTTGAACTCTAGGCCACTAGCTCCACTGTCAAACGACTCAGATGATGACGGGTTTTTAGTCCGTCACATTTCCTGATAGGCAGGGTTATCATATCAATGCACAACCTGATATGGAGGGTATCCAAACCGTTACAAGATGGAGCTCAGGCAAGGATTTACAACGAAGGACAAAATGGTTGCAGAAACAACCTAACATCCAATTGGGAGAACTAGTAATCCTCAAAGGCATTCATCCAGGACAAGATGGACTTGTTAGAGCAATCACGCTCAAATACATAAAGGAGTATTACTAAAATATGCCGCCTACCGATAACTAACGAGCCAATGGACTACATCAACATGCAAACCAAAAAGAATGAGCCAGTGCATGCGATAGTAACTAAAGATACAACCACAAGTTGACAATTACTAACCCCACGAAGCCTAGACAAGCAGCTTGTACTGTTATAATCTTGCAGCAACTTCAATGGCAGCTCAACAACTTGATTGCATACAATGTTCTCCTATTAACAAGCAAAAAGGAATGCCCACGAGTGAATCACAGTTTAGGAGACACAACAGGCATTATCTTACAATAACGAAAGGCATCTAATGGCAAAAATGAGAAACCAGACATCAATAATCGATAACACAATCAGGCTGATGAAATATAATTCTAATCTCACAACAACATCATTGAACAATTTAATAAAGGATCAACAGAGATTAAGATTAGAGATGATACAACTAAACGAATGTCGAACATACGAAGAAAGGGTTCAACTGATATTAATGAGCGCACTCGAGTTGACCTTAATACTAAAAACCTTAGAGGATACGCAACGTAAACCTACTTGATATATTATTTACTATGCCATCACAATTAGAAGACCAACTGGCAATTTATTCGTTAACATACACCAGCATCAATAACCATTCCTGGCCATAACATTCATGACCTTATGCATATACAGGGTGAGGAAAAATTATGGAAACCCCTAAAAATCTCGCGGAGTTCAGTCCACAAAAAAAAATGAGCAAGATTTATTCTTAGGTCATTTTAAGGTTTGTTCATAAATTTTCAATAAGGAATTTAACGGTGAGCTTGGTTGTGACCTTCACCTTCATCTTCAAGGTCATTATGAGGACAAGGTCATATTTTTATAGGAACACCCCAGTTTTTAACATCGGATGCGAAAAGAGCGGTCAATTGTACGTCCGAATATGTATTTTCCGTAACCTCCTAAGGTCACCTGAAGGAAGCGGTAACCTTTTAATTGTTTAAATTTACATAAATCCGATACAAGGGATTAACATACCCCTTGCCTGAGGTTAGAACTCAGATTCTGACGGTACACGAGGTAGATAACTAAATTCCCCATATAACCAGCTCAGAATTTACCATATATCCCGTATTAAAATGAACTCTTGACTTATGGGTCATTAGTCGAATTTGTTTTTTAATGCAGTACAGTTGGATTCCTATATTGGAACCAAATAATAAACATGTTGAACTAAAACTATTTGATATTTTTGTAGTTTGTAACTTTGGTTTCCAGTTTCAGAATTTCGATGTTTGGTTGAAAAAGCTTAACTGGTTGCAGAAAAGTATAATTACTTAAATAAATTTAATAAGTTTAACATTTCGTTTCACCTGTGCTTAAAAACTGTTTTTATTATACATAGATATTATAATATTTTTATGGTATAATTAAACAATTCAGCTTATTAGATAACACCTAGTTTTATAGTACCTAACATATAACACTAAATATCGCAATTTCAAATTAAATTAGTTTTATGTATTGCAAAATTTATTTGAACAAAAATTATATTGCATTAATTTTAATCGTTTTTTGAAATCGAAATTTAATATTTATATGGATTCATAACAGTGTGCACCAACACAAGTAAAATTAGATAGAATCCAATATGATTTGGTTTTTTCCAATAGGATTTGTATATACGTGCGACTGTGGAAAAAAGTGTAGAAAACTTCACATCCATGTATAAATAGGGTTACTATTCTATCAATACAATTTTAAGGGAAGGGGGAGTGAGGGCAGGTTTGTTTAAGCCAGCGTTCTTCAAACTTTATAATTCCGTGAAACCGTTTTTCTATTCAAACACAAACAAATTTGCGATGGAACCCTCCTATGTTAAAAATGTATTCAATACATAAATTTACATTTATTCAGTCAAAAAAAAAAACAAATAATTGTTTAGTATTCCATATAATGTACATTTCGTGGAACTCTAGGGTTCCACGGAACCCTAGTTTGAAGAACGCTGGTTTAAGCTATTAAAAGTTACGAGGCACGTTTTCAGATACGATTTTATTGTTCCAAGAATTTAAATATAACTCATTTCAAAAACGATTCAAAATCTAAGCTTTATTTTGGAATACTACACTGTATGAACACTATAAGGCTAATAAATTTGAAACTACCCTTATATACTTACATATTTCTGTAATCAGGATCTAATTTTTCTTGCTAGCTCATACCTGAAATGAAACGAAAAAACAAATCCGTTAAAGAACTCATTACGAAATAGTTTGAACTCTATAAAAAAATGTTTTCTTATATTATCGATATAAATATGACCCAAAATCAAAACAATTACTCTCATCAAGCAAAACAACCAAATTCATTCACCAAAGATTTAATCATAACATTCCCAAGCACTACGTAATCGGTCGCGATGTTAATTCCACCTCAAAAATAATTTTTTTTATTTCTTTTTTAATATTTTGACGAATGCAAATTACTTATCGCGAGCGTTTACAACACATTTGAATGAAAAATCTGTTGTAAGATTATAAACTTAAGATTACTGCCTTTGGTACATATTAGAAACGTTAATATAAGATTTGGATCAAAAATTAAATTAAGAAAAAAAAAACAACGACGAGTGAGAATAAATCTATTTATTTTAAAAGATGTACATCTAATTAAATAAAAAACAAAAAATGAAATTAAAATGATAAATTAAGAAAATGAGAATTTTGTTGTTGTTCTTATAAATTTGTTGTATGGTGTTGTGTTGTTTATGGTCACTGGTACTGAAGTACTCGTATATGTATATATATGTATATAAAAGAATTGAAAAATACAACAGAATCATGAGACGTTGAAAGATTTTAATCTTAAAGCACATGATTTTATATAATTTTTTGTTTTTTTTTGTTTTTTTTTTATTTGTATGGTTCTGTTACAGTTTATGTTTGAATGTCACACTTGTATAATTAATTACAGTATTTGTGAGAAAGAAACTTTATGACTTCAATCATCTTTTTAGGTGACTTTTACTTGTGTGTTGTGTATAATGTATCAAATTATTTTATATATCTGTATCTAAAATGTCGATCTATAAATTTGATTATAGAAAACATAAAATGTTGTTAAATTATTGTTATATGAACGCGAGATCATATTTTTGGTCATGTTTTTTGTTTTTGGGTGATTAAATGGGTGAGGGTGTGAGAGTTAGCATAATTTTAATGAGTCATAATTGTTGTAATATATGTCGTGTACGAAATGTGATTTATCGACTACATAACTGTATATATATATTGAAACAGTTAATCAATAAGCCTCATTTTTATTTGTACTGATATACCAAAAGTGATAAAAAATTTATCCTTACAAAAAAACACAAAGAAATATAAATCCACATCATCCCACTCAACCACTATACGATATCGTATGAGTAATCTAATATTTTACAATTTTTCTTTTTGGTTTACTTAATGACATTCATATATACCTGTCGTCTAAAAATAAAATTCCAAATCTACTCATTCTCAAGCCATTCTACATATATATATCGAAACAATAAAAGGATAAAAATTTTCTTGGCTTCTCTTGGAAGGTAGATTAAAAATCTACTATACACATAAATAATTAATTGAAACAATGACAATGTCCATTTGTAAACTTAACCCCATATATCTATTATCTGGTATACCTTCTCGCATAAAACCAACAACTACACAACAACAACAACAACAACAAAAAGGAAAATACGGATACTCCTGAATTTTATTTTTCTACAAACTAACAAAATTCCTTTCATAATAATAAATTCCATTCCAAGTATATGTTGTGTGTTAGTTCTGAAACATTCCATAATTTTTGAAATGTATATAAATTAATAGTCTCCTGTCTCCTCTCGAACCTCGAACATATAGTTTTGTAATAACCGCACCAGCACCTATTTAAGGGATATAATAGTCTGAATGAATTTGGACGATAAAGGGTGTGGGTGTGTATACTCGTATTAGAAGAACATATTCTTGTTTTTGAGTCTCATGCATATTCAATAATTTTTTTTTTCTGTTTTGTTTACTACATGAATGATTATGACAGTGATCGTATATTTATGATAACACATAACAACATATATTTTATGTTTTTATTTATTTAGTGTGTGTCTTGTGTTTTTGTTTAGAAACGTTAATGTTGTATAATTAATTTTAAAATATAATCAAATTATCAAATAGGTTGTTTGTTTTTTTGAGGAAGTTGTATACGAATGGTGGTCTACATATTATATTGAACTTTCTATTTGAAATTTAGAAGTTTCGAACAAATAGTTTTCCGAAAGAGAAAAATGTAATAACTCAGCTGTGAACAATGAACCGAATTGGGCTCGCCGGACGAGGAGCCAAAATTCGTTAAATGATACAAGGCACATTAATATGATGACCGAAATTCAAATATGTATATAGTAAGTCGGCCGATGTTAGTGCGTATACTTTTTTAATCCGATGGGGAAGATGAGGTAATAAAATCCGAAAAACAATTTAGTGGTTTTAGGGAAAAAGTTGTCAATACGCGCGAGGGCATTTTAAAAGAAGTAAAACAATATCTCGATAGGGAATAAGAATGAAAATGGGATACCATCATATTCTCGAACGAAAAAAAACCCAAAAAAATACCGAAAAATACAAAGTAAACTGCCCCATCAAAAAGGAAGACCCCATTAAATTTTTGTCAACTAAAATATGAAAACAAAAGGAATCTACATAATTTCAAGTCATCCTTGCGCAGAGAGGACCAATGCTAAGCGGCTTTGGGGAGTTTTTATTTTAGTATGTGACTAATCAATCATTACAAAATATAAATCAAAAACGCTCCAATCTCTAAGAATGTTAGAATTTCAAAAAATCCTCACAGCGGGCGTTTGGGGGCGACTGCCCCCATCCTTTAAGGTATAAAACAAATTAAAATAATATTTCATAAACTGATTATATTTAAAAAACTTGATTTTTTGTTTTTTAGGGTCTATTTTATTTTGGATAAGGATACTAACCCTGATAATATTCTCGGGTTGTATCGTTGTCTAAAATAAAAAAATCCAAAAAACAAAAACCCTCAAAAATTTAGTTTTTTAAATATAACAAATTTTGGAAACATTATTTTAATACGTTTTATACTTTAGAGGAAGGGAACTGCCGCCTCCAAATCTCCGCTGTGACGGGGATTTTTTAATAATTAGTCACATAAAATAAAGAACTCCCAGGATAACAAAGATAGCAGGAAAACGTCAGAAAAAACTCCCCAAAGCCGCTTAGCATTGGTCCTCTCCTCAGATTTCTTTTGTTTTCATATTTTAGTTATCAAAAATTTATTGGGGTCTGCCCTTTCGATGGGACAGTTTACTTTGTATTTTTCGGTATTTGTTTTTGGAGGGATTTTTTCATTCGGGAATATGATGGTATCTTAATATTCTCGTTTGAATGTTGAAAGACCGAATGCCGATAGGCCGAACGCTGAATGACCGAACACCGAATGGGTTGGAATTCCGAATGTTGAAAAGCCGAAAGGCCAAATGTCTAATGGCCGAATGGGTCGAAAGGCAGAATAAGTCGAAAGGCCGAATATCGAAAGGCCGAATGGGCTTTAATGGGCTCGAATGGGTAGCAATACTGAATTTTCATGAAATTTTCCCTTACTTAATTTATTTATTAATGTAAAATGATTTAAATAAATTGAAAATACGTGCTCATAAATGTGTATATAGCATATCATTGTAATCAAATTTTTTCGCCAATTGTGTCTTTTTTTGTTTATTTCTATTTGATGTATTGGTTACATTTTTGGTATGTTTTGTTATAAAAACTGTTGTAGACATGCGATGTTTATTTATTTATGGTCAAGGGATTTTATTTGTGAACATATTTTGCCGCCTCTTTTAGTAAATGAATAGGTCATTTATTAAAATAATTTTACATACAAAAATATCACATAAAAATTAAATGAAAAAACAACAACAAATTTTTTTTTTTCTATATAAACTTCGAGATTTGTAAACGCGCTTAAACTTTTTTAGTGACAACTACTTATTACTTATGTTTACCCCCCCCCCCCCCCCCTCCCCCCTCCATTGGTACGCAGCCTTGGGATCTAAAGTTATACAAATTAAAGTGATTCCAATCACATTCAACGGCATATATGTATTAGCTAAATTATTAGTTATTAACTAGATTAGTAGATTTTATATTATGGCGGAAAATTTAAATCGGTCAAAAAAGGTGTTTAGAAAATAGGTTTTAGGGTTATCAACTAGTTTTAAATAATAGATTTATGATCATTAAAAAGTTTAGGTCATGTTAGATAGTTTAAGATTATTTTAATTTCAAAAACGTGCGTTTTGTCACCAAATTTGTTATTTTCACAGTACTAAATTAAATTTTGCGTTCCGTGCGTAATTCCGTCTCCGTTCCGTCGAGAAGAAGAAGAAGAGAGAAGTGCCCATGTTCAAAATCCATCCACGCAATTCTATTATTATTTGAAATTTGGTGTTTTAGATTTGTTTTTTAATTGTTATAAATGTTTAACGTTATAAAATAAATGTGAAAACCGGGACAATCGGGTGTCCCGAAGAGATCTTTCGGGACACTGGGACTATTATCCAAAAACCGGGATAATCCCGAAAACCGGGACGTCTGGCAATCCTAATATTTTCCATTTTTATTCCTTTAGTTTTGTCATTTAGCATTTTTAAGGGTGAAAGATTTAAAACGATGTTTCGGTGTAATACGCAAATACGCAAATTATTGAAAATTTTAAAACACGCAACGAATTGTAACAAGGCGGCAAGATGATAAGATCGTTCTTTGAACCGGGTCCCGGTTTTTACGGCATATCTCATTAAGGAATATGACAATACAGCATATTTCAATATGGCATATTTTAGTAAGGCATATGGTACACTACGGCATATAGTGCTATAGGGTATGTTTCATTACGGCTTACTTCAATAGGGCATATGGTACTCAAATTCGATTTAAACAATGGAAATGTTAATGGGATTCTAAAATGATTTTTTTGGTGAAGTTCTGGAGCATGGCCAATTAAGGTGGAACTTGGCTATTTCTTAACTGATTATACTGAAATTAATTCACTTAGTAGAGTTTTCCTTGATTTATTATAATTTTCCTTGACTTGACAGAAAGAAGATTTTCTATATTAGATCTTTTGACCCTTCAATATTCGGCCTTTTGACATTCAGCCATTCGATATTGGGCCTTTCAGCCCTTCTTTGTTTTCTGTTGTGTCAAATAAGAAGCCATTTTAACTAAGTTGGCTAAATAATATAATATCGGCGGTTTCAAGGTCACCAAAAATATGTTAGTAACCCCCCCCCCCCCCCCCCCCTCAAAAGAAACAGTTCTCTCTTGGAAAATAAAAATTTCTAAAATGATTTATTTTCGAAATGTTTAATTGGGCTAATACGCCGTTAAAGATGAAACTGATTTTAAAATAATTCAGTCTTGCCAATTCAGTAGCAAAAACAAGATTTTGAAGAGAATTAAAATCTAAAGTAATAAATGCTATTCTAGATAGACAGACTAGATAGAATTATACAGACTTCTTTCTAGATAGACAGACTAGATAGAATATAGACAGTGTTAATTATTTTTTAAGAATTAAATATTTTTTTTAGTTTTTTAAGACTTTCTGAATAGTTCTCAGTCTACTCTTCTACCCCACCTGACCTCCAGTATCAAGTTGTTTTTATACTACTTGCTGGTTTACAGTTCAATAATGTATTTAAGGGCTATATGCAGTTGACAATAGCAGATCCTGGGTTCCAATGAAAAAACGGATTCTAGGATAATCCTTCTAGCAATTTCGTTCTTTTTGTTGGTTATGGGTACACATATTTAAACACCATAATGAATGATTTATCTTGCTACTAATAATCCCTTAGTTTTGCCTACTTGCGGCACAAACATAGCTGTTTACCTTGTAATCTACAATACATATACCAAGTTGTTATTAAGGATGGCAAGAAGTTCGTTGTCTTGGCCTCCCACCACGATCAGATACAATTTTTAGAGAAGTTTAGAGAACGAACTTTATTTGCCACACACACACTTAGTCCTAATTCTCTTTCATTCTTAAAATGGTCGCAAATAGGAATGACTTGTTAATGGCATCCATCGGTCTGTGAATGCATACAGATAAATATATGTTACATTTATTCGTAACTAACGTAATGTCTTATAAATATAATTTTTTTTTCTGTTGTACTCATGAATTCATGATTACAAGCTAATCAAATTAATCACCTTACTTGGTGTAAAATCGAGATTTTCTAAAATGTCTTTTCTTCAATCGAACAAATTAAAAGCAAAAAAAACAACAGTTTTTCTCCTTTAGAGTGCTTTTAAAAATTTTAAGAGTTATTCCAGAGCGAAACAAAATAAAATTCACACTTCCCATATTTCGTTTCAATCAAGTTACCCGGGTTGTCGATCAAATTACTCGGCTAATCGAGTACTCAATAAAAGACCAAAATATCCGAATACCCGGGTACTCGATTATCGGTATTGGATACTCTAGTTTCGAGAGAACTTAAGACCTAAAATTTCTTTAATTTAAAATATTAAAATGTGGAAAATCGTTAGAATTAAAAAAAATAAATTTGTTAAAACTTGAGACTAACTAGCATCTAATATCTATAGAAAACAGGGTAATAATAGTTATTTATGGTACTAGTGAGCAAAACGAGATATTATCCATGAGGGATAAGTTTGTCCCACGAGGCGATAGCCGAGTGGGATATTATCCCGAGTGGATAATATCTCTTTGACAACAACGTGTTATCCAATTTTGTTGAAATAAATGTAAATAATCGGAAATTAATAAGAAATAGTTCCATTTTGTGTTTTCATACTACATATAGCATTGAATTTTGAAATACATTTCATCAAAGTGACCGTTCTTTAAATTTATGTGACGTGTTTCTTTGACGTAAATTACGAAATCTACGAATAATTTTCCAATGAGTACTCAATATTTTGTTATACAAAATATAACTCACGTTGCCCCTAGCAGCGTGGGTTATACAATAACAATGGGTTATTTTACATTTTCTTTATTTGAAATCAGTCTAGTTATCGGGCTATTATACATCAAAATTGGATAATAGTATATTATTCAACGAGCATATAATGATAGCTGTTATTCACGAAGATGAAGTTTGCCGACACGAGCCGATAGGCGAGTATCGTAAATCATCTGAGTGAATAACAGCCATTATATGCGAGTGGAATACGATACTTTGTCCACGACCGACAAATATCATTGTTTTATAATCAAATCCTTTAAATACTCTTCAAATAATTTTCGTCGATATTTTGACGTCACAGTTTAATAATAATGAAAATGGCAAGAGACTACTAGATACAATTTCAAAAATTAAATAATTTACTTGGAAATATTGAATAATGAAAGAAGAGACTACTAGATACACTAGCAGTGAATAATGAATATCATTATAATTGATGAAACAAACGTATAATGTACATATTATACGTTAGTCGTGGACAAAAGGTTTTTAATACTTGAACAGCTTTTAATTTCTTTAAATTTCAAATATCAAATATTAAAACATGAGGAAATTTTCGAATTGAGAAAGATTTCAGAATTCGACAACAATTACTTATAGGTCTTGTATCAAAGCAACCTTGATTATACAAGCCATAATCTAAAAAACGAAGCTTTTATAAGGGAATTAGAAACGAGGAAAAAACCAAAATTTCCATAGTAAAACACATAAAACATATGGGAAATCAGTTTTTTTCCTAAGGCAAATTTGTAAATGAAAACGTTGCAAATTCTTAATTATGATTTCTGAAATATTTTCATAAATGTTTGAATTTCAACATATATAAATTTCGTTTAAGTAAATCGTTTTCATTTTCTTATAATAATTAATTTATTTAAACCAAAATATAAAAAAAAGTTCATAACAACAGCTTTCTGGTCAAATTAAAAAGAAAAGCTTACTACAAATCGTGTGCATTAAGCCAATATACATAGATGGCAGTGGGCAGTAAACATTTTGGAAAACCGTACCAAAAATCGCCACTTGAGGAAATTTAAGTTTAAAAATTGTAGGAAAATCAAAACAAATTCTCAAAATATTAAGAACGTGTCATAATTTTGTGATTAAACAATTTTTTTCGTATTTTTCTGTATAAATCTGAGACATCTAACGTACACTAGTAAAACTAAAGATAAATATAGCAAGTATTATTTTAATTCGTCAGAGCCAACTTTGATATATTTTTCAAAATGAAAGTTCGAAAAATATATTTTAGAAATAATTTAATTTTAATATTTCTGCAATTAATATTTACTTAATACCAATAAACCCTTCCTGTATATTGTTGCTAAAGATATGTAGAACACTTTTGTATAAAAATTTTGTAACACTTTTGCTTTTTTCAATGAAAAACTTGAAGCTAAAAAACACCATTTTTACTATGGATTCCTATGGAAATTAGTGAAAAGTTATACCACTAAAAAAGCTTCTAAAAAATACGTCATAATGATTATGGCTCTATACTCTAGAAGGCTCTGCTTGTATGCCTCAGACCAACCCTTCCACAAGGAATGTTAGAAGATATTCAATCTCTTGGGTCCCTCATCTTTTGTTTGATTTTCTTCGGCTTGATTCACCTTTTTAACGTATTGGTGGATGGTCTGGACCTCACCTAAACTTTACTTGTGCTCACACCCAGAAAATCTAAAACTCTTTTCCTAGGAAAGATGAACAAGCTGGTGTTAACTCCACGTTGCATACCTGGATCAAAATTTTAGAGTATTTGATCCTCTCCATTGTACCTAACGTTTGGATTGAATATAATAGGAAAAAAATCTTTTCCCCTAAAACATCTTTTCCCCTAAAAATGTCTAAAATTGACGAATTTTTAATTGCTTCCCGCATTGTTGTCTGATTCTTGGTGTTGTCATCCGTAAGGATTGTAGTCCTTTATGCACAAGCATATTTTGCCTCGAATTATATTCAAAATACTGAGAGTCGAGTTGAGTTTAACGGATCGTCTTAGACGGGTAAACGCCCGATGGGCTAGGATGCAATTTGCTGGTCAAAAATATGACTATACTCGAATCATTCTACCTCTCAAATTAATTTTCGGTTTTCTGTATGATTAGATGATTACCCAGAATGTCCGAGCGATCCAACCGTAGTGGCATTCCAGGCTACCACGATTGTTCGGTGAAATTTTACGAATCATGTGAGTTGCCACCCAACCACAGTGGCTAATGATTAATGATTAATTCTAAATTATTTAATTTAATTCTGAATTTTAAACTCAAAAAATAAAAACTCAAGGAGCCGAGAAGTAATGTTAAGGTAATATAAACGAAATTAATTTGTGAAATCCATTTCTATAACGAGATTTATTGTTTGTGCAACACATTTTGAAACTCAAAATGAAATCAATCTTATGATTTTTAACAAACATTTTTATTTACTATAAACTTTTCTTTCTGCTTTGCAGAAGCCTATACAAATAATGATGCGCTACCGAAGTCGATAAATAAGTTTTTTAATTTTAATTTTTAAAAAGTTTTGAAATTTGTTAAATCAAAGAAATTAAAAAAATTATCAAAAAATGATGTTAAGTTGTTTGGCTTCTAATACGTTCAAACATCTTAAGTTTACTATTTTCTGAAGTCATTGCTAAAAAAAATTATATTTTTAATGGCATTGAGATCAGGTAATTCTTCTTCAACTTGATACCAATAATTCGTCAAAAATCAAATAACTTAAGCGATGTAGGGTTAGCTCTATTCACTGGTTGTTATGCCTTAGACACGAAATATCGAAAGTACAGCTTTAGGAAAATGTTGAAATTTTCTAAATTATAAATCGAATTTTGATTTTAAAGTTTAGCGAAAAGAAATTTTAGTTTTCGGTTAGGAATAAAGAATTTTTGTAAGTTTCGATATCACCAATTGAAAATTCTATTAGTTTTACACCTTTTGCAAACTTTATAGCTTAGATTGCATCAAGATTAATCACGTTTAAAAAATATAGATAACGATGCTAATAAAGTACTCATTAGGCAGGCAATTTCGCACCACATGCATTTCTGCATCGCGAATTTGTATTTGTTCTGGCTGAAACTCTACTGGCTACCTTTTACTAAGGGAGGGTAGTGGCACAAACTCATCTGGAGTTATCGCCTTTGAAATTTCTCCAAATGTTATATTTGGATCAACTTCGATAATTATTGTGACGTTGTCAAGCTAAAACTGTAAGAAAGAATGAAAATTGTGACAATTTCAATTAATACAGTGTTTAGATAGATTTGCTTAGTAACTCTTGTTCATTATTACTCGTAGACAATAAATTGATCGGAGTCTCAATTTTTTGGTTTTCACCTTGTGGATGACAGCCTGTTAATATATTCGCCACCTGTTGACAAATGTCGCACGGTGATAACTGATTTGCCAGCAGATCAATAGAGTCTTGTCAAAGCTCGGGACGTTTCGTCGCTGTGGATGCCATAAAGTGGTCATCGCTTTATATGATACGGTTCAGTGGTTCGATTCCACTACACCTGAAACCGTTAGTTATATTATTTGGTGTAAGTGCTTTCGGGAGAGCTTCAGCTACCATGTGTGGATTATGCTGCATCCATGCATCTTGCGCAGTCGATAAATATCGCTTAAATGGACCATATACACTTCGATTTAGAGGTTGCATTTTAGGCGAGCAAGGCGTTGGAAACGACAACATAATAACTCTATTTGCCTTTGCCAAGTTAATTGTATTAACGGGTAAATGTGACTCGTGGTTTTCGAGAAGTAAAAGAACAAGTCGATTTAAAGACGGTTGAACATGGTGAATGAAATGTTTCATAAATTAATAAAAATCGTCCATAGTCATCCAATCAGATTTGTTGCCTATGCTAATTGAACCGTTTGGTGCATCTCAGATGAAATATTCATGAAACCGTTTCGCGGGAGAATAAATTGTGGTGGTATGAACGAACCGGTAGCACATATAGTGACCAGTTGCCCTCGTTCAGCTGAGCTTATCTCTCCAACCTGCTTCGTTCCCTTCTCGGCAATAACTTTACACAGTTTTTGAACCGTTGAAACACCGGTCTCGTCCACATTCCAAATGTCACATGCGGCAAATTTATGTTTGCCTTACACTTGTTCTAGAGAGTCGAAAAATGAATTCAATCGAATACGATTGAACCCTGTGGAGCGGCAATACTGGTCGCTTCTGGGAACCGAATCGACAAATCGGGTTGTTTTTTTAAAAAAATGGAAATCCCATCAGGGCATGCTTGCTTGTTTGCTATCCATGATTCCGGGATTTTTTTCTCTAAGGAAACAGCGCATTGATAAACAAATTTCCGCAATTGTTGCGTAATTGACATATTCCGTCAGCTTCATCCCTTCCTCTTTGCTAAAAATTGAGTTTCTGCTGTATCCAACATCACTTTTTGGTACTGCCGTGGATATTCATGACGAGTTTGTTTTTTGTTCTTTTTTGACGTAGTGCCACAATGTTTGATGGCAAATGCCATTTTCCTTAGCCACGGATCTAATGCAGAGATTTTGGGGGATGACCATATCGACAGCAGCTGCCATCGACGTTTCTCCACGGTTTGTTTTTCGTTTATAATTCCTCATTATTCTAAAACTGATTAGAAAATAATGTTTTTTGCAGTACCTTCAATTTCTCAATGGGACAGGTTGTTACATGACACATCTTGCTCCGCTAAATATGTAACAACCTGCCCCAGAGTGTATTTTCCAAAAAGATGCAATTTTTTGTGCGAACATTATGTTTTGCCACTATTGCACATACTTATCGTTAATCCTATTCTGAATTTTTCTTAATTAGGCAACAATACAAAACGATCTACACTCTCGCTAATGTAAAACACGTCCGATCACAATGAAATTTTGAACACGACTGAGGAATTAAGCAACGATAAAATTACTCATGGACGCCGAATTAATATTAGCTTTGGTTTTTGAGAAAATTGCTCTGTAACAACTTGCCCTTTGTAACAAAGTGCACCGGTCTAATGATTTATTCTCAAGTAATTAATTTGAATTGTAGTATATGGATCACATTAAACTGTTAATGTATCTTTAATTTCAAATATTTTGTAGTGGGTTTTAAACAGTACGGAATAATAAGTAATTTAATTTACTTTTAGGATACTAAATGTTTACTGAGCTGTTACGTTAGCTTAGATAATTTGTTTCAGAGTTTTGGCTGCAATTCAAACATTAATGATTAAATTGTAACTTTATTTATTAATCCAGAATTTGTTTCAGAGATTTAAATTTAAAATTACTTTGTGGTTTGTGGCTTAAAGCAGTGTAGGCGAGTGCAGGGGAAATTAACCAAGGTACATAATGTATTATCTTTTATTAATTTTATAGGTGAAGCTGAATATGTACGGAACGTAGAGTGTGCGCTGTTTATTAAGTTGATTAGCTAATAATTAGTATAATAGTAAAATGACTAATTATTTGAATTTCTGATTTAGAATATTCAGCTGAATCTGATTTAAATTCTTAATTTAAAAAAAAATTTGAAAAAAGATTGGGAGCAGGTTTTATTGTGCCTACAAGAATTTTGAGTTTACCTTTATGTTGTAATCCAAGTACTAACCTTGCATATGTGTACAACTGAATATTTCTTACCCAAATAACATACCTGAGGATAAACCTATGTATAAATACATATAGACGTCCCTCGAAATATTAAAAAAAAAATATGCTATGTACATGACTGGACCTGCACATATGTCTGTCTCCAGATCAAAACGATAATAACTGACATACAACAAATCTTATAATTTATTACCACCAAAGAACAACAAAAATTAATATAATCCAATCCAGGAATGGCAATTTTTACCTAAAATCATAATTCCCGAAAAAGGTAACTAAACATATTATTCCACAGTCATTGCAAATATCTACCTGCGCGTTTATTTCATTTTTTTCTCATATACTCGTAGCATACCAAACAAATCACATGTTACACATTAATACATTATCCATTAATATATATTGACCATTGTGACAAACCATGTGAATTTTCACATACTGCTTGCCAATGCAACACAAAACAAGGACAAAAGGACATCCAATCAATTATACGTAATATAAATAAAAAAAGAATTCTACGATAAATTTTTGTATCAACATAACCTCGATCTTACATATCATACATCATCATGCTTAGTAAGTGCATTTAAAATGGGTGATGCTTAAGCGCGGATCCGATGTTACCCAAATGGTTTACTATATATATACTACCTTGTATATGAAGCTGCAATACGTAATACAATAATTAAATCGTTTCCGGTTTACTTGCATTTGTTTACACATTTTGGTATGCAGCATCGCAGATCACCCGTTTTCGCCGTAGGACAAAACACAACGATTGTAAACAAAACGTAAGAAGACAACGAAGAAACCAAAGAATATATTGAGATAAGAAGATGAACAAAAAAACAAAAACAAAAACAATTACAAATAATTCACGTAGGATGGAAAAATGGTACATGGAAATTGTAACATACAAATTAATGATTTTGTTTGGATCCACAGTGAGAATCAAATTATTGTACAAGATTGTTTTTAATCAATGGAATATGTAAGATTTAATTTTTTTATTTTTTTTATTGCAGATAGAGATGATGTGGAAATTATTATGATTGTAGTTATTATTTTGTTGTTGTTTTTGTTTGTTGTTGGAATTTTATTGTGTCGAAATAATTATTATTGTAATATGTAGATTGGTATGCTGGGCCGAGCGCACGGATGGAATACCCGATGACAAATTATGCACATTCAAATGGAAAATTGTTTTATGTACACAGATTTATGTGTACGTTTTATATACTTGACCTGAATTAAAAAATTGGCCTCTGTCATAAAAATGTATTTGTTGTATAATGTTTGTAATTTAATATTTTTTATTGTTGGGTGAATGGTTAATATTCATTTATGGTTTACCTGAAGTACTGAAAAATTGTTAAAAATAAGTAATTTGATAAGTGCGAGATATGTTACTGAACAGACTATTGAAAAAAAAAACAAAAAATAGAATTTATAAAATTTACATGACAAAATTCAAGAAAATTTTAGCAGATTTTAAAAATTCCAAATTTGGTTTTGTTCAAGAACGACGATTTTAAAATGTTGGCATGTTATGAGTTGCTTGCATACAACTTTCGAATAAGCCAGAAGGCCAGTTCTGCGTAGAATTCAAGCGCTCGATAGTTATCTGACCAGCTGTTTAAAAAATTGGCGGGAAACAGATATGAGACATCTGGAATCCTCGGATAAGAATGCCCAAAATGCTTAGCTGTAAATTCATTATTATTGAATAACATTTTTGGGAGCCATGAATTTTATTTTTTCGATTTCGGGGGCCGCGGTATAAAAAAGTTTGGGAAGAACAGTTTTAAGGCAACGAAATTATGGGATCCGCTCAAAACGCGACATTTCAAAATCGCGATATTTCAAAACGCCATATGGCACAAAACGCGATGTGGTACAAAACGCGATATTTTAAAATAATTTTAATTATTAATATTTAATAAATTTTTCCTTCACCGTTATGAAGAAATTGAACATGTACGATCAGAACTAGGAAATGGCGTTTTGAAATATCGCGTTTTGAATTATCACGTTTTGTGCTCTATCGCGTTTTGTACCGGTATCGCGTTTTGAAATATCGCGACAAACATTGGTGATTGGTTTTTATCATTAGCGCCATAAAGTCCTTTAATTCGACTAAATGTTTGTCAAAAACTATCAGGCGTAAAATTGGTATTCGATCTATAAAAATGTTCAAAATGTCTGGTGAATTGTTGTCTATTTTCACTTTAATGTAAGTACAAATAAACCAGCAATTAGCTTATTAGAAAACCAAAAAGCATTTCAACATAAAACATTCCTTTTACTTAATCACATACGGCTTTATGTATCGAATAAATTTTCCGATAAGAGTATAAATGATGAATGGAATACAATAAGATAAAAATAAAACAAACGAAAATCGGAAAAATATGAAAAATGAATTGATTGAGAATACGTATAGGGAAGCTCTTGTATGTACACAAAAAATTATGATTACATGTGGGAAATAAATTATGTCGTATACACACGCAGCATACACATAATGCAAATAAGACGTGATTATTTTTATTTTAAGGATGTGTGCCTTCTTCACTCCTCAATACTCGGTGATAACGTACGAGCACATCCATTAGATTATAATTACCGATTCCCTAAAAAAATGTTTGCCAATAATTCAAATTTGACAATGTGCGTTGAATATTTATATAACATACGAGTTTCCCGTATACACGATAACTTATTATTACTTATTATCAGTAATAAGACATATACGTGCATATATTATATTTGTAGATAAGATACATACATTGTGAATATGCAAATTAATTTAAAATATAAAAAAAATCTCTAGAGAGTTTATTTGTGTCTTTATATGTAAATGACTTATGTGAAGACATGAAACGAAACAAAAAAAAAATACAGACGTTGGTACACGAACTTGTTACTGTGACACTTATTTTACGCATATGTGTATTTCTTTCAATTACTTATTATCATATAAAGAGCTACATATTACGAGTCTAGGGCACATATATTCAAATACATAAAATAAGGAATTTATTCATATCCTTTACCCCACTCCAACCGAAAGTGCTTCGGTGTTTATGTATATTACGTACGCAGACAAGATGTTACCTTAAATGGGTACAAATATTTTGCTTGCAATTTTTTTTTTGTTTACAAAATATAATTGGGGTTGTTTTAAAACCATAAACCGAGATTTTTTTGTGGTATTCGCAACCAGAGAGTGTCTTACGCGCTGTGTTAAGGTGTCGCATTTATTTGCTTACTACTTACATTGGTTTGAAATATTTATTTTTTATTAATGAGCATCATCGTGTGCATGTATGTTCAGCTGTCGCGTAAATTGTATTTGGTTCTTGAAGTACAGTAACACCATGATTGATTTGTTTTCAACCGAAATATTTCTAAAATCATAACCTAGCACAATACTAATGGTGTTGAGAATTTTTTTATTTCTTATTGTGTGAAGGAAACAAAAATTTGTGTTCTTTAAAAATCTTTAAAAAAATAAAAAAAAAATTTCACTGACTGTGAAAATACAAATTGGGTACAAAAAGGAAAATGATTACCACAATTTAAATTTAATTTTGGTTTACTCTTCATTTTAACGTTAAACAGGTGGAATACATTTTTTTCGATCTGCCAAAAGTAGAAAATCTCGGTGAAGGGAAATTTTTTCTTGCGGCTAATATGAATCAGTAGCGATTTGTCTGTCGCGTTTTTTATTCAGTTAAAAAATGGGGAGATTTTGGCTCTTTATTTACTGACCGTTTAGCGTTTTGTTTATTAGCAGCTATTTGCAAATCTATACTAAATATTTATTGTAGTAAAACATAGACCGATTAATGATCGGTGGTTTAAAACTAGAAAATGGGTTCATATTTTTGTCCTTATGGAACGGAAATGGATAACTGAGTCATAGTGGTCTTAATCGTAAAATTGAACCTTCAAATGAAATAGTTCCCCTAATAAAAAAAAAAATTAGAAAAATCCCCAAATTTTTATTTTTATTTCATATACTCCAAAAAGTAATTTTCTGAAAAAGGAAAATTCAACTTTTAGATTTCATTTTAAAATTAGAATGGAAATTTTCCTTTTCCAGAATAATCAAAAATTCTTTTTTGGAGTATATGAAATAAAAATAAAAATTTGGGGATTTTCCCCTGGGGATGAATCCCTGATTTTGGCGCATTGGTACGGACGATCCAATTGCAGCCATTTCAAATCTGGAATAATATTTCCGCTTAAGTAAAAGAAATTCCTTTTCTTAGCTTTGCTGTCACGGTTTTAATAAATTTGGAGTTTTTTTTCTCTTAGCTTCCTTCAATCCAACTCGAGTCGTTCTCCGGGTCCCTCAATTTATGATTGTTTAAAATTTTGAAAATTGCTGGTTTAAGAGCATCCTAGAAGGAATTAAAAAGCTTTTGATGATTAGAATTTTTAAGCTATTTAAAACTTTTTTCACATAATCCTGCGAGTTGGCTTTACATTAAACATCCTAACTAGGCACAATGCCTGCAACTTCATACGCAGAATAACGCATTAGAGTAGTTTTAACATTTTTATTTTCGTTAAGTAGGGAGACTAAAGATTCAAAGCCTTCCTAAAGCTACACAATAAAACTAATATTTAAGGAATTAAGGGATCACATCAAAACTCAAGAGATTTTCTGAGTTTCATTTAATTTTATTATAATTGAACAGCAAAATGTTAATTATGTTCCAAATAGCAGATTTCGATCCAAACTAGTAACATCACCTGAGTTTCGTCAATTATTGAGAAACTCCAATTCGAATTAACTGCAATATAAAATTATTTCTAATTGAAATTCGTAATCAAAACAAATCTGGTACCTTCAATCTCTAAATACTGAATTTTTAAACTTCCAAATTCCCCAAAATTTTTGTTTGAATTCTAGAATTTTTTAAATGCTGTTCATTATTTGTTTTCTGGATTTTACATATTCGGACGAAAGTTATGGGTTACAGACAACAATTGGACTAAAGTAATTGAAAACATTGAAGTTGGGAACACATGCAGATGCCTCTTTTAAACGTATTGTATCTGAATTACCCCCTTATAAACTATATTTACCCTTTTATGGACTGGTTGGTTATCATCAATTTCTGGTATTGTCCGTGTTTCACTTAAGAAAAACATTACCGGTTTTAGTTTTGCAGAGATAAATGCTAAAATTAATCAAAACTGGCATAAAGACTTCGAGCTTTGCTCGAAGATCCACGAATCCACGAATCAACCACCAAATAAGTCCCTAATCTCAATTTCAACCTTATTTCAACTCACGTTGGCTCGAATCAAATCACCATTGTCTACTCAACTCTACATTCAACGGTCAACCAAATCCCGAAATCAACTTGATTCATAAGCTATACGGGTGTATAACTCAATTCAAATCAACTCAATCTAACCTCCCACTACACCCTCAACACGACCTTAATTTAATCCACAAAAAACATCGTCACTTAAATCCAAGTCAACTTCAACTCAAACCCTGTTTCTCCCTTACTCGACCTCAACTCAACTCCGGCTTAACATTCAACTGAAAAACCAACTCTCCCTCAACTTAATCCTCAACTAAACGACCAACTCAATCCTCAAATCAATACGGTCCGAACACATGCGTACATGAAGTCAACTCATAATAAGTCAAGGTAACTTCCAACTCAATTCTCAACTCAACCTTCCTAACAAACCTCCTGTGCCTGAATTAACCCCAAATCAACTTCAACCCAACCCTAACTTGACTACAAATTTATCCCTTAACTCAATGTCCTATTGAATCCACAAATCAATATCTTCCGAAAACTGTGTATGTCTATGACCTCATTCAAACTGGACCGCCAACGCAACCTCAAACTCCACTCATCGTCCAACTCAATCCTCAAATCATTGCGACTCAAAAAACTACATTCGTTCATTAACTCAGCTCAAAACAACTACACGCCCAAATAAATTCTCAAATTTACCGCAGTCTCCTACTAAACTCAATTCCAACTCAACTCCAACTCAACCTCGAATTAAGCCCTAACACAATCTTAACTCAACCTTAACTAGACCTGCAACCCAGTCCTTAAATTAACGCCAAACTCGCCCCTCAACTCAACTCCAACTCAACGCCAACTCAAGCCACAAATAGAACTCAACTCAACCTTCAAGTGAATCGCAAATACAACGCCCATCTTAAACCATCGTGAATTAACGTATCTGACAATTTTTCGAAAACACGTCTTTGATACTAAAATGGTCTGAAAGTGCACCCGAATTCCTGCACCCACGTTAATTGACTGTTAGGACGACGTAGATGCAAAAATTTAGAGAGAGTTTCTCACGGCGAATCATTTGGTATCAAAAAAACTTTTGCAAAAATAACAGTTACGTTAATTCACTGTTAGGTCAACGATATATAAAAAATTGGTCAACTGCTTACTAAACTCTAATCTATCCCAACATCAATTCAAACTCAACCCTCAACCCAACTGCAAAATATAACGGGTTGAAACCTCATGAGGTGATCAGAACTTTAGTATTGAAAATTAATTCAACTCTCAATCAATACCTAACTGAACGTCTTAAGTTAATCTTCAGCTCAATCTGTAACTCAGTTTGCGATTAAACTCAATCTCAAAAAGAACCCCATATTAACTTTCAACTCAACCCTTAAATAATTCCCCAATTGTACAATTCACTGAACCACAAGGCAAGCTAACTAAATCTTAACTCAACTTCAACTCAATTCTATCCCAAAAACAAATCGATTCAAAAATTACATGCGTGTATGAACTTAACGCAATCTAACATACCATTAAACCCTACATTTGATCCCAAATTAATCCCTAATCAAACTTCTCATTGAAATTCAATCCAATTTAAACTCAAAGCCTATTCACCATCATAACATAATAGCAATGTACAATCATACCAGCATACATACCGCCTTATCATCATACCATTATTCCATTATACAACCATATCATCATTAATACCATTAAACCATCATACAGTAATTCCATCGTACTATAGTAACGTGGAACCATCATACCATTGGATAGATGATGTACCTTACCATCAATCCACAATACGTTCATACCATCTTACCATCATTCTAGAATATATACCATCATACTATTATACGTACTATCGTATTCAATCATACTATCACACCGTCATACCATTGTACCATTCCATCATACCAATATATCATCATAACATCACACCAGCATACCAAAATATATTCCATCTTACCACTATACCATCATACCATCGTGCCGTTATACCAGTCATCATAACATTCTTATCATCTTACCATCACACCATTATACCATCGTACCATCATGCAATCATACCATCATACCATCTGTTTATTCTTCTTGGCCATTCCATTATCCAATCCAAATTGACTTCGACGTCAACCAATTTATCTGTTTTCTCAAAACAAATATTTAAGGTGAATCCTAAAATAAAAAGATATTTTCACAAAGAATCATTGCGACACAATTGAAAATGATTTCCACTTATCTAAAAGCATCAGCTGATGTACCAACGACACAACATTCTGCAAAGTCGATCTTTGCGGTTTAAAAAACATTCAAAACAATTTATTGATTGATTTATCTTGAATTTATCACTCAACACACAACAACTTTGAAACTTAATTATTATTTTTGTTTTATTAATTGTTATGATCGGGTACCAACCTTTAAGATTAAAAACTTATCAATGAATAAAATTACAGTAGAAGTACCAACTTAATTAGAGCAACAAATCAATAATTAATGAAATGATAGATGGCGAGGTGTTTGGTAGAACAATTTTTGTATAAACATTTTTTGTATATAAAGGCGTTCTAAAATATTCGAGCAACATTCTAGTAAAAATTTTCTAGTACTATACAGCGAATAAAATACTTTGTGAAAATAAATATACAGTAACTAAAACATTCTGCGAAATTAATTGTTACTGTTAAAACAAACAAGCAGGGATTTTTATTTAATGAATACACCGGAACTAATTGGACTAGAGATAACCCGCGTCGAAAATTATTGACGTGCGCTTTCATTCTGATTACGAGAACTTCACACACGTTTATTGGACCTAAGCCTTCTTTTTGAACACGGAAAACCCATATAAAACTATTTTCACCAGTTTCCTTACTACTGCAAGGAGAATTATAGAACAATTACATGAGCCTTATGTGTCTCGGTTTCGGAAACGGTTACGTCTTACCGGGCTTATTGGAGCCACTGTGTTCAACATCGTACCATCATATCATCATACCTTCATAAAATCATACCATCGTACCATTAAACCATCCTATCATCATATCATCACACCTTCATAAAATCGTACCATTGTACCATTATACCATCCTAGTATCATATCATCATACCATCATACGATCATACCATCATACCATCACCATCAACATTATACCGTCAATATCATCATTCCACCATACCACCATCCTATCATACCATCTTAGCATAGTCAACTGCTCACTACATCCTAATCCAACTTCAACTCAACTCCAACGTAACTTCAAGACCATAGAAACAGTTTGGCGAGAAAAATTTCAAATCGGAAAAGCCGTTCTGGAAATACCATGGACGAGTATTAATTAGTTAGCTCTTCGGACTTAGGGCCTTCCAAAACGTTGAACAAATTTGTTTTGGATCAACAAAATGTTCATCATTTTTGGCGGGATTTCAATAATTTCGTTTGGTTTGGAGATAACTGTTATGTGTTAACAAGTAGTCAATAGTCCCAATTAGTCGGAGATTATTATCTAAGCATGTAATCACAAAACTTTTAAACCCATTGCAGCTTTCCGTAAAACTAATCTCCATTTTTGCATTTTATTTCTATCAAATACTAACTGGAAATTCAAGGGCAGCGAATAATTAAACGGAATTAAAATATCAAACTGGTTTGAAACAATTTAAATATGGCTTCGACGACGAACATAATAAAAGCTTGAATTTAAAAAAAAACCTAAAAACGGAATCGATTATCCTTTAAATTATGTAACAAAAACTAAGTAGTCGTACAAGAAATAAAATCAAAATAGCTCAACACAGTAGTTGCGCGTAATTTTCTTATACCGGCAGCTTTTGTTGTTTTATACACAAAAGAAAAGTGAAAATTTAGTTTTTTTGGTTTTGTTTTGTTTTTTTTTTCATTTTCATCGTCATATGTTTTAAGTTCAGTTTGATTTGTATGTAAATATTATGTACATTTTGAATTCCTAGCATAATTATATGTGCGTGTATAACATACATATAAAACGCACGTATGTTAAGAACGCGTATAGCAATGTAATTTATATAAAAAAAAACAATAGAAAAACGGTCGTATATAGGTGGTAAAGACGTAATAACCTACCTATAGGCGCGAAACAATTCTAACATTTTGATGATTAATTGTATGTATATATTCGACTTAAGTTATGCACTTAAGCATTTCAATTAAGTTTTAACACGTTATATAGTTTTATGACGTGGTGATTTCATTGAGAACTTTGTATACATGTCTTGTATACGCGAGGTTGTTAAGTCAATATATGGCTTATGTGGTTTGGGTCGCATGTATATGTATGTATGTACAAGGATTAAAAAAACCAAAAGTAATCAAAAGTCGAAAAATTGTTTCTTAGTACGTTACCGTTATCGCATAAATTAATCTTCTAGTCGCAAACAATAAAATCAACATAAAAGGGCTTTTATGTATACATGAGCATGTTGTTGTTTATGCATACATATGTATTACATATACGAGTATATTTTGTCGTATGGTAGGTATATATGTGGATTGTGGATGTTATATCATTCCGAATGACTTTTTAAGTGGAAGTCTTTTATTTAAGTTTTTTACATTTTCTTTTCTGTATGCTTTTATTGTTGTTGTTGAATTGTGGAAATTGTATTTGATAGTTTGAGGAAAAACAAAATAAACAAAACAAAAAAAAAACTGAGAACAGGTGAAAATTTATTATTTTTCATTCGAAAAAAATGTGTGTAAGGTTATATAGTATACTCGCAGGGGGTTAAACTCCTTTGGTTTGGGGTGTGGATTATATATTAAAATGTTTGGCAATGATTTCCAGATTTTTTATTTTTTTTCATTTTTTTGGTTATTGATGTTATATGTTACGTGTGTGTAACAGTTTCTTATTTTGTTTTGGCATAATTTTCCTATTTTTTAGTTTAATGTTTTTCATCAGCATATATGTAGTATAATAAGGGTGCATTGGAATTGTTATAAAGTACATGTTGTGTACATTTGGAGCATTGATATGCTCATGTTTTTATTTGATTTGAAAATACTTGTCGAAATATTTTAAAATTGTTTGCGCGAACAGCGAATCGATTTTCTTCGAGTTACGTTTTGCTAACTTTTTACTAGTTTGTCGTAATACTGATCGCTGTTAAAGTGATTAACATTACTGAGAAAGACGCTTTCCTATTTTCGAGATATACCTCTTCCTCAAGTAAAAGGTCCTTTTTACTATAACATATGTATACACAAAGAAAACAAATTTTCAGCCCAAAAGGTGTTAATGTTGTGTTCCTCATGCCGATTTTTTCGATCATTGACTTTTCTAAATTATTGATTAGTTCGCACCAATTATTCATAGATGGCATAAGGGTCAATAAGACAAGCTATGCCTGGATTTTCATTAATCTAAATAGCGACTTTTGGAACGTCAACCATAAGTTATTATTCTTTGACGGAAATAGCCAGGTCTATACTACTGTTTGAAATTTCGTGTAAATACTTTTCGAGTTGGCTTGCATATTGGTTAATTTACTATGTTAATTTGTGTGTTTTGGAATTTTTCAATATTTCGTACATAAAATTGTTTACAAAATATAAAATTAATTTATTATCGCTATCGGTATAATAAAATCTTATGAGGGCCAAGGAAAAGGGAAGTAAAAATGGATAATATACCGTAAAAAACGTACCTAAGACCGTTAGAAAAATTGGAGTGAGATGTTTTATCCTTAGAGCGCTTTTCCGATACACCACCGATTTATCGGTGCCGAACGCGGACATATTTGTATCCGATGATAAATCAGGAACATCATTCCCCTGTTGTGTCGGTCCGATATTTAGTTGACATCATGATAGATATTTGTTTTTAATTATGGGATGTAGCCAGAACCGTTTCATAATAAGTACAAAATGTATAATTGACGAATTGTAAAATGAACGAAAATTATTGTGACTTGAATGAAACCTTTTACGGAAAAAATCAAACCAATTTAAATAAATTTAAAAATGCATTGTGAAATAAAACACGTACTGATTCTCCTATAACACCAGCGGGTGGAGTCAGCATGTCTTAAGATGATATTTTTTATTTATTTTTTTCTAAATTTGGATTTCTTAATAAATTCTTTGCATGTCTTTCGATAGAATTGAGGAAGGCCATGCTCCATCGTATTTATAGCTTTTGCTGGAATTTTTAGTTTAATATAAATTTGCAAAGGATTATTTTAATTTATAAAAACGGCTTTGTTTATAAAACAGTAAAGGCTCTCATTGGAAAAATTAATTTAATTTAATCTGCAAAAGCAGAAAGAAGGAATGAAGAAACCTTTAATGATTTTGCGCTGCTTAGAAAGTCATTCACACGCGAAACAATTCTTACATACAATATCGTAAATTATGGATCACCAAACTTAAGGTATCAAGCCATCTATTCGATAGTGGAAAAAATACCGCCAGATAATGTGGAAATTTTTTCGATGATTTGGTTTTTCTTGTGGTGGCTATTTAGCAGTATTTCCCTTAGTTTGGTGTTTTAAAAGGATTGAATTCATCCCTTAAAATTGCCGTTCGATTACTATACCGTATTTTCATTTTCTTGAGTTGCCCAAAATGAAAAAAATTAAATACTTTGCTTCAAAATATAGTTAAAAACCAAACCAAAAATATTTAATTGAACAATATAAAGCAAAATTATCACTCGAACTAAAACTAATCGCAAAGTAATGTTATTCACACAGAAAATGTCAAGCCAGCTTAGTAAAGTGAAAGAATTTGTGTTAAGTAAAATAGAAGATGCGTAAAAGTAATCTTCAACATTGGCGCTGTAGATACAGTTTCCGTTAGGGCATTCACAATATTTTTTTGCATTCACAATATTTTTGCATTTACAATTTTATTTTTACACAACATTGATTTATTTTTACATTTCATTTCCTTGCATTAAGTTCATGCAAGACAAATCGATCTACGATCTTCTACGGCCAACAAGACGTAGACACGAGCGAGGTACATTACTTCATAGAAGTGTGCAAACACGTCAGTCAAAAAGATGATTTCAAAACTCCGGCTTTAGCAGGAATACTTCTTGAAGAAGTCAAATTGCAATTATAAAGCCCTCAAAAAGAAATTCCTGCCATCCCATTCCATAAAATCTTTAAGTAACAGATTGTATTCAGTCAGTCAGGGTAAATCGGAAGATTGCTCTGCATTTGGAACAAGAGTGCAAGGTTACGCCCTTGATTATGAAGCAGCAGGGGTTAGAGTAAAGTTTGGTGAAGAAAATGATTTATCAAAACCATTCCTGAAGACGTTACAGCGAGATGATTTTGTCAGAGGACTGAGGAATGAGGTCATTAGAACACATATGACTATGATTTCGGATGCACTATTACCAGAACTAATTGAGAAGGCAAGCAGACTGGAAATTCAGTTCAACGTCTGTTAGAGGTTTGCCAATTGCGTGAAAAGATAGACCATGTAGCTAAAAATTTTCAAGTAAATACTTCCAGCCAAAAGCAAGCAGCTCAGCACCTATGCTCGAGATTTTGCAGATATTGCAAGAAGCGAGGGAATTTCTTAGAGGAATGCAGGGCAAGGAAAGCGAATGATATTAGGCGTGAGGAGTTTTTCTTTCAACAAAGGACAATACCAATGAAAACTCAACCGACTGACTACAGGCAAAACTATGGATCCAGACAGCAAAATTTTAGACCAAACTACAACTACCAACAGGGAGTCAATCAAACCAACTATCAACCTCAGCGAACTCCTCTTGAAATTTTGAATATCACAATCCAGGAAATAATCATCCTCCCGGAGGTTTCCCTGGTAGAAAAACAAACTTTCCATCACGAACGCAAGCAAGAGCAAACCATGAGGTAGAACAGTTAGGCAGAAATTTTGAGAAGTTAAGAGTTAACTACATAGAGGATGAGGTCATACTCAACGATATTATTTGCCAACAACAGGGAAACGCCCATGGACTCGTCGAACAACAACCACACCAGCTGTAGTTCAGACGAGTCCCACGCTTAATGTTTATTATGTAAAACCCATGCAACGATTAGAAACTTCGGAAATGACTACACAACTGATATCAATAAATTACGAATCACAACTGAGTTCCGACTCAGGCTATATCAAAATAAAAAATCCACTGGGAACCTCCCCAGATATTAAAATAAATTCATTGGAACCTCGCTTCTTGAGTTGATCAGAGAGATCGTTGATCATTTCAAGTGTACCCGGTGGTGTCATGCACCAAGTTAACCTTCATAATGATACACCACCAATTAACACTAGGCAGTATCGCGTCCCACAAGTACTTAAAAGGAAATTGATACTCAAGTACAAAAGATGCTGGAGGACAGAATTGTAACTCATATCACTAATCCATTTAATAGTCCTTTACTGGTGGTACCGAAAAAACCGGACAAAGACGGTAAACCAAAGTGGAGAGTGATAGTTGACTTCCGAAGAGTTAATTAAGCGACAATAGGAGATTCGTTTCCTCTCCCGTAGATTAATGACATTTTTGACCAACTGACTCACACTATTTCTCCACGTTAGACATGGCCAGCGGGTATCATCAAATAGAGATGGACCCCGGGATAAGCATAAAACAGTATTTAGCACGGATTTCGGTCACTTTGAGTTCTCAGGATGTTCCAGAGGATGATCAATAGTGTGTTGTTAAACAACAGACCCTTAAGTGTTTCGTGTATTTAGATGAAGTAATTGTTAATGGAAGAAATTTGAGGGACCACAACAGTAAGTTTAAGAGACATTTTTTCAGCGCTTAGGTGGAGTAATTTAAAAATCCAGATTGATAAATGTCAATTCTTGAGTAAAGAGATTCAATATTTAGAGCATATCATTACACCTCAAGTCATCAAGCCTAGTCCGAAAACAGTGGAAGTAATTGTAAATTTCCCAGTCCAAGGAAACATGCGTGAGACCAAAAGTTTCCTAGGTCTTGCCAGTTACTATATAGAAAGTTTGTTCCAGCTTTCTCTACAATTGCAGAGCCTCTGCACCCGCTAACCAAGAAGAAAACAAAATTGGAATTGACTGAGAGAAGTCAAACCGCGTTCGAATATAAAAGTAAAATCACTTCTTCTCCAATTCTTCAATATCCCGATTTCGACCACACGAATTAACGACTGATACCAGCGACTATGGAGTCGGTGCCATTGTTAGCCAAATCCATGATGGAAATGGTGTGCCAATTGCCTACTCTAGTCGTTCACTCAAACAAGCGGGGAGGAATTACTCGACAATAGAAAAAGAAATGCTAGCAACGAAATGGGCAGTCGAAATATTCAGACCTTACTTGTTTGGACGAAAATTTAGTATCAAAACGGATCATAAGCCTTTGATAGGTGATCTAAAAAATGAGTCAAAAAGATTCCTGAAGTGGTGTTTGCAGCTCGCAGAGTATGATTACAGTGTAGTACATGTCTAGGGTAAAGCTAACACAGGAGCAGATGCACTAAGTAGGATACGCCAAGAAGAAATCCGGGTTATCACGAGGGCACAGGAGAAACATCTGGCACCCTCTCAAGAAGAAAGCCCATCAGTCAACAAAACAGAAGAACCTCACGTAGTTATACAAGTGATCTAAACACTGAAGATCATAGCTTAAAACAAAATAATGTTCAAATCATCACAAATCCAAGTATTAAAGCTCAACTATTACACGAGAAGCATGATTTACCATTGGGTATAAAGAATTATGTTAAGAAATGCAAAAAGTTCAAGCAGAGTAAAGCCAGCAAGAGGACGAAAGTACCTCTAATTGTAACGAATACTTCAGAATATCCTTTTCAACGTGTGGCATTAGACATTGTCGGTCTTTTTCCGACAACAGAAACACAGAACAAGTACATTCTGACGTTTCAGGATGACTTGGCTAAATTTTCTGGCGCTATATCTCTGCCTGACGAAAGGGCCTCTACAGTAGCCAAAGCGTTATGCTAACAATACATAACGAAATTAGGAGCACCTATCCGTAAACTTCTCAAAATTAAGCATTTAACTACTACAAATTTTCATCCACAGACAAACAGAGCTCTGGAAAGATCACATAGCATGCTTAAGGCATATCTCCGTAGTTTCGCAAATATTGATCACAGTAATTGGGACGAAATGGTTCACTATGCAATGTTCGTGTACAACACAACACCCCATTGCTCCACGAATTTTACGCCTTATGAATTACTGTTTAGTCGTCCAGCCCTAGTTCCAACAGCGATCAAGAAAGAACCACAACCTGTTTACAATTATGATGACTATATGTCAGCGAACTTAAAGCCCGTTTGTATCTAGCTCATCACGTAGCTCGCCTAAATATTCTTAAGAAAAAGGAAAAGGCCAGAAAAATTTCTGACAGAAGTACGTCAAATTTTCACGTGAATAATGGAGACTTAATATGACTTTACGATTTATGTTAGTGTAAAAACATAAAGCACTTTTAGTATATAAGAACAAAAATTGTAACTCAAATGGGATTAGTAGTTGGTAAGTACCGATATGCTTTCTTAAAGGTGATTGAAAGAAGTGGAGTCGAAAGACTTAATAATCAATCACATTTATTACAAACATATCTTTAGTCAAATAACAACAACTTAATCTCTTGTATAGTCGTGTCTATAACTAACAATAGAAGCGACCATACCAACTATAATTTAGTGAATACAACACTGCAAGCCACATAACTCCATCGGGCATTGTTGGTATCTTCAATTACCTAACCGAAAACATAAGAATAAAACTGGGCTGGTATTCAGGGCCAGCGGCCATTTAATTACATATTTCTTAATCGATATGAATATTTGAGATGGCAATCGACGGTAAGATCTATACTAAACAAAGGTAGAAAATGGAAAATTTCATATCAATTAAATTAAACCCTCTTAACAATAATTTCAACAATTTTAGAACTGTCGCGGCTGGCAAATGTTGTTCTACATCCCGTTCACTTCGCTAGTGAAGCACAGTTTTTTATGACAAAATTCAATTCATTTCGCATATCGCCAGATGGTATACGACGATAGGTGACGGTATCTGGCGATGTGCGAAATGAGTTGAACTTTGCATTATTCTCATGGCAAAATTTTCGAATATTGTCTAATTAAGGGAAATATTTTTACAGGAAACCGTTCAAAATAATAAAGTCTATTGACTCGAGACTTCCGAATTGTTAAAATTTCATTTCATACAGACATTTGGAGCGTCTATAGCTCCAAGGACAATTATTTCTCGCACTTGGTTTATTTCCTGAACGATTTTTTTAACCCTAAATCTGTATGGTGGGTGCAGCTGCTTTAGCAAACTTTAAAATATCGATTTTCTTCAAATATCCTCCATGCAGAAAAAGGCTTGCATGTGAGATCATATCACTAGAACATCTTCCCTATATCCGCCGCGCACCAAGGGTTACCATAATTGTCTATCAGACAATATTTTTACGACATGCATAGAATTTTTTTTTTTTGTTCATACATTACTATTATTATAAAGGATATATACAATTTTTAAGTTTTATAATGATTATTCCTTCATCATATTCACATTCAAATCTAAATTATTTAAAAAAAAAAATTCGGTTGTGCATTTTTTGTTGGTTCCATTCTGTGCCAGTCAAATCAGACTGCTTTTTTCGTATACTACATATGTACATATATAACACACACACAAAAAAAAAAAAAGCTTTCCATTGTTGTTTGTCTTTTCTGAATTTTTATTTCATTTTCATTTTCAGTTTTTTACTTTTCCTATTTTCTTTTAATTTTTGTTTTATTACTCTACATACTCTATACCTATGTATGTAAATAGTATTGTTCCTCAAAAAAGCAAAAAACAAAATTCAACAAAACCAACCAACCTCATTTTCGTGGTTTCTATAAAAAGTAAAAACGAAATAAAAGAAAAGAAAATGTGAAAAGAAAATACAAAAAAAAAAAAAAATTCTACTGGATATAATAAAAAAATCTCGCAAGCTCATTCCAGAAAAAGCCAAGTCTTCACAGTCGAATATTTTTTTGTTGTTTTGTTAATTTCGACTTGGTGTGCGGTTCGCAATTTTCGGGAACGAATTTTATTTTATGATGGGTGCAATATAATACTTGTCTGTTTACATAAATTATATCTATGTATGTTCGAGCATCATTCACATATAACGATAAGAAACTGCTGTACTTGTCGGCAAGGGTTTTGTAAAATCAATTTGTTGTTGTTCTTGTAAATTATTATTACATGTCTTGTTTGTTTTTTAATACTGATTTTTTGAGGTCAATGTCAGTAGAGTGTGGGTGAAATAATTTTATAGGGAATATAATTTAAAATTACCCTTTTTTTTGGTTTAGCGCTGAACTTGATAATTGTCTGGTTGGAAATGGATTTTCTGTTTTGTTTTGGGGAATAAATAATAAACACAATGCATAGAAAACCATATGGGGGATATAAATTAAAAATTGTTTCAACATTTTTTTGTGTGCAGACGTTTTTGTGCGAATTTATGTATTTCGGAATATATTGTTTTATAGATTACTTAAAATTTATAAAATTTCTTGATTTGAAAAAGTTTTTGAAATTTGTTTAGGTTTCGCTAATACCGTAGACAGACACAAACCGAATAATCTCGAATTTTAAATTATTAAAGGATTTTTGCTAGTCTGTCTTTACACGATTTTCACAAAAAACGGATTATTTTCGTTTTCACAACGCGATTAACTTTGATTTACTGTCAATTGACCGTAAACATGAACCGTAAATATGAACCGATATGCGTACTTTACGAGAATCGGTTCTCTCCTTAGCATTAAATTGAAATACATTAATAATAATAATACATTAATGGTATAAAAAATATTAATTATCAATAGAAAAAAAATTAAATAACTTATGTCTAAACCTCTCGCCATATTCTCGCTTTCTTGCCATATTAAAATCAAAAATTTTAAAAATAGAGTTAAAAATTTGCGACATTCTCAAGTCTGCTTCAGAAAGTGTGTAGTTTATAGTAACAGAATCATTGTGTAAGAAACCGTCTCGTCGCCGCAAACAACGCGTCAAATGGTGACCAGATCTGAGAAGCGAATTCAAGAATAGTCCGAACAAAGGACACATATAAAGATTTTAGTGTGAGCGGGTCACAAACGTCTTTACAATTAACATACGCTTAATGAAGCCTAACATAATGTAAGCCTTAGCATTAATAGAATCAATATGTTTAGAAAGGAAAGATCAGAAGAGAAAATTAAACCCAAGTCAGACATGAACTCAACTCTGTCATAACCACCATATTATAAACAAAATACTGCTGAAGAATAGGTGATCGCTTTCTAAAAAAAGAGATAACCTTACATTTGGCCACATTCAACAACAATTTGTTGTTAAACGACCAACTGCAAAATGTGTTCAAATCACTTTGTAACTTTAAACAATCAGAATTTGAAGAAATCGGAGCGAATATTTTCATATCATCTGCGTAAAGAAGGCAATGTGCAAATTCAAAACACACCGCAACATCATTAATAAATAATGAGAACAGAAGTGGACCAATGTGACTACCTTGCGGTACTCCAGAAGTTACACGAAATATATGAGAAGCAGAATCAATAATCTTAACGTATTGTGACCGGCCAAACAGATAAGATTCCAACCATTTGATAGGAATGAACTCATAATTTATTTTCTCTATAGCTTATAGATAAGAATTGAATGATCAATTTTATCAAAAACTTTTGAAAATTCAGTGTAAACTACATCTACTTGTTGCCGGCCCTCGATTCAGCTGTATAAATGTCCACAGAATGCAACCAAATTGATAATTGTAGATCTTCCCGGATAAAACCCATGTTGTGCAGGCAAATTTTCCAGGGATCAGAAAAAATCCCAGTCCGAAGGCTTTCATTACAGATGGGAGTAAGCGGAAGAGCTAAACTTTCTGCACAAATTTTAATGAGGATGGGTGGAATGCCATCATGACCAGCCCTCTTATTTACATCAAGAAGAGACAAGCAGTCATAAACCTCCTTTTCAGTGAATTTTAATAAATTGTAATCAGTACAATTACAAGCTAATGGAGACGTGTTATATGATGGAAATGATATCGCGGATGGATCGTACACGGACTCAAAATATTTGGCGAATAGATTGCAGATATTAGGGGGTTGACTCGCCAATGAATTCTGATAAATCATCGGTGAAGGAAACCCAACTGCTTTCCTTTTACCATTGAGAAAATTCCAGAATTTGCTAGGATTGGACGTTAAATCAAATTTAATCTGCAAAATATAGTTATTATAGGAACCAATTTAAAATTGGTTTAAGTTTTTCCCACGCCTAAGGAACTCCCAATCAGAGTTGACAAGAAATTCGTTTAAAGAAATGTAGTCAGCATGCCTAAAATCAAAATGAAAAGAATTATCAAGGGAAAAATTAGTATTGCATTGTTCATGAAAAATATTTATCATTATTGGAGTATGGTAGACACTCCCACATCCAGTAAAATCCTCACCTGAAGAAATATCCGAATACATAACATCAGATGAAAATACCGAATCCAATAGTTTTCCTCGACTGTTGCTTATCTGGTTCAATCGCTTGGTTGCTTTACGCGCAAAATAATCGGTGATGGCCAATGCTTTTTGATCGCTAGAAGATGGCGTGAGAACACCATCAACGTCAAACCAAACAATGTCTGGAAGATTGAAATCACCAATGATCATGAGTTGTTCATCAATATGCACTGCAGACATTATTGAATTGAAAAAATTAATAAATTCCAGATAAACTTCTAAAGTTGATCCACAGGGCACATATACAGCGACCACTAAGATAAATGAAATATCGGCTCTAATACGTACAGCCAGGGCCAATCAGAGGGTGGGCCAGCCGGGCCATACGGCACGGGCCCCCGATTTTTAGGGGCCCCCGAATTTTTTGTTACTATATAGATTTCTCATTTGCGCTTGATCTTCGATAGTATTTTGTCTTTATAACAAGAACAAGATGTGTGACAATTTAAAATTTGACATTGAAGAGCGTTTTATTTGCTTCGAATCATTCTCTGGAAAAACCGGAGAAGAAATTGCTGCCAGAATTCTTGAAATTTTGTCGGATATGGAATTAAATTTTAATTTATGTATTGCCCGAGCATATGATAATGGTGCAAATATGGCTGGCAAGCTAAACGGTGTGCAAGCCATTCTTACGAAGCGTAATCCTAATTGTATTTTTTCCAGCTGTGGGAACCACACATTAAATCTTGTTGGAGTTGATTCAGCTGAATCGTGTAAAGAAGCTGTACAATTTTTTGGAGTTATACAACAAATGTATAATTTTTTTAGCAGTAGTCCGCGGAGATGGGAGGTTTTAAAGAAACATATCCGTATGTCTCTTCATTCGATTTCCAAAACTAGATGGTCTGCTAGAATTGATGCAGTAAAACCAATAGCCAAAAATCTATTATCTATTCGAGATGCTTTAAATGAAATGCATTCCTTTAATTTACCACCACACGCAATCGTTGAATTATACTCAATTGAGAAATATTTAAATAAATTTGAATGTGTTTTGCTTTCTATCATATGGCTCGAAATTTTGACAGATTTGCATCAGACAAATTTGGTAATTGAAGCTCGAAATGCTACACTTGATATTGAGCAAAATAATATTGAAAGTCTAGTAATGAGATTTCGCAATTTAAGCGGAATGTGGAATGAAATATTTGCGAAAGCAAAAGCTAAAGCACGTGAATATGGAGTTACATGTGATTTTGCCATTAATAGAACGATACCGACACAATCGGATGCTGAAAAATACTACAGGATAAATGTGTTTAACGTAATAGTTAATTCCGTAATAGCTGGCTTACAAAGACAATTTAAATCTTTACAAAATATGTATCTGCAATCTTTTCGGTTTTCTTTGGTCATTTCCAAATTTGACTGATGAAAAAATTGAAGCTGCAGTAAACCGTTTGCATTCAAAATACACGAGTGAGTTATCAAACGAGATACTAGATGAGGTAAAATTCCTTAAAAAAATGTATGCAGCTAATTTCAATGCAGATCCGACACCAACAAATTTATTAGAAAATATTTTCAATAAAACTTAGCTGGTTTATTTCAGAATCTTATCATTGTCTTAAGAATATTTTTAAGTATTCCTGCATCTGTGTCTTCAGCCGAGAGGAGTTTCAGTGTTCTTAAAAGAATAAAAAATTTTCATCGCTCAACAATGGCAGAACAACGGTTAAATGGATTGGCAATATTAAACATTAACCACGACATGGCAAGAAAAATTCATTTTGAGCAAATCATTAGAGAATTTTCTAATAATAAAGCGAGAAAAGCTTCAATCTAATAATTTCTAATAAATTCTAATAAATACTAAAATGAATTCATGTGATATAAGCTTAAGATTGTTTTATTTTATGTTTATGGGGTCTCATTTTAATAATTTGGCCCAGGCCCCCTGCTAGCTCTGAAAGGCCCTGCGTACAGCCATAATATCCTATACCGGATGACACGCTATAACTTCACTCGAAAGTAAATTTTTCACGGCGATCAACATACCTCCTCCTGTAAGGCTGGTATAAAAATCATGCCTGCCTTTTCTATAGACCACATAATCTGATGCAAAGTATTCTTCTGAATTAAAATTTATTGTAAGCCATGTTTCACAAATAACTATGACATCATAATCGTTGTCGAGGACACCCAACAGAAACAATTTAGATTTCCCTCGAATACTGGATGCATTATGGTAATAAATTGAGGATACTGTAGTTAGTTTTGAACATATGGGCCGAATCAACCTCTTATTTAAAACATCATCCCTTAAACTCTGAGAGTCTCGATTTCTATAGTTGGATTGCGAAATTTGACGTTTGAGGCAACTGCTTTCCGAAAATTTTTATTCTTAAATGGTCTGATACATACGCCAGTTGGCCAGGTTTCCGAACTTAAAACCTTGTCCTTGAGATCTTCGTTTATTATCAACTTAAAACATACGTATTCCAGATCCTGAATTTTTTTCGTTTTGGAAATCAATTTTCCAACATGGTAGAAACTTGTTCCCAAACATTTATTAGCCATAGCTAAAACATCATCCTCGATTGGGTTGTTAGATGATCCAGTCTGGATAGGTGAAGCCAAAATGTATGTGGTACCGTTTTGATAATAATATCTGGCAAGATATTAGAACCTCGTACTGCTTGTTGATTGTTTAACTTCGATTGGGTATTAACTTCGGATATTTCCCTATTATTCGAGAAATCAATAATTGGGGGCTTAGTTGTTGATTCTGCTTGAGTCGTAGTACCGCAAAGGTCATTAACCACTTTCACTTTGTCCCTTGTTAGCCGTTCTTTTTGGCTATAATGTCAGCTTCATTCTTCTATTAAAAACCACCTTGAGTGCAGTTTCAAGGTTTTTAAGTATTAAGCTAATATTCTCCTTGTTTGTGTCAATCTCCTTCTGCAAGCACTTCACCACATCCTGCTGCGTAATGTTAATTTGCTTATGAATTGGACTGTTCCATTTAGAATTTGGTGAAAACAGTTTTAGGAAAATTTTGTTCTTCATCAGGTCTCTAAAATCATTGCAGAGCCACATTATGTTGGCACATTTCAGTGTGGCATTAAATGACGTTCGATCCACTTCTGCACAACCATAATGGTACGCTTTGTTGCAAAAGCCAGAGCGTGGATAAAGTGGATAAATCCGCATCACACTTGCCACCATTCATTATAATGAATAAAAGAACACAACAAGGAAAAACACAACACCAACGAAAAGTAACGAAAACATAAAACAACAACGCAACAATAACAATAAATGTATGTACGTATAATGTTTATTTGTAGAACTTAGACCATAACTATGAACTGCTAGCGATAACTTCACGTTGTATCCCGAGTTACGCTAGTTACTAAATTATACCTTTTAACTATAAATGGTCCAAAACTACAATTAGTGTATTTTAAAGGTAATTTAAAAATTAACTTGTTTGTATGTATGTACATATAAATTTAATCAAAAATTAATTGAATATGCAATTTCGAAAAGGGCACATGTCTGAAAAATTAAATTTTTCAGGAATTAAAGAAAACTATCTATTTTCTAAAGTAGTATATAAATTTATACAATTTATTTTAAGGTTAAGTGTAGGGTCAAAAAGTAATTGAAAATTATAGAAATATTTAATGTTAATCTTTATTTTATATATTCTTTTATGTATTATATGCATACGAGAAGTGCCCTTTTCGAAATTCATAAAATATAAAGTAAATCTAATTAAAAACACAACGTATAAACTTTATGAAACTGTTATCATAAGTATCAAAATCACTTCAGCGCCAGATAGAGATATATCGCCGTCGCCGATTAATAAAATGCTTTAAATTCAAAAAGGGCACATCTCCCAGAGTGTAACAATTAAATTAATTGTTACTTTGATTGTTACTTTTGTGGCTGAATGACCATGTCCACCAATGGGTTATCCTCGGGTTTTTGTTTTTCTTAATGGTATGCATCTTTGATGATGGTGCACTCGTTTACACATGATAATAATGGAAATATTTTTTTTTGCTATTGGAAGGGAGGGGAAGGTATTGGCTGGAGGTGAGAGAGGAGAAGAATTGCAAATAAAATTTAATTTGTTAACGCGGCGCGATCGGCAAGAATTTTTTTGGTAATTCAGTTAAAGTTTTGGTCTCGAGGAGACAAGATAACTCATCTGTTGAGTTTTTCACATTAATGATTATTAATTGCATTGGAAAAAAAAATTGGTTGCTGTCAGTGGATTGGTCAGCAGTTAGCAGCCGGGAGAAGAAAGTAGTTAGTAATAGTTTTATTTATTTTCTTTTATATTGCATATTTTTTTTTTGAGTTTATTAGTTTTCATGTTTAACTTTTGCATCTCCATAGTGTTTTTTTTAGTTTTGATTTATATAACGTAACTGTCAAATTAAATTCATCTCAGTTTATGATTTTCTGTAAATTCTTTTAAATTTTCCAATTAATTGCTTAACAGTTTTTTTCATGGTCAAATTTTTTTTGTGCTCGCTCCCATTGGTCGTGAGTTTTTTTTCGGTTTTTCTTTCGGTGCGTTCAAGATAATATTATTAATTATATTTGCATGATTATATACATTACATTTTTTTTTGTACTAGATAAATTTTATTTCAGCTTCTTCTCTCTCTCACTTACCATTTTCTTCAGCGTTTCCAATTATGTATATTATAGCCGGGATATTTTCTTTAAATTTCCTTTTATTAAGTATGTGTGAGTGAGTGAACTCAATGGAGGATAATTCATGAGGATGTAAGTGGGGTCGAAGGCAAATGTAATGTTTTTGTTTAAGTTTTTATTTCATTCCGGATCAAGTGGTTCAGAGCAATAAACCTACGACTAATATACCTCTCTAGACTCAGCTCAGGCTAAGACCATGTTTTTGATGTTGTTGTTTCTGAACCATTCAAAAACACGCAAGTGTTTTATGTTTGCGGTTGCAACGAGAATTTCTTTTTATTGCTAACCGTAACAAGAGTTGTGACCTTTTCGAAATTATCGTTATACAAACCGACACTGGTGGCCGTTTTAACACAGGAAATGTGCCTATTTCAAACCAAATAGGTGCGGGGATATATTTCCATCACATTAACGTGGAAAAACGGGTTTGTCAAAATTTTCGAGATGTGCCCTTTTCGAAATTGCATGTTCAATTATTTTCAAGCAAAAAATCGTTCCTGGAGGGGGGGCCCATTTTCAATATTTACTGAGATAGAGTGCGTTAAAGAAAACTATTTTAAGGGGGTACCTTCACGCATATTTTTCTTAATTACTCCAAAGGTAGGAAGACTAGGGCAAGCAATTGTAATATTATTTTTAGGGATCAGAATTAACTTTGTTTTAATGTATTATGTAAGTATGTAGCCCATTCCGTTGTTTAAATATTAATGTTTAAATTTAGAATTTTATTTAAATATCATTAAAATTTTGCGTTTTTCATAGTTTTTTACTCATAAAACATAAAAATAATAAGTCATTTTTAAGTTTTTATTTTTCTTCATACAAATACCTACAAAAATCTCATAAAAACATTTGATGTATGTTTCTAAATAACATGAGAAATTAGAATTCAAATGTGTCGTCATGTCAATTAAAAATCAATCAATTTTGTAACTTTTTTGTGATTTTTCATTAGTTTTTCGTAAATACTTTTTACAGCAAGTACTCAAAATGGCCACCTTTATTTTGAATGCAATTTAATAATCTTTTCTGAATTTCTATTGTTACATTTTTACCACCCAAAATTTCCCTTACTTTTGTTACAACCGCAACAATTCTCTCATTTAGATCTTCTATAGTTACAATTTCAAATTAATAAACCAGCTGTTTGGTTGTTACCCATACCCAATTTTTTACCCCACGAATACAGATTATATAAATTTATAATACCGTCCCTAATAAGCAGTGATTCGTCCGTCCATGGAATATTGAAAAAAGTTCCGTCTTCCATTTGCCTTTGTAAAAGTAGGTCGCAAAACTCTCTTCGTTTCTCAAAATAAGCGGGCAAAAGACCCTGGACGGGTATAAAATGGTATGGGTAAAGATTATTGTCATAAAGAATACTCTATATTCTATAGTTTGACATAAAACATAATGAACCGTAAAGACCAACGTCTGATACTGATTGGAGGCTCATTTCTAGCCGCTCGTATCACAGCATCATCGCTATAAACAGATAAAAATGGTACCGGATTAGCATCCACCCGATGATTAGGGACACTTCCAGTTTCACGCGATCTTCTAAACGTGTTGGTAAATGTTTTAGTCAAAATTATTTTCGAAAAACTAATCAAATGTCATAAAAAAATTACAAAATTGATTGAATTTTAATTGACATGACACATTTGTATTCTAATTTCTCATGTTATTTAGAAACGTACATCAAATGTTTTTATGAGATTTTTGTAGGTATTTGTATGAAGAAAAATAAAAACTTAAAAATGACTTATTATTTTTATGTTTTATGAGTAAAAAACTATGAAAAACGCAAAATTTTAATGATATTTAAATAAAATTCTAAATTTAAACATTAATATTTAAACAACGGAATGGGCTACATACTTACATAATACATTAAAACAAAGTTAATTCTGATCCCTAAAAATAATATTACAACTGCTCGCCCTAGTCTTCCTACCTTTGGAGTAATTAAGAAAAATATGCATGAAGGTACCACCCCAAAATAGTTTTCTTTAACGCACTGTATCTCAGTAAATATTGAAAATGGGCCCCCCCTCCAGGAACGATTTTTAGCTTGAAATTAATCAAGGAATCATCCCTGAAAATATTTACACTCTAGAACAAAACACCCTGTATACAGGGTGAGGAAAAAGTATGGAAACCCCTAAAAATCTTGCGGATTTCAGTCAAAAGAAAAATGAGCAAAGTTTATTCTTAGGTAATTTTCAACAAGGAATTTAATGGTGAGCTTGATTGTGACCTTGACCTTCATATTCAAGGTCATTTGGAGGTCAAGGTCATTTTTTTAAATTAGAACCTCTATTTTTGATGACAGAATTGAAAAGAGCGATCAATTTTACGTCCGAGTATGCATTTTCCATTGACCTCCCAAGAGCATCTGAAGGAATTTACATTGCGAGGTGAAAGTATGGAAACCCCTAGAAATCTCGCGGAGCTCGGTCAAAAAAAATCGAACTAGGTTTAGTCTTAGGTAATTAACAAGGAATTTAATGGTGAGCTTGGTTGTGACCTTGACCTTCATATTCAAGGTAATTTTTTATAGGGAAACCCCAGTTTTTAACATCGGATTCGAAAGGAGCGATCAATTGTACTTTAAAATATGTATTTTCCATGAAATCGCAAGGTCACCTGAAGAAATATATTTTAATTGTAAATCTTATGATTTGCTATGAAAATTATAAAAAAAATAAAAATTTTAAAAATAAAGAATTAATTTTTATAATTTAATTTTTTTTTAATGTTCGTAGCAAATCATAAGCCTTATATTCCTTCAGGTGACCTTTTGAGGTCACCCCAACAGTTTTGTATAACAGTACCAAAATTCTCCTTCATAACACGAGCAATAAAATCAGAGAAGCTTTCCAACATATGTAGTAATGTTATGTTCTATTGGGACGAAAAAAGACGACATCTAGATCAAAAAATGCTGAACTCGCCATAGAAGAAATTGATCTGAGTTCAGTATTTTTTGATCAAGATTCGTTTTTTGCGTCAATAGAATACGATACAAGGAAACATAAAATAAACTTTATTGCAATAAACGGGTAAGTAAATGGCTTAGTTTTGAAAAATTTGAACTTTTTTATGCGTTTCAAAGAAGAAGTTTGCGAAATAGGAAATTAACTAAACTCTTTCTCGGTTTATCGTGTACGGCTATGTCAATTTTTGTTCTATTTTAAATTAATGAGCTAAATCCGTTTTTTTAATTCACAAAGCCTATAAATTAATAATCAATACAAATATAACAATCTTTATCTACTCAGCCCTGAATTTCTTGTGCCAAGCACCCACTAATTCGCTCGCAGCGAAAACAAACATTCGACAAGTGTATATCCAAAAACATATATCGACACAAATATACTTTGCTGTGCTTTTTATGCTTTTTGGCTAATTTATTTATCGAAATATTTTTCTCAACTTTCATTTTTTTTATAAAATTTATTAAATTTAAATCAACATTTCGATTTTTTTTTGTGCTCTTATTTAATTTATTTTATTAAAATAAATCGAATTTTCGTTTTATAATAAATTTATATAATAACATGAATATTGAAATAAACATACATGGAATTATTTTTTTGTTTTGTTTTATTTTCCGCGTAGCAAAAAAAATATTTATCGTTTGCAATTTTCCGCTAAGTTTTTTTGTTTTTGCGATTTTACTTCTTACCGGTTTTTTTATTATTTACTCACTCAACAACATAACATACCCGCCGTCGTCGTCGCATTTTTTATTTTTTTTATTTTTATCAGACGAAAGATGATTTTGTTATATTTTTATGTTGTGTATGTGTATGAAGGAAATATTTTTTGTTTAATAAAAAGAAAATAAATTTTCAATTCAATTTTCTTGTATTTATATTTGTATCTGGTTTTTCCACCACTGTGTGCAGAGTTTAACCTATTAATATATGTTTATGGTGTATATAGGAAATGAAAATATGAGTGGAGTCTGGATGTACTTACTTAGCTGGATGTATAATAATATATTTAAATACGAATAAGGGAAGGAATATGGAAAATTGGGATATTTTATGGATGATTTGAAATCAATTGTTTTGTAACAAGCAGAGGAAATTTGTGTATGTATATAAGAAGATTTCAAGTGGGATAAAACGAAAATTCGTTTTTATTTTTTTATCAAAATTAGAAATCTATATGTTATTGGATATTTTACAAGATGGGTAATTTTGTCTGAAGATTATTTTATAACGGTTGAGGGATTTTAAGTATAGCGCCAGGTACGTATAGTAATAATAATTAACTTCTAATCAACTAAGTAACTATGTATAAATATACAGGGGCTTTTTACGCAAGATTCACCCACAGTAGGTATAGTTGAACGACTTATTTTTAGATTAAGATAATTATTTGGTCAAATCACACACACACATAATATTTATCGTCTGTAGTTTCCACAGTAAACATAAAAATCATACATCCCTACATAAATTAAAAAAAATGAAGTTGATTACATAAATTTCGGTAATTTTTTGTGCTTTTATGATGATAATCTTAAATCATGCGAGTTTTGTTTTTTTTCTTCTACATACTTTACAACAACAACAAATCGTTGTGCGGTTTACTTGAAAATTTTCTTCTTTTCATTTTCGTGAACGATTTGAATAAAGTGGATTTTACATACATACATATATGAGTATTTGGAGGTTTTTTACTCTAATAAGTAGTTTGTTGGTAAAACAACTTAGTTACCAGCGGTTTTAAAAATGCAAAGTAAGAAATTTGTTAAATTATCGATCTGAAAAAATTTAATCTTTTATAATGTGGAGCCAACTATTTTTTTGGTGGTATGCAATCATTTTCCAAAAACTATTAGGCGGTGGTTTAACTAGATGGTTACTAGTGGTTTAAACTAAATAGTATTTACAAAATCTAAGAAATATCAATTTTGTTGTTTGTGCTTCTAATAAGTTTTATATCAACCAATAAATAAACGCTACATAAATTGTGCCCTAGTCACGTCATTTGAAGAAACATTTTCCTTATAAAAGTGTTTCTATCTCAATATTCGGGTTAATGCTGGGATTATGCTACTTTAAATTGTGTTTTATTGGGCAGAGCACAAAGCCATTAAAAATATTTTAATTATATACAACAAACAATAACAAACATCAAAATTTACCTCAAAATTTATTAAATGTCCAGGAAGTTATTAAAAGTTTATAAATGTGCTGCCATCTAACGAAAAGTTGAAAAAAATATAATTTACAGTTGAACAATGGATTTTTAATAAAATTATATACTTATGTTTAAATTTTATATGAACATTTAGTGTTCGTGGTTGCACTGTAGTCTGCATAGAAAAAAACATATGTAAACATGTGTTGCAATTTACATATAAAAATTCACACTATTTGGGGTGGGACAGAAGCACATATTTTATAGCACTTTTAACTAAACCAGTAAAAATGGATAATCGCCCAAACTTTTTTTTACATAATCAATAAAAATCATCATAAAAATTATTGGACAATTGTCCATGTTAATTTTTGGGTGATTTTGAATTTTTTGTTGTTTTTTGGGCGATTCGGCATAATGCACAAATGCACAAATTTTTTCTTCTGTATGTTTCGGGTCATTTTAAATTGATTTCTGAGAAACAGTTTTTCTGGCGAACATCACTTCTTTTTGATTTAGTAGAGCTTGCTTACCGGTGGATCGAGGCTTTTTCTATATGAATCAAAATCAGTGCACTTGTTTGTTAATTGAAAATGTTTCTTAGAAAACTATAAAAACTCCCTGCCAATGTGACGGCACATATACAATTTGAATAATAATTTCCACAGGGTACATTACAATATTTTCGACTTGGTGAGCCAGTGAAATAAAGAAGCCATCTACTCATAACATATGCATATCTACTCTAACATAAAAGTAGAACTGTCACCTCCTCCCATATACTCTTTCAAAGGAAAACCAAGAACTTTCCTTAAGTTTTTTCGTTGGTATAGTTTGATTTCGTACTGAAAAGTTCGGTCTACTCATCGGGTAGCTACGAACGACCAAACTACAAAAATACAATTCGAACTTTATACGTTAGTATAAAGTAAGACCGTACTGATTTGGCGAATTATTATATTCGCCAAAAATAAAAACTCAAGGAAATTCTCTTTGTGTGTATTACACACCTTTGTGTAAGGCCACACTAATATTTTAGAAAATTTGTCTGCTTTTAACAATATGATTTTTCGCCTTTGTTTATAGTCAAATATATTATTTTTAATGGCATTCCAATATTTACGACTTGGTGAGCCAGTGAAATAAAGAAGCCATCTACTCATAAATCTACTCTAACAAAAAAGTAGAAATATCACCTCACCCTTATAGCTATATACCTGATGAGTAGACCGAACTTTTCAGTACGAAACCAAACTACCAAGGAGCAAAACTTAAGGAAAATTCTTAGTTTTTTTTTAAAACGGTACATGGAGGGAGGTGATATTCTACTTTTGTGTTAGAGTAGATGGCTTTTTTATTTCACTGGCTCGCCAAGACGTAAATATTGCAATGCTATTAAAAATAATATATTTGACTATAAACAAAGGCGAAAAATCATATTGTTAGAAACAGACAAATTTTCAAAATATCTAAAATATCGATAAACTGATAATAAATAACTCCCTAAAACATATCTAACTTGGAAATAATGCGTTACGCAAATGATTTTAAGCTCAAAACCAAACTTATGTTTTTTAGTCTAAATTATGTTTCCATTGTTGATCCTATTATTGTTTACCATGATTTGCAATGTACCTGTAACATTTGTTCCAATGAATATCGTAAGATTGAATGTGTCCGAACGTTTAATTGCCTAGGGCTCACGATTGATAACAGCTTGAGCTGGAAGTATCACATTGCTGATTTTCATAATAATCTGGTATCGATGTTTCATAAAATGTATAATATACGGTTAATTTGTCCTATTGCTATTTTGAAAATTGTTTATTCCGCTCTGGTAAATTCAAAATTGTCCTACGCTACGGTTTAGTTTGTTGGGAGGTATATATTACGCTAGAATGCGGCCTCTTGTTACTGCCCGGAAACACATATTGACAATTATAAATAACAAACCAAAGCTTACAGAGTCCTGGCCGTTATTTTGATGTTTAGAAATTATCCGTTGAGAAATTTATTCGTTTGGAAAGTTATAAATATTTTTTATATAATGAGAATGACTATCGTAATGAAACTTTACCAGAACAAGTAAGAAGTATATCCTGAGGAATAAACATCATATTCATCTTCAAAAATTCATTACCACTAATTTTCAGAATTCATTTTTAATTTTTGGTCCAAAAATATGTAATGAACTGTCACATGAATTAAAAACATGAGAAAATTTTAATATGTTTACCATGCGTCTAAAAGCTTTCCTTTTAAGCTGTCTATAATAGTTTTTTGATTTACTGTTATCTTAAAACTGTTATGATTTACTTTAATTTGAACTGTATTCTATATTCTAAATCAGCTTTTTAAGAAAAACTTGTAAATCTATAAATCTGGTGAAGTGATAAATTTTAGAAATTAAAACAGTGTATCTCTTTAGCCAACAAAAAATTAAAACGATAACATCATAACATACAATATTGTTTCTTTTTTTTAAATTATGTATTGTGAACGAAAAGCCAAACACACAGCCAAACAGCCCGTGTCAAGACCACGTTCGCCACACGTTCTTACAGAATTCCAGTACATGGTCGCATTAGGAATTTTCCGACCATCTGCATCTCCCGTCTCTTGTCCACTTCACATGGTGAAGAAAAAAGATCAAGATTGGAGACCATGTGGGGATGCTTAGCGTTTAAACACGGTAACAACTCCGAATCGCTACCCGATACCTCACATTCAAAATTTCTCCACGCACTTGCATAGATGCAAAATCTTCTCCAAAATTGATTAAGTCAGAGCCTATCATTTAATTCCCGCCGTTCAGCCATTTCGAATTCACCCGTTTCAGCGTTTCATGAGCGAAGTTGTACGTGACTTGGATTTCGTTTTCATCTACATTGACGACATTATTGTAGCATCAAAATCTGAGGAACAACACAAACTGCACTGTGTTCACTCTTGACTACCTCAGCAATGAGATAACACCTCATGGAATTCTGCCGTTCGAAGAACGAATTAATGCCATTATAGAGATGCCCTACTTCAATCAAAAGTATATACATCAATTTGTCAGCATGGTAAATTACTACCACCGATTCATAACCAAAACTTGCTCAAACACTTGCACGAATTCACAGCCATTTGGCGGCTTTACTCAAAATGCCCAAGACAACCGGGAACTTCTCTTGGCCCGACGAATGTCAACACGCGTTCACGTCGTTTAAAACTGAATTGGCACAGATAACACTTCTGGCCCCCGTACTGAGCGACTCAAACCTCAGCATAACCACTAACGCATCAAATACTGCTGTCGGCGCTGTAATACACTAGTACAATAAAGTGTGTTGGGAAATTTTCCGCATACGATCGGGAATTACTCGCAATACATCTAGCAGTCAAACCCTTCAGATTGAAGTTCAGGATTTCATAATCTACACCGACCACAAACCTCTGACCTTAGAGCAATACCGTCTAAAACTGAACGTAATCCGAAGCAATCTCGGCAAATCGTAATTACATAAAAAGCAGACCTAGAAATTCAGAATTTTTTGGTTCCGAATGTTACACTAGTTCATCAATGAAACTATCTTCGACACACTACACAATATTTCACATCCTTTAGTCCATGCAATTCGCAAATTGATTACAGCCCACTACTTTTGGCCCAGTATAAACAAAGACGTAGGCAATGAGGTTTAAAAGTTTAAAGTGCTAATATCTAACGGAATACAAAATCACCCCATGGATAATTTCAAATTCCACACTGAATAAGGTTGGCAGCACTGACTATCAACAAAAATTTACTCGAAGCCAACATTTTCACGACACGTACATATCTAACATAAAAAAAAACCAAAAAATAATAAAAAATTGTTCACCATTTTTTAACGCGTCCTTTATACATACATTGATTTTTTTAATATTCAGAGTTATTAGAAAATAAACATAAATCAACAAATTCGGGATATGATGGTTAACTTATAATGCGCAGTTAAATTAACATCTCGCCTGTTTTTAATTTTATAAAATTTAGAAATCCGTGCCCTGAACACTTTTTGTCAATAATAATTCATAATTGTGAGTATGATCTTTCCAAATCGTTTTTCCGAATTAAAAGAAACATTTTCCAGATTCAATGAAAACTTGTAGGGAATGAATGAAAATTATTCCAAAATAAATAAATTTAAAGTCAATAAATACATACCTAAATCACTAAAAATGTTTAGTTTTTATTTGTTAAATTCATTAAAACCAAGATGAAATTGGAGTAGTCCATGTATCTGTGACTTTTCCCACCTTACTTTTGATCACGTCTTCTTAATTAGATTCTCTCATAATACTTAAACAATTCATTTCCTTTGACCTTAGAAAAAGGCTTTTCTATCTTACTTAATATCAGTTAATACGGAGGAAGAAACATTACACGGTTTTGCACTGTTTAGATTAAGTCTTCTGAATGAGTATTTTGAATGTATGGAGCTCATAAAAAATTGTATAACGGAATATACCCTAACCATAACACTACGCGAGTGAGAGCTATGTATCATCATGTTCTATCAAAAAGTTTGTAAACGCACTCATATAAAGTAATCTGAATTAACATTTTCCTGTGTGAATAACATTATTGAGGTTAGTTTTGGTTTGAGTGATAATTTTGCTTTATAATGTTAAATTAAATATTTTAAGGCAAATACTGCTAAAAGGCACCACAAGAAAAAACAAACAATCGGAAACATGTCCATGCCTTGGTATCGAGTTTGGTGATCCAAAATTTACGATATCGTCTAAAGAATTGTATTGCGTGTGAATGACGTTATAAGAAGCACAAAATCATAGAAGGTTCCTTCTTCACTTCTGTCTGCTTTTGCAGATTAAAATTAATTTTTCCAAGGAGAGTATTTACTCTTTAACTTTTTCCGATAAATAAATTAAACTATTTTTATAAATTAAAATAAGTCTTTGCCAATTTAAATTAAACTATAGAAATATACGATCATGAATTAAACTTTCTTACGTCATAATTAATCTTTGTCCCATAGATTTAAAGTATTGTCCTAAAAACAGGTCAGTTTTCGTTTAATGCTGATTGAAGAAAGTTTAATTTACGATCGTCAATAGTTTAATTAAAATTGGAAAATTCTTGCAAAAGCTATAAATCCGATAGAACATGGCTTTCCTCAATTACATCGGAGGGCATGCAATCAATTTATAAAGAAAAGCGGATTTAGAAGACATGCTCAAATATAGAATTAAAACAGTCACAACTACAGATTGGTCAAATTTCGTCTTAGACACCATACCATTCCCTCTGGTATTATAGGAGAAACAAGACGTGTTTTATTTCATAATGCATTTATTGGTTTTAAATTTATTTAATTTGGTTTTACGTATTTCTGAAAAGGTTCCAATTATTTCGAAAAAGCTACACCGCCTATAATTTCATTGGCGGTACTTCGACAGTAACGATAATATCGATGTACGCTTTTCGGTGTCAGTCGCTGTTGCTACCTATTGTACGGTGTCGGTCGCTATTGTTATACCTATTGTACTATATCATGTCATTTGTAAATAAATTATACATTTTGCACTTATTTTAAAACGATTCTGGCTACATCCCATAATTAAAGAAAAATGTCTGTCAGAATGTCAAATACTTATCAGACCGACAAACGCCTAATGGAAAAACATCTCATTTTTACTATAACGGTTTTGAATACGTTTTTTACGGTTATTATTCATTTTTACCTGCCTCTTTTTTGGATTGAAACGCATTAATGTTGCTGCAACCACGATGCCCCCTTTGTGGCTTACATTCCTACGTCTCTTCGGATCATATGACAAACACACACAGAATTTTCCTGCTTGAGGGATTCGCCCAGTCCTATCCCTCATCTAATCAGATGTTGTGTCTTCTTGGTTTATTATAGCCATCGGGTATATATTAGAGTATAATTTTTTTGGGTATAAACACAAGGGTTAAACTAAGGGATCAAATCAAAAAGAACATCACAATCCTAACATCAAACTCTATTAAAAATTGTATGAGATAATTTTCCGTGAAGAATTCGAATGCACTACCTAAAAACTATAGATACTCTATCATACATTGAACATTTTTCAAAAAATATACATTTTACTGATTTTGGGTCGCCCCAGCTGGGTGTAAAAAAAATCATCCCAAACTCTCTTCCGTTAAATCATTCACGTAAAATAATTAAGTCAATCTCTATTTGGTACTGATTGAACATAACTCTAAACGCTACTGCTAGCCATTTATCAATTCTTAAACAGTCCATGGGAATTTCCACTAGAATCGTTCAAAAAAACTTGTCCGTCCAAGATTATTGGAATCCAATTTCATTGGAATTCTTCCTTGTATTAACTTCCATGCTTTAAAAAAAAAATTCTGTACAAAATAAATGGGAGCGTGATTTGGAATTTTTTTGCGGTCCCATTGTTACATGAAATTTATTTTGTCCTAAGATTAACTTCTATGAATTAGCAATATTAGCTAGGATTTTATTTGCGGTAAACCAGATTATAGAATACGCAAAATTGTGCTTCTACATAAAATACTTGATATGACCATTAATGGATTTTCCTTCAGAATTTTAACAGTTCGGAGAACGTTAACAACTGTTGACCAGTTTTTCCTTGTTGAACACATTTTTCAGTAATTTTAGCAGGACAATTCATTTCCTTAGAGAGATAATGCTCGTGCAATTTAGACCACTTAAACAATATTTACGATTTCCAATTTTAAGAATGGAAAACTTCAATTTATTTTTTATTATTAAAGCTCTTACATTTGTTACAATTTTCAATTTAATACACATTGTATTAATATAATAAGAAAATATCAATTCCCATAAACAACTCAAATTGTAATAAAAAATAAAAAAAATCTTCACATACTCGATGGTTTGTTTCCCGACTAAAAACACTCACGGCACAATAAAAAAATTCTAGCAGTTCATATAAGAAAACATACATACTCAAAAGCAACATACATACTTTATGATTCTTATATGAAATTCCTTTGTTTTTTTTTATTTTCCCTTTTTTATTTTTATCCCTACACACATTCCTTTTCCCCCAACAAAAACAAAAAAAAAATTTATCAGTTGCTCGAAAAAAAAATTCTCTTTAAATAATTTCCACTTCTATGGTTTTAAGAAATACGAAAATTAAAAAAAAACGGGAAAATTATTTTGATCGTTTGACAGTACGTTTGTATAGCTACGAGTATGTACATATATAAAAGGATATAATACACGATACATAAAAATATTACATTAATATAAATATTCCGTCCCTTTCTTAGTAAAATATAAATAATTTCTTATAACAATTCTTATTTTTCTTAGCCGTATACACACATACATATCCTTGCATATTATTAATGAATATGTTTGTACATAAAACAACAACAATAAATATCTATACATAAAAATGTATGTAAATGAGTTTTATTTTTCATTCCTTATCGTCGTCGTTTGTTTATATCATGAAAAGTCCTTATAAAAGAAAAATTTCTCCTTTTCTCCGTAATTTCTTATAATATAAAAGCATAAAAAAAAAAAATCGGTAAAATCATGATAATGATGATGATGGAAAATTAAAGAAAATAAAACAAAAAAAAAACTACGAAGGAAAATGCAAAAACAAAATTCTTTAATTTGGAAAAGGATAGCGCGAGATTGTTAAATATTTCGAATGGAAATTAGTGTGGAAGCGAGATAGATGGATTCGGGAAAAATAAATATGTGTGGGTGTGTGTGTACGTATATAAATTTTCCGTTTTTATTTTTTTATTTTGCTTCTTCTTGTTTTGTTAAATAATGAGTGTATGTATACAGTATGAGCTTAGAAGGTATCCTTTTTTATCCTCCAGTTAATTTTTTTTCCGTTTTTTTTTTAATTTTAAGGACGAGGATGTGTAGTTGTGAGGTTTTTCTATTTGAAGTAAATAAATAAATTTGGGTGGTCAAATGACTGAATGAAGTTTGTTTTTTATTTTTATTTTATATGTGCTTGGGTGAATTTTGTTGTTTTTTTTGGTGTGCGGAGGGGAGGGCGAGTTAAAATATAAAAATAAAAAAAAAAATTAAAAAATTGAAATGTGTTTTCTTTCGACGGGTGATTTTGGAAAAAAAAGACGGGGTTTGAGGTGGGTGGTTAAACTATAGGGAAAGAAAATTTATATGTAGAGTCGATGTTATAAGAAAAGACAAAAGGAAAATGTATATGGAATTTGTTTTTGTTTCTTATTTTTCATCTCAAGTTGTTATTGTTGTTTTATTGTTCTCATATATTGTAAAATGTATAATGTATAAAAAAATCCAGAGTGGAACTTGAATTAAACAGTCGTTTTTATAGTATACCAGTACATTAGAAAGTTTTTCTATTGTTGAAACCTGTTCCTAGATTCTATTAGTTACATAGAATATAGATCATAACTTTTTGTGATTTTACCCGTTTGGCTAAAACCGACAGGATTACATGATTATAATGTATTTTGTAAATTTTATTCTTTTAATTCAAGTTTGTAAGGCTTCCACCGTAGCAACCACTTTTTCAATGGGTTTTTTGTTGATTCAATTTTCTTCAACTTTGTTGGTACCGCTTTACTTTTATTCCGCTGTTGATTAAGGCCGGTTATATAAATGCTTTAAATCAAAGAATTGGACTAGTAGATCTAGAATAATGAAGAGATCGAACTATGATTTCTGATAGGTAAATAGTTCATACGTGTAAGATCAGCTAACATCTAAGATTTAATTCCAAAATTCTCGTATATTTGAGGGAATCTTGAAACGTTTGTCTAAACGAGAACCATGGTGAAATGAAATACAAATTTGATTATAACTTTTTTTATGTATAACTTAAGAAGATTAAGGGCAAAGCTATTCCCCCATCATATCCCAAATCATGTGATACCGTTGAATTAGTTTCCATTTTAGTAACTTGATAAAACTTGTTACCTTTGTTAATTTTTCGGGTACGTAAAAGGGAAAATTGGAAAATAAAAGGTTAATATTTATTGTAGGTCTTTATTGTTACCAAAACCAATAAGTAGGTGTGATATTTAAAATTAGCGAAATGTGGCATGAATTACTCGCTCGTCCAGCACTCAAAGGGATGACTGAAAAAAAAACTCATCCGAAATTTGCCCACAGAATAAATCGGGATAATATATATATATGTATATAAAAGTGATTGTTATATCCACACGCGTTGACCGATTTGAACAAATCTGCACAAAATTATTGTTTAAGACCTTAAGACCGTTACTGTGAATATCTCACGTCTCAACCCCTTCTTGTGGGGTGAAAATCAGGTCGAAAGTTACCATGGAGGAATTTATAAAACTTCACCGAATGAGCTGATTTTTGGATATTTAGTGCAAAATCAAAAATAAATCGACACGTGTATTATTATTCTCTTTCTTCATGTTGTGGGGTGAACATGATAAAGTGAATTATATAACAATTATTAACAATTATATAACAATTATTGTTATTTTAAATTTTAATATATTAAAAATAATAAACATCATAAACATTTTTTGTACAGTGCAATAATTTTACAGTATGAAATAAATTTTGTTTCAATCGTGTTGTGAATGTCGTCTAAATTGAAACTCTTGAATATCTAAAGATCATATTATCATTATGAACTAAATTCTGTGAATTATTTCTTGTGGATAAATATTAACTATTGATACGTGCATTATTAACTATACGTAAAATGTCCTGTAATAAATGCAATGTTAAAATTATTCGTGGTGCTGAGAACAAGAATAATATAAAATGTGTAGTTTGCCTTAAATTGTTTCATCTCAATTGTGTAATATTGAACAGTGCCGAGTTGGATAATACTGTTGTTACTTCCAAATCTTGGATTTGTGAAAATTGTGCAAATAGTTCGGGCGGCAGTATGGCTGATAAAACTTCAACGGGTTTAAGTAATTCAACCGTGACGTTGGAAAGGCTGTTTAGTGAAATCATCAGTATGAAAGACGACTTCAATTCAAATTTTTCTAAAGTGTTTAATCAGTTGAAGGAATACGAGCGCCTTTTTGCTCTAGTGAAAAATTTAGAAGCTGAAAACGCACAATTGCGAAAAATTATCAGTGAAAACCAACAACAATTAGAACACTTAGAAAAATTATCAAAAGAAAAATGCGTCGAAATTATCGGTTTACCTGCAATTGATACTTCCAATGTCGATGATACCGTCGTAAAATTATTTAACAACGGGTTCGGTATTACGTCAATTACATCTCATGACATTGACTATTGTTTTATAAAAAAGAAAAAATCTTCTTCAAATGTTAATTCTAAATCTTCGCAAGATGTAGTCTTTGTTAAGTTTTTATCAAGGTAAACCAAAGATATGATTTTGGATAAGAAACACAAGGAAAAAATAAAACTAACCACAACTTCTTTTGGTGCTGATGTTCACGAAGCAACTCCAATTTTCATTAACGAATGTTTAACATACAAGAAGAGGCAGTTACTTACGGCAGCTAAAAAGGCTAAAATTGATCGCAGTTATAAGTACCTTTGGATCAGGAATTCTACGATACGCATGCGGAAGGAGAATGGTGAACCAATCATACTGGTTAATTCATTGGAGGACCTAAACAAACTCTAATTGGTATATTATTTTTATTATTTGTTTATGAGTAACTTATTTAACGAATCTTTAGGTCCTAGCTCGTCTTTACCTTCACCTTCCCTTCCTTTAATGACTTCCCATTCAAAAGGCTACAATTTTTGTGTCATGCATCAAAATATACGTAGCTTGCGTAAAAATTATGATTTTTTAGTTTGCCATCTGCAATCTGTTTTTGAAATCCCTAAATTGATAGCTTTAACTGAAATTTGGATAAATGATAACGAGGTTGATAGTTTTGCAATACCAGGCTACAAACTGTATGCTAACTGTAATAACAAATATCGTTCTGGTGGTGTTGCAGTTTATATAGCGGATGACTTAAATGTGAAAATTACATCCGATTTTGTTTTTAATACTGCCGATGTCTTAATGGTGCATATTTATTTTAACCGTTTTAAAATTACTATAGTATGTGTCTATAGATTGCAATCTTTTAATATAGATGCTTTTTTGTTGGAATTTAGCCCTTTTCTGCGTAGGCTCAAATCTAAAAATCTTTTAATCATTGGTGATTTAAACATTAATTTACTAGATAATTCAACTCTAATCGATGAATATAAATTTATGATGTCAAGTAACGGCTTGACTTCGGATGTCAATGTTCCAACGAGGATTGTTAACATGTCTTCAACTTGTATTGACCATGTTTATTTTAGAGGCTCTCACGTTGATGTGACATCATCTGTTTTAGATATGAGAATTACTGATCATTGCGCTATATTTGTAACTCTGTTATTAGAAAGCAACCCTATTGTTCAATCTGATCCGAAAGTAACATCTGCTAATGTTAAAATAGATTTCAAATTATTAAATAATTTGTTAGTTTAAGAATCGTGGTCCTCTGTGTTGGCCCTAGAAAATATTTCAGATGCGTTTGATTTGTTTCTCTACATTTTAAATAATTATATAGATAATTGTAAGTATGTATGTACTTGCAACGCGAAAAAAAAATGTGAAACTCAAACCTTGGATTACAGATGTTTTGGTTTCTAAGATAAAAAAGAAAAACCAACTTCGCATGAAATTTAAAAAACATAGTCAAAATTTTAATCTGAAAAAGTACTATTATAAGTATTCGACTGAATTAAATAATCAAATTAAAATCGCAAAATCGAAATACTATTTTAGCAAATTTCAAAGAGCGGGGGGCAACTGTAAAAAGCAGTGGGAATTGGCAAACGAAATACTGAACAAAAGGACTGGTTGCAACGGAATCTCAGAAATAATCGACGAATCGGGTACACATATTTCTTCACAACTTGATATTGCAAATTGTTTTAATTTGTATTTTCAAAACTTTGTTACTTCCTTGAGATCTTGTAGCGTTCCATACGGTAGTGCACGAGAATAATAGCAGCGTGGGCGAAGCTGACGGCGGGGATATGATCGGCGCGTGTTTAGGTTGGGTGAAAAGTTTTATTATTTCAGCCCTTACCTATAAATTTCCATAACCGTTTCCCTTTTAAATTCATTTGTTCCGTCCATTCGACTCACCGTTTAATATTAAGAATCGTCGTTGTTGTTGTTTCAATAAATTGTTATAAAAAAAAAAAAAAGATGTTTACAAAACATAATAAAGCAAATTGGTAATGCGCCTTAATTTTATATTTTTCCATGTACTGACGTTGAGTGCAAGATGGGCTACTGTCCACCAGATAGCCGAATGATGCAGAAGAAGGGTAATCATCATTTTTATTAAAGAGGGCGGCAATGGCAGAAAAGTATATCGTCAGTGAGGGGCAATTTGGCTGAAAATTGAGATGGCAAGCAGCGAACGAGAAAAGAGGCAGTTAAAATTTGGACAGCCAAGTGGTGAGGTCTAAATAAAAAGACCAAGAGAAATATTTTTTTTTACTATTTTTTGTTGTTTTTGGCAAAAATAAACGGGTAATGGCGTTAAGTATATTGGCCATACCTGTTGTTAATTGTTTTTTTAATTTGCCAAATAAAATTATAAATTCACTATTGTAAAAAAAAAAATATATAATAAAATTCGTTTTATGTTTGTTCGCCTCACATTTTTTTTTGCTTGGCTTTATAAACACTGGTAATGTGAGTGCATAAATTTGGTGTCAAAGAAAATATATAAAAAATGTTTGTTGGCCTCACATTGATTCCTATAGCGAATTTAATAAACTATTTGTGTGAGTGTATTTCTGTTAAAAATAAAATAAATTATGGAAAAATTAACAATCAAAGTTAAACAGTGTTTGTTTCATTAATTGGGTTGGTTTGGGAAACTTTGGCCTATCATTTTGAACATTTACGAACAACCATAGAAGTTAGACCGTGTGTTCATTCGTACCCGTTAGACTGTGTAGTGTATTTATTCGTTTGTGTGGGGCGTAATTGTTGGCGTTTGTGAAAAAGAAATAAAATAAAAATACGGCCAATTGTGTATATTGTATATATGTACATAAATACAAAAAAAAATAAAAATAAAAAAAAAAGCCCTTGTGAAACTAAAAAAAAAAGAAAAAAAAGTAAGAACAAATAAAACAGTGTAGTGAGTGAGCACAGATAGATATTAAAATAAGCCAAAGAAGCCGTGATAAGAACGAGCCAAAGGTGCCGTGGTGATTTGCGGGGCAAAACAAAAAGAGGAAACATCGAGAAGATCCAAGCGAAAAACGGTGAGTCATCCATCACTTCCTTTTCTTCCATTATTTTTTTTCATAATTATTTTCCGTTCTTTTTGTTTGTTCGCCATTTTTGCTCCATTTTCTTTCCGTAACGTTTTTTTTTCTCTCACCCAACCTGTATAAAGCGTGGTTATCCCCAAGCGGTAGTTTTTTTCGACAGCAAGTAACCCCTCCCGAGTCCACCTGCTCATCGAGCTTAGTCCGGGAAAAATTACGTGCCGGTAGACTGGCGCCCAATTCGTGTTTTCTTTCATTTTGTCTACCAACTACCGCTATAGTGTGTGTGGCACGTTACAATCTAACAATCATTATTCTCAGTCAACTCGCGCGTCTACCGTGATTTTGGATAATCCCTCTAATAGAAATTGTTTTTTCCACCCTATCACGTCGACAGAATTATTTTTTATTATTAATTCGTTGGAATCTAAATTTTCGGCTGATAATGTTGGACTAAGCAGTGCCATCTTAAAGGAAATTAATTTCAACATTGTTGATATTTTGTGCGTACTATTTAATCGCAGTATTACTGAAGGTATCTTTCCTCATGCATTAAAAACCGCGACGGTCATTCCACTTTTTAAAGAGGGTGATCGTCTATTACTTACCAATTATCGGCCCATTTCGCTTTTGCCTGTTATCTCAAAAATATTTGAGAAATCGGTAAAATCCCGTTTCATTGACTATGTAAATACTTTTGATTATTTCAGTTCTTGCCAATATGGGTTCAGAACTGATCTTGGAACAGAAGATGCTCTTCTTAATTTAATGAATCCGCTACACGAAGGGCTTAATAATTCACACACTACAGCTGCTCTATTTGTCGATATAAGTAAAGCTTTTGATATGGTGGACCATAGGATCCTTTTAGATAAACTTTGGAATATTGGTTTTAGAGGTTGCTTGCATGAGTGGTTTAAGTCTTTTTTGGAAGGTCGTTTGCAACGGGTCAGGATAAGTGGTTGCTTGAGTAGTACTGTTGAACTTAATGTTGGTGTGCCTCAAGGTTCTGTCCTGGGGCCCATCTTATTTCTTGTTTATGTCAATTCTATTTTTAAACAAACATTGTATGGCAAAGTTGTTGCTTATGCAGATGATATGGCTTTTGCTTACGATTGCTGCAACTACTCGTCGGCTGTCTCTTGTATTAATAAAGATCTCGAAATTTTGAGTGTATGGTTTGCTGCTCACAAACTTATACTTAGTGCCAAGACTAAAGTCGTATTGTTTAACTTAAGCTTGAGTAATCCGTCCTTCAACCGTGATATTATTTTCCACGACGTTAGCTGCTCTAGAAGTGGTGATTGTACCGTTAATTGCATGGTAATCGATTCAGTCAACTAAGGGAATCGATTCAGGAAATCACATGTAGCAGCCTTGAAATGTGTCCTTCATTCCAATATCAGGACTTTGTATCTATTACGTTCACATTGTCCTTTTGGGTTTTTAAAAAATTATTATCATGCGTTGATTGATTCGCGATTGCGTTACGGTATTTGCTGTTGGGGTGGAACTTACTATGAAACAATTAAACCGCTGATTATTGCCCAGAAACATGCTATTAAGTTAATGTTCTTTAAAAATAAACGTTTTCATTCGTGGCCGTTGTTTGTAACTTGTTCAATTCTTCCATTGAAGCATCTATACGTGTTCAAAGTTATTAAGATTTATTTTGTAATTAGTGGAAATCGGAATTTAAGTTGTCACTATGATCTGCGCAGGAACACTATGTGCTTGAAAGGAATTCCTAAATTTTTTAAAACTCATTTCCTTAATTACTTTTTAGTAACTGCACCTAGAATTTTTAATAAGCTTCCTGAATTTATCCGTGTTGCAAGTTCTAAAAATAAATTTGTTACTTCACTTAAAACCTGGCTATTGCAAAACGAATCGTTAAATTTTTTGTTTGATCGGATTGTTTAAGTTAAGTATTTTAATTTAGTTCTTTCACATTTTTTGTTTTGTATAACCGTCACTTTATAATTATATGACATTCTTTAAATATTTATATTCATTTATGTAATATTTTTTTTTTAGATTTTTATATTGTTTTGTACTGTCTTTTTCACCCCCCAAACCATATCATATATAATTTCTTAGCTGAAGAAATGCCTGCCACTGGCTTTTTGTCCATAAGGCATTTTCTAATTTATTTTCAATTAAAATATATTTTTGTTACTTATAGTTATTAAGCTATTTTTGATTCTTTTAACTTTATGTACATTTTATTTTGTTTTTTTTTATATTGTTATACTTTTTTATGTACATCATTAATTGAAATAAATAAATAAATAAATAAATAAATAATAAATAAAATAAATTATTTTTTAATGGTGGTTTTAATGGTGGTGGTAATGTTGATGGTGTTGAAGATGTTGATGATGAAAACTAAAATGGTGATGGTGATGATGTACGATGGTATAATGGTATGTTGGTAAGATGATATGATGGTACGATGGTACGATGGTTTGACAGAATATTATTATAATTGTTATAATGGTGTGGTGATATGATGATACAATTATATGATGGTATAATGGTTGATGGTATGTTGGTATAATCATATGATGTTATGATGGTGTTATGATATGATGGTATGGTCGTGTGATGGTATGATGGGATGATGGTGTGATAGTATGATGGTTAATAGTATGATGGTAAGAACGCATGATGATATGATGGTGTAATGGTATAATTATGTGATGGTATGATAGATTGATTTTATAACTTTATGGAAGTATTGTGGTACGATAGTCTGATAGTGTTATGCCTCATCGAGAGAGTTTTAACGGCAACTTGTTCCCCATTGTAAAGCAAAAATTTAAGACAATAAGAACTTGAAGGAAAGATTTTTATTAAAATGGAACTCAATTATCTGAATCATGAGGGTCTCATTACAAGGAAATTCTGCTTAGTGTTCTAAGTTTCAGTTAAATAATTGAATTTAAATAATGTTTTGTAATTATTGATAAGAGATGGCGTTATTATGGTTTATTAAAATATAGTTTTGGTAAGCACCACAACATTGAAATAAAGACGAAGCGCTGTAGTCTTTCTGAAGTAAAATATACACTGCGCCAATTAAAAAACGGAACAGAAATTTTCATCGAAAAAATACCCAGATTTGAACGCTTGTATCTTGGTGAAATAACACCTTTCAGAAAAAAAAATAGGTTTCTAGTTGAAGGAAATTTTGTTTTCTTTTCGATACTGGAAACTGCTTTATTTTCTTTTGTTTTTTTTATGACTTTTTGAGTAAAACAAAAGGTGTCTAAAAAAAAAAAAAATTTGCTGCTGTTTGAAACTGTAGACGAACTTGCTCGATATTTCATTCAAAAATTTAAATCGGCCATTTTATAGAGAATTTAGAAACCTTGCAAAATGATACTAGGAAAATTTCTGTGCGGCCACTCCTCGTCGAGTTATTGAAGTTTTAGAGAAAACGTATCAAAAAGCGTAGAAGTAAATTTTTTTTTCTTGTTAACTTAGCACTCTACGATAAAATGTTAAGTTACTTTAATACTAAAACTTTAACACACTAAAACTTCAATAACTCCATAAGGAGTGGCCGCACAGAAATTTTCCTAGTATCATTTTGCAAGGTTTCTAAATTCTCTATAAAATGGCCGATTTGGATTTTTAAATGAAATATCGAGCAAGTTCGTCTACAGTTTCAAACAGCAGCAAATTTTTGTTTTTTTTAGACACCTTTTGTTTTACTCAAAAAGTCATAAAAAAAACAAAAGAAAATAAAGCAGTTTCCAGTATCGAAAAGAAAACAAAATTTCCTTCAACTAGAAACAAATTTTTTTTTCTGAAAGGTGTTATTTCACCAAGATACAAGCGTTCAAATCTGGGTATTTTTCGAAGAAAATTTCTGTTCCGTTTTTTAATTGGCGCAGTGTATAATGGCGTGAATAGTAAACGATAAAACATGTGTTTTAATAATAAGAGCTAAAAGTGAAAAGGAGTGGGATAGTTTAAAAAAAGAAACGATTAGTATATATACAGTGGAAAAAAACGAAACGAAACGAACGAAGGTTTTTAGAAAATCATTGTGATTTCTAACCTTAAAAGTATTTTATTGTTGCTAAGCAAAAAATGAACGTGCAAACGTTAAAAGAACGACTAAGATAGAAGGGATTGCCGACCAGTGGAAAAAAATAACCCTCATGGGACGGGACAATGGGCTTTGATTGTGTAATTGGGCACGAATTTCACAAGGACTCTATAGTAAGTTGCAATATTTTAACCGCTTTCGGTAACGATTCGATAACGATTTGTCCAAGTATTGAAGTGGAACAGGCGACCAGAAAAGATTTGTTTAGTGAATTATTGAATGTAGAATATTCTTCGGAATTATGTAGAAATTGACACGAAGCTTGACTTTAAGGTTGGACCTATATATTACGACATCGGAAAAGACAACGGTATCAAACAAAAGTTTATTGCGATATTTGATGAATTTGATAACCGATCAAACAAAATTATCCCGGATACGAAACATGAACTTGGGATTAATTTGGCGATTGAAAAATCGATTTATGCGTTACCAAAACAACTTTCTATATACGATCGAGAACAGGTTTGCGAAAAAGTAGACGAGTTGCTTAAGAGAGGTGTAATACGACAAAGCACGAGGGACTATGCCAGTTGAATAGTTCTTGTAAAAAAGAAAAATAGAAAGCAACGTATGTGCGTTGATTTTCGTCAACTGAATAAAGTGACGACAAAGGAGCGGTTTCCTTTGCCAGTTATAGACGATTGTATCGATAAATTGCGTGGCAAAAAAAGTGTTTTCGTTAATAGACCTCAAAAACGGATTCCACCACATAGCAGTCAAAGCAGATTATATTAAGTATACGGCATTTGTGACCCCGGATGGTCAGTTTGAGTATCTCAAGGTGCGGTTTGGCTTAAGTAATGCTCCGTCTGTCTTTCAACGATTTGTTGTAACAATCTTTAAAGATTTAATCGATTCAGGAGACGTCATAATATACATAGACGACATATTGATTGCGACCGATAACATAGAAAATCATTTTATAATACTTGTGAAGGTTTTTGCTTTATTATATAATAATTGTTTAGAAATATAACCTGCAAAATGTAGTATCTTTCAGTCAAAGATCGCCTATTTGGGGTATAGAATAACCGAAGACGAGGTACGATCGACCTTACAACATATTGACGCAATTAAAAATTATCCAATTCCAAAGAACGTCCATGCATTGTATCGTTTTATAGGAATGGCTAGCGTCTTCAGGCGTTTTATTCAAAACTACTCCATACTAGCCAAACCTCTATATGACCTTGAAGCTTTTCAGTTATTAAAAATGAAATTGACCTCATCACCTACTTTGGCTTTATACAATAATAAAGCGTATATTGAGCTTCACACCGATGCTAGTCAAATAGGATTTTTTTTTTTTTCGCTGGCGCTACATCCCATAGAGGGATTTGGCCGCTTCATGATGAAGTTTCGAAATCGTTAAGTTTCGTATCTCCGGGACCTCCGGAGCTTAAAACAAGCAAGCTAACCACTGTGCCACCGCACCGGGGCGGCAAATAGGATTTGGCGCGATGATATTACAGCGACAGACGGATGGTCACTTACATCCCGTTTTATTTTATAGTAAACGAACGAGTGAAGCTGAAGGACGTTATCACTCATTTGAGCTTGAAACATTGGAGATAATTTACGCACTGCAACGTTTTCACGTATATGTACATGGAATACATATTAAAATTGTAACCGACTGTAACTCGCTTACAATGACGTTAGAAAAAAAGAATACGAGCAATCGAATAATGCGCTGGACTTTGTTATTAGAAAATTACGACTACGAGATCGTACATCGAACGAATAATCAAATGCGTCATGTTGATGTACTTAGCAGAGCTCTACATATTTTGACTTTAGAATGTAGTCTTTCACGTAACTTCTCAAAACACGAAACATTTTCCATTAACCGATAAAAATATCAAAGAAATGTATGATGAATTAACTAGAGACGGAGAAAATAAATTGTACGAAGTAACAGAAAATTTAGTATATCGAAAATATAAAACTAAATTGTTATTCTTGGTACCAGACACATTTGTTAATGAAATTATACGGCAATATCATGGTATAGGACATGTTGGTGTTGGTTAAACGGTTGAAATGATTAAACGGAATTATTGGTTTACTAACATGAACGAGCGTGTTAATGATTTCATTAAAAGATGCATGAAGTGTCTTGTATACGAGCCTAAAGTTCGTAGAGAAGGTTTCCTTCACATCTATGATAAGCACGATGGTCCGTTTCGTACGATTCATGTGGGACATGATGGTCCATTTGAAACAACGAAAAAGGGATATAAATATATACTTGCGTTTGTGGATAGTTTTACTAAATATACAAGACTGTACCCAACTAAAACTACCTCGACAAATGAGGTAATATACGACATATGAAAAACTATTTCATTTAAATTAGTGTTCCTTTACGGCTGGTTTCGGATCGAGGAAGTTGTTTTACTTCCAAGGGTTTTAAAGATTTTGTAGACGAAATTGGTATTCAGGATGTGCTAACGGCGACTAGTTCACCTCAGTCTAAAGGTCAGGTTGAACGTGGAAATCGAACTCGTAAACCTATAATATGGGACTCAGTACTTAGCGATACTGAGTTTGTAATTAATAATACCTTCAATCGCACAATAGCGACTACGCCAAGCAATGCGCTTTTTGGTGTCAATCAAGTTAAGAAAAACAATGCAATTGATTTATTTATTGAATCTGAAAATGAAGAAAATATTCGAGATTTTAATGAAATTAGAAACGACATAGTGAAAAATACTGTAATATGAAGCCTTACGGTTTGGACGAGAGACAATCAGGGTCGATTGCCGAGTCAGATATGGCCGAGTTGTAGTAAGAAATAATTAAATTTAAATATTGTTTTGTAATTATCGATAAGAGATGGCGTTATTATGGTTTATTAAAATATAGTTTTGGTAAGCATCACAACATTGAAATGAAGGCGAAGCGCTGTAGTCTTTCTGAAGTAAAATATATAATGGCGTGAATAGTAAACGACAAAACATGTATTTTAATAATAAGAGCTAAAAGCGAAAAGAATTACGACAATAACAAGCTCACATTCAATATTTATTTCTTAGGGACGCAACCTCAAAGAAACAAATTATCAATAACCACTGCCAATGAAACATTACGCAGTACCCCGCCCAATAAATTGATAGGACTCTATCCTTCTCATTAGGTCTTCTAAGTAATTGGCTACATAAAAGGGAACGCACCTTCATTTCGAAGATTCAGAGATTCCCAATAATATGCGTTTGCATCCAAGCATTTGTAATTTTCAACGAAGAACAAGAGCAAACCTTGGAAGTAAAATAGGCAGAAATTTGAAGAAAAGGTTTCATATTCAAGGACCGACAATCTCTTTGCTTAAAATAAAAAAAAAACCGAAAATATTAAGCCATATTCCAGGATTTAAAATTTTTCAAACAGATGTTTCTCGAGTGTATGTGGTCCAAGAGGAATGAGGATTTTAAAAACTAAAATGTGTGTGTGTATGTTATAAAATTATGAATTCTTAAATTGAAATATAAAAAAAATTCAGTTTGCGCAACCCCATTTAAACATATTCTAATCCTAAAAATGCTAAAAACAAAACAGTTTCCAGCTAATGATTAAAGAATAATTTTTATTTTTTCCATACATATTGTAATTTTAGCACCTCACTCGCCTCTTTCAATCCTAATTCTGAGGTATCACCAGGAAAAATGGAGATTAACTTTGGCCTTATTTTTAACGATAAAAATAGCTCTTCAACAGTTTTTAAAGCTGCTAGATTCCTTCCACCATTGGCATTAGCGACAGCCAGTGAGTTCTGCAGAAATCTAAAATTATTTATGCAAACTTTTGAAGTAGAAATAATCATAAAAGCTAATTATTTGTATTATTGATAATCAGCAGCAGTAAATTATGGGTAATACGGGCAAGAGGACCAATCCTACAACGCAGTACTTCTACAAGACGATTCCTTAACGCGGTACTTCTACAACGCGGTATTAGTATGCGACTCGGTGAAGAAATTGTAGATATATATTCAAACGTTCTTTTAATCCATTTTAAATTTTAGAGGAAGGGAATGCCGCCATTTGTAGAAATTTCAACGAAATTTCGAATATATTGGAGCGAATTACGAATTTTATTATGGATACGGAAAATATAATTTTAAAATATTCTGAAGAGAATTTTTTAGAAGAATATTTCAAAAATAAATCTTCATTTTCAGAAAAGGCAATTACGATCATGGGCGGCCTTATTTTCATTCTACGGTGGACCTTATTGCCATTTCAGATAGGAAATAATACCGTTAGATTATTAGAACTTGATTACCAAGAAAAACGAAATAAGTCCTTAATTCACACCGCCGATTTCATGCCTCCCATAAAGAGATTTCTTCCAAAACAATTTTTAGCTTTACATTTAGTATATGAGAGATGCTAAGGAATTAAATATAAATTCTATGTAAAATTAATGAGTGAAAAGTGCTAAATTTAGTACATTCGATTTAATTGTGTGACAAAATGTGGCACAGTTGACAATGAGGTACGTTCTTTTAAAATGTGGTACACAAATTGTGGTATATATGGCAACTCTATTTTCCCGCTTCCCATTAGAATTAGCATTGATAATCAAAAATAATATAACATACAATTCTGTATGGTCACAAATATAGTGGCTTACGTAGCAATATGCCATTTTACGTATTATTTCAAATTTGAAATCTCCATATTCGAGAATACAAAAACCTTATTCGATTTTGAATGACTAAAATCTTGAAATTTTCAAAAAATGGTTAAAATACCTTTATCATTCATAAATTTTCATCCTGTATAGTTAGCATTTTGGTAATTCCAATCATATACAACATTGTTTTGCCAATCGAATTTTAAATATCTCAGAATATACAACATCAAGCAGTAATTTCATCATTACATCAAATCAGTAACATACAAAATAAAGGAATTTGCCAGAGGGCAAATTTTAGATCTATACTGCTAATCAATTTTGTGGCTTGCAGTCTACTCAATAAACCTTCTATTAGTGGACGAGGATACGCATCTTTCTTAGTAACTGCGTTTATTTCCCGAGTGTCTAAGCATAATCGGGATTTTCCATTAGCTTTGCAAACAAGAACAACCGGAGAACTCCAAGCACTGTGGCTTTCCTCGATTACTCCTAGCCCAACCATTCTGTCAAATTCTGCTTGATGGGCAAAGTTTCACCGACATCAATCACGTGCTCTTCGAGGGGTGTTTTGCCTAAACCGAGACTCTCTTATGATGGAAACATAAGTTTTATTTCGTCCAGTGATTTCTTTTGATCCGGAGAGTGAAGATGTATGTTGGTATCTGATTCGACTGTTAAAATAGAAATTTCCTGACATACCGTTGGGAATATGTCAAATGTTTCCTAAAAATGTATGCCCAAATACAACTGTTCTTGAAGCGACAGAACTAAAAAGAAACGAAAAATTTTTTCACGACTATTAAACTTAACACTCATATTAATATAACCAATTATTGGATTGGGCGTACCATAAGTGGTTTTCACAGACGAGGTAAACTTTTTAAATGCTTGGCTTGTAATTGGTTTGTTGCACAGATAAATGGTTACGTAGGGACGTGGGTCGGTTGTGTTCCTTTTAATAGCATGAACTGAAGTAGCAGATATTGGTTTTGCTAATGATTTTCGTCGAAGGAAATATTGTGTAATCCGGTGTTGACGTCTATTGACAATTCGAAGTATAGATGGTGAATTCAACTCAGTATGTGCGAATGAAGATGCAGACTGATTTGATTGTTTATCTAATATAGTTTTTTGTGAACCTACTTTGGTTCGGTTCTTAAATTTATTTGATCTATCGGTCTGGGTCTAGTTAGATTGGTTTCCGAACGAAGTTCCCCAGCATATGCATTCGAATACAGGTTTTCCGGCCTTTTGACCTCAACAAAATACTTTTAGAAATTCTTGTAGACAATCCTATGGTACCTGTGCCCGATATCTTGACAGTTCTAACAGAGCAAAGAATTTGATTTATCTAAGGCTGGTTCCCGAGGCGTTCTATATATAGACGATATATTCAACTCAGGAATTTTTCATAAAAGACTTAGTTGACGTTTCAGAAGAATAATCTGACGGTGCGTCTTGTAAAACACATTTGACGGACTCGACGTAGTTGAACCCCAATCACCGATCATGGCATCATCATAATTGTTAATAGCTTGACTCAATTTGTCATGTGGTTCAACCAACGTTACCTCAGCGAAGTTCGAATTACCACTTTCGTAATAATCTGAATAATAATCAAGCGTTACCTGATTGACAATAGGAATACGAACACGATTTCAAGCTTGAACTCCACAAGTCTTCAAATCGTTGACAAAGTACTCGGAGTTCTTCAATATTATTGAAGTGAAGCGTTGGAGTCCGCTCTTTTAGATGTGTATTCATATTCTTACTCAAACGTGTAAGGAGCTCAGCTTCCGGGAACCTATTTATCAATTTTACATTTAACGTTTGAATCTCTAGTAGAAAGTCGTTAACATTTTCATTTCGACGTTGAAACCTATTCTCCATGCGACGTCTAGTTTCATCATCGTTTTCAGGTCTGCTGAATCTGGATAGCATTGCTTGTCATATTTGTATCTAATTCGCGGTAGGGTAGCTATATAAAAATACCCGCAGTACCAAGGCCCAGCAGTGCCCTCTAAAAACCGATGAATAATATTTACTAAATTAAAGACTTCATAATTTTCACGAGTAGCCATATTTTCAAGTCTAAACGAAAATTCATTGATATAATTCCCATTTGTATAATTCGAGATCTAGGTATTTCTAAATGATGATTATTAGACAATTCATAGCCGGGAAGTGCATCAAAGGCATTAATAATTTCCTGATTTGATGCAGATAAAAATGCAGGTATTTGTATTTGTAAGTGATCCCGACTTGATGTGACCAATGTCGATTTAGAGTTTGATGCTTGCTGTTTGCTAACATTAATAGTCTTCGTATTAATCGATTGGCTGGTTTTTACGATATTATCTACCTACATATACATTGTTTTTCCCGTAGATACGACGTTTTTCTAGGCCGCTTTCTTCATTCTGAAATTTATTATCCATCAAATATCTGGTTTTGAAATTTTTTGTATCAAAGCAGACTCTTCTTGATGTACTACCGTATTGACATTTCTTATTGGTTTTGAGGATTCCCTATTGTACCTGAGTACACTCCGTTGGTGTCTTTGTAATTAATTGATAAAATTCTTCAGGTGGGAAGCTCACCATGGGTATTGGTAAATAATGCAAGGGCTTTGCTAATATTTGTTTAATTTGCAGAGAACGAAATTCCTGAGGTAAACCTGAAATCATTTTTGAAATTTTCTGAGATTTCTTATAGCAAAGATAAATTTCCTACTCTGGACTTATAATAACATGGCTACCTTTTGGTTTACTAGTGGGATCGCCTCGTTCTCGCTTCAACGCATCTATAAGTAATTGTTCTGCCCCTGGTCGATTTGCTGCAATACCGCGTACTTTGAATTCTACGTTTAATTCGTCTGAGCTTAATAGCTGCATTAATTCAGATTCTGAAGACAGTTTTGCAATTGAATCGTTAAGGAATGATATAATAAAATTTATAGTACGCGAAGTAGATAAATACACATTGGGTGAAATGTACACAATCCCTCGATTTACGAACTTTCCCAATAGAACGAAAATCATTTCGATTTAAGCCGAATTTTTCGGAAACTAATCATTTCGTAAAGCGAGGTATTAGAGATTGGCTTTTTTTTGTGAAACCGAGCATTTATAATAATATATTATTCACATATTTTCACCAATGTTTTAGAAATATTATATTTATATTTTTAGGTATTAGCTAGTATCCTTAGGATTAGGTTTAAGGTTTAGTACCTTAAGTAATTTATCCATGAAGAGGTTATTGATATTTCCACATTGTAATTTCCATCAAAAACATTTTTTGTGTATATATATATCGTACTCGCACATCAAAATTATAATAAAAAATGGGGACGAATATCAATTTAATTTTGCACACACACAATACACATCCTTTAAAAACAGACTGTGTTAACTTTATGTACATAATGACAGAATTATTATAATTTAAATATTTTCTTAATTAAATTTTCCCATTTTCCAGACGATTCAATATTTATATATGTACATACATATTCTCGTATAATAATATATCCCGCCCTGATATACGACATCATTCTATGCATTTTAAGACGACTAAATGAAAAACTAATTTAAACTTTTCTTTGTCTATATAAGTACATATAGTAGAGTGGAAAATTATCATACACACCACATTAGCCATATGTAAATTATTAATCTTGCATGCATACTCTCTTTTTATTAAACATATACAGTCAGTGTTTAAGACAACAAAAATTTTCTTTTTCTTTCTTTTTCATCTCATCAACAAATACATTAAATTTATAAAATTTCCCCTCGTTGCATGTAAAAGCATACAAATAGAAAAAAAATTGTTTGCCTCCTTCATCATCATCAGAATCATCTTATTTGCTTTACATACATACATACAAATAAATTAAAAATAATAAGACGAAATAAAAAAAAATCTCACAATTCCTGGGACTAGTCAACTCATTCTCCACGCTAGTAAAATGGAACTGTTAAAGAAATTTACATTTTGCTCCGTATATGCTCCTCTATTGCTTTTCTATTTTCCCATATTATATAAATTCGTAAATACGATTTCAACGAAAAGTTGAGGAATGGAAATGTGTAGAAGAAAGAACTAGAAGAAAAAAAAACGGAAACAACAACCAACAATAATGATGATGATGGTAAAGAAGAAAATTTTTCTATACATATATATGCTCATTTATACTTTCATATACATATATATATGTACAAGCAACAACATTAATGAGCGACTAAGAAAAATACGAAACGAAGAAGTAAAAAAAAAAAATTTCCATCCAAATAAGAAGACGTTGGTTTTTGTTGGTTTTATAATAGTCGTATATGTGCAGAGCTGGAACTTTTATTTAGATTTACATATCTGCTCGTATGGGTTGGGCTTTTACTGTGTTACATAAGTTAAACAAGAAATAACATGGAAGTAGAAATGATGGATTGCTTAGAAATGTCTTAGAATAAGTCCTTTTCTTAGGGAGGAACTAATTAACCAAACACTCACCTGTGTGTATTAAATCATTTATATTTTATTCAATCACTTTGGACCGTTACGTGATTTTAATTTGTCCAGCTCATCTCGTTCACCATAGTATGTTTTATGTACCAATAAAGTTTGGGTTCAGTTGAAACCAGTTATTAGGACTGAGTCCTTTCTAATGTAACGAAGTCAGATGTTACGACATCCTTCGCAAATATCCTGCACCTCTTTCGTTTATTATTAAATTACGTAAAAGTTGTTGTTACATTTTTGAAATTTGTTGTAAGGCTTATTTCTAGGAGGCAATTCGATGGTTGAGATGCAAGTTTCTTCTTTACCTATATGAGAACTATACAGCGAGTATTACTAGAGCGGCTGGTTAACCGACCAATTAGGGCACGGGCTAGTAATAGTTTGAAGTGGGAAACATATTTTTCGCCCCATTTTTAAAGTACATACATTTCGGGGCCTCTAAGAATTGAAACAATTACCCGTCTAGCCACCCTCCTCCGTATTCTAAGAGTGCCTATTGGTAAATATGCTCTTTTTATTCCATCTTGCACTCGAATCGAATAAACCATTTTTTTTTGTGAAATTTTAAAATTTCATGAATTTAAAATAATTTTAAATACAAATAATTTTGGAGTTTCAAATTTTTCAAAAAATTATCAAATTTAAAGAATTTTGAGAGATTTTAAGAAATTATGAATTTTTACATACATCAGAATAATTTTATAATACATATGATTCTAAGAATTGTAAGTTTATAAATTTTCGAAATTTTTTTAAATTATCAATTTCTTTTAAGAATTTGGGAATTTTATGTGTGAAAACATTTCGAAAATTTGATCAAATTCAATTTCAAATTTCTCGAATTTTTTAAAAATTCAGAAATTATAAGCAGAATCTCAATCATAATTTAGAATTTATAGATTTTATGAAATTTCAAGAATTTAATTATGACATATTTTAACGATTTCAGGAGGCAAGGATTTTAAGCAAATTAATGTTTTTAAATGATTCAAGAAATTAAAACTTTAATATTTTAATTTTACAATTTTAAAGAATTTCCTGAAATTTCAAAATTACCAAAAAAATTATTACCAAAATTTAGGAAATTTTATTTTTCTAATTTTTTCTATTTTAAGAATTCAGCGAATTTCCCCTATAGGATCGAATGCAGCGCAATGTCGATAGCGCAAATGTGATGGAACGAATGGCTCAAGCGAGATCGATCGAAATGGTGGACGCAAATTCCTCTCAACCTACCAATGACGCGCAACGCCATGCTCATGCAAGAGCAAAATGAAACAGCCTCTGAGCATATCTCTCGCCTTGAAAGTCAAAGAGCACGATAAGCTGAATCGTAAATCTAAAAATATCTCTCGCCTTGATAGTGACGCGCACTTCGTCATGCTCAACCAAGAGCGATATGTGATAACACCACTAATGTGCAACGCAAAACTATGTTTGAATTTTTACTCCAGTAGAGTTGTTAATTGCAATCGGTTTCAAATAACTAAGTGTTAATGAAATTTAGAGTAATATTGAGCAGGTTCAATGTGGTGTTCCTCAAGGTTCCTTCCTGGGTCTCCTTCTATTTCTCATTTACAGTAACTCACTCCTAGAACTAAATCTCGGATCAGATCTATCAGAGTTATACGCTAAAATAACTCAAAATTTAAAATTATTCAGGGACCGGTTTCATGATTATGAGTGATAAATCCAAAATGCAGTTCATGGTTATGAGGGGTTATATTATATTTACCGGTTTCATGATTATGAGTGATAAATTCAAAATGCTGTTCCAAAGGTTAATAGCTTTTAATAGCAATGAGAATTCTTTTCTATATTTTTATATATGATCTTAGAATTTTTCCATTCAGTTCGGAAAACACCTTGATGTACCATTTTATTAAATATTATATAAAGTGGAATTTGAATTGTATCAGAAACATTTTTGTAAAACACAGCAGATATTAAATCAGGCCCCGCACCTTCGTTAAAATTTAGATGATCAATTTCTTCAGCTACGTCAAATTCATTTATTACAATATCATCAAGATCAACAACAGTACTATAATCAGAATAATCGGTCTCAACTTCATGGATTTTTTCATTTCGTTCTTCGCCAATGTTAGTTTTTTAATCATAATAGTATAAACAGAATCATCAGTAGATTTTAAAATTTGCCGAATACCATTAGGAAATTTACTTTTATTTGTAAAATAAAGAGGTTTTTGATAATCAAGTTTTGGATTTGATTGTAAAATATCATTACAGACTTATTGCCATCTAAATTGTGAAGTTCTTGATGCCAATTAATTTAGATATTTTATTGTTTATAGAATTATAATCACTATTAGTAAAATTTCTAATAGGTTTCGAGTTCACCTGTTTAGTTTTATGACATTTAAAAAAAATATCTACAATAATAGGTGGATGATGTCGATTAATTTTTAATAATTTATCAATCGCAGCTGATGAATTTATATTAAAACACTCCATACGAGTATTAGAAAGAACTAAATCCACTATTCTACCATTTCTTATATAATTAAATTGATTTAGGTTTGTAAATTTCATGGATTCAATTTTTAACCTCGCAGTCCCATTACGATTTACATCGAGAATTGAAACTTGATCATAATCATTACTGAGCTAGGTATTATTATTAGGACTATTAAAATCACATAAAGTTATAAATTTAGAATTGAGCTGCTAATGGTTAACAATTTTTTCCAAGTTATCAAAATAAATCTTATCTCTTCTATCGTTGTTGGTGTTCGTTCAATGTTTTTGATTCATATGCTATAGCTTTCTTCGTGTCATCCGGCTAATTATGTGATAATACACATCCAATCCCATGTGATGAAGCGTCTGCAGCTAATAATAATGGTAGGTCTTTTCGAAAATGAACTAATTTCATGGCTACTATAATTTTCTGCTTTAGTAATGTTGTAATCTTGAATTTTTATGTTTACGATGAAGTTACCTACATTGCTGTAAAGAAGATTTTCATATCTGAGGTTGCACTGAAAACAAAAACCAAATGAAGAGTGTAGTAGAGATAGCTGAGAAGAGCAGGCGTATATGAGTATGTATTTATAATAAAACGTGTAACGGAAATCTTGAAAAATAAAGTACATATTTAGTTAATTTGAAATTAGTCGAGTTTTATTTTAAAAAGAAAAATTACAACAATTATCAGAAGTGGGATCGGAACAGGATTGTGACGGGTTTTGGAGCGGAATAAGTGCGAGTACACATTTTTTTTGTGAAATAGTCCCATTGTGAACACGTGGGCTGAGGTTAGCGAAGTGCATTGGAAACGTTTTGTGTGTTATCTGGGGCAGTGTAAACTTAAGCATGAGTGCTGAAATGAGCGAACAAGGCTCCCGAGGTAGCGTAAACGAGAATGGTAATACTGTTGGACGCTACGAGGCCGAAAAAAAGAGTGTGAATGGAAACGACATGTGTTCTAAAATCACGGTCAAATAGTTGGGTTATGATCGAACGGTGATGGATCATACACCAAGATATTTTCCGAATATGGTAGAAACCCTTCCGGAATTTGATGCTGTGGATGGTAATACCGATGTGTTTCAGTTTACGGATAAAATGGAAGAATTAGGGGTATTACAGTCGAACTTGGTTATAACGAACCTCAAGGGACTAAACATTTTGTTCGTTTTAAGGAAGAAACGTTATATCAAGAGATCAATTTACCTACATTTGCATATAAGCTTGGATGGATATACAGAATCGTGTAATAACGAAAGTCTTGTTATAAGGAACTTATATAAAATCACAAGCTTCGAGAAATATGTACAATACATACAAATGTAGGTAAATTGATCTCTTGATCTAACGTTTCTTCCTTATAACGAACAACATTTTTAGTGCATTGAGGTTCGTTATAACCAAGTTCGACGTATTTATCGAAGTTTGGGATTTTATATAAGTTCCTTATAACAAGGCTTTCGTTATAACCCGATTTTTTATATCCAAGTTTGACTGTATATGATTGGGATGAGGTGGCGATCGTACACTATACGTTAGCGCGGCTGAAGGGGAATGCCAAGTTATGGCAGGATAGCCTTCAAAATTCACCTATTTCGTGGAACGAATGGAAGTTATTGTTAATTGACAATTTTCCAGTATTAAGGTCGTCAATTAAATTGACGTTAGACGCTCAGACATATAAGCGCCAGTTTAATCAAAACGTTGTGGATTATTTTTACAAAAAACTTAGTTTGTGCAACAAAGCTCGAATGAATGAAGACGAGATAATGGAGTGGATAGTACGTGGTTTAAATAATGATCGTTTTCGAGATTATTTGAGACTATTGAGCCGATATAATAAATCGTCGGAACTATTATGTGAGTTAGTAAAAGCAAGCGAGTACATTGACAAGAAATTTCAACCAAATCCAAGTGTTAAAAGTGGAAGTCGTGGATCTGAACAAAATTTTGAGAATATCAGTAACCTCCGTTGCTTTAAGTGTCGAGAAAAAGGGCATGCTGCGGCAAGGTGTCCGAATAAAAATCAGAAACTTAGGTGTTTTAAGTGTCAAAACGAAGGACATTTCGCAAACGCTTGTACAGGAAGTGATGTGAAGAACGTCAGCGTGAAAGTGGATGGAAATAAAAAGGTAAACCATCTTAAATTTGACACGCATGTGAAGTATATCAAAAAGTGTTTTATTGGCGACAGTAAAGAAATTGCCTGCTATGTGGATATGGGAAGCGGGGCAACTTTGTTGAGGAAGTCTATTGCTGAGCGGTTAAAGTTGGCATATTTAAAAAAAATCTACCGAGTGTGACAGGTTATGGCGAAGGAACGGTGTGTCCAATTGGAGTGTGACATCACCGGTGACAATCGATGGAATTGAGGCCAAAGTGGAAATATTAGTGGTGCCTGATAGTGCGCAAAATATTCCTTTGTTGGTTGGACATCAGTTTACGGAGCAAGACCATATTCAAATTTTGAGCGATTCAAGTGGCCTAAAGGTGTTCTCCAGTGCGAGTGATGTGGATAAATTACTTGAAAGAAAAGTTGATTTGTATGCCGAAGGAGAGACAATCATTCCGAAAAACTATGTTGGCAATGTTAAAGTTGTAACGGAATTAGCCGATAAGGAGTTATGCATTGAAGGTGGAATTAGAGAGATGGGTGAGTTGATTTCGCGTTGTATCATTAAATCGAATGCAGAGGGTCGAGCAATATTACCAATATTAAATTGGACCGAGGGCGATTTGGTAATTAAAAATAACGTTAAAATTACCAGAGGCGAAGTATTTACGGAACAACAAGTAAATGGTATCGAAATACGTGGGACCGATGAGGGTCTACAAAATGCAGACGCAAAGTATACTGAGATCATCACTAAGGATAAAATCAACACGGAATTAGTTGGTGATCAGATAGATAAGTTATTGGTATTATTGAATAAATATAGAAATGTGATCGCTTTGCATATTTTTCAGGTTGGATGTACCAATAGAGCTAGCATGAAAATAATTTTGAATGACGAGGTTCCAACAGTTTACAGACCGTACAGATTAGCGGAGGTACAAAGGGACAAGGTTAGTGAAATAATTCGTGATCTAAAAACAGCCGATATGTATTTCTCCATACGCAAGTCCAATAGTTTTAGTGAGTAAGAAAAATGGGGATGTGCGGATGTGTGTGGATTACCGCGCCTTAAATCCCAGGACGGTAAAAGACCACTTTCCATTACCTCTTATCGATGATCAAATCGATCGATTGCAAGGTAACAAATGGTTCACTACGTTGGACCTCGCAAGTGGGTATTACCAGGTGCCTATCGAGCAGTCTTCTAAATAGACGATGTGATTATTCCATCTGTTAATATCGACGAAAGGTTAGAAAGATTAGAAACCGTGTTAATCTCAATTATGAATGCCGGGTTGACATTGAATTTGGGCAAATGCAATTTCTTTTTCAAAAAGATAGATTATTTGGGGTTCGAAGTCTCGTCAAAGGGAATCGAACCAGGGTCGAGGAAGATAAATAGTGTTAGGAATTTCCCGGTTCCATCGGATGTTCGAGGAGTAAGAAGTTTCATAGGTTTGGCAGGCTACTTTAGGCGGTTTGTGCAGAATTTCGCGGTGATAGTCAAGCCGTTGACAGATTTATTAAAGCAGGACTGTAAGTTTAATTGGGGTAACGAGCAAATTAAATCATTTGAGAATATCAAACGGAAGTTGACAGAACAACCGGTATTAGCGTTATATAAACCCGATGCAAAAGTCGAAGTACACACTGATGCTAGTTCAGTGGGGGTAGGGGCGATTTTATACCAAGAACAAGTGAATAAGGAATATCAGCCGATTTACTTTTATAGTCGGAAGTGTTCGAAAGAAGAATCGAAATACCCATCGATAGAGCTCGAGGCGTTAGCCATTGTCATAGGGCTAGAAAAATTCCGAGTATATTTGTTAGGAAAATCTTTTATAATTAGGACGGATTGCAATAGTTTAAAACTAATAGAAAACAAAAGGGACCTGAACCCAGTAGCGGTCTGTGGGTCTTAATTCAGGGTGGGCAAAATTTAAAAACTGGTGGTTAAAATTGAAAAATTAAATATATTAGTTAGTGTCATAACCGTTCATTGCAAAATACTACAAAATTTATAAGAATAAATTATTATATTGTAATTTCAATAAAAATAAAAATTTTTTAAACTTAGAGAAACTAATCACGCGTTAAAGCCGTAGATAAATGCTTCATATCAGGATATCCTTGCCGAGTCCACTATCACCACCAAATAGTAGGTACACATGGAAAGCAATACAAACTTTTAAATTTTAAATTGGGAGTTAACCATTTTTTCCTTTCGAAGACCACTCTTTGTTGAATTTTCTGTTTGACGATTTGGACTTGTTATTCGAATACCACATTCGGACGATCTGGGCCCATTTTTTTTATTTTATCTTCAAAGGTTAAGTTTGTCAAATAAAATCAACAGAATTCAAATTTTCGACAGACATTGTAATATAAAGCTTATATACGAACTTTTTAAAAATGAACTTGTAGCATATAACAATAACGTCCGAAACTTTTTAATTAAATATTTAATTTTTTTATAACACACAAATTAGTTTCAAAATACATATGACAAAGGCCTGACTGTAATTCACAGTACATACTTCATAATGAAAAAAAAAAATGATTTACACTACACTTCCTTGTGTAATTTTGATACCGTAAATTTTATTTAAAAGCATAAATATATTATGTCGGTCGTCTTCTGATTGCGTCCTAGACGAATTTTCTGAATATTTATATACATATACAAATCAAAAACTACTCTAATTTAACTAGATACCATTGCGTAAGTGGAGGAAGTCCAGTAGTCAAAACGAAAATTAAAAACAAAAACAAAATTCAATCGACAAGCCAACAAAAAATTTTACTTGCGGGTGATTTTCTTGAATTGCCCACAATGCTTGTTTGTGTGTGTGAATATTTAGCTTTATAAAGGAATAAAAATAGAAAAATTGAGGTAGAGAGCGAAAATGCGCGTGCATCTCAATGTTATGTAGATTTGCACCATCATGCGGCACTACACGATTTGCCCAATGAGAATTTATGAACGAAGAAGAGAATGAAATGATGTAATATACAGTTACACGGCTGAATGTGTGTTAATTTAGATTTTAGAATATAATTGTAGACGTACGTTAAAGAGAAATAGATACAGAGATTATTAGCTTCACATTTAAAAACAATTTTTTGTGTTAAAGCTTCGCTCTCGTTTTATGGACTAATTTGTATAAAGGATTTGTTGTTGTATTTCATATTTGAATCTTAAATCTTATACACAAATTATGAATGTGGAATATTTACAGTGCAACTTATACTAACATTGTTTTGTATGATGTCGGTGGACATTTGTTTTTATAAACAAAAATCTGTGTAATTGGGTCAAATTTAAGAGTGGGCACTGCCCACGTTGCCCAATATGACCGACCGCGCCTGCCTGAACCCCAGAATAGCGAAATGGTTTATGCGGATATCTGAGTTCGATTTTAAAATAGAATATGTGCAAGGGCGAGTTAATCAGGTGGCTGACGCCTTAACTCGAAATCCGTTCGATGAAGCACCAAGCGAATGTGATAGTGGATCAAAAATCAGTTTAGGCATTGCGATTAATACTGACTGGGTGGCAGCACTTCAGAGAACTGATGATGATATTATCAGGGTTAGGGATAAATTAGAGGAAGGTGATGAAGCCATACATCAGAAATTCACCTTATACAAGAGTAGGGTATATAAACATTCCAAGAAAAAATGAAGATTATTTGTATACCGGATTGCGTTCGATTTGACATTATTAGGGATGAACATGAAAGCGTATCAAATATGGGTATAGACAAAACGTTGGCGAAAATTAAAACTTGCTATTACTTCCCCAAATTAAGAGAATTTGTGACAAAATATATAAATAGGTGTATTAATTACATTTAGTATAAGACAACATCGGGTAAGAAGCCAGGGTTTCTGCACCCGTTGGAAAAAGGCACAGAGCCGTTTGTTACTATCCATATCGATCACGTAGGGCCCTATGTCACCACTAAAAATAAGAACAAATATGTCGCAGTCATAACGGACGGTTATAGTAAATATGTGGTATTAGGTGCGATGAGCGATGTTGGGTCGGAGAAAACAATTATGTTTGTGAGGTTGTATATGTCACACTACGGTAAGCCGTTAAAGATTATAAGTGACAGAGGTTCTGCGTTTACGTCTGGATTGTTTAAGGAATTTGTGAACGAATACAGCATTTCACATGTCAAGGTAGCAAGTGGTAGTGCTCGTTCAAATGGTCAAGTCGAAATCGTAAATAGAACATTGACCACTAGTTTGGCTTGTATCAGTGATGGTATAGAATGTCTGAACTGGGACGATAAGTTGCTCGATCTGCAACTCAGTATCAATAACGCGGTATACCGTGTCACAAAGAAAACACCAGCCGAGATAGTATTTAAATATAAACCTGTTCTATTGAAGGACAATCCTCTGACTATAGAAATTATAAATCTAAATCAAGAATTAAGTCCCGAAGGCGACGACGATAATGTAGCAGAATTGTTGGAAAAAAATAGAGCCGTTATTAAAAAGCAGTTTGATAAGAAAAGACGAGCTTCGCCAGAGGTGTCAGTAGGTGATATGGTAATGGTCCGTAGTGAACCACCCGCGAATGGGGAGAGTAGAACACTAGCGGCAAAGTATCGTGGTCCTAACGAAGTGGTGAAATCGATTGGCAGAGATAGGTACTTAATACAAGATATTGAGGGTGAATCACAATCCTCTAGAGTATATAAGGGAATACTCCCAATAGATCGGCTAAAAATTATTAAACACCAAAATAAGATAATGTAAGGCCCGCAAGGGTGATATAGTCCAATATAAATTGAAGTGAATATTTCCATTTACAAGTCGTAGATTATAGTATTAATCGTTGGTTAGTGCGGTTGTTTCAATTGGTGCCAATAAAAAAAAAAAAAAAATTAATTAATCAAGAGTAAAGATTGCTGATTGGTACATCCAGCCTGGCGAATGATGTTCGTAAGTTATTAAATACATTTGAATTGTATTCGTTACTTATTTAAGGCATTTGAATTATATCCATCAGATAAAATTAATTAGAATTAAGTTGAATTAATTGGCATATTATATTTAAATTGTAAAGCGGGGATTCTCGTCAAGCGTCAACATATATGAATCATGGCTTTGTCAAGTGATCAGTATTTTGATTCTAATCTTTGCTAGGAATAAGTAAATTAGATGACGAGGACGCCATCTATTACAGGATGGCCGAATTGTTGTAATCTTGAATTTTTGTGTTTATGATGAAGTTACCTACATTGCTGTAAAGAAGATTTTCATATCTGAGGTTGCACTGAAAACAAAAACCAAATGAAGAGTGTAGTAGAGATAGCTGAGAAGAGCAGACGTATATGAGTATTTATAATAAAACTTGCAACGGAAATCTTAAAAAATAAAGTATTTAGTAAATTTGAAATTAGTCGAGTTTTATTTTAAAAAGAAAAACTACAACAGTAACTGGAATACATTCTCCTGAACTTTCCATTAAAATGCTGCATTAGTTTTCCTCAGTCGATTAAGCGGTACCGATTAGCGGTACCGAATTACCCATGAATGATTGCAGTTCATTTAAATTGTTTGGTCTCGGCATTTTCCTTATCGTCTCTAATTTATTGTCTGATGCTCTAATACATTCACCACCCAGAATATATCCAATATATTCGACTGCCGATTCACCGAATTTACATTTTTCTTTCTTTACAGTAAGACCATACTGAATCACAATTAGAGCATTGTAAGGGTTTCCATATACCATCTGCCACCAAGCGATCTGCTTTCGCCCTTACCTTTAACACCTGCGCAGCCGGTAGAATTGGCACCTTACAAAATTTCGGACAAGCTTCAGTCTTCAAATATAAGCTAGCTTTAAATTTATTGCAGCATGCAGTTTTTAAAAATTACTGAATATTTTTCACACAAGCAGCTAGCTTGCGTTTTGATATCATTAGTATATAATTTTCTACACTCTTCTTTTTGAACAATTTTAAATCCAAAAGCACTAAAACAATCTAAGACTAAGATCCACCAACTTCATTATTTGTCACCATTAAATGTAACATTTTACTGCTTTGTTAAAATTTTGCATTAACCTTCAGCGAACCTTTTAATGGAATCGCACTACCACCATATTATACTTTTAATAAATGCTGTGAAGGTAAATATGGTTGCATTCCCAGTTTGTCGTATCCAATAAAAATTCTAACTGTTTTCCAAATAAATTCAAAACAATATATAATTTATTTGTGTCTGTTTGTGCTTTGTGCTGTTGAACAATACACTTCTTCTATGTCCAATGCACGTGCATAATTTGTCTGCGAATCATTATTATGACCTGGTTATGACCTATTAGAATTGCACACCGATTTTTTATCCATCCAAAAATTCATTTTTTTTTTCGTTGAAAAATCTCTCTATATTGTAACCATTCCTCTTCCGGGTTTGGCACCGAACCCAATCAATGATTAGTTATCTCTCGCGAGTTTATAGGTACCATTTTGAATGCGAGTACGGTTCCAGTTCCAGCGTAGAAACAGTATTTTCCGATGGTTCGTGGTTAATTTTGAAGTCGCCGACCAAGTGTAGGACTGACTGAGAGAAGGAAAAATCGCTCAGTAATTATCATCCAGAAAGCGATTCAAGACTTAAAATAAAACCAGAACCATTTTGATGGTCCTGAAATTTTATTTTGCCCATGAAACAAACAATTTGTAAATTTTGAACTAATTTGAATGAAAAAAAGCGAAAAACTAGACAAGTTCCACGCGTTCCACAAAATATTGCAAATTTTTAATCTGGGGACATATTATATTCCACAATTTTTCTCATTGTTCATATCATTATTTCATTATTTCGGGCTAATCTTGTTGTGCACATCACAATATTCTCCATAATTTTGGTTACCTTCATTAACGTATCATTAAAATCTTTCAACAATTTGAAACCCAACAAAACAGACATTAATTTTCCACAATTAAAGAGTACCACTTGAAAATACATAAGTTCCACATTTTTTTGAATACTAAATCCATTGACTGTTTTTCAAAGGATACGATACTTATTTTGTGGAACCTAACTTATTGCATAAGAAACTACATTGAAAAATTTAGGTTCCACAAAATAATTATTAAAGAAGTATCGTTTGGAAAAGAGCCCTAGACTTTAACCAATACAAATTTTATTAGGACGTTTAAGGTGACTAGACGCCTCTGCAGCATAATTTGCAAGAAGTATGAAACAAATGAAAATGGGTTCCACAAATAAATATTTTTTTTTTTGTAATACATTTTACGTCTTGCCTCAATTGAATTCCGCAACCACCAAACATACATCATACAAATATATGTAAGTTGTTCTTTCCGGTTTTCCTTATTTTTTGTTTTCCCAAATGAAAATTTACAGTAATGTATGGTAAGTAAATATGTATATAACAAAAAAATAATTACAGCTAAAATTAATTGTTTGAATTGTGATATGGTAAAAAATGTAAAATAAAAAAATTCCGGTGGAAGAAAATTACAAAAAAGGTGTTTGACATGAATTTCCATCCTTCCTCTTTGCCGAACAATTTTTTATTTTTTTTTTGTTGGTTTATACGAAAACACAATACAAACGGAACTTCATTTGAATAATTATTTAAAAAAAACAAAAAATCAGGCTAAAATAACCTCCAGTTCCAACAGCAAAATTACGTATAATTATGTGTTTGATTTTCGTGTTAGTACGATGTGTAGACGTTTCTTTTGTAAGGAGCGGGATGTAAGTATAAGCAAATACATATATTATGGCTGAGTCGCGCACGGTTTGATATTTTTACGCGTTTTGTAATTAATTCTATATAATTATATAATAAATATTTGTTGTTGCTTTTTTTTCCTACTTACATCATGTTTTTGCCATGTGGTGTGTTATGCGGTGACCCAATTTACGGATAGGCCTGAAACGAAAAAAAAAGAAATAAGACGATGTTATTTAATATATGAGACCGTATACATGATTCTTAGTATAGCTTTAATAATGTCACTAATTATATTACGTAACGAATTTATATTATGGTACATACGATTGCTGGTAATATTTTTCGAGACGTACGACTTCCTTAAAGTTTACTTTTCGAGAAGTTTAACGACAAAAACAAAATGTCAAATAAAGAAAGAGAGAGAGAGAGAGGGAGAATACTTTGAAGTGACAATTTTTGAAAAGTTGTTTAATTAGGTAAACATTATACAACACAAATAAAAGAATTTAAGTTTAACGCGAATATCTGGCAGATTTTAGTAATTATAAATAAATTGTTACGGTGAGTTTATTACATAAATGAATTTTATTATTTTATGAAATCCTAAAAATTTATTTGTTGCTCCTTTGTTTATTATATTTTAGTCTATTTGTTACAAATACAAAAATTTGCTTTGTACACAATTGTGGAAAGACACTTGCGAGTTATCTTAGATGATATTTGGAAATGTAAAAGTTCTTGCTTCTGAACTGTATATATAAGGTACAACCAAACAATTTATACGATGCTCTTGTTAAGAAATGTCCTGCGCTTACTGAGGCTTCGAATTATAATTTCCCAGTGAAGAAAGCATAATGACGCTGATTGAATTGATTAACAAATTCTACAGAGGATATCAAAAAAACAGCGGTTACTGCTTAATTTGAGTTTACCCGGGTGCCTTATGGTCTTTGTAAATCAGCTCAGACATTCCAACAGTTCCTTAATGAAGTTCTAAAAGGGCTGGACTTCGCCTTTGCTAAACATTTTTGGTATATTTTTATACAATACATTTTTGGGCCAATTGAGTTATTGATTCCAATCGATAACTAATAATATACTTTATCATTAAAATTAAAAAAAAAAGCAAATTTAGATCTATCCGTTTCCTCGAACGACACTTTTCCCACAAAGCGTCCATTATCCGACGCCAAACCAACCATTTACATTTTACAAAAATTACCCGTTATTTTCAGCGGTTATTTAAATTTGGGGACCCCTTCCCAAGATCGAAATTGGTCATGACAATATAAATGCTCTAACCCTAGCCGCCAAATCACAGTCACACAATCAATGTAGAACTGATACTTAACAGTTAGCTCCAGTTTATACATCACTAGTAAAATGTTGAAAATCCTTAAAAATGTAGATTACTCAGTTGAGAGTTGCATAAACAATATTACAAATTTCTTTTGTGAAGATTAGTGCCGTTTGTTCAGATCACAACTCTTATTAGATGAAAGAGAAAAATGATTCAAAGCAAGCATAAGCACCAAAAATTTGACCCGATTCACTTATTTTTTATTCTTACCATCATGAGAAAATACACTAATACAACAAAAATATATGACGGCACACAATAACAAAATGTATATTACACGCCGTGCGTGGATATTAAAAATTCTCATTACTCAATCTTCATTTTGTAACCAAAACCGATGTCCTGGTGTGAAATGCTCAATTTTGGTTAATAAATCTACAACTTTCCTGGGATTAATTAATCCTTCTGTGGGATTATTTAGTGCAATTGTTGTTGTAGAATTCTTTGAAATGTGGCCATAATTAAAACTCATTTGCAACCCGGGAATCAAAATTTTGATGTGTGTGAGAACTGCCTAATCCAGAAAAAAAAATCAAGACTTTTCTCAATCTCATTAGCCATAGGAGCGGACTTCGCCCGCGGGATCTTCGATTAAAAAAATGTCGTATTCGTCCTTCCGCCCTTTCAGTCATATATTTTGCCTCCAATTCTCACAAATATTAATAATTTTCATCGAAATTTTACCCATTTTTGGTCCGTTCGAGCCTAGAGTATCAGTGCTTGCAATGGAAGAAAAAGCTGCGAAAAATTATTCTTAAAAATGGGATACGATGATTTTTTTGTATATTGATGATAAATGTGAGAATCCATCATCCATCTACTTACAAAATTTGATATCAATTAAAGCCTTACATGTCGTGTAGACTAGCGGTCATTTTAAATGAATAGTGTGTAATATAATAGTGAATTATAATTATATATTTTAATATAATAGTGAATTGACCTTTTTCCTCATCTGTCAAATACAGTAACATTTGAAACGTCAAACGAGCGCGTAGGACAAGATAAAGTGGAAAGTGTATCAATTTGAAGTAAAAAAGTATTAAATTAGCGAGAATTACTAATTTTGAAGGTTTTTAATATGTTAATTAATTAAAACAATTATAATTATAACATTTTATATCATAATAAATAAAATATTTTAATAGATAAGTGTTATATTTTGTGAGAATGCCACTAACGTGTAGTGTATTTTAGTACCAAATGAGAGCAGATAAACACATCATGGATTTAATTAACGAAGGAGACGTTATTCCGGCGGATCGCGGTTTTTTAATTGAAAGGGCCACTAAGAAGAAAAATGTTAGATTAGTTATGCCAGCGTTCAAAAACAGTAAATCCTAACTAGAACCGATCACAATAGTTTTCAATTTGAACCCACCAATTTAAGGAGGCGATAAATAAAAGACAATACATTAAAAATAAGATTATTTAATATAAAACTAAAATTGTATAAAATCACATAATAAATTCATTTAATCAGTTAATTCATAATCAGAAATAAATTTGTATAAAATATGTATATCGCTAATTCTCATAGAATAGCTTTTATTGCCTAGGTACGTAGAGAGATCACCGTCTTTTAAACTGTATGGGCACTTGACTTCAACCGCCATAATTCCGCAGCATCTGCAGAAATGCCATCTGGTGATGCGGCATAAAATGTTTTGTCTTTCCAGATAATTTAACCCGTTGGTAAAATGTATAATCTATTATGTGCTACTTTGGATAGTTTTTTTAACGATTTTAGAGCCTCTTTTTCCAGTCTGCGTCCATAAGATATCGTTAATAAAATCAGACGGGTAACATATGGTTTTTAGAAGACTTTGGATACCACCAGATACTGGAATATTTCGAAAAACGTCACATTTGTTGGTAGACTTTGTTCATCAAACTTCATCAAGTAAGGATCACTCTTGAATCCTGAAATTTTCTCCTCGTATCGTTGTCTATCAGGTCCCGAAAGGCTCATAGCATATTTAGATAATACCGAGATCCTCTTGTTATCATCCATTTCTGCAAATTCACAAAAAAAAATTCTAAACATATAAATTTGTTATAAGAACATAACCTAACACTTTTAAAAAAACACTCTTTTCTACTTACTTTTCAAGAAATTTTTATAAATTTCTATTAATTTTTAATTCTAATAAAGTTAAGAAATAAATCACAATTTAAAATAAAATAAAAACCACACTAATTAATTAAAAAACACAAAAAATTACACAGCTCAAAATTATACTTTGTCCTACACGTTCACAAAACACCAAATTTTATCTGTCAAAAATTTTGGAGGAAAAAGGTCAATACACCTTACAATTAACAATAATTATCAGCATCGACCCTTTAAATTAAGAAGCTTAATTTAATGGGTATACATTTTACGTTTTCCCATAAGAACCCATGTAAAATTGATCATTTTTGATTACAATTTTATGAATGAAAAATACTCGTAACAGAAAATATTTTTAGGTTTATATTTAAATCAAACCTTTTAGTATAACATATTTTAAAACTAATAATTTAAATTTAGTAATTTGTTAATTATAATTAAAAATAAAATTGTACAAATTTACTTTTTCTTTGTATGTAAATGTAAAAAATTAATGTAAATACAGTATAAAATTAATAAACACAAAATCAATGACGTAAGATATTATGAAGTTAGCTACACAAGATTTTTTTCGTTTTCGAAAATTCGAATTTCGAATTTTGAAAATATTTTTAACAGTGCAATAATTATGTTAAATATTTATAATAGTTTTAGCGTATTTCTTATGAAATACATTCGCATGATCGTTAAACTTGCTAAAACATTATTTTGGATTGTTTTGCTGAAATTTCAATTTAAATATTTCAATTTTTATATTACCGCCATCTGATTTCAAACACGGAAACTACACGTCCATTTTGTTTTTTTTAAATATATTTAATTAGTCGAGTTTATAAGTAGGTGGCACTAATGGCTTATTATAAAAAAAAAATCGAACAAAGGGTATGACGTCATGACATAAAGATGTGTTTGTAAATAAAGGGTTTTTTATTTGAAAGTTCAAATTTTAACCTGACGGCTTGTATATCTAGGAACGCTTTGGTAAAATCAATGTTACAGATACAAATGGAAGGGAAAGTACACAATACAATGTAATGGTCATTTAAAGATATTGCGATGATTTATTAATTATAATTTAATTAATAAAATTATAATTTACTTAATTTTGATCTAAAGAGGTGATACAGATTTTTTTGGCATCAAACAAAAATGTTTGTCTGTGATTGATTTACACAAGGTTTAAAAACAAACTGAACAAAATGTAAAACTAATTAGAGAAATATACGAGTATATTGAAATGTTTGAAATTTGAAATTTAAAATTTGAAATAATTAATTTGTAATTTGAAATACGAAGCTTGAAATTTGGAATTTAAAATTTAAAATTTAGAATTTAGAATTTGGAATTTGAAGTTTCAAATTTGAAATTAAAAATTTGGAATTTGAAGTTTGGAATTTGTAATTTGAAATTTGGAATTTAAAGATTGAAGCTTGAAATTTGGAATTTTAAATTTAGAATTTGGAATTTAGAATTGGGAATTTTGAATTTGAAATTTGGCATTTGCAATTTGAAGTTTGAAATTTGGAATTTAAAATTTGAAATTTGGAATTTTGAATTTGGAGTTTGAAGTTTAAAATTTGAAATTTGGAATTTGAAATTTGGAATTTGAAGTTTGGAATTTGAAATTTGGAATTTAAAGTTTGAAGCTTGAAATTTGGAATTTTAAATTTAGAATTTGGAATTTAGAATTGGGAATTTAATTTGAAATTTGGAATTTGCAATTTGAAGTTTGAAGTTTGGAATTTGGAAATTTGGAATTTGCAATTTGAAGTTTGAAGTTTGGAATTTAGAATTTGAAATTTGGAATTTAAAGTTTGGAGCTTGAAATTTGGAATTTAAAATATGAAATTTGCAATTTAGAATCTGGAATTTGCAATTTGAAATTTGGAATTTTAATTTTTTTTTTTTAATTTTTTTTTCAGTACCAATTTGATAACAAATAATCAACAAAATTATTAATTTGTACAAACTAACATGAAATTGGTAAGATAATTGCATCTTTAGTTTCAAAGAAACATGTGTCAGGTACAATGATTCTCTCTAATAATAATACAATAAAATTTAACATTTAAAAGCCAAAGTTCACAAAATAATAAATTACAAAACTTGTTTCTTTTCTTTTTTTATAAACATTATACAAGAAAAGTAACATAATACAAAACTATAATAGAACAAACAATAGATGCTCAATTGCTTTGTTTAGTTTTAACCATATTTTGAGAGCTCTAGAGAAAGTGGAAAAGCTGCTGCACATTCGTATTTCTAACGGTAAGTTATTAAAGATAATAGGCGAAGCCACACTGAAGAAACGTTTAAGAAACTCTAAATTAACATTGGGGACATACTTTATAGCTTTAAAATTCAAACGAAGATTGTAGACCGAATAATTGACAAAGTTGTTCCCGCTGATGAAATTAAAAAGCTTTAAAACCTTGAAAACATTCATGTGTTGTAAAGGCATTATATCCAGCTCCTGAAATATAGGTAAATGTGGTGGTTTCACTAATTTAAAAGACATTAGCCGCATAACATGTCTCTGTCGTACGTACAGAGGATGTAAGAGAGTTTTACAAGTACCGCCCCAACATGCTAAGCCATAAAGGAGGATAGAATCAACTAGGGCAAAGTAAACCAATTTCTGTAGATATAAGGAACAGTATAATTCCTAGAAACCAAGAGAATTCTCGACTTAAGGCCATTAATAATTACATTAACCAAGGCAATCGCAGTGCTGTGATGTTTTCGAAATCCTGATTGATGCACATTAATAAAATTAAAATATTTTCAAAAACCTTGGATATTATAGGAGTAACGGATATTTAAGTCAACCCCGGTTTTGATTTTCTTTGTTTAAATTTGGAATTTAAAATTTAAAATTTGGCATTTTTAATTTGGAATTTAAAATTTGAAGTTTAGAATTTCAAATTTGGAATTTGGAATTTGGAATTTGGAATTTGGAATTTGAAATTTGAAATTTGGATTTTGAAATTTGAAATTTAGAATTTAGAATTTAAAATTTAAAATTTGAAATTTGAAATTTGAAATTTGAGATTTGAGATTTGAGATTTGAATTTAGAATTTGAAATTTGAAATTTGAAATTGAAAATTTTGAATTTGAAATTTGGGACTTGAAATTTGGAATTTTATATTTAAAATTTGGAATTTGAAATTTGGGATTTGGAATTTGGTATTTGGAATTTGGAATTTAGAATTTGAAATTTGGAATTTGGCATTTAAAATTTGGAACTTGAAATTTAAAATTTGGAATTTTAGATTTAAAATTTGGAATTTGAAATTTGATATTTGAAATTTAAAATTTAAAATTTAAAATTTAAAATTTGAGATTTGAGATTTTAATTAAGAATTTGAAATTTAAAATTTTAAATTGAAAATTTGAAATTTGAAATTTGGGACTTGAAATTTGGAATTTGAGATATAAAATTTGGAATTTGAAATTTGGAATTTAGAATTTGGGATTTGGAATTTGGGATTTGAAATTTGAAATTTGGAATTTTTATATTTAAAATTTGGAATTTGAAATTTGGGATTTGGAATTTGGTATTTGGAATTTGGAATTTAGAATTTGAAATTTGGAATTTGGCATTTAAAATTTGGAACTTGAAATTTAAAATTTGGAATTTTAGATTTAAAATTTGGAATTTGAAATTTGATATTTGAAATTTAAAATTTAAAATTTAAAATTTAAAATTTGAGATTTGAGATTTTAATTAAGAATTTGAAATTTAAAATTTTAAATTGAAAATTTGAAATTTGAAATTTGGGACTTGAAATTTGGAATTTGAGATATAAAATTTGGAATTTGAAATTTGGAATTTAGAATTTGGGATTTGGAATTTGGGATTTGAAATTTGAAATTTGGAATTTGGAATTTAAAATTTGGAACTTGAAATTTGAAATTTGAGATTTTTTTTTTTTTTTTTTATAGTAATAATAATAAAATTACATAACATAAAATATAACAATAATAATGTACTTAACCCTAGCATTATATTATTAATAATTTACAACGTCGATTCCCAATGGATTTCAGTCCTCTCAAGAAAATCGACACTATAAAAAACTAAAAACCAAAGCCTAAATAATTTTCGCTCTAAGTAAACAAAACTAAAAACAGCCATAAAAATCATTTAATAATTTAATAATAAGCATTGATTCATCATACATTTACACTGTAGAAAATCATCCTTAATACATTTAGCAATAACCAAATAAATATTAAAATTTAAGTAATAAAATTATTTATTAGTGTCTGGTAATATGATTTCAAATTTTTCTTAAAATGATAAAAATTCACTGAAGTTTTAATAAAATCTGGTAAATTATTTGGACCGAAGATACATTCAACGTTGTATACATATACATATATTGATACTTGGTATTCATATAATGCACTTACGGGTAAAATGCCTTTGGACACAATTTCGAATAAACTCAACGTGGAAAATCGTGTAGGTAGTTTCGCAATAGCTTTCAAATTTTTGTTTTGCAAGATCTGAATCTTTTTAATCGAGTGTAGCTGGCAGTTCCATAAACAATAATCCCATAGATAATTCGAGGATGAATAAATGCAAAATACATTAATTTCAACACATATTTAGGCACACTATATGAAAGTCTTCTTACTAAGCCAACCATCTTACTGCAAACTATTATAATATGATCATCCCAGGACATTCGGGAATCAAAGGTTACTCCTCAGTACTTAATTTCTCAACCCGATCAATAACGATATCATTTATTTTAAAAGTTGTTAAAGTTTGTTTTGAAGTTTAGAAATTGAAATTTATAATTTGAAATATGAAACTTGGAATTTAGAATTTACAAATTGAAATTTGAAATTTGGAATTTGAAATTTGGAATTTGCAATTTGAAGTTTGAAATTTGGAATTTGAAATTTGTAAATAAAAGTTTGAAGCTTGGAATTTTTGAAATTTGGAATTTATAATTTGGAATTTGAAGTTTAAAATTTGAAATTTACAAGGGTTGGCTACCTTATCTAGAAAAAAATAATACCGAAACTGAAAATCCCGAATAAAAAATCCAGAAAAAAAAAATTCAGAAACAAAAAAATTCAGAAAAATAAAAATCCAGAAAACTAAAATCCAGAAACATAATTATCAAAGTGCGGACCAAATTATAATTAAAATTTATAAAATGTCTATCAAATTTGAGGTTTTACGTAAAGTTCTTAATATTTATGATAATGGAAATTGCTTCGTCAACCTTTCAGACATAGATCAAAGGAATCGTATCGCTCATATCGCTTCTACTGATAGTTCTATCACAAATGTTGCAAGTTATTTTGTGGGTAGCTTAATTCGTTGGTTTAGTATGGTATCGACGGATGTATTAGAGCGACTTATGGATTTAATGCTTCGTAAATGCTTCGTCAACCTTACAGACACAGATCAAAGGAATTGTATCGCTCGTATCGCTTCTACTGATAGATGTACCACAAATGTTTCAAGTGAGGACATAAGTCTAAAAATGCCAATAAAATTGATTTTTTTTTAATTGATTTTAAACAAAATATTTTTTCTGGATTTTTTTCTGGATTGCTTTTCCGGTAATTTCTAGATTTTTTTTTTTCGGGATTTTATTTTTCTGAATTTTTACTTTTCAACTGTTCGGGATTTTAAATTTCCGGATTTTTTTTTCCGGCAAATGTAGTGATCCCATTTACAATTTTAAATTTGGAATTTGAAATTTGGAATTTATAATTTGGAATTTGAAGTTTAGAATTGAAATTTACAATTTTAAATTTGGAATTTAAAATTTCGAATTTAAAATTTGGAATTATGAAATTGAAATTTGCTGTTTGGGATTTGGAATTTGAAGTTTAAAATTTGGAATTTGAAATTTGGAATATGGAATTTGAAATTTGAAATTGAGAATTTCAAATTTCAAATTTGGAAAATTGTAAATGTTAAATTTAAAAGTTTAAATTTAAAATTTTAAATTTAGAATTTCAAATTTCATATTTAAAATTTCGAATTTAAAATTTGGATATTTAAAAATATTTTGGAATATTTAAAATTTGGATTTTTAAATTTGAAATTTGGGATATGGAATTTGGAATTTGGGATTTAAAATTTGGATTTTCGAATTTAAAATTTGGATATTTAAAAATATTTTGGAATATTTATTATATATTATAATAATATTTATAATAATATGGAATTTGGAATTTGGGATTTGAAATTTAGAATTTAGAATTTGGAATTTACAGTTTGAAATTTGGAATTTGATATTTTGAATTTGAAGTTTGAAATTCACAATTTGTGGAATTTGAAATTTGGAATTTAAAATTTGAAGTTTTAAATATGTAAATTTACAATTTGAAATTTGGAATTTGAAATTTTGAATTTGAAATTTGGAAATTGGAATTTGAAATTTTGAAATTTAAACTTTGAAATTTAGAATTTAAATATGTATTAAATATTGAAAAATGTGATATTTGAGATTTGAAATTTAAAATTTGAAATTTGAAATTTAAACGGATTTTTAGTTACTATGGCCCTGCAATACATAACGCGATTCCCATTTTTTTCCAATCCACATTTGTGTAAGATACATTTTGATAAAGTCCCATTTTTAGCAATAAATGTAAAAAGATGAAACTTATTACCTTTTATGATTGTAGTCTTGGACAATATATGAAAATCTCTCTACGGTCTTTTTGATAGGTTTTGATAGGAACACAGTTAATTTTATATTTCTGAATTATCATTCCGGATCTAAAAATTAAAAATAAAAACAATTTGTTACTCCTTATAGAAAAAGATTTCATGAGTTTATTGACATTATTTATGAGTTTTATTTTCTCGGAATCACCGGAAAAAATCGGGATCGCATTTCCTGAATTTTTATAACTTTTGGGTTTCTTTATAAGAGTAAAATCCATATGCGGAAAATTGGATCCTTGTTGTTCTCCCGAAATATTCTTTTCATTGATTTAACGAATGTTTATCGAATTAGAATTTTATCAAATTTGAATTTAACAGACCAATTTAACATTACAGGAAATGTCATCAAATTTTTGAAAATTTGGAATAGAATTTAGATTTGTAAATTTTTATTTTCTGTCGTAATCAGAGAATAAAAAATTCCTTTTGATCAATACACAAGTTATAACGTAGATTTTCAAAATTTGAACATTTTGATGATTCTTGGTTTTCGATGACACTCTAATCTCCTGAATATGTATATTTTTGGAAGTATCTTCAAACAATGCCTTTGTTATGTCACCTCAAAATATTATTCATTCGTTACTAAATAAGTAAAGTTAAAAAATTAAAGCTCTAAGCCTTTATTACAGTAACTTCTTAGTAAAATATTAAATTTCATATTGCTTTCATTTATACAACCAAAACTGTTTTGTATATGCAAAGCACTTTCATTAAATTCTTCGCTAGCCCATAACCATTAAATATAAACTGCGTTAAGAACGTTCATATATTAGCAAAAGTCGTAAACTTTTACACAAAACCATATAACGCGCCAGGCACACCAGCCTATAAACAGAAATCTCGTTAGCAATATCGCAGAAAATATCACTTACTCATCATTTCGAAGAAGATACTAAAAAAAAATGTAATCACCTCCTCTCCTCTCTGTATACGTATACAACATATATCCTTAACATTTAATAAAAGGGATAAACTATGTACATAGTTATAAGAAAAGGCAACACGAAAAAAACCTCAAATAAAATAATTAAAAATCATCGCTTCACGTCTTCATCATATTTAAAACCAAACGAATAACATTTCTTCTCGGTTTTCTTCAAAGTTTTTTGTTTTTTTTTAATTTTCATTAAAAATAAAGAATATCAAGCCCATTTTGGTTTCTTACTAATAGCTTATTTTTCTCAATACTAACATTTAAAATTTCATTATTACTTATACCCTGTGCTGTGTATTATATATCATATCGCATATATCCATAAGACAGAAGAAAGAAAATTTTCCATTTCCATCATCATCGTCATCGTAATCATCCTTGCTCGCACACAAAATTTCTGCTTTCGTTTTTTTTTGTTGTCTTGTAATTTTCTTTATTTTTGTTAATATTCCTCGTGCGCTATATGTATAGTAAGTATATATCCCATGTTATAACGGATAAATAATGAAGTATAACACGCTTAAATTTTATAGTTATAACAACAGCCATGGTTCGAAAATTTTCACTTTTCTTCAAAAAACAAAATGAAAGTTTGTCATAAACTCGTATTTATGTATGTATTCGTATATAAGAAGAAGATGCGAGTATATTACAAAATTTTAAAAGTGAGGGCGAAATTTAAAACAAAAAAAAATGTTTAATTGAATTTTGTACGCTTTATTTTTTAGAGAAAGGGTTATAAATGACGATTTGGGGGGGGGGGGTACCTTGTAGCTTGGGTGTTTGTGGCATTTAGTATGGAACCATCATGGGTTCCAACCAATTTTAGTAATAATAATAATAAGCCGTTTTCAATGGATATCGGTTCGCGTCTACCACCGAAGCTGTATGAATAACTATATCCTTCCAGGTTTTTCTTCATTCTTGCTGGGTGTCGTTTTCACTTCAGAGCCTATCCCGTTGTTGGGGCGCTGTTTTTGCTTCCAGTGCGCTATCTTTAATCAATTTTTTTCTGATCTCAAGTCTCTTCTGTCGGGCTGTAAAGCATGGATTGTATCGTTAGTGTTCCGAGCGTTGCGTCCTTTGTTGAAACTTGCCGTTTGTTGTAATTCTTCCTTCAGCGCTCGAAGGTGTTCACTTTCGAGCATGATTTTTTTTGTAAAATCTAAAAAAAATTGTAGCGATCGTTGCTCCATTCAAATTGTTTGTTGTGTCATTTAAAACCTCGTTGTGTAGCCTTAAATGCCTTCTATATTTTTGACTTAAATTCAACATCCATGAACAAGAAGCAAAATTAATAAAATGCAGTAAAGATACCGAAGAGGTTACCTTTCTTAGCTATTTAAAGATAACAAAGGGACAGTGGTTCTATCTGCAAAAATTAGATATTCCGGTAAAATTTGCAGCACTAGCTAGAGAATTTTTTGAGCCGAACCTTTAAACTTCAAGGCCCTATTTTTCTGCAGCTACACTATATTCTTGAAATGTCAGGAGGAAACCCTCTGTTTGATTCTCGAGAATAGAGCAACCAGTCATGTTTCGATCTAATTTTTTCGTTCTGTATGGGTCTATTTCTTAAATTAAATAAAAGTTGTCAAGTTTTTCACATTATGAAGCTCTCCGCTACCAAATGTCATCAGATCCATCTACAAAATCATTCAAATCAACTTATATAACCGCACAGAAAACACTTATTTCATAAATTTAATCCTCAAAAATAACAAAACAAATTGAGTCAACCTGTTGTTCCTCTACAATATATATACGAAACTGACCAACCCCAATATTTAAACGTAAAATAATAAAATCACAACCCACCAATTTGTTGTAAATAATTCGCAACAATCAATTAGGACGTATTAAACACAAGATTATTTATTAAATGTCTGCATGATACAATTGAAAATAAACATTGGTGTATAAATAATGTAGAGTGGTCAAGCGATTTGTTGGTTGTATTTACGAAGGGTCCTGCAAAAAAAAAAAAAAACATTCTCTCACCCTTCAAATTAAATCATTTGACCAAGAAATACTTGTTTCGTATATACATTAATTAACCCTAATATACCCCCAATTCGATTATGTGTACAATAGATTTGTACGTCTATTTATTTTCTAATTTTCGTAACACAAAATAAAGTCATAAATGTCAAATTTAAAATTTGTAATAATATTATACAAACAATGAACGGGTCAAGATATTAAAATAATTATCGTGTGTATAACCCTTCTATATAGTATATACGCGCGACAATATAAAACTAACCCCTTTCCACTCGATATATGTAAGTGGACGAGTAATTTTAATAAATTTATTGTGGTCATTATATCCAATTGACCATTTATAGTATATAGAGAGGATATATTTATGTGTACAAAACATCACCCCTTTGATTATTTACAAAAAGGATACATCCATACCTCCGTGTATAATGCGATATATACAAAAAATACACGTAAGGTGAGTTAATTGAATGATCCAAAATTGAAGTAAACGAACAGTAGGAAAAACAAAAAACACTTAGAAGTCATGCAATATAATTAAAGATAATAGAATTTGTCTTTTGACCATGTCTTGTTTAAGTACTTCAGGGGGCAGGAGGGATTTCCATTTATGTATCGTATCTCTGTATCGTATATAGTTTACTCAAAGTACAAACAAAGTTGTTGTTTTAATATTAAATAATAATTATGATTAAATAGAGCCGTCGGTTTGTGTACAAACTATGTAATGTAATAAACATTAGGGATGACAAGGACATTTATAGTTGCATGCAATAATGATATATTAATTAATAAATATTTCAAATAATAACAAAAAAAATGTGTAATTCAATTTGTGTCGAACGTTAGATGGATATCGTTAGTTGGAATGTTTACTTAGAAAATTATATTGAGGCGAGATGGGTCGTGTATTAATTTTTTTTTGTTTATGGGGTGGTGTTGGTAAGGAAGGGAGATTTTTTTAATTGGATTGTTGTATGATGAATAAATCGATTTTGCTTGTATGTGTCTTATGTTACATTAGTTTTGAGACACGCAAATGATTAGAACCTTTGTAAACTATATTCTTATAAATATGTTGAAGTTGGGCCTAAGGTTTAGAAATGTCCAACATGCAGCCTTTGTTGAGGCTTATTAAAATATTTATTTGTGGAAATTTCCTGTGCTACTACAATAAGTATATTTGTAAAGGATTCTCGGTCAACTCAATATATCCTCCAATCACCGAATCAACACTGTTAGAAAAATTACATGCGTATCTAATATTCAACTCAACCTCCAAATAATTGCCTAACTGTACCCCTCACTCTGTTCCAAAAGCTAACTCAACCCCAAATCAACTTGAGCCAGCAGCTTGAGCCAAATCTCAATCCTCAACATTTCAAATAAATCCCTAATGAACCACCATTCCATGTGAAGTTGATCGGTGAAGTGTTAGATGGCGATACTGATATTGTTTTGAATTTTCAAAATATTTTTATATGTAAATTCGCCCAAATATATGTGCGAATAAATTCGTTTAAATTTCATAATTTATTAATAGCCTTCATTGAATAGCTATTAGCTTTATACAATTTATAAAAAATAATCCTGAAATCAAATTTTTCGCCATTTTGATGCACTGATGGCACCATCAGTATGAACAGCAGTAAATTTTATTGTTGTTCGACACAATTTATTTTTTATTGTATTTTACAATATTGCATCCAACTAGAGTTCCACCTAAATTATTTCTTTTGGTGCAGAGTATTACGTGAATATTACTTTTAGCAGTAAAAACCCCACCAAAACTGTTTTTAGTGTGTAGCTAATTTATAAATCGAAGGTTCATTCCCGCTTGCAAAAATGTTGTATCGCATCTAAAATCAAAAATTAATGTTCTCCATTTACGAGTTGTTGGTTTTCAAAACCTCACCTAAATTTCTTGTATTAGGAATTTCGTCAAATCAAGAGCTCACTCTCCGAATGTCATGCGAATATATTTGGCCTACATTTAACGATAATCTTTTCGGAAAGATGTTGCAATTCAATATAAAGCACTAATCATTAAACATCAAGAAACATTTCGTAATACAGAATCAGTTCGCCAATAATTCCGAAAGATGCATAACAATAAAGTCAAATATGCACCTCCTAGAACTCACATATTAGAAAATGTACTCAAAGTTAAGCAACGCAAAGCAATAAGCAAGACTTTGAAAATCTTGTATAATTTTAACCTCAAAAGCCAGTCCTTCAAATAATTTCGAAAATCCCTACCCTACACTAATTCTGAAAAAAATTAAAATACCGAAAAATTTGGAAAATATCAAGATAAATCGTAAATAATCGTGTAGGTCAACACATAGATCCATTATATCTCGCCCATATTTTCGGATAACTTGGCCATGTGCCAATATACGTGGCCAATTGTGACGAATTTTACTATATTTCACAAAATTTACAATTCTTAATAATTTTGATGGTTTTATAAATTTTTCCATCTCTGATCACAGAGATGTCCACAATGTCTTGCCCATATTTTCAGATAACCTGGCCATGTGCCAATATACGTGGCCAACCTGATCTAATTGTAACGAATTTTACTATACCTCACAAAATTTAGAATTTTTAATAATTTTGATGGTTTTATAAATTTTTGTATCTCCGATAGTCCGATCACAGAGATGTCCACAATGTCTCGCCCATATTTTCGGATAATTGGCCATATGCCAATATACGTGGCCAACCTGATCTAATTGTGATGAACTTTACTATACTTCACAGAATTTAGAATTTTTAATAATTTTGATGATTCTATAAATTTTTCCATCTCTGATCACAGAGATATCCACAATGTCTCGCCCATATTTTTGGATAACTAGGCCATGTGCCAATATACGTGGCCAACCTGATCCAATTGTAACGAACTTTACTATACTTCACTGAATTTACAATTTTGAATAAATTTGATGGTTTTATAAATTTTTGTATCTCCGATCACAGAGATGTCCACAATGTCTCGCCCATATTTTCGGATAACTTGGCCATGTGCCAATATACGTGGCCAACCTGATTAAATTGTGACGAACTAAACTATTAAAAATTCCACATTCTAAATTATTAAAAATTCCACATTCTGTGAAATTGTATTTTCGTCACAATTGGATCAGCTTGGTGACATACATATACCTATGGCCTAGTTATTCTAGAAAATGTGAGAGACCTTCGGGACTTCTCTAGGATTGGCACTAAACAATTATTAATTATCAAAAATCAGTCAACTTTTAAATTATCTAAAATACAGTAATGTTCAAAAAAATTTAATGCTTTTGGCCAACGAGATAAACAGATGGTCTAGCTATCTGAAAATGATGAATTAAATCTGTTTCCTATGCAGGGTTTGATTGTACGAAAAATCCAAAATTACAAAAAATTTAAATTTTCATATAATCTAAATTCCAATTGGAAAAATAACTAATTTAACAGTGTAATTTTTTGTTATTTTTTTTAGCATAATCTTCCACACTCATCAAATTTGGCTTCAGAAGAGCTAGTACCCTAATCAACCTTCCTCACCGATCAATCGATCGGTGAGTTACTTAACCTCGTTAGCAGTATGGCACAAAAGTGTACTGTACAAATTGAGAGCAATTGGACTTCCTATAGTACGGTAGTTTCATAGATTAAGATATTTTTTTTTGTCTCAGAATCCAAATGTTGGTGGACGATGGGACTTTCGCTCCTCATATACTAAATGTTAGTATACCTCAAGGATCCGTCCTTTCCGCGAATTTTTTTAAAATTTTTATTAATGATCTATCCGATACTTTTCAATTCAATTCATGTTTATGATGATAACAGCACACACCCCTTGTCTTTTACTTTACCAGCTTCCATTTCATTGAAATAAAACTCTTTCGTAGGGCGATTTGCTAAAGTTTCAGGCTCCAATGTGGGCACGTCAGAACTTATTCTTTGGCGGATCAAATAAATGATTCCCCGTAGTTCGAGACTTTTACAAATTTATGAATCATACACGTATGTATGATTAGATAGAAAAGGACGATAAGTTACATATTTGGGCTGGCACACCGAATAACTACCTGGCTGCACACAACCGAGTTAAGAACCGAGCATGCCGAATGATTTCAGATTCTAACATCCCCTTTAACCTTGCTTATCTCTCCTACAGACGGAATTTTGGAGCTTACTAATCTATTTTCGAGGTTTGTGGTAAGTGGAGCCTTATGAACTTATGCCTGGCCTGTTCCAGAAGTACAAACCCAATAATTAAAATAGAATTCTTGAAGAATGAGCATCTCTAATCATTCCTTCCGTGCTGCCATTATTCCTTTGGTAATGCTGTATGTTATTGAATATTTGTAAAATTCTACGCAAGTAAATGCAGCTTACCTCCTGAATTTTTATTTTCGCTACCAGAAAACCAAAATATAATACGATAAAGAGAATTCATAACAATTATTTTCGATGTGTTTTGTTAAGCTAGTACAGTTAAGAAATTGCCACATTTGGGGTGTCTTTTTACGCGAAATTTCTAAAATTGAAATAATTCAATGGCGTATTAGGGCTAAGAATGTTGTCGGAAATGTATTCCATTTATTCAAATTCTTTACTATGTAGTACGTATTCTCTTCATTACTTCTTTGGACTGAAAAAAACGAGAATGTTAAACCCCCCATAAAACTAGATTTCTGATAAGAAGCACAAACTTTTAGGGCTTTTCAAGGATTCAATTGATAGTAATGTCAACTAAAACGCTAGGTTTTGAGCGACGGAGCACAACACAGTTGGGCGAGTAAATTACACTGTGAAATTTACACAGTTCTTTACAAATAAAAAACGTGTAATTTATATAAGGTCATTTTATACATTATGTGTAAAATGCTAAAACCCACCCAAAACAACCCACAATAATAGAGGCATAAGAAGATTAAATAATCTAGCTGGTTTAGTGAGGCGAAATATTATTCCCTACTTTTGAGTAGACATTTTTTTGGTTTGAGCTTCCACTATTTTTTTAACATTACTGTATGTGATTAATGAACAACTAAAGCGCATTTAGTGCAAATAAACTATTATTTATAATACAATATCTTAATCCTGAAAATTATAAGTAAAACTAAAATGTTATTCACTATACATCTACAAATGAGGTTTTTCTACAAATACTGCGAATATATTAAGTACACTACTATGGCTGGGTTCACACGGCATTGTACCGCACGTTATTTTTCTGTATAGATCTTATCAAATAAACAGTGGCGGATATATGTATTTTATATAGAACCATTCACACGATCATTGTACTGCACAAAAACGTACGCAGCTAAACATGCTTATCGAATACTCACCGGACTTGTCAAGCAAATCGAATCAACTTTGACCTCTTCGGTTTGCAAAGGCACATATTATTACACCGTTTCTTTCACATGGCGTGATGCCTCACGTTTTTTATCGAATAGAGAGAGAGCCTGCATGTTTTAAGATTATTATACAAAATGGCCGACGAATCTTCTATAGATGATTTTTTCCATCGTTTCTTTCCCTATAACTTTTCAAATGTGTTAGTGCGCACTTATTCGTCATTTATAGGATGAACCAAAGCAAACAAAAATATTTATACAAGCCGTGCGACGTTCGCTCTTTACACAAATCCTATAAAAGAAATGTCACCTATGAGTTGGTATTGGTATTTATCGATATTTGAACCAAAACCAATCATTTTTGTTGGTTTTGATCTAAACAATATTTTAGGCATTTGTGTTAGTTTTGTGTATAAATATTTTCTGATTTGAAGTCATACTTTAAGAATATGAATATTGATTCCAATAAACATTACCTCAGGACAATTAATTCAGTAACTAAGTTATACAAGATTGAGAATAAATACATCGTGGTGATAAATAATCAAAACGAAACCATGTGCCGGGATCTTGTTGAGCTGGTACGTATTTTTACCTATTTGTTACACTCACGAAAATCTGAGGTATTTCGGCTGGTGCTTGATGTCTGCTGCAATGTGAACCGCCTAGAAAAGGTAATTAACTTCATCAGTGGCATAATGTCTTCAAATATCAAATGGATACTGAACATTCCATTTAACGATTCAGTTAAATATAAACGAGATTTATCATGTAGATGGATGGTTGATATGCCACTAAGGAATAGTGTTCATAATGCAGGTATACCTAAGACCACACCGCTTCCTACAACAACTACTTACTATTCTGAAGAAGTATCTGATCATTACTATCGTAATTCTATAAGGGAAATTCTCCACTTTATGAAATTCTCCAACATCTTCACGAGTGATCATCTGTCGAAACTTTATAACAAATCAATTGACAGTCTACCGTTTTCTGCGAGTTCCTTGTTTATGAGTTTTTGTTTATGATAATCATAACAAAGCCTACATAGAAGAACCTGTAACTGATCACCAATTTGGATTCTATGGGAATGCGTTGGTACAATTTGATTCTGAAAAGATCTGCTTTATCACATCTAGCAGATACATTTTCTGCTCCCCTACTGAAATAATGCTAGACTAGAAAATATTTGAAAGATTAAATCAGCTTCCACTATCAGTTGATAAAAATAAACCTGAAATTATATCTATCAAGCAGTGCCAGGGTGCGGCAAATCAACATGGATCTTAAATTCACATATAATTGGAAAAGATCTCGTCCTCAGTTCTACGAAGCACGGCATTAATGATTTAAAAACTAAGGTGGCTTTCCAATGTAAAGAAGCTGGTAAAATCTTCGAAGATATTAAAACTAACTATACCGCACGATTGCTTCTTACCTTTTAAATGGACTCAAAATATATGATACGGTTTATATCGACGAGTACATGATGGTACATGCTGGACTTTTGGCTTAGTGGCTTTGTTAAGTGACTGCCGTAAAATGTTCATTGTGGGTGATCAAAACCAAATACCGTACATCGACCGGCTTAATTACGTCAACATGCTTTATTTTGATGTAAATAAGTTTACAACACGTTCTAAACATCTTAATACAATCTATAGATGCCCTGCGGATGTGGTACATGCATTAGAATCAATTTATCATCAATTCTATACCACTAATAATAATAGGAAATCAGTCAGTTTTAACAAATGCCGGTTGATTTCTGATATTCTAGCTATGCCAAATTCATTGTACTTAACTTTCACAAAACGCGACAAAAGGCAATTAACTAACAATTTAAAATTACCTGATTCAAGTAAAATCCTAACTATTCATGAGGCTCAAGGATTAACTTCAGCTAGCGTTAACTATGTCCGACTGTCTGACAAAGAAATTAAACTATTCGATAGCTTACCACATGCTATAGTAGCATTAACCAGACACGCACACACACTACAACAATGGCAAAACCACCAAGAATTAGGAACTATTCATTTTATTTCCAAAATGTAAATAAAATGTATTCGAAAGCAGCTCAATTTCGCAATTTTGTGTTAAAAACGCTTTTCCCGGTTTATATCATCTGTGAAACTTCATTTCACAAAGGAATCCTGAGTTGTGAATTCCTTCCTAGCCAATATGTGGTTTATAGATGCGACCGTTCACCGCTAACTAATGCTAAAAAATCTGGCGGAGGAGTACTCATTGCGGTTGATGCATCATTATCGAATGAGTTAGTTGAAATATCTAACCTATCCATCGAGCAATTGTGTGTTAAGATCGCAATCAACAAAAAGTCAATTTTTATCTACGTTGCATATGTTCCGCCTGGCTCACCGATATCATCTTACACCGCCTGCTGCGACACAATAATGGAAATAAACAATGCTGGAATGCTGCTAATTCAACTGATACCATCTTGATCACGGGTGATTTTAATTTTCCAACTATTAAAATTAAAATTTTACCATTGAACGTGAGTTTTGAAATAGAGTGTCTGTTTATCGATACTGTTTTCGATATAAATCTTAGCCAAATTTGCGAGGTACAGAATGGACTCGACCGAATTCTAGATCTGATTTTTACAAATGAACGGAATCTATTTAAAGTAAATGAATCACCATCACCATTCGTTATTAATGATATTAACCACAAGGTTAGGTTAGGTTAGGTTTGGGTGGCGGTCCACCAGGACCAGGCATAGACACAAAAAGGTCCGTAGCCATACCACAAATTAAAAATTTTTCCTCCAACTCATTGAAACCACTTTGAGCTTGCTATGAAGCGCTGGATACTCCTGACGTCCTTCTCGCTGAGCTCCGCCAGGTCGTTGAAAAGGTGTGCCCCTAGAAAATTCAGTCTGTTTCGTGCCAGACGAGGACAGGTGCAAAGAAGATGAAGTACTGTCTCTTCCTCCTCTTCGTCCTCGCAACTACGACAGTAGTCATGTGAGAAGAAACCAAGTCTACTTGCATGTCTGCCTATGAGACAGTGCCCCGTAATCACTCCAACAACCACACTGATCTGACTCCGCTGAAGTGAGATCAGCTGTTTGGATCTCGCCAAGTTCAACTTTGGCCAGATTTGCCGAGTTATTACGCATGAGGTACTATTTGACCATCTGTCATTCGTCAACTTACTGGCTTCCTCCTGAAGCAGCAGTTTACATACCGCAAGAGGAATTTCAATATCCTTTTTGCTGTTTGAAATGTGGTCCGTTGTACCACGTCGAGCCAGTTCATCGGCTTTCATGTTCCCCGTACTAACGAAATGTCCTGGCACCCATATGATATGGATGTTGAACTGATCTGTCATCTCGTTAAGAGATGAGAGACAGCTCTGGACTACTTTCGACGTGAGAAGGTGTGATTGAAGCGCTTTAATGGCTGCCTGACTGTCCGTATATATGCGAATATCTCTAGTCGATATTACATTATACCTCAACCAGTCCGCTACTTCCTTTATCGCAGTTACCTCAGCTTGAAAAATGCTGCAGTAGTCAGGGAGACGAAAGGAGAGGTTTAACATGAGTTCCTCGCAGAACACCCCAGCCCCTACTCCTCTATCCCGTTTTGAACCATCAGTGAAGAAGTTCAAAACTCCTGGTTCCAAAACTGTATCCATCATCCAGTCCTCTCTAGATGGTATAATAGTCCGGAACTTTCTATCAAAAGATAGTGACGGGACAGTATAGTCGGTGGTCTTGGGAAGCCCTTTGTTACAAAGTATAGATGAGTGCCCTGTGTTATTGCAGGTCCACATTAAGGTGGATTTCAGTCGTATGGCAGTGCTAGCTGCCCACTGTTTTCCCATGATATCTAGAGGAGTTAGAAATAGCAGAGTCTCCAGTGCCTGAGTGGATGTGCTCCTCATTGCACCACTGATCCACAGAGAGATTGTTCTCTGAACTTTTGTCAACAACTTTAGGTTGACAGTTTTGTCCAGAGCAGGCCACCAAACTGTTACCCCATACAGAAGAATGGGTCTAACTACTGCTGTGTATAGCCAAAGGACCATGTGGGGATCCAGCCCCCAACTTTTCCCAATTGCATTTTTGCAGGAGTATAGCGCTACCGTAGCTTTCTTTACCCTTTCCGTAATATTCGGTTTCCAGTTTAATTTACTGTCTAAGACGAGACCCAAGAACTTTGCTTCACCTGTAAAAGCCAAGTTGAAACCATTTAAAGTAGGAGGATCGACATGAGGAATTTTATATTTCCTAGAGAAGAGAACCAATTCGGTTTTCTGTGGGTTCACATTTAGCCCACAACCATTGGTCCATAGTGAAAGAATGCCCAGAGCATTTTGAATAAGCTCGCTAAGTGTCCCGGGATATTTTCCCCGAACGCCAATAGCGACATCATCCGCATAGGCAACCACCTTGAAGCCAGTATCCTCCAGCCTCAGCAATAGATCATTTATGACCAAGTTCCAGAGAAGGGGGGACAGTACGCCACCCTGCGGCGTGCCTCTGCTTGCAAATCTTCTGGCGGAGGATTTCCCCAGACTGGCATTTATGATTCTGCCTCTTAGCATCTGATCTATCCAGTCCTTAAGAGAATCTTCCACTCCTAGATTCGAAAGTGCCCGAGTTATAGCCCCTGTTAGCACGTTGTTAAAGGCTCCCTCAATGTCCAAAAAGGTTACCATCGCGTAGTCTCCATATTCGAAAGATTTTTCAATAAAATATGTGAGAGAATGAAGAGCAGTTTCTACAGATCTCCCCTTGCAATAGGCATGTTGAGATTTTGACAGCTTTTCCGGCATAATCGTGCCTCTAATATGAGCTTCTATTTGTCTTTCCAGTATTTTGAAAAGGAAAGAAGACAAGCTGATCGGTCTAAGGTCTTTGGGACTGCAATGTGAGCGTTTTCCCGCCTTAGGTATGAAGACAACCTTCACTTCCGTCCATTTACTGGGAATGTGACATAGTTCTAGGCTGCCTCTAAAAATTACCTCTAACCAGGGAATGGTTAGATCCGTAGTTTTTTGTATATCCGCAGGGATAATACCATCAGGTCCTGGCGACTTGTATGGTTTAAAACTGCTTATCGCCCACAGAATCTTTCTTCTGCTAATAATTTGGCCTGCGAGGCTACTAGCCCTTTTACCTTCTGATATAGTAGGTGCAGATTCGGAACAACCAGGGAAGTGAGTTTCCAATAGTAGTTCCAGCGATTCCATACTATTTGTGGTCCATGCTCCATCCGGCCTTTGAAGGAAGCTTGGGATGGAAGGGCTAGTAGATAGTACCTTGCGAAGCCTGGACATCTCTGATGTCTCCTGAATTTTACCACAGTATAGTCTCCAAGATCTGTTCTTTGCGCTTCTTAGCTGATATTTGTAAATTTTGAGGACTTCCTTATAGGAGTCCCAGTCTACAGCGGCTTTTGTTTTCCTTGCTGTTTTGAAGAGTCTCTTGCACCGTTGACGTATTTGTTGAATCTCCTTTGACCACCAAGGTGGCCGAGATTTGCCCCTAGGCCTGCTAAGAGGGCAAGAACCTAAAACCGCTTCATTAAAAGCGCTGGACAGTTCGTCCACTAATCCATCGAGTTCTACCGTAGTTTTTGGAGGTTCAGGCACCTGCACTGGTAGTGAATTCCCCAGAATAGTTCTGAAAATAGCCCAGTCGGTTTTCCTCCTGTTCCTGTAGAGAGGGCTGTTCGGAAAGACCAAGCTCATTTCAAATTGAAGATAACAGTGATCAGAAAAAGAGTGGTCTTCCGACACTTTCCAATTTAATAGACTAGTCGTCAAGAAGTTTGAGACGAGTGTAATATCCAATACCTCCTGTCTATTTCTAGTTATAAAAGTCGGCTTATTGCCTATGTTACATATATGAAGGTTAGTACTTAGAATGTAATCAAGGAGTAACTCACCTCGTTCATTTGTGTCCGTACTTCCCCAGATTGTGTGATGAGAATTTACATCACTCCCCAGGATGACTCCAACCTTGCGCTTCTGAGCCTCCAAAATTGCCTCACCCAGAATGACTGGTGGAATGTTCACTGCATCATAGGCTAGGTAGGCTGATATTAGCCAGAGGCTTCGTTTATTGACCTCAATGCTGACCGCTGCCACATCTTCATTGCTGAAATTCGATAGCAGAAAACAATTTATATTATTTTTAACGAGAATGCACGACCGAACCCTACCTTCTTGTTCCGTGTGCATTAATCTATAACAGGGTGTCTTGAGTCCAAGTACCCGGTCACCAGCAACCCAAGGTTCTTGGATCAAGACAATATCCGTCCCTTCCTTTCCAATTTTTAAAAGTAGAGCAGCTGATGCTGCCTTTGAGTGGTGTAGGTTAATCTGCAAGAACGTCACCATTCTTAGACTTCCTTCCCTACCAATGTATCATCAGAGTCCTCCCCTGATGATGTGTAGTCCTCTGAGATTCTTCTTAATGACTCCAAGGACATTGTCAACTCCGTATCTGTAGAGATGGTTTCCACCAGGCTGTTCCCCTCTTGGAGGAGCCCAGATGAGCTTCCTGCAGCTTCTTCAGATTCCGGAGCATCCGGCTTGTCCGCATCCTTCTTGTAGATTTTGAGTGTGACTGCACTGAAACCATAGCTTACCATACCATTTGTTTTTTCCAGCGCAGTCAGTGACTCTCTGTTTAGAATTATGACGGCCGACCTGTAGTCGGCCCGTGGCTCCTCGAGCTTAGCAACTTTCCAGTTGTGCGTTGGCAAATCTGGGTTGCCAACCTGCAACAACTGGAGTATCACCTTTGGATCGCTAGGCTCCGAAGGAATCCACACCCTGGCTCTTGGCCTACAGGGGATTTCATCTCTAGCTTTAACAGCAAGGCTGGCTCCGGGCCATACCTCGCCTAGTCTTTCCACTGCCTTCTTGTAGAGCAGAAGAGATCTCTGATCCACACATGCAGTCAGTTTCACCTGGTTCCTGTGCCAACCCGCATCCCGACAAGTCGGAGCAGGTCCTGGGTTTTCTGCAAGGATATCCAGGTAAATGGTGGTTAAGGCCCTTTCCACCTTTCTCCAATTGGCGGGCGTGATACTGCCATCCTCCTGGGACTGGTCAACAACTGCCGCTACCAGCTGATCCTTGAGTACCTCGTTAAAAGGCCTCATTTCGGTAGCATGGAGCTTAGTTCGTTTTGCGATCTTAGGACTTTCCTCCTGAGATCTGTTCCTTTTAATCTTTAAGCCAGCTGAAGGACCTTCCGACATCTGTTCGGTGACTTTTTTCGCCCACACAAGCGTAGCTTTGTCTTTCTCCGACCTGTCTTCTGGAGGGATCTTATTTATCTTCTCCAGTGCCCTCCACGCCTTTCTCCTAGTATTATATGTTGGTTTTGAGGAACCAGCTTCATTGGTGCTTTGGTTCCGAATTATACTTCTTTGCTCAGGCCTGGTGACCCGAGTGGAGGGACCAGCCTTATCTAAGCTTTTGTCCCGTTGTTTATTGGCAGGTTTAGAGATAGGCCTAAAGACCCGAGTCTCCTTCTCTACCTCTTCCGGTTTTGTAAGAGAACCGGACTCTTTTGTTTGTTTTGTTTTTTGGTCTCCCATATTTGGTCCCACGAGTAGCGGAGAAAAGAGTGTCCATCTGTGCAGAGATCCGCAATACACAGATAAGGCTACTTAATCCGGAGGGCGCCAGGTATCCGGATCCACCGTTTGCGACTGAGCTAGTTTTTAAACTGGGCCCTCAGCCTGGCCGGTTATTGGCACGGTACGAATAACACCTTAACCCAGCCCAGTGATTTGTTTAAGGTTTACTTATTAACCACAAAGCCCTAGAAATAATTTTTGAAAGCAAGGGTAGCAATATTATTGATAAACATCAAAACAGAGAGCCGTATTACTACTTTAGAAAAGCCGACAGAATAAACCTTCATCTTTATTTTGAGGAGATTAACTGGAAAAATGAACTAATCAGTAGCAACATAGATGTTAACGTGGAGAAATTCTACAAAATTATATCTAAGGGCATTGCACTATTTGTTCCTACTACTGCTGCGGCCAAATCGAACAAATATCCACCATGGTACATCTTAAGAACAAGAAAGACAAAGCCTACAAAGCAAATCTCAAAATCAGTTCAGACGAAAGCAAACATATACTGCGTGTAATCAAAATTTCGAGAGATACTTTGAGATAAAGTATAATAGTTATATAAGCCGTATTAAGGAAAAAATAAGAAACGATCCAAAACATTTTTGGAGATTAAAGAAAAACGTGAAACTAATGGTTACCCAGTGTGTATGACATTCAAAGAACGTAAATCCTGTGACCCGCAGGTTATATCAAACATGTTTGCGGAGTTTTTTCAATCAGTTTATAAACCGGAAGACATTGATAAGTATGAAAATCCAAACAATGGTGAAAACAACGTAACCATACTAACACCAAGGATTGAAACCAAGGATATTCATCGAGCTCTAGAAGTATTCGGATATGAATGTGGCCCTGATGGCATTCCAGCTTCATTATTGAAAGATTTCACATCGTTGGTAACTCCTCTGTGTCTTCTATTTAATCAATCATTACAACTAGTCGTATTTCCATATTTCCAAAGAAATGGAAAGTAACAAGAGTAACACCAATTTTCAAAACAGGAGCAAGAAATGATATCTCTTGTTACAGAGGAATTACATCAATATCTTCAATAACCAAATTATTTGAACTGGTAGTATGCAACTCATTCAGATCTTTGGTTCCTCGATTCATCTCACAGTGTCAGCATGGTTTTATACCCAAGAGATCAACATCAACAAATCTTATTGAATTACCAGCAACACCATTAAAGAAATTGAAATGCATAAACAAGTTGATGTGGTGTATACGGACTCCATCAGTCATTGTAAAACGTTGGAACAGTTATACAGATTCGGGTTTTCTAAACAGTTTTTTGCGTGGCTTAAATCATATTTGAGTAATCGCATTCAGTATATTGAGCTTAGTAATAGAAGATCAGAATCAATTCAAGCTACTTCAGGAGTACCACAAGGCTCTCATGTTGGTCCTTGGATTTTCATAATTTTCATCAATGACGTTACTGAAGTAATACAACATTCTAAGGTATTAATGTTTGCAAATGATCTCAAAATCTTTAAAACAGTAAGCTACAAGAGGACATTGACAATCTAGCGAAATGGTGTGAGTCTAACCTAATCAGTCTCAACATCAACAAGTGTAAGAGTTTATCGTTCCATCGGAAAGTTAACCCTGTTACACAACAATATCAAATAAATAGCGTACTTTTACAAAAAGTATTCGAGATTAAAGACCTAGGGATTACTTTCGTTGAAAACATGAGCTTTACTAAGCATATTGAGCAATGCGTTGCTAGAGCCAATTCCATGCTTGGTTTTATTAAGCGTTGGACTGGGGATATTCATGACCTCGAGACAATCAAGATCCTTTTACGACGAACCTATCAGAAAAATGGAGAGTCTCCAAAAAAAGTTTATACGGTATATAACGTGTAAAGACGGATGGGATTACGACCATGACCTACCACACCACGTTAACCTGAAGCGATTACCATCATATGCTACTGGATGCAAAACCTATCAAATGACAACATTGGCAAATATTGAAGTGTTCGTTTATTGAAAATATTTTACTTGATCAAATCGATGCACCATCCATACTGGAATCAATTAAAATAAAGGCACCGAGTAGTAATTTAAGAGATCATGAGTTCCTTCATCTGAATAAACACAGAACAAACTATGGTGACAATGAACCGGTAAACATGATGTCGAAGAGTTTTAATAAAATCGACCATTTGTTCGACTTTTACTTAAGTAAAGACAGCTTTAAACGTAGGTTGAAGCAACATTATGCTCCAACCTAAAAATAGTTTTATGTTAATTTTAATTCTTTTGTTTGTTTAATTTAATTTTTATTCTACCCTGTTCAATATGTGATAAATTCAAGTCAAATTTGAAGACTTTTCTCTGTATAAATAAATAAATAGATTTATTTTATACATTACTAATACTAAGCCATAGTATAGAGGACAATTTTTATAGCTTAAGTGTTTGTTTCGCACGGCTTGTATAAACATTTTTGTTGGTTTTGGATGAACCCTAAACTTTCTGTTATATAGACAGCGAAGCATGTCATATCTGTTATTTTACATTTCCAGATGAAGTCTCGGCAAATAGCTTAAAATCGCTTGTATTATTTTTTCATACATGTTAGGGGAATAACGGACACGTCTGCCTCAGTATCAACCAGGAACTGAATTTTACTGGAAAAATCGATAACAATAAGACGTCATCAACGACGAGCCGAATGGTTTTCCGACTTAACCTCAGGCAATTCTTGTGACCCAAAATTACGAGGTGTCGTGCACTTATGGGCTTATCCCCGAATTTGAAGTGATACCAGCACATTGGGTATTTTGGTTTTCTGTTACTAGCCTGTTCCACCTGTGCGTTGTTTCTACGATAAGAATTTGATACTCGAGCTTGAATTTTTTACTTCCAAACAAAAAAATTCTTGCAACTTGAAAAAAATCAAAAATAAGTAAATTCGATTCAAGTCAAAAGAGAAAATCTCAAAAACGAAAATCTAGCCGTATTCTTGTGCCGCAATTATTGTAAAATGTTCAAAATTCTATTTGGGGACCGGTTAAAAGTTTGTACCTTGATCAGAGATTCGTCAAATGGCTTTTTATGTTTTCAATGAGAAGTCAAAATAAAAGTTTTTTTTTATCCGTCACCTCCTATTTCAAACGCCTTTTATTAAATGTCAACATAATAATCAAAGGTTTCCCGTTTTGCTGTAAAAATATGTTTTTCTATAAATTTTCCATTTTTGTAACTATAACACCGTATTTCACTTTATCAGAATCCTTGGGAAATTAAATCAAATTTTGAACACAAAAATCTATATTTTGTATAATTTTAGAATTAGCTCCTGTGTGGACAAAGATCACTTCATTTTTATCTAATTTATAAGTCAAACGTGCGTCCCGCAAGACGCGCTTACCACCAAACGTATCCATCAATTAAATATTCAAATAAATAATAAATCTGCAAATACCGCACCATGGGAATTCAATCAATCACCTCGGCACACAAAATAAATAATCATACATCCATTTTCCCCATCATTCCTAATGAAATTACATTTAAAAAAAAAATTATATAATGTACGGTGTAAACACACACACACACACACACATATACACACATAAAAAACGAAAAATCGATTAAAACAAGGAAAATAAGAAAAATGGAAAAACAACGACTTAAAGAAAAAAAACGGTAAATTATTTAATCAACGCACAGTTGTATATACCATATACATACTCAATGTACATATATAGTATAGTCGATGTATATATACAACATATAATTCTTAAAAAAAATGACAAGAAAATTAAAGATGGCGTAATTTTCATTCCTTTCATTTTCCATTTTTTTTTTTGTAATTCCACATCTCTCTAAATGAAGCGAAATAAAATTAAAACGAAAAAAAAACAGCGAAGCAATAAACATTGAGTTTCATTATATGTATATATGTATATAGGAAAAACACAACCCTTTTTTCCCGAAAATTTTCGTTTTTTTTTATTTTTATTTTTTTGAAAAGTAAAAGTTATTTTTTATACATCTTAGTTTTTCACAAGACGAAAATTCTTAAAAAACAGAAACACTGTGTGAGAGATTTTGATGTTGAAGGAAAAGCAGAGCTTAAATAAAAAAAAAATTGGAAAAACTTTTTATAAACATTTTTAAGAGATTGGATTTATTAAAAAATATAAAATATAAAGTGTATATAGAAAAGAGATAGAATTAAGAAATTTTTTCAACCCTTTTTTTTTTTTGCTTGCCTTGAAAGGATTTTCAACCCTCTAAACATCATCCATCCATCCATTGATTTTGAATATGTATATATATTTAATGTATATATGGAGCATGTACGTATACGTATATATGAAAAACACAGTGGAATTTTTTTAGATTAAAATTAGATAGAAAAAAAAAAAGTAAAGTTGTTGTTATGTATCTTGGGTATTGGGTGGTTGGTTGGTGGACGTGGGCAATGGAGTGGGCAAATTAGAAAATTTTTCATATTACATATAAACCAAAGTATACGTAAAAAATATAAATAAATCCCCTATATATTCGAAATAATGAAGGCAACCCTTTTTTGTCACTCTCAGCGTGTTCTTATTTTTTGTTTTTCTTCAAAACATCCTCATCATCATCATCATCATCTTGGATAAAAAAGCCGCGAGAAACAAAAGGTTTCTTTTTGCTTTTCGTTTGTTTATATCATTACAGTATTTCGATTTATCTTTTGTTCTCCTCTTCATAATAGTTTGGTAGATACATTTGTTGGTTTTTAATTGCCCTATGAGCCAATTTAAAAAATTATAACGACATCTATTGAGGAATAATTGTTACTAAAATAAAATATCACAGATTTTACTCAGTCTATTATACCACCACTTCATAATGGTCGGTCTGAAAATTTGAACGGTAGGCATTCTCATAAAAAGAACTTGGAAATTTAGTGGCCGAACAGTATTACAGCCAAATACAAAATTAGAATCGAATTTTCCAGAGAGGGCCTAAATAGTCGCAATATGACTTCTTTATGGATACAGAATTATCAATTCATTTTTTTTCAGAAAATTTTAATAAAATCGATATATTTGAAAACAAGATTCTAACAAACAATTCGTGGTATCCATAACCCATTAAAATTGTCCAATTTTATGAATAAATCAGATGTCAGATTCTGAACAAGAGCAGGATAATTCATTTACATTTTTTAATCTACGAACCAAAATAATCGAAAAGTCTGAGGTAAAATCCAAATCAAAAAAATCCAACCTGGTTAGCCAGAATAATATAAGCGAGGGTAGCAATAATATTTTAAATCCCAATCTAAAAGTTTCCCTAGAGTCCAATTATAAAAATTTGAATAGTCCTAATTCAGAAACTAAACTATCAGTTAATGATTTTGATAAAATAGCATCATTGGACCCGAAATTCGTGTTGAAGTTAGTCCTCAATGTTTCTGGTAATCTCCGAGATTTGCACAATTTTATTTCCTGCTCAGACTTAATTCAAAAGTCTTTACAGGAAGCAGAGAAACCTCAATTTTTAGAACTATTGAAGTGTAAATTGGATGGTAAAGCCTATGACATAATCAAATATAGCAAAATATAGTCATGGAAAAAGTTACAGGATATTTGGTCATTTACAAATGGAACTAGCTACCTTACGGCAGAAAAGTGGTGAAGATGTTCGAACATCGGTTAGAGCCAATTCTTTACAGCTTAACCCTAGAGCCGTACATCTTACTTACATCGGTTTATCGTACTTAGGGGCACTCAATGCCCCAATTTTTTTTTGGTGGAAAATGACTGTTCCTTATAGTATAATACATGCTTTTTTCTAAGAAAAAGGGTGTTTTAGTTTCAAATAAAAAAATCGTTGCAATTTTCTACACACAAATTTCTTGCACTCGGCATTTAGAGTGAATTTCATTTATTTTGAAAATATATTACATAACTATTATTCTAAGTATTAACATTTAGTTTGGTGAATGCGTTCTTGGTCGTTTTGATGGTAATATCGACGGGGAGATGGGCCGCAGAGACAAGTTATTCAAAGTACAGTCTTCTTCCTCATCAGTCACTGGATCTGCGCTTGTTGTATAACACTGTTCGCATACCCTAATATAATGTTTAGAGCAAGTTGAGGTGCGACAGACATCGCAAACTGCAGTAGTTTTTGTATCACCCTTTTGCCCTTTTCGGTTTTGCTTGCAGGCTTCACATCTTTGCTTTATTTTATTGTTCATAATTTCTGGGAATATTGTAATGTTCGTAATCTCATAACCAATTAACTGCAATGCTGATTTGACTGACTTGTGTAGTGAAACTTTTGCAATTCTGTTTTGAATGTGTGCGGCCGCCAACTCTGTGGCTAACGATTTCAAAAATAATTTTCGCTTTTTCGATGACGTACACCAAGTTGGATTACTAAGTTCAAATATTCGATATGCACCAAGGGCAGCTACATCCAACATGTTGTAAAACAGTGTAACATGCCAACGGTTTGTTTTCCGTTTGCATGTGTATGTGCGATTCATTTGATCGAACGTATCAACACCACCCTTTGTAGAATTGTAGTCCATAATAACTTGTGGTTTTCGTGTGTTAGCATCTATTATTTGATCAGCGTGTGCTGTAGGGAGAAGTAAAACGTTTTTTTTTTGTGTTGCTTACGTAACTGGTAAGACACATGTTCTCAGAGAATGCAAAAATTGTAGAATATGCTTCTCTACGTTTTATCTCATTCGAATCCGTGAACTGTTTCGGCAATTCCGGTTTATTCGATCGTATTGTGCCAATCATAGTGGTTTTCCTTGTAATTAGCTCCGTTGCCAACGGGACACTTGTGAAAAAATTATCCATGGTGATATTTATTTATTTATTAATTTTATTTATTGATATTGAAACCTTTATCAAGATAACGGTCACTGAGGCGAAGCACGAGGTCGAGAGCAATATTTCGAGCTCTTTGTTCTCCAGGCTGTGTGCTTACATATATTTCTCCTGCTAATGGATAATTCGTAGTAGCATCAACAAGACAAAAAATTTTGATCCCATACTTCCCCGGTTTGCTGGGGATGTATTGCTTGAAGCTACATCTTCCTCGGGTGGTAACCAACTGTTCATCAACAGTTATCTCTTTGGACGGGATAAAGTGTTCTGCAAGGTTTTTTTGAAATAAACTCCACATATGGCGGAAGGCAGCTAATTTGTCCGACTGCAAGCGAGCTGGTCTAGTACGTGTATCATCGAACTTCGAACCTAATAAAGCGAGTTATTTGTTCAAATCTGGCTAGGGACATCACAGCTCTGTAGAAAGGCATGTGTGACTCATGGAAGAGATCCTTTGCCTGCACCGAACAAGATTTTTCAGCTCCGGCATATAATAAAATTGCTATGTAGGCATACATTTCATCTTCGTTCACATCGGTCCAATATCGCATGTTCTTGGGATCGTTCAAATGTCGTTTACTTTCATAAGCTCGTTTAGCTTTTTTATTTGTATCTAAGACAGTAGCATCGACAATTGATATTGGTATGAGCCGTTTGAATGTGTCTACTTTATTTTGAAATATTCCATTACACAATGCAATGTGATTTTTTCTGGCCGTTTTTGCGACAGTCGCTCTATTTTGCTCAGAAATAGAGGAAAGCGACCACCAAATTTGCTGAAATTTTTTATTCTGTGCTGTGTAGCGCATTCCTCGATTGGGTTCAACCGCCGAAACTTCGTTTTGTTGTGTTTCTGGTTGATATTCGGCAGAGCTTGTTTGATTATCAGCTTCACGTAAATCTTCAATAATTTGCTGAAGTCGGAGGTCTGGCAAAGGTTCAGCTTCTTCGGTTGGATCATCGCTGTCTGATACATCATTATTTTGGTCAGTATTTATTGCGTTACCGTGATGTGCACCAGCTTCTACTGTATGAACTCTAGCAAGATAACTAGAGCCACCGATTCCAATATTGCTGTAATTCTCCTCATCATCTGAATCGGACACGTGAACATTGTCGATTTCGTTCTCTAATTCTAATTGCTCGCTAGCAGTTAAATCTCTAATTTCTGAGGTTTTTAGCAACCTCAATAAATGATCCATACTCTTTTTCAAATTAACGTGTATCTGATTAGAGTTGAAACGCTTGCACTGGACAATAGATGCTCAATTTGCTACAATTTTGTTATACTAATTTATTTGTTTTATTAATTGTTCAATGCAATAAGTGAATTATTACTATTTGTTTATTTTACTTACCAAAAATAATGAAAATATTCTACAACATGCACGGAATGCAACAAAGAGATAGAAAATTCTCTAACGATTTTTTCCCAATCACTAATTTATCACAACTCACACTAATTACACAAACAATCTACCTGCGGTAACGAATTTTCTTTTCTAACCGATTTACAAAGAGATTTGAGAATATTGCACATTCGAATTAAATCAAAAAAACTTAGTATACATACATATAAAATATTTTTGTTTGTATCGAATGAAATAATAAACCGATAAATTATGAAGAATTTGGCCGTTTTACATACAAAATCATTAATGATTATACGGGGCACTGGGTGCCCCAATATACGAAAATGGCATGTTTTATTCTAGGCCTTCTCACGCATACAGGCTTCAAAATTACATTTCGTATAGCACATTTGTGCGTTCTATATAACCGTCTCTTTCCAATAAATAACAATTATTAGTGTGTTATAGAATAAATTTATAGTTTATTATTCATTTGAAAATCGTTAGGGGCATTGAGTGCCCCATGTACGGCTCTAGGGACGAAACTGGCATAACATCTGACAGAAACGATGCTGCTCAAACGATTAAAAATCTTTTTGAGCATATTGCTCTCACATCATTTCAAGAGGGCTTGAATGATTCAATAAAAACCATTGTAAGAGCTTTAAAGTTCACTACTTTGTCAGAGGCCATAAATCGAGCCACTGAGGAAGAAATGGTTTTAAAATATTTCTCTACATTATCGAATAATGAAAAACCTGACCATTCACGTTTACCTACAATATTTTGTCATAACTGTGATAAACCTGGACACCTAAAAGAAGAATGTTTTAGAGATAGAACACAACCTCTCCATTCCATACTTTATTAAAAACTATTAGAACCAGTCGATGTCATAAGTGGCTTAAGAACATTTAAATACGACAGTATATAATTCTTTAATGCCAATCATTCACGAATTTAACGATTTATTCCGATTGGGCGGTGATTCTTTAAGCTCCACTAACATTATTACTCACAAAATAGAAACATTACCAAATATTTCTTCCATTAATAAACGTTAATATCGATGACCTCATTCGACAAAACTTGAAATTCAACGTCAAGTGAATGAAATGTTGCATAATCAAATAATATAGGATAGGATTCGCTCATGGAAATTTCCATTACCTATTGGTTGTTCCAAAAAAATCTACAACGGATGAAAAGAAATGGCGAGTTGTTGTAGATTACCGCAAATTAAATGAACTTACGGTAGACAATGTATTTCCACTTCCAAACATTTCGGATATCCTAGATAAACTGGGAAATGCTCAATATTTCAGTTCTTTAGATCTATACAGCGGATATTATCAGATAATCCTCCAAGTAGCAGATCGTATTTAAACTGCCTTTAGCACTGACGAAGAACATTACAAATTTAAACGCATGCCATTCGGTCTTACCTGCGACCTTGCAATGGATGATAAATACCGCTCTTTGTGGTCTTAATAATTTAAAATGTTTAGTTTATCTTGATGATGTAATAGTTTTTAGATCTTATTTGCTGGAACATAACGTAACATAAAATATTTAGGTCACGTAGAAAGCTCTAATGTAATCCGTCCAGACGAAAATAAAATTCTAGCAATAGAGAAATTTCTGATCCCTAACAGTCAAACCGAAATAAAATCTTTCATGTTATTCGTCGGTTATTATCGACAATGTATTCCAAATTTTTCTGGCCAAGCGTCTTACTAATCTTCTAACGAAAGACAAACCATTCGATTAGTCCTGTCTATGAGAACATGCCTTTGATAAGCTAACAATGAGCCTTATTAATCCGCCAATCTTACCAATTACAGAGTTTAATAAACAATTTTTTATTGACGAGCGACGCTAGTGATTTCACCATTGGTTCAGTTCTTTCTCAAACGTTTGAGTCATTCGACCAATAGCTTATGCGTATTCTTTGCAACTCTGCTACAATTGAAGAAGAACTGGTTACCATAGTTTGGTCAGTAAATCACTTTAAGCCTTATCTCTATGGAAATAAGTTTGTGATAGTAACGGATCATAAACCATTAATATTGCTCTGCAATTTACAAAATCTTTCATCACGGTTGATTCGCTGGAAAATACGATTAGACGTATTTGATTACATTATTGTACACAAACCAGGACCTCGAAACAAGAGTGCAGATTGCCTAAGCTCAAAACTGTGTATATAATAGTAACGAAAATATGGAATATAACGTAGCACATAAAAGCAACGATTAACAAAAACATAAACGATATGAATCCGGTCAATAACGAATCGAATAATAAATTATTTTCTTCTATGAAACCTGAATTACCAATAAAATCCGATATAAACCAAACCACTGTTGAAAATCTAACAAATTCTACCGATTGGCAAAATAAATCAGAATCATTTTTAGAAAAAAAAAAGAAAATATTTTGATAATCTTCCTGAAGTAAGCACTTCTAATAAATCGGATTATTATACCATAGACTTGTCAAATACGAAGACAAATTTGATCCTCTCATATTCCATGAGTCAAATTTAAATACAAAACGGATGAGCAACAAATAAATCAAATAATCAAATATTTTCATATATCTCCTCTTGGCGGTGATCAGAGCTTAATAATGACAACTTCAACTCGTTCATTTCAGAAAATATTCCTTTTGATGTAGTACAACACATACATTTTAACGATTCAGGATTACCTATGAAAATTTTCAATTGCGAAGTCTATTCCAAATCAAGAAGCTTGAACAATAGCTAAACCATTCGTTGAAGAATTTATTTGTATATTTGGTATCCCCGATGAAGTTTTAACGGACCAGGGGTCGAATTTTATGTGTTCACTATTTTAGGAAATATGTAAGCTTCTCAAAATTATGAAACTCAATATAACGGCGTATATCATCCGCAATCAAATGGATCATTTGAGCGATTCCACAAAATTTTGTGTGAATACCTACGAAGCTTTGCTCAAAACAATCTTTTAAACTGCGATATTTAGCTTCCATATTTCACTTTTGCTTTTAATTGTACTCCTCACAATTACTCTGGATTCATGTCTTACAAACTAGTTTTCGGAACTATGTCTAACATCCCAACTTCTATTACGAAAGAGCCTGAACCTATATATACGTATGAAGATTACTGTCAAGATCTAAAATACAGACTTCAATACTCATTTACAGCAGCCCAAAATAATCTTATTAAATCGAAGGAATCTACAAAACAATAAATTCCGGTTTAGAATAATTACGATACTTGAACATCTGTAATCCAAAAGAGCCGATTTCTGAATTTTTTCTTTATAAATAGTTACCACAACGAACTTCTTTTCTTTTTGTACTTCTCACATAAATTTTTCGACACATTCGTTTGTAGAGTGGTTACGTCGGGAACCAAAAGTGGTCAGTTCGTAGAAGTTCAATTTAATTGGAAATCCCCTGAACGAAAAACCACAAATTCACAAGTGCAAATTTTTAATTTAAGGATCTGCATTTGTGAACATTTATACCACAGTTGATTTTCAATATAATATTGAAGTGTTCATGCAAATTGCAACCTTTTGAAATAATTGGGAGATCTAAGATTTAATTGTCAATGGATGCAAACAAATTTGTCTAAATTTAACTTTAAAGTATTTTTATTTAACTAGGTGACTGATATCGTATTTAGTTCTGAGGTTGATTAAATTTCTTTTGTATATATATTACTGTGTAAAATTACGTAGCATTCAAAATGAGTCAAACAATTCTGATTATTGGAGAAGGCGCGTCTGGAATAGCAGCCGATACCAAACTTTATGAAAACGGCATCAGCGATTTTGTAATGTTAGAAGCCGAAAATCGAAATGATGGTCGTGTCCATACAATTCCATATTGCGGCATTTGGAAAACAGTCAAATCGTAAAAAAGCAACGTTACCCATCAGAGAATACGTGAGAGAATACGAAGATTCTCATGGAAACGTACGAAGATCACGAACTATCGCAGAAGGATGCACCGTGGAATGCATTTATAGATTAAATTTTATCGAGCCGATCGACAAAAAATGCATGACGTACATATTTTGGAGCGTAAATGGGGCCGAAAAATCAGGTTTCTTTTCAAAATGTACAAGAAAAGTACCAAAAGAAAGAAAACGAACCAAAAGTGAAACATCAAGACGACAAAATAATGTATCAATGGTGCGTGTTTGTAAAGTTTTATTTCTTAAGTTACTAGACATCAGTCAATATAGGATATACAACTTATATAAAGCTTAAACAATGGGCATTAAACATGTTACATTTAAATTTTCGGAACAAGTGCGGGATCACATTAATAGCTTCTTAATAATGGTGTACCAATAAATCATATCTCGAAGCAATATATGAAGCAATACAACCGATTCAGCCAAAATAAATATGAGGAGTTTAATTTATCATTTTATAAACCCAAACAGGACCAATGTGACCAGTGTCTGGAGCCTAAGTTTGTAAAAAAAACTGACACAGCAAAAATATCTGTTTGTGAGAAACATTTACAAAATAATATGTTGACAAAAATAGAAAGAGCAGCTGATCGTAACTCTGTTATGATTTACAGAATGTATTTGCTCTATCCAAAGCAAATGTTTCAAATTTATTGATTTAGCCAGAAATTTCCCGTTTATAATTTGATATTTCAGTGCAATATGCCTCAACGGAATTAACGAAAGAGCTGGATATCATTTAGCATCATCTTTAATTAGAATTTAGGACAACGTTATAGCTGATAACCCAGCAATAATCAAGATGGTTCTTTGATCAGACTCATGCATTCCACAAAATAGGAATAGGATCACCACACTTGCAATTCATAAATTTACTGGGAAAATATAGCCAAATAATAGACGCCCAACAAGAATTTCCTGAACCTGGACAACGACAAGTAAAGGACATTTTTTTTAAGAAATTTCGAATTGTGTGGTCCGGTCATTTTAGTAAGATTGGTGAAAAGTACGAACTATATGCTGTAGTAAAACTAAAAATTTGGCAAATGCGAGACACAGATTTTAAGTGGCACAGGAACATGTATAGTTTGGTCAAATACACGTAAATTAGGGTTGAAACTACCAATTTTTAAATTGTTTTAAATTTCAATATAAAATGTCTGCTGAAAAAACGGGATATTCTCTCCATATTGGGTTACATGTCAGAAGAAGACAAACAATCTCTATCTCTATATCTCTATTTACATTTACTTTAGTGTGTCACTTAGCTGCATGCTATATATCACTGTGATTGCCTTATGATTAGGCTTAGGATTCTTAGGTAAAAAAATATTTTTTTTGCGAAATCCAAACCAAAAATTTGTTGGATAGTTATTCTTTTTAGAACAAATAAAAGCGAATGAGCCGCGATTTTTAACCTAACCTAAGCCGATGTATTATGATAGAATATGGGATTTTGGCATACGGGATTTTGCGATACGGGATTTTGTAATATGGGATTTTGTAATACGGTATTTTGTCCTACGGGCAACTGTACCCAACCCATCAGAACATTAATCGATGATTTTTTTTACCATCTGTTTTATCCTCTCTTTTTGGTGACTGAATCAGAGACTAAAAAAATTGGTTTTTATTTTTTTGATATTTCAAATGTGGTGTATCATACAAATGAGACATTTTTATAAAAAAACTTAATTATTAAAAATGGACTCAACAAGGAAGAAATGCTAAATTCGGAACTGAAATTTTATTCTCCTCTAAATAACCAAAACAAATTTTAATAAACATCAACAAAGTAAACGTCATAGAAAAATATTGCCAGTCATACAAAAAACTGCTATAAAACTGCAATAAAAGAGAGGCTACATTTTTATTTAGCAAAGTTCATACAATCGGCCCTATGTGACAAAAATGGTAGATTAGAAATCGATTTCAAATTACAATTAAAAAACGATGGATTTGATAAAAAATTAGAGGGAAATCTAAAGGTAACAAAATTAGCTTCAATTCTGAATTGGACATAATCATTATGAATGAAATTTTAAGTAGATTCTAACATGAATTTTAGTAAAATATTGAATACCATATACTTGAGAAAAGTCAACATATGTTTGTGAATTTAAGCATATCGAATGTAAAATCAGAATTACGAGCAAAAATCTGAATGACAATTTGAATTCCTTAATGTAACTGAATAAATTCTTGAGTAGGTACTTAAATTAGATTTAAAAATTGAATCAGAATTCATACTAAATTTGAACGACATCTTGTGTTTAATATGAATCAAAAGCTAATCGTAGTTTTCATAAATGGAGTTTGAACTCCAGTCTTTGAATAAAAAATCCAACCGGGACTTGACTAAATATTGAGTGGATTTAAAAAAAACTTCTGTGTTAAATCCATAAATTTTCAGTTTAAAATTAAACAGATACAATTATAATTGAGTTACAATTCGAACCATGACGTTAACAACATTTTGAGTGAAATAAGAAATTGTTGCTGGATTAAACTACTTTTTGCATGAAATTCAAATAGTACAAATTGTTGTACAGTGTTACTAGGGTTAAAAATTGATTTAGAAATTTAAATGAGAAATTGATTAGGACATTCCACTTGATTCTGAGAAAAAATTTGAATGTACATTTGGTGTTCCAAACTCGATTAAAACATAATTTTCATTGCAATTATTGATCTCAAACAAACAACAAAATTTCCGTTGAATTTAGTTTAGAAATTTGTATTGAAAATTTTTTTTCGGCATTCCAAACCAAATATAATCTTTGGTGAAATTATATATAAGAATTGATTTACAACTCGATTTTAATCTCACAAAATATTGAGAGGAATATAAGTTTACATTGCACAATAGATCTACCGAGTGGATTTTCAATTAGAAAACAAAAAAATGAGAGCAAATTATGTATGTCAAGGGAAATACAAGTAGTTTACAATATCGAAGTTGAACGAAATAGTAAATGGAATTTTCAACATAAATCTAGTCTAAATTGGGCAACTGCATTCGGCAGAGAGGAAATTGATTAAGAGAACGAAATTGTGTTGATTAGAAATTTGGAGTACAACTTCAGCTTTAGTTGCAAGTGCATTTAAGAAAAATTGGAGTGTTATTAGAAATGCTGAGTTAGAGGAGAATTTAAAACTCGTTTGTTAACTTTTGATTAGAATTTTGAACAGAAAGCTGAGTAAGTATCTAAGTATTTGAATTTTAAGCAGTAATTGAGTAAAATGTTGAACGAAAATTGAATTTAAATAGTAATTTGAACTTGAATAAAATATAACTGTAATTTAGTTTTTACTTTATAAGTTGAGTTTGTATTTCGAATTGGACTGGCAAGAGAAAAATTATAGATTAAGTTACAATTATAAAATAGATTTGAGTAAAATTTTATGGTTAGTGAGGGCAAAATTCTGAGAAAAAGTTGAGTTTGAATTCCAAAATTTTGGTTGCAATTAGATAGACATTTTGTGATATTTTGAATACAAATAGGCTAACTTCCAAACCTGATAGAGACAAAATTGACTAAGTGAAAAATTGAGTTATAATTTTAAGTGAAATTTCAAATACAAAATTTACAGTTCAATTTCAGCATTCATTTAAAATGATTCGAAAAATATAAGTTTGATATTCCAAACTAAATTTTAATTGCAATTAGTAAAAATGACATGAGAAACATGATTTCAATGTAATAACAAAATTATTTAGTATTAGGACAATGCATAAACGAATATCAATTCTAAACTGTAATTGAAAATAATCTTGATGGCAACTTAAATTAAAAATTGAGTTTGCATTACAATTTGATTCAGCAAAAATACGAGCATAATTTAGGCCCGATTGTATGAACGAGGATAAATGATTAATCCTGTGATTTAGCGTAGTTTGCATTGTATGAACGATGCTAAATCAGAAAATGTTGTTTTACCCTCTCTTTTTGGTGACTGAATCAGAGACTAAAAAAATTTATTTTTGTTTTTTAGACATTTCAAATGTGGTGTATCATACAAACGAGCATTTTTATAAAATAACGTAATTATTAAAAATGGACTCAACAAGGAAGAAAATGTCAAATTCAGAAATTGAAAATTTATTTTCCTCTAAATAAACAAAAAAAAATGTTTAATAAACATCAACAAAGTAAACGTCATAGAAAAAGTATTGCCAGTCATACAAAAAGTTGCTGTAAAACTGCAATAAAAGAGAGGCTAAATTTTTATTTAGCAACGTTCATACAATCGACGAAAAATAAAATCCTTGAGTAGTGATTAATCATTACTCTCGGATTTTTTTTTTATTTAGCGGTGTTCATACAATCGGCCCTTAGCTTTTCTTAGCTTAAAACTTGTTTTAATAACGTGAATATTTTAGTCTCAACTATAACGGTGTTCTTTTTAAGTAAGTATCGCTTACCAGTCTAAATTTTTAAGTGTATGGATGTGGAACCATTTTTGGACTACTTATCCAGCACTTTGTAATCCAGGAGAGTTAGCTTATCCAACTTTATAGCCAAAAACTTGATGGTTTTTGTTAATGAGTGAATTGAAATCATCTTAAAATAGGGTCTAGGTTTGGTTTTCTTTTTCACATATGGAAGGAAATAACATGTTAATTTTAGTCAACATGTTGCTAACAGTTGGCGTACCTGAAACCGCCTAATGTGATGATGGTGATAATGACGATGATTGTGATGGTGATGATGAGGGTGATGATAATGCAATGGAAATGGTAATGGTAATGGTAATGGTAATGGTAATGGTAATGGTAATGGTAATGGTAATGGTAATGGTAATGGTAATAGTAATGGTAATGGTAATGGTAATGGTAATGGTTATGGTTATGGTTATGGTAATAGTAATAGTAATAGTAATAGGTAATAGTAATGGTTAAATAGTAATGGTGATGGTTAATAAATCTTTTACTACACTAGTAAACCAGGACTTGCTATTCACGCAAATTTTGTTTACCGTAGATTTCAACGATGGTTTTTCGTATCTACAAGCTTTTCTCAACAACTAGATTGCGGCTACCACGAGGAAATAAGAGATTTTAGGTAAACCAAAACGGATACCATAGGTCTTCACTAATAAACAAATAGATACATACAAAATAATCAACAGCTTTTGTCTATAAACCATATAAGAAAGTGTTTTGAAAAAATGGTTATTACATTCTTATTATTATTATAGTGGATGGTACCTAACTGAATAGAAAATAGTTATAGAAATTTGCTAACCACAACACAAAAATTAGCAAACCACATCATGTTTACCGTAGATTCAGATCCTACATTCAATGTGCAATTCCTCACGAATTTTGGTTATCTTTATGTGAGAGTGAGGTTGATTGAATACAGGGGACACAGTTAAAAAAATAATAATGTGCGGGCTTGATGTATTTTTGTTTATGGCTAACACGCTTTTCTGTACCTTTCAAATAGTCAGATTCAGAATAGTTTTCGGAAGAGAAGACAACGATATATTTTGATTCAATTTTACTAATTTTATTTATTTCAATGTTTCCTGCAATACTTTTCTAATTACTAAAGATCAAAAATCCGCTGCTTATAAACTGTCTGAGTTTCCGAGAACAATGGTTGCATTTTCAATTTGGCTGTGAAAAAGAGACAGAGACATTTCTTTACCAGAAGATAGCTATCTTCGAAATTCTACTTATTATGGTTTATATGGCTCTGAGGGCCTATCAATTTGCATTGAGCGAACAAGTTCAAATCTTTTCATGAGATAAAGAATGTAAACAACAGATATCAAGAAATGATCAAGTTTTTCAGTTAGAACATGGTTAGATAGCCATAGGAGGAATTTAGACCGTCGTATCCCCTTCATAATTGAATTTAAAAAATTTGCTTTGGTGGATAATGCTCTCGAATTTTGGCAATGAACCGGAGCACCTCGTAAGCCATTTTGCAAAATAGATGGTTCCTACATATATCCCACTCTTTGGTGAACATAACTTCTCATCTGACTCGAAATCTTCTAAATGGGCCTGCATCTCTCATCAAAATTGATGGTGAAAAGTAACAACCTTTATGCCTGATGAATTTAAATTACAAAAAAATGTCGAATTCTTTATTAAACATTCCAATACTCACTAAATTAATTACACTAGCAAACTACACTTCACTATAAATTGCCAACAACATCTTCAAACATTGATCAAATTTCAATTTCAATTTTTTTAACCAGCAAAAAATCCACATCACAAACCAGCACACACACATTTTGTAAATATCAAAATACCAAAACTAAACACACATCTGATCCGGATGCTGAAAATTAAAACAAATAGAAACCTAAACTACACATAAGTATAAAATACAAATTTATTCAAATTCTCCAGATGACTAAAAAATAAAAAAATAAAATTCTAAACAATAAACATAATATATTGAACACCTTTCATCTAAACATAAGTAGTACACAGTATATTCCGTTTTTTTTTCATCCCTCCGCGCGCAGCCCTTCACATTTATATATCCGCATGACAAAAAAAAACGAATCTTTCTAAAAACCCCTTTCGATTATTTATTTATTTATTTTTTATACGCGTACATTGTTTAGTAATTTCAAAGCATTTTTATTTTACCTTTAGAAGTGAATTTTTTTTTTTATATTTTATTTATGTTTAACCCTTTTTCAGTTATGTTAAAATATTGTATTCTAATCAATCTAAGCTCGTAAATTTTGGACGAGAAATTTTTTTTTTGTATCATTCGATATTTTATGTATATACATAATATGTATATGGAGGGAAGGATAATTGCGCGGTTCAGTGTGTTTTTGGGTATAATATGTAGTATATTATGTGTAAATATTGAAAGAAAGAGAAGCGAGAGAGAGAGGGTTGTAAATATTCCCGGGATTTTAAATCTATATTTTATTATTAATAATAATTTTTTTTGACATAAACGGAAGCACACTTGCTCCCCCGCATGTATGTTTGTATGTATAACTCGAAGATTGATGTTTCTTATTCCGTTTCGCGAAGATACACAAAATTATTAAAACCCAAATAATAATCATTAAATTTTAAATTTCATTCCGCATATTCATCCCTAGAGTTCCCTTAATCGTTTCATTTCCATCTCATTGTCTTAACGACGACTTTCGTATGTACGTATATCTATACGCGAAAATCCTATCAAGAATTTTCTTTTCTGTTCGCTGTGTACATGTTGTCTTATATGTATATATGGATAGATAGATATATATTCATTAATCTTAAGAAAAAATACATGCGTAAAAAAAATTTTATTCGGCCATATTTGAAAATTATATTCACAAGACGATATAGAAACAAAACGAATACGAATAATAAATAACTTTCATTTGCCATAAGAAATCTATCAATAAAAACGCGTTAAATTTAAAATTTATATACCCCATACCGCCGACTCCGTACAATCGCACCCAAAACACAAAAAAAAAAAAAATTAATAAGTAACTCTATAGAGGAATACACGACGTATTGATTAATTTTTGGGTTCCCCATTACTCTCTCTATATATGGATGTACAAATACAACATATACATACTCGTATTCACCACCATCCGCCGCCCCCATCCTTCTCTTATAACTTACAATCTTAATATTCTTAAATTAAACAAAACGAAGAAGACTGGCACACAAAAAATCTAATATTTCCCGAGAACCGAACACAACAGCAACAACAACAATAACAAAAAACGTTTTTCTTATCCATACGACACCCTTTCAGTATTTTTTTACTGCCTACGAATAATAATAATAAAAATTTTCTAACCTAAAATTTTCTAACATCCTTCTTAAAATCTCACCCCTCCCTCACCATCCCACTTAGTTTCCAAATCATCATACCCAAGATAATGAAAAAAAAAAGAAAAAAATTAAAAATCCTACTCAAAAAATTTTTTTGTTTTTAATTCGAGTCGAGAAAAATCTTAATATAAAAGACGGTTAAAGATGTTGCTTGTGTGCGCTATGTGTTTTGATGATGATGATGATGATGATGGCGATGCTGATGATGATGAAGAAAAAATGTTCTATAGAAACACACACATTTTTTTGTGTGTTTCTTATGGATAGAATGGTAAAGGATACGCAACGCTTTTGTTTTATTTTTGGAAACTCGAAATGATATTTGAAAAGGCGTTTTACGAGAAGATATATCGAACATACACGGGAATATTCGTATACGTAGAGATTTTTCTTGTTTGGTATTTTTTACTTGGATACGATGTATTCAGAATCACCTTCCTTCTCGGCCAATACCACATTTGTAACAATTATTTTGTTGGTGTTGCCATATTATCTTTGTGTTGTTTTATGTACGCGCATACTTCAGTATTTTGGTTTGCATGTTCTTCTTGCGATGAGAATTGAGAATGTATCGATTGATTCGTTATTGATTGTAAGTAGGATGGAAAAACAATAAAAATGACAATGCTCCTTTACCAATATATTGTCCAAAATTGAATCTTGTCTAAAACTGGTATCCAAGTAATTTTATTTGTAATATATTATGGCTGCATAAAGATATTCACAATTTTTTTTAAAGAAAGCTTCCAACTTATATATATATATATATATATATATATATATATATATATATATATATATGTATTTATATCATAGCCTAGGAGATATTTGGCTTTTTGCGCTTATTCCATTTTCAAAAGGTTCATTTATAGTTTCCCCCTTTATTTAAAAGCTCAAAAAAATAAAATGTATTTCTTGCTCATATTTATGTAATTTATTTAGTATTAGTCTTGTTTCCAATATTAGGTAGGAGACATGAGATACTCCAAAAAAATTTCAGAACTTGGCTGAAACTTTGCAATTAAATTCATATGTATCTAACATACATGTATCTCTGTACATTATTTATGCCCGCTCTTATGTAATATTATCAATCTTAAATTATACGGTGAGCGAAGTAGCAATTAACTAAAAGTATAGTACAATTAACAAGTGCTATAAATGTTGCATGTCGCTCACACCAGCCTAATGTTTTTATAGGTTTACCAACAAATCTTCGAATTCTAAGACAAACTAGCACCAATAAATATTGTTAAATATCAAATTGACTAAAATATAGTCTGGAAAGTGGTTCAATAAGGATGGCTTGTCAATATTTATCCTTGCAAGCATTAGCCGTCTTCCAATAGGAAAAATTTGCTACTTGGAAGTACTTGTGAGTACGAGAAATTCAGTGACACGAGTAATACATAGCCATCTGGGGTGCGATTATGTAAGCATTACGAGTTTCGAGTTTCTCGAAATTGCGACAAAACGGGATTATGTAAAACTTTACGAGTTCTCGTAATTGCGACTTGTTGCTGTTGTTTTACTCGAACAGATTTTTATGTACGACAGACAACTCGTAATGATTGTAACATTCGTAACAACAACAAAATTGTATGCCGAAAATGACGCTATCGGGCAACATTTATGTTTAAAAAAAAGTGTTTCTCGTAATTGCATACATAATTGCGTTATGTCGCAATTACGGCATACTGAGTTTCGACTTCTCGAAACTCGTAACTTGTAATACGAAAGATACATAATCGCACCCCTGTTTACTTGTTCTTTTTTTTTATAGGGCCTGTTTGATAATTTGCATGATGCAATGCAGTGCATACTGTTTTCCTTGTCTACTTTGATTTATTTTCTAGTGGTGACATAAAGAAAAAAATGACAAAAATGGACATATAATGAAGGGAAAGCATTGATATTTACTACATTGGTATTTAAACCGATTTTTCTGTATCAAATCCATATTTTCATCTTTTGGAATTTTCGCAACTAAAATCCACCTAGCGGAAATTTTATGTGCAAGTACTAGCTGTGAGTAGCTACAAGTACTTGCGAGTAGTTTACTAGCGTGAATGGAAAACAACTATTATCAGGCCAAGTTTCTTGTGGGGAGGCCGGCAAAATTCGTTTGTATGAAAGGCCTATATAAACGTAAATATTTTTATAAATTCAGCCATTAAAGTGTCTTATGGAAAGTGGTTCAATTAGAGTGCTTTGCCAGAGAAAAATGTTGAAAAATGGGTCGCATGGATGACCGTGTGAAAAATCCGATTGGGTCGAAAGGCCGAATTTTCATGAAATGAATACCCCTTAAGATTTCCTTGTGTGAATTGCTGCGGCAATAGGCGAGTCCTTCGCGTTTACCCCAAGTATATTTTTCTTAATAAATTCAGACTTATAAATTTTCAAAAATAAAAAATGTACGGAAAATATATTTTAAGGAATAATTTTCGTTTTCTTTTTATTTTTTCAAACCGGATTGTTATACAATTTTTTTCAAGTGATCCTGACTAAACAAAATTACAAAAGAAAGGTCACATAAATCTACCACCGAAACATCCGTGTTGCTATAAATTTATATACATATTGTACATGACAGTAAAAATCCTAAAATCTGGAAATCCAGTAAGACGGAAAACCATAGCAGATGGATAAAAATATACTAAAACCCCGATAAACCAAATTCAATGTACCCTTTAAAATGGAAACTCTTCGAACGTGGACGGAATTTTTGTCGCTACATAGTGTAAAAGTTTGTAGGAAAATCCTTAAAGATCGAAAAATTGTTAATATCTTATCGAAAAGTCAATGATTTGTGCGCAACATAACCTTGTTTTATTTTTTCGTGGTGAAATTTATTTCAAAAGTTGGTAAAAATATTTTTATTATTATTTGTTATACTTATCACTTAGAGAACCATATAGCTAAATGTTTAAGTTTTTATCACTTAAATAATTAAATGAACATTATGTATTTAAAGCAATAAATGGGAAACATATTAAAAAATCTGACACTAAAAGAAAAATATACGTTATCCAAATGAAAAAAAATAAAACCACAAGTTAAGGATATTTGTGATAAATTCAAGTGTGGAAAATCACAAATTTAGCAAATTTTTTATTGGCGAAAAAGCAAATAGACACCAAATATTTTCGAATTAACGAAAAATTATTTGAGTTGTTTAGCGCAGCCCGTCCAAAAAGTGTTCCCATATCTGGATCTATACTTAAAGAAAATGCTCTGGTTATTGCCTGATCCTCTGGTTACTGATTGTCGGAGTTCAAAGCATCAAATGGATGGTTAAGGTGTTTCAGAAAGCGATATGCAATCGCGTTTAAAATATGTTCGGGTGAGGCGAATGATGTAAATCCGACAATCGTCGCACAATGGAAGGAGAGGCTGGACGATATAGTAGAGGGTTATGATGCAAAGAACATTTGCAAATATGATGAAACCGCTTTTGTTTTATCGGTTGTTACCAAACAGAACCATGCAGTTAAAAGGAGGAAATTTTCTAAAGAAATACTAACAGTCCTTCTTACCGTTTTTGGTGATGGGATGATTTGGCAACCGCTCGTTATAGGCAAAAGTTTAAAGCCTCGCTGTTTTAAAAATTTGGACATCGATAAATTAAAAGTGAAATTTATTTAGTAGCGCTCAATGACGAGATCACTAAACAAAATCGTCATATCCTGCTATTTTTAGATAATGACACCTGCTATCCAGAAATTATTTTGTACAATATTAAGTTATAGTATTTTCCACCAAATATAATAGCTATTCTCCAACCATTAGACAACGGTATTACAAAAAATATGAAGGTTAATTATCTTAAACTAATGCTAAGAAATATTTTAGCTAAATAGGGTCAATGTGAGAGGGCATCGGAGTTGACAAAATCGATTAATGTTTAACAGGCTATAATATTTCTAAAAGATTTCATTAAATCAATTATGGCAGAGACTGTAACGAGATGTTTCTGCAATTGTGGCTTTTTAGCAACTGAAGAAATTTTTGCCGAGTCCATTGCACCAAATGATTCCAGTTCCAGCGCAGAAGTTCAGGATTTAATCGAAAATCTTAATGGTGAGGATATTTATTCTGCTGAGACTTACTTACGGATAGACAACGATGTTTCCACTGAAATAGATGTCAATTGCATTTTATTGTATTTACATAACGTTACTAAAATTTTGGCACACTACATTTTGAGCTAGAGCTCATTCACAACACAGTGTGCCAAAACACATGATTTTTTTTAATGACAACAGCAAATTTATCTGACAGCTGCTCCTTTATTTCCGCCCAGTAATTAGTCCACTTCGCCTGGATTGAATACCAAAGTAGAGGCCGAACGACCACGTATAATTATTTTCCAAAAACTAAACCTGATACGCTTGCTGTGAATCAGTTTTTTTTCTTTCAGATGATATCTCTTGGACGCAGTTGGGACAATATAGTTTTGTTCTATTTGATGCGCAATTTTAAATTTGTATTTTGTAGATTTTAAAGTTACAATAAAAAAAGCAACAAATAGAAATAAAGAAAGAATTTTACAGAAAGAATTTCGTCCAATTGACCTGAAAGTCAAAGCCGACGATGAAATTAATCTTGATGAAATATTGTTAGAAGTCCAAGAAAATCTCTTATCAGAGGATGATGAAGATATTAATACGATACACGAAGTTGTACCATCTAAAGTCACAATTCAGGAGGCTCTAGCTTGCACGGAAACATTAACGCAATACGCATCGGAATCTGGCGAAAGTATTTTTTATGAAAATATTGTTAAAATTAAACTAGGTTTAATTGAGACACTGGCCAAAAAACCCATAAGGTTGGTTAATCAAATCACTTTAGATAAGTTTCATCACTTATCTAAATCATCTTAAGAAATAAGAAGAATTTTGTTTTTTAATTTTTTTAAATTATTTTGTGTGTTACGTATGTACTGAAAGCAAACAAAGCAATAGCAATTATAATTTGTGATTTTTTGTGATAACAATTTAAAATACATAAAATAAAGAAGAAATTTGTTTTTTACATAAAACTATATGTATAATATGTGTATACCTAAATATATACTAAACAAATTTGAAATTTAAGTATTACACATCAAATATAAGTATTTAAACTAAAATAACCTGAAAATGCTATATCCTGGAAAAATCTTAAAACCCGGAAAAAATTGGTCCCATGAGATTCCGGCTTAAACGATTTCTATTGTATATAAATTTGATGAACATTGCGACACCTAAATGGCGACACATTGAAATTAAATGTTACTTAGCTTAGTTGTGCTAAAATAATAATTTTGAGTTGACATAACAAAAACAACAAATAAAAATTTAATAATAACAAAATAAAAGTTTAATTAGTAATTTCAATTTTAGATAAATTCAAAGTTATTAACAACGATCGTATTTACAAGATAAGTATAAATTTATGTGTATGTATTTCATTAATAATTATTGACAAACTTTATAATTTATTTTAGGTTATTTTCTTCAAGAAGCCAACAAACACATTCTTATTTTATTTAAAAATGAAAGAAAATAGTTTTTTGTGCTACTTGGCGGCAAAATGACCGGATCGTTCTTTGAAACGGGGCCCTGTTGTAACGGCATGTTTTATTAGGAATATGACAGTACGGCATGCTTCAGTATGGCATATTTCGGTAGGGTATATTTCTATACTATGCATATGGTACACTATTAATACCTAGGACATCCAATTTTTGGCCAAAAAATAATACCAAAATTTTCGAATTTGAATGTTCTCGATTCCGGAATTGTATTTTTTAAAACAACGATTTTAATCTCTGATTAAAAATTAAAAATCAAAACAACAAATTTCTTTTATTTCGTTATTACTGTAAATAATGCTCATATGAATGAACGATATTAAATCGCAGTTACGATTAGCATATACGTAATTTTTAAAATATCACAATTTTTAGTATTAAAAGAAATTGTCAAATTTAAAAAGTTTATGTAATTTGTAGTAATCATATGAATTCTTTAAATTTAAAAATTCTTTAAACTAGAAATTTTTTCATGTCTGTCTGTAAGTTATACAAACCTGAATTGTACTTATTCTAAAAATTCAATAATTTCTATAAATTTTATAAATTTAACAAATTCTATAAATTCTATGAATAATTATATAAATTCTATGGATAAAGTTTTAAAATTCAGTAAGTTCTTTAAATTCAAATCAAATCTAATAAATTCTTTAGTTTTTTACGGTAGATTCGATAAACTCTTAAAAATTAAAACTTCAATAAATTCTATAAATTTTATAACTTCTACAAAGGATTTTATAAATTCCATCAATTCTATAAACTATATAAACTCCACAAATTATATAAATTGAATAAATTCTTGAAATTCGTCTATAAATTCTACAAACTCAAATTTGACTTATTTTAAAAATTCCATCATTCCAATGAATCCAATAAATTCGATAAATTCTACAAATTTTCGTATTTTTAAATTTTTTAAAATTTTTATAAATTTTATAAATACAAAACATTCTTTGAATTCTACAAATGGAATAAATTCTCTAAAATCTATAAATTTTATGAATTCAAAAGCCTAAAATATCAGTAGATTAGGTTAGATTAGTTGGAGAGGCAAATAATTTATCCCCTTTCACCCTTACTGAAACCGTTTAGAGCCACTTAGGTAGCATAGAACATCTCCCACTTTACTATTTTCGAGATTAGACGGGTTGTCCATCTTGAACTTACCTAAGTATATATGCCTTCTGCGGGCTAATGCCGAACATGAGCAAAGGAAGCGAACCAGAGACCCTTCTTCTTCTCGTTCTTATTTTACTTGAGCCTAATGTTTTGGTGCGCCTCAAGTCTAGTTTTGGCCAGACTTGACTTGCTTCGCTACAAGTGAGAGTGTCCATCCACCTTACCAGCTTAAGCGCTGTGGTAGGACTCTCTAGACTTGCTCTTTCCGGTTGCAGCTGGTGTGTGCAAATCCTTTGAATTCTGAAAATATTATAAAATCCATGAATTCTAGAAATGTAATTATTTTTACAAATTCTTTAAACTCTGTAAATTCCATAATTTCTATAAATTTTTTATTTCGTTTCGATTCAGAACAAAAAATAACATTATAACTTGATAAAAATTAGAGCCATCATTAAGGCATCCAATTTTTGATCAAAAAGTAATTTCGAAATTTTCGAATTTGAACAGTTCTCGATTTCGGATTTTTTGTTTTTTAAATAATCTCTGATTAAAAATTAAAAACCAAAATTTTACAAAAAACATCAAATTTCTTTTATTTCGTTTAAAATATGTATTAGATATTTTTATAATTAATGATTGAAATCAAGTGTTTCCTGTTTTTCCTGGTTTTTCTCATTAAATCTGACGCATCAAGGCTTGTGTCGTTTAGGCTAGAATTTTAGTGGTGATATTTCCCGCTGCTAAATACGCTCTTTTAGCCTCAAAGGGCACTCCCATCTTCCCAAAATTAAAGTCTTTTAACGATGTAAAAACGTGTAAAAACGATGTAAAAACGTATATGTATTTATTATTAACAAAATTAAATATTTTTTTTCAATTTTGAACGTTTTTCTGTCACAAATTTAATTTGAAACACTAGCAATCGCTAATTTTCTTAGCGTTAAACAAAACCAACACAAATGTCTTATACAAGCCATATTATTTCCGTGACGCACGCATATTATTAAATCCAAAACCTACTATTTTCTGTCAGTGTCAGTGATATTTTATACTGTTTTTGATACAAACTAAAATTTAAAATCAAAGTATGTAAAGATTATACTGTATTATGATGCTAATACTTACAGAAATAGTAGGTTTTATTTTGTGTTTGTATGGCAATAATATGGCTTGTATAAGACATTTGTGTTGGTTTTGCGTTAAATCAATAAAACGATATAAATCTTGACATTTTTGCATCGTCACCAGTGATACGTTTATTCTTTCCGTTTTTGAATAAATAATCAAATCATACATTTTTTATTGAAACAACGTTCCTACAATGAACCTGGGCCAAGGGATAAGATTATTGAATTCATTAATTATATAATCGCCACGCCCGAGCTTGTATTACTCTCATCAAATTTATAACTTTATCAAATTTATAACTTTTTATAATTCCGGAATTAGTGTTTTCAATTCCGGAGTAACCGGAATTCCGAATTTCGGAATTGGATGCCCAACTAATAATACCTTAGCATATGGTACACTGGTATATGGTACACTTCGGCATATGGTACACTATGGTATGTTACACTGCTGCATATTTAAATGCGACATAACAGTACATTTTAAAACCTTAACCAAGTAAATAATCATATTATTTGGAATATGCTATCATAAATTCGATTGTGTCAATCAGTGTCCATCAAATTCTAAAATATGCAGAGAATAAATAACCACTGAGCATTAAAAGAGAGGAGTGAAATTTGTAATTTTTCTGCCATCCTCACTATAATTTTTGCCTAAATCACTAGAGGGTCTGTTATTCACTGTTATTAACTAATGTTGTATGGAAATATTCCTAATTTTACAAAAGGTTTCAGATGGAAAATTTTCAAAATTAAAACTCCACAGTTAAAATGAAAATAAAATTTGACTGACTATCCTATAGAACAGTTAAAAAATATGCGATATTTCCAACAGGTGGAATTTTGAAGTGGTAATGATTTATAATTTGAGTATATGATCTAAAATTCACTTCAATATATAAATTTTCACTATTTAGTAAATGTATCAAAATTAAGGTGGATATGGTTGAATGTAAATTGTAAGTACATGGTCTAAAATGAACCAATTTATTTGTAACAAAGTTTCACCAAACAAAATACATTTAGTGCATTTACTAAAATTTAAATATTTGATGAAACGTGTGTTCTGAGTATAAGCGTATCAAATGAATTGCTCTTGAATAACAAAAAAGCGCGCAATATATTTTTATTTGGTAAGCAGCACTAGTATTCTGTAACACTAGAAGCCGTTGACAAATTGCTAGCCGAAATATATTTAGGGTTCTTCTACCACTAACCACAACCAATGGTCTTTGGATTAAGCTATTTCTCTTTTTAATTCATCCGCTTGAAGATGTGGTGCCATTTCGTTAAGTATTGGTGAACAAATATTAATACGGTTGGTTTACCAAAATGCTCATAAGGATTAGTTTTCGATACAAATGAATCTTGGCTTATGATATTTGGTGTAAACAATTAGTAATAAGTATTAAAGACAATGAGATTCAACCACAAAAGCAAAACCATCTCTCCAAACAAACTTTTTGCTAACCACCTCGAATATTATTCCTTGGAGCATTTGGAATAATAGCATCGTTTGATCAGTTTTGAAATAATTTACTTAAAACTGAGATTTGCGTGAAGTTCGCCATTCTGGGAATTAAAAATGGAACTAATGAACTTGTAACAGATATATCCCAGAAACATGTGTTTGAAATATCCAAAACAATCCTGCGGATCACTAAATGTCAACAATGGGACCTTTCTAATTACCATATTCTGCTAATCATGAAATCAAATGATAAACCAAAGGAACCGGATGTCATTGCGAATTCTGTGTAATAGAATTCCCCTCAATCAAGTATTGACGGAAATGTACATACTCAACAATCTTCTAAAAATTATTTAGAAGAATCTTTGGTCAAGGTAAACGGTCACGCAATATACCGCAAGCGAAATAATTGAATGTATCAGCGTAGGGAGTAAAATACCTAATCTGTTTTAAAATTTTATTCAGTTTAGACTCTAGATCAAACGAGTTCTAAATTATTGGTGAAAAACAATATTTCCATTCACAGCACTAATTATTATTAAAATGAGTAAAAGTTCAAAACAAAGAAAGAAAGATCATGCAAAAAATAAAAAAAATATGTCCAGTAAAACAATAAAATTGATTCGATATTCCAGACATTACATGGCTAATAACACACAATGATTAATAACCGAAGTAATTTTTCAGTATTCAATTTCATATTCTCTATTTTTCCGACGGTAACACACCATGTACACCAATAGTACTTGAAAACAATTTCCGTCGGCAAATTTTTTTTATAGAGTTAAATTATGTAACGCCTGCTTCCAATACTCCCAGTGCCCAAGCAACATTTAATCTTCAATAAACTCTTTAAATTTATTCCGCTACAAAAATATTCAACAATTTTTACATCAAAGTTAAAAACCGCGAAAACTTTAACGCGCTACATTACATTTATACAATACGAAATATCCTTTACCAAACATTTTTTTTTTATTTATGATATAAATTTTCACTTTAAGGATAATAAAATTAAGAAAAAATTTACAATTTAAAAAATATTTCTCTGGTTTTTTTGGTAAAAATCTATTTATTACACAAAACATAAAAATTATGAAAAGAAAAATTAGCCAAAAACCATCCATAAAAAAAAATTTGTTAAACAAAAATGAGATTAAAACTCAATTCAAACAACAAAAACCAGAAAAAAAAAATGAAAAATAAAAATAAATATCCATCGAGGGTGCGGAAAATTTATATAAATTTTCATTTTCGTTTCAAAAAGAAAATTCTACACTTTATCGTCGTGCTGTTGTCGTCATCGTGAAAAAAATAAAATAAAAATAAAAAATTTTGACCGCTTGACACAGTGACCAAGAGACCAAATTTCTGTTTCATTTTGTAAGATACTGGAAATTAAAGTAAAAAAATACCAAAAAAATACGAAAAAGACGCAGACAAAAAATAAATGAAAAACGAAGAAAAGAAAAGACGGGACGCAACAAAACAAAAAAAAAAAAAAATTAGTCTATATCGCAAGAAGAAAAACAGCATCTTAATATTATCTTTAAATTTCATTTTTTTGTTGTTTTGTTCCTCCGTTATATTCCTTGGTCGGTGTATTCGGCGCGGTAGTAATTTGTTTGCAGTTGAGAGGGTGCGGTGGTGCGTTTAAATTTGGCTTTTATTTATTTATTTATAACAACAACAGCACAAAAAATTTTAATTTTTCCGCGCGCTACTCTCTTTCGCCGTCGTTTTCTTTACTGGTGTGCGTGTTTATGTCTAAAGGTCATTCAATGAAAACGCGCGCGCCATGGTTTGGCGAATTAAACGAATAAAATACAACTTTTGTACTTGCTCTTCTACATTATTTTATATTATTATTATTATTTGACCGGCAATTAGCTTTATATTGTTCACGGTAGTTGAATGACCGTAAAAATATAACACAAAAACCATTTCGTTTTTGTTATCGTTTCATTCTTTTCATTTCTTATACAACAAAATTTTTATTTTTATTTATTTTTTTATATTTTCGTCGGTTTTAAATTGGGGAAGGACATGGATGGAATGTCTAAAGTATATTCTCAGAAGCAGAATGCTTTAATAATGAAATAAAAATTTGCTTAAATATTTAGATCAAAAATTTAATTGGTCCACTATATTAAAACAAAAACAACAAAGTGCGGAATATTTGTGAATGGACGACACGTGCTAATAATTTGTAACAGTTTTCTTTAATCTGTAACATTTAATGATTTGTAAAGTTGTTAATAGTGGGCGCTACGCTCTGGTTTAGTAGAGTTTTTTTAGTGTGGTTGGACATTTTTCGGACTTGTTTAGATCCCAAGTTGAATCGCATTAAATTATCAAAATTTGCCTTGCACAGGACGTAGGATTCCCATGTTTAAAAATCTAAGACACTGGCGGAATTTTGTATCAAAAGAACTTATAATTTGCAACAGGAATCTTTAGATATCTTGAAAAACGGATTGATTTGACCGAAAAAAAACTGGTTATAAAAACTTTCAATGTTGAGATTATCCAATAATACCTTACCAAAATTTAAAAATTTCCAATTAGTTTGGTCAGAACTAGATAATTCTTATATAAAAATGGATTGTTTCATGCAAGCGATTTATGCAAAATTTCATGGCAATGTGATAGATCGAATATCATTTTTTCCATTAGTAAATTTTCAAAGCCAACATGTTGGGAGACCAGAAAGCGCCCATTCTCTCGCTACTTCGCCACCAACCTAAGAAATCATCCATTAAAATTAAAGGTAATGCTTACAGTTGATGAGTAATTGTCCACGACCAAGAGCAAAATTTCATATCAATTTTCTGAACATGCGGTGTAAGACGTTATCACCGCAAAAAACTAAACTCTTAGCAGTTTTTTTTGGTTCCAATGAACTCAAAATTAGTTAATTAGTAGTTTTTTTAAATGTCCTGTCTTTGGATAATGAAAAGTTTTAAATCCTAACGGGGCTTTATTTACAACCTCAACTACGTCACGATTTGTGGGCTAAATTTGATTCGATCACTGGATTTTGCAAATAATGGACTGGTAACAAATTCAATCTTTATTTTCCAGCACTAATCCAACACTTTTCACTAGTACTTCACTAGAGACCTTTTAATTACAACAGTAAAACACCGCATAGTCATTTTCGTGTAGGTATTTTCTGAATAATTTAAAACTTTAGACAATATCTGCAAACATTTTCTTGCCACAGTAGGATTTCTGAATTTAAAGTTTAAGGTAGATAGATAAAGGCTTTGAACTATTTGATTGGAAACAGATATATGTAGGTAGGCCTAGGTTTTATTTATTTATTATAATTGTACTAATGGCTAAAATTATAGACCTTTTAAAATAAATACTCTTATATTTAAACTTAAGTTTACGAAGAATTAAAATTTATTGAGCCAAATTTTCGGTGTGTTGCACGCATTGAGAATTGTGCACGACACCGTAAATTTGACTAAATAAATTTTAGTTCTTCAAAATCTTAAACTAAAATATTTATAAGAGTATTTATTTAACCTTTAACTACTGTTATGAGTTTTGTTGCGGAAAACTTACTTGGACAAGATAAACTCTTCATTTATTTATAAAAAGACAGGAGAGAAACTAAAATAAAGATTACTTCGATTAATGGGTGTGGCAAATAATGTTTACGGGTTCCATCAGAACCTTCTAGAGTATATAGCCATAATCATCATGACATATTTTTTAAAAGCTGCTTTAGTGGTGTAACTTTTCACGTCCAAAGGAATCAAAAGTAGAAGTTTTAGTCTTCAAGTTTTTCAATGAAAAAAGCTAAAAGGCTATATTGGTATTAAGTAAATATTAATTGCAGAAATATTAAAATTAAATTATTTCTAAAATATATTTTCCGTTTCATTTTGAAAATACATCAAAGTTGGCTCTGATGAATTAAAATAATACTTGCTTAATTTATCTTTAGTTTTACTAATGTACGAGAGATGTCTAAGTTGTTTACAGAAAAAAACGAAAAGAGATTATTTAATCACAAAAATATGACACGTTCTTAATATTTTGTGAATTTGTTTTGCTTTTCCTATAATTTTTGGAACTTGAAATTTCTCCAGTGGCACTATTCTGATTTTCTCGGGGAATTGCGAATTGGGAATTGATTTATTGTCAGTTTTTAGTGTTTTTTGGTTTTCTATTTTCGAAAGCATACTGAGCGATTGGTATTTTATTCATGTTTTCATAACTTACAATATTGTTGTTTTTGTAATATACGTCATAAACATAACTCGAAGTTTGTAAACAATGTAATAACACAGATAAGAATATCAGATGAACCAAGCCCGAATGATTATGCGGTTTTTTGAACTGAAACTCAATATTAAATGTGTCTGTAATATTTTATCATGAACTCAAAATATTATAAAAATGATTCCATCTATCGTAAATAAATATAAATATTTTTGAACAAATATTTACTTTTATTGCACATTTTTATTCCTATATTATATTTTAATGTTAAATTATTAAAGCAAAAATTGTAGTTATAATTTTTTACAATAAAATTAGGCAAAATTACCTAAAAAATAATGAGCTTATTAAAATGTGTCTCTACTAACTGTATTTCTTCTATTAAAGGTGAGATGGAACCCCAGTAAAAAATAATTTAAATTGGTTTGAATTTCAGGTTTTGGGTTCCAGAATGAATTGCCAAAAATTTGTTCGGCTTGAAAGATCTGATATTCAAATTTGAATTCGATTATCTTTCTATGGTTATTTTGAATTTGCAAAGCATACTAGCACAGATAAGAATATCAGATGAGCCAAGCCCGAATGATTCTGCGGATTTTTGACCTGGAACCCAATATTAAATGTGTCCGTAATATTTTATCTTGGACTCAAAATAATACAAAAATGAGTCACGTAACACCATCTATCGTAAATAAATATAAATATTTTTGAACAAATATTTGCTTTTATTGAACAATTTATTTGTTATATTAAATTTTAAAGTTAAATTATTAAAGCAAAAATTATACTTATAATTTTTTACAGCTAAAATAGGCAAAATTATGTAAAAAATAATAAGCTTATTAAAATGTGTCTCTACTAACTGTCTTTCTTCTATTAAAGGCTAGATGGAACCTCAGTATAAATAATTTAAATTGGTTTGAGTTTCAGGTTTTGGGTTCCAGATTGAATTGCCAAAAACTTGTTCTGCTTGAAACATCTGATATTCTTATCTGTGATACTAGATTGTTTTGATACTAGATTGTTTTGTTTTCTTCGCACTCATTGTATTGATTTATGTTATTGTGTTTGGCTCTTTTTGATTTATTTTACTTTTGGTTGTTGAGCGGACACGTGTTGTCTTTTTTCTTACCTTTGGTTTTAGATGCGGACAAATGATGACGTAATTAAATTGAATTTTCTCTTTTTAATACATATTGTTATTGTTGTAGAATGTTTTTTAATTTAATTTCCCTTATTTTCTTTTCATTATTGTTGAAAAATAGGACATTTTAGAATCTGTGTTTTAAATGAGTAAGACAATGAGTTATTGTTAGCGATTTCATAAAAAAATTATAAATGGGTTTAACTTTTAATTCATCTTTTGTCGTCAATCGAAACCGCGTTTTTTCATACAAACTATATGAATATAAATGAATTTTTAGTGTTTTTATATCCCTTATTTTAAGTTATTTTTTTCACATGGCGGCTCTATTTCCATCAAGATGGTTCAGGCTAAATCTTATTGACGTAATACTCCACCCTAACCCTTAACTGTACCCTTATTCTCTAAAAAAATAAGATAGAGCCGTTTTCTTTGAAAGTGATGTAAGTCCATTTTTCAAAAAAATCAAGTTAATGATAACAATAGATAAATGACAGTATAATCTTTCTAACGGTAAATAATTTGTTGTCAAAATAATAAAAAATGGATCTCTAATCCATGTGTAAAACAAAATCCGGTATACCATATGTTTGCATTTATTGATTTTCTATTCTTTCATTACCTCGTTTCAACAAAATATGGACTTACACCACTTTGAAAGAAAACGGCTCAAGCACAAACTTGTAAAAAAAAATGTTTATATTTGGCTATACTACTCAAATAATATCGAAAAATTGCAAACTCATAAAAGTAAGTTTTGCTTTTAACAATTTTTCACAGAATTAGAGCACTGGTATTCATTGAGCGTAACATTAATAAAGTCTTAAAGCAGTAGCCAACTTCCACTGTAGGGTTGAATTTTAATTTAATAACTGAAATAACTTTATTTTAAATTAAAAGGAATACTAATTTTAATTATAAAATTAGGTATATATTGAGCCTACCGTTATTTTATTTCCCTCGCTTCCTATGTGAATTTGCATTAAAAAACAAAAATAACCAGTTTCTGACAAATTGTCACGTACTATTCACAAAATCGATTTTTTTTTATTAATTAGTCAGCTTGCTTAGACCTCTCGTTATTAGCAATTTCCATCAACTGTAGTTGGCGTTGGTTTCTATGTAAGCAAAGGGGCCGAGTATTGCGATATTCAACTGTTTGACAATTCTGATCCCACTTGTATGGTTAAATTTTGTGCATATTGTTTTGACCGTATGTCAAGCGAAACTTTATATATTTTCGAGATTGTGTGAGTTTAGTTTCGATTGAATTAGGCATTGGGTTAGAGTCTTGAAATAAGAGATTTTAGGCTGGATTAACCTAAAGATTGCCGTGTTTGATTAACTTTAAGTTCCTCATAATTTTTGATTTTTCACGATTATTCTAGAATTCTAATTTTATTCCTGATTTTCGGAATATTCGAAATTTCTTGAGAACATCGATATTATTTGAGCTTATTTGTGTTTGTTATGTCGATATTTTAGATATTTTTTTTAGGATTAATAGGAGGTTTCTAAGCTTATTCGATGGTTGTTTAGCTCTGAGTATAATAGTAGATATTATTTAAGTGTTTAAGGATTTTTTTTAGTAAGAGTTGCATTCTGTTTTGTAATCTTACAGAGATGAGATTCTAAATTCAGATTCTTGGAATTATCTAGATTTTCCAGTATAAATTGTTGAATGACGTATGACATTGAAATTATAACCAATATTCGTTTTACGATATCTGCTTGATATTTTTCAGATTAATCAAGATTCTTAGTGGTTTCTCGATTTTTCAAGATTATTAGAGGATTCTAAATTTAATGGAGTTTTCTGGGAATATAGAAGTTGTTTAGAACACTTATGGTCGTTTACCCGAAATTACTCACAAAAACCTTGTATATCTGCCCTAACTATTGCTACTACAAGGTTTTGGTCAAGGAGATCCAATCAGCGTCATTTCCTTTTGTGTTATCATATATTTTCACTTGCTTGCTCAATAATGTTTTTTCTGCATCTAAACAGTTTATGTTTACTTTATGTACCAAACTTCGGCTTTAGGTATAGGTAGGCCTGGTACAATGAAGGCGCAATAACTTTCTGGTGGTAAATTGGTATTCCAATAACAGCTGGGTGATATCCGCTCGATTTTATATGACAACAAATATCCAAAATGGTGTCTTCGTTTTATTTCAATATACGCGTATCATTTGTAAATGATCACAAGAAAAACAACACTTTATTTTTAACACGTTATAATACGTACGTTTTTAATTTATTATTAATAATTTTCTTTTCTTTAATACACAAATTTTATGGTCGCGTTGCAAATGATTTTATTTAATTTTTATGTCCGCTTTCTTTGATGGTTTATAGGCAAGAGAGATTAGAGACTAATGATGATGTCGAAATTTAACAAAAATATTTTTACTTTGCGAGTTTAGTTTTCTATTGAAAAATTTGGATTTCATTACGCAATGCATACGATTCGATTATTTAATAATTAAACCCAGAATCAGGTTCGTTAGCTGGTTTTCAACTAGATTTTAACACTCAGTGCAATCAGTCAGAATAAAAATTATTTAGAATAAACATTTTAAAATCTTTAAGTGAATAAAAATGATGTTCATTGACTGTACTACTTTAAATTTAAAGCAGTTATATGCTGTAAGAATGAGAGAGTTATCAAAGTCATTAGTTAATTGGGTCCGATTTATAGTTCACAAATTGTAAATTAAATTACTATTGTTTTTCAATACAAATTCATACAGAAAGGATGGATTTATCGTTCTGGATTCGGGCCTAGTGTTGGAGTATAAACCGTTTCAGCCTCATTAACTGAAAAATACGGGATGGCTACGTTTCTGAAGAAATTTAGGAAAAATATTGCGAACCGAAAAGTTTGAAAACGTTTATAAAATTGAATTTTTCATTAACCCTCAGTGCGGAACATCCGTCTTTCAGATATATGTAATTCATATTTTCGCTGGTAGAGAGGATGTGAAGTGATTAGCAAGTCGCCGTTCTGTGTGTGCTTCAGTATGCTTTTGATCTAAAAATACTGATGGTTTGCGAAAATCTAGTCAGTTGCCTGTATTGTACTAAACAAATATGTTCTGGCTGAAGGGTTAATATTAAAATGGAAAATTCAGTTTTATAGAAGTTTTTAGACTTTGAGCAAAACATGAAATATAGTATATTTGATACATCTATCCAATATCACAAATGTTAGGGACCTCGATCGAACTTGGGCCGCAACTTCGACTTAAATTGTGTTTCTGGATTTTTTTACTGGTTAAGGTAGCCAACCCAAATTTGATTTTTTTTTTTTTTTTTTTTTTCGCTGGCGCTACATCCCATGGAGGGATTTGGCCGCTTCATTTTTGAAGTTTCGTAATCATTTTTAAAACGGATAATGAGTGATTAGTTCATTGATCCTTACATTAAACCAGCCGTGATTTTTTCATCACCCGCCGGGAATCGAACCCGGGACCTCCGGAGCTTAAAGCAAGCATGCTAACAACTGTGCCACCGGGCCGGTAAAAATTTGAATTACCCTCGAAAAAAAAATCCATATTATTTTAGTTCATTGTATACCTTGGAGCCCCCACCGCTGCCGATTTAGCCAACTTCCAATATTAATAGAAAAACTCACATACTAAGATAAAAAAACTCTTCAAAGCCTAGCATTGGTCCTCCCCACGCAAGAATATCAAGGAATCATCCGTTTGTTATTAAATTGTAGTTGGAAGTATTTAATAAAAATCGAATGGGCTACAAACAAATGGAAAAAGGAAAAATAGTGAATCAAAATTCTTTGGCCACAAGTTATAGTAGTTTAAGTCAAATTTGATAATTTTTCTAGAGAGTTACAAAAAATTGAATTTTTAATTCATTTTTCACTTATGTCAACTAAAGCTAGTACCGCTTGCGACCATAGCCTTTGGCCACAAGGTACTACAACTTCGCGTCAAATTTAGGAACGTTAGGGGAGAGATAGCAAACGTCAAAAATTGAAAATAATTTTTATATTAAGTCGACTTAAGCTATACTATGACTTGTGGCCACAGAATCAACCAAATTGTGAATTTTCTTTTGTCAAACGAAGATATAAACAGATTTTTGGTTTCTCCATGGACTCTTCGGATAGTCCTCTGTAAGCTAATTTAGTGATAGAAGACCTGGAAACTACTGTTCTGGCCAATTTGAATTTTGTCCCGCCCTTTTTTTATAGATACGTTGATGACATAATTACAGCACTTCCAAAGGATAAAGTGGATGAGGTCTTAAAGGCGTATAATGCTCATAACAACCGACTAAAATTCACATACGAAATAGAACAAGAAAATAAAATTGCTTTTTTGGATCTACTACTAATTCACGAGCCAAATGGGAATATATCTACGGACTGGTGCCAAAAAGATACATGGTCAGATGTATTACGAATCTTGGCTCCCACACACGTACAAAACCAATACTATTTCAATTCTTTGTGACAAAATTTTGAAATAATCGGACAAGAAATTTCACAACAAAAATTTCAAACTGGTAACCCAAACTTTACTACTGAATAAATACCCGAACTTACTATAAAAAGGGTAATTTCTAACACACATTTTGTAACAATAGTAATAATAGGCTCACTCAACAACAGATTCGTAGGGATGCTATAGTCAACGAAAAGAAATATATGTATTTCCATTCCCTACATAAAAAATCTTTCTGAAAAAATAAAATGTTTTCTAAATAATTTGAATTTTGAAACGGTTGGTAGAAGTTGTGAAAACTTAAGAAATTCTGTATTTTTAAGAACTAAAGACCAAATTCCGCTCGAAAAATAGTCAGACATTTTATCAAATTTCATGTGACTCTTGCCCCGCATCATATGTAGGCCAAACGAAGCAATTTTTAGGAAAACGAATATCTCAACATATTTACGGTGCTAAATCTATACACAAGAAAGAGAAATGTCCAAAAGTAATGGGTGTGAAGTTTTCCACAAATCAGCAGATTCTATATATGTATTAGTTTTACACTGCTAAAATAAATTCCAATTGGAAAAATTACGATTCATATTGAGGTATTTAGTACTAAAAATGTAATTTCTTTACAAAATTTTAAGAATAAATGCTATTACCTGGGAAAATAGGACCAGTCAAGGGAAATATTAGTGTAATTTAGTCAAAATAATATATGGACTATATTAAATTTAGGTAGCTACTCCATGTACTATCGGATCCTGAGAGTAAACCGTTCCATTGGAACCTTTAGTTTCCAGAATAATTTATTCCCCTGGATAGGGTGCAGTTTAGAAGCTCGACAGATGGAGTAGTAGGCTAGCTACTACGCGTACCATCTGAAAGTGAATTCAAATCTATGGCAAAGACTGGAAAGGCCCATTTATCAGTTTCAGTTAAAATTTCAATTGGTATATAAAGTTTCCAGAATCATTTACTCCCCTGGATAGGGGGAAGTATTTGGACTCGATAGGCGGAGTAGACTGTCAGCTACAACGTGTGCTATCGGAAAGTGAATTCAAATCTCTGGCAAAAGTGCCATGGCCCATTTATCAGTTTCAGTTAAAATTTTAATTGGTATATAAAAAGTTTCCAGAATCATTTATTCTCCTGGATAGGGGGTAGTTTTTGGGCTCGATTATCAGAGTAGATTGTCAGCTACTAAGTGTACTATCGGAAAGTGAATTCAAATCTCTGTCAAAAGTGCCGTGGCCCATTTATCAGTTTCAGTTAAAATTTCAATTGGTATATAAAGTTTCCAGAATCATTTACTCCCCTCAATAGGGGGTAGTTTTTGGGCTCGATAGGCAGGGTGGACTGTCAGCTACTACGTGTGCTATCGGAAAGTGAATTCAAATCTCTGGCAAAAGTGCCATGGCCCATTTATCATTTTCAGTTAAAATTTCAATTGGTATATAAAGTTTCCAGAATCATTTACTCCCCTGGATAGGGGGTAGTTTTTGGGCTCGATAGGCAGAGTGGACTGTCAGCTACTACGTGTGCTATCGGAAAGTGAATTCAAATCTCTGTCAAAAGTGCCGTGGCCCATTTATCAGTTTCAGTTAAAATTTCAATTTGTATATAAAGTTTCCAGAATCATTTATTCCCCTGGATAGGGGGTACTTTTTGGGCTCGATAGGTAAAGTGGACTGTCAGCTACTAAGTGTGCTATCGGAAAGTGAAATCAAATCTCTGGCAAAAGTGCCGTGGCCCATTTATCAGTTTCAGTTAAAATTTTAATTGGTATATAAAGTTTCGAGAATATCCAAAATACGTAGAATCATCTATTTTAACTATGTATATAGTAGTAAAGTGGTTTTTAATTGATAGTGACACACACATTGAGTGATGATAAGTCAACTAAACTACTCCTTTGGCGAATAATATTTATAAATTTAGTTCGGTCCTGATAATCACCCCCGCCCAACCTGAATTTTTTATTATTCAAATCATTTATCTTCTTCTCGGTTTTTACTTGATAAACTAGTTAACACCAAAAACTTGCAGTAAATCAAATCGCCTCAAAATTTAATCGTTCGGTTGTTCTTATGTTGTCATTATTACAAGTTTGTTGTTATTTGTAAGAAGTGCAATTATACCACAGACTCAATTTATGTTAAATTTTCAAAAACTATATGACGTGTAGTGATATTAAGTCTGTTTTAACGGTATTTAATTGGTTCTTATATTTCTTGTAACTCTTATGACTCTTATGATTTAAATGATTCTTTGGGTTCTTATGATTATTAGGAGACTTACGATTCATTGCATCGACGTTTTATAAGATTTTTGATTTTTTCATCACTAAACTTGAAGAGCTAAGAAACATCATTTTTACTATGGAAGGGGAACAAAGATAAGTTATACCACTAAAACAGCTTCTAAAAAATGTTGAGTAAATATTACAGTTTTTTACTTTTGACTTTAAGGTTTGTATGAATTTCCAACATAACGAGCAAAAATGTGTGTTCGTTAAGTTGGAAATTCATACAAACCTGTATATTTAAGAAGTAAAAAGTTGTTTCATTGTGAATGATCTGTTAGTGTGCTTAGGCGTTAATTGTGGCCCATGGTCATAGCTAGATTAACTCGAACTGATACAGATAAAAGCCTGGTTTTTAATTCGTCAAACAGACAAAAAATATGGCTGCAAACAATGCAGTGCACCTGAGACCTTTTCAACAACTTATAGGAACTAGTAGACTGTCAACCTATTTTTATTAGGACCTAACCTACACTAGGGAATCAAAAATTCGTATTCCGCTTGAAATTTAACTAAATCTTTAACAAAACCTAATCCAATTATAATTTACGGTATACAAATCTTCGTCTTTGCAAAACTAGCCCGCAAGAGTAAATTCCGGGATTATCAGTTTATTTGGATTGGATAATGGTGCATACGAAGCACATCAGATACCTTACACAATTCCAGGTATACATATAAATAATTTATATTTCGAACCCATTACGTATATAGTATAATTACCACCCTTGTCCATACATAATTCTACTGTACACAAAACTTGTGGTTACTTTCGATTAAACAATTCACGTAACAGTAAAATTAATCTTTCGTGTTGTGTGTTTCCCCAAAAAAATAATAAAATAAAAAATTAAGTAAAATCTAACCATTTCTAATTATAATTTTTTATTTTTGTTTGGTTAATTTCTATTCTTTACCTTCTCTCTAATATTTAACTAACGATATATATGTACGTCAACAATCAAATATATACATAAATCCAATTTAAAAAAAAATGTATGTCATGATTTTAATGAGAAAAATACAAACAATATACTAAGTTAAAAAACACCATATATAGTCAGTCAGTCAGTCGTATATCGTTTTTATCGGTTATATATGTAACGGCAAGACGATAGATTAAGAACAATTGATATCACACACGCACGATTCATCAACGAAAATATATATTACATATCAAAAATCGTATACCACCACCCCAACTCCATCATTACCAACCCCCCAGTTCATGTTCGAACATGCAAACACTTTTAGTGTGTAAAGTGTGTTTATGATGGGAAAAATATGTGGTGTTATGATTATTCAAGCAAACACACAACAAAAACTGAAGAAAATTTTCTTTGTTCTCATAACCGTACATAAAACTATACATATACACACAGTTTGTCGTTTGTCGCTTTTATATACTTGATGTGCGCGTTTTGATAGTCCGAAACATAAAAAGTGAAAATTGTGTTGTATTTATCGTTTTATTTGCCTTCTCCGTAAACACACAAGAAGTAAACCAACCAAAAAAAAAAAAAAAAACGTTGGAATGGGATGGTAATAAGCGCACGAGGGGTAAAAAATTTAGAAATCGTACCCATTTCTTATCATTTCCATTTGAATTAATAGAAAATTAATTTAAAAATTGACGAGGGGGGTTTTACATATCAAAAAATGTTCACATACTTTATATATCAATCCTGTCATCGTTTGTATGCGCCACCTGAAAAAAATAAAATATATAATTAATTAGTAATTTATATAGAATTGGGGCTCAATCAGGGTTCAATATACTCTCTTCAAGCGCTTTCTCATTTAAATCACATCTCGTGTTATTCCATTTTCAATATTTTTTGTTTTTTTTTTTTCTTATCAACCAAAAAAAAGCTTATCCATTAATTCATTAATTTCTATATACATACTTTATATTTTTACTCTGTGTGTGCAACAATAACAACAACCAAAATAATCAAAATTTTCCATTTTAATTTTCATATTTCCAAAAAAAAAAATACAAAAAGTAAACTTTCAAAACGCAAAAAAAGTAAAAAAATTTAATTAGATTTTTTTGTTTTACTTTTTTTTTATAACAAATTTAAAATCATTTCTCATCTTAAGAAGTAAAACGAAAATAAAAAACAAGAAAAATTATGAAAAATTTCTACTTGTTTTATTTTCTTCTCATTTTTCTCATTAATAATAAAACAAACATAAATCAGTAGAAATATAGAAATAAAAATCCAAAAAAAAAAAAAAAACGGTTCGAGAAAAGTATTTTTTGTTGTCTTCTTTCTTTACCCGATTCTTTTCCGTTTTTCTTGTTGTTTTTGTTCAGTTTTTCTCCGTTTCAATATTTTTTTTTTTTGATGTGTTGTTTTGTGCCATAGTTGGAAAATAAATCTTTGTATTGTGGAGTCCCTAGAAATTAACGCCGCATGTATGTTAATTGAGCAATTGTAGCTCTTATCTCTACTTAAAAATTAGAGAATAATTCGAAATTTACTTATATCGTACTAATGTTCAAACTGCAGAAAAAGAGATGTTCACGAAGTCGTTTCTCTTTGGTGGGCCTAGAAATTCATATTTCAGCTTACTGTATAAAATGGGAGATTTCAATGAATTTTGACAGCATTTCGCCAACCGGTAGTGACAACTTATAATCTCAAGAAGTAAAGCGTTTATAAGAAAATATATTAAGCAACTTAAGGATTTTCAAAATTTCAACCGGAAATGACGATTTATTGATATTTTGAAATATAGAATGAACCATAGATTGGTTAATATGATATGATGACTCTAAAACGTAAACAATTATTCATTTTCAGCAATAGAAAAACAGACAAAAAAAATCCCTTTGTTGTAGTATTTAAATCCCGCCTTCTTACTGTACAATGAGTTAGCTTAGCACAACTACATAGCTGAAATTCAAGCGAATTTAATTTTATAAAATTTAGTAATTTAAAATAAAAACACGAATCACTAATTTTCAAAGATTCAAAATTTCCAATTCTGAATTTTAGATATTTTAAATTTCCAAAATTCAAAAATTGAAATTTCGAAAATTCTTAGATTATTCGAAATTCCGCAATTATGTTTGACATAATGATTGACATTCCATAAACAATTTGACTTCGATATTATCATATTTAAAATTTATTGGGTATTGAAATTAGTTTAGATTAAGTGCAAATGCAACAAATAAGCTTAAGAAAAGGCCAGATTCTTCGATTGATTGATTCTGCTCAAAGTTTTGACTTTCCAATTTTAAGTTTTATTTTATTTTTATTATTATTCATGTAGTGACCAAATATTTTAATTTTAATTAAATAATTACAAAAAGAAATATGTGGTAACCTTTTTTGATGCCCCTAAATGTATGCAAACACTACTATAAATTATTTAAAAATTATTATTGTATTAGAAGTTGCAGTAAGCCATGATAGTTTTTCGGAGTTTTGTTTTTCCTGTCATAAACTGCAGATCGAATAAGTATAAAGCATGCTATGTCTGAAACAATATAACAATTAGTATTAGTGAGACCGTCAATCGCATCAGCAGCTGTGTGTTGTATCACACTAACATCAAACAAAAGTTCGACCGTGTCATTAGAACCTACCCACGAAATCCTGAAGATCCAAATCAACAATTCGTCAACACATATTTTAAGTCCTATCTATAACTTAGATCCGATGTTGTTTCCACTCGGAACAACATCAGCATGCTACAATACAATGCAGCATAAATAGCAATTCGTCACCAATTCAACTCAGTCATGAGCTCTGGAAAGCTGCCACAGCAGTGACTATTGGATTGGTACCTTCAGGTGGAAGCTAACAACCTAAATTACATCCGGCAACATCAACAAAAATTAAGAGTGGAGTTGTATCAATGATTGGCGGAACAGTAATCACAGGGGTCTGTGTAATTCTCCCTTCCGGGAAATATGCATGAACGGTGAACGATGCAATGTCTATTTTACTGCGAAATCCCAACTGGCCCGAAATAACCGAAAACTTGAGATCTAGGGAACAAACAGTGGATCCCGATTGTCTAACACAAATACAGTACCAAAAAAAGACGGCTGTCCACTATGGCATCATCGAGAATGAGTCTGCATTTGTGGGAGGAGTACGAATAGATAATTGAGATGTTGTTCTTTCCAAACCATATTTAGCTTTGAAGCATGATACTCACATCAATGTAGAAGTTTGTTCATCTTTACAAACTTACTTTAAGACTTCGATTGCGCAAAATTCCACAAATTCATACACGCTGACTTTGACTACGGTTTTAAAAAAATTATCGTGAAACAAATAGTTGACCTCGTTTTATATTTTAAGTAGATTCTTAAGCAAAGATTTTTTAAATATTAGTTTTAATCCAAAATTAGTGTCGTGAAATGATAAATGATAAACGTTGTCAAAACTGTAGTAAATTAAATTTACTGTAACTACTTTTGATAACCTTAAAAAAAGAACGGAATAGAAAACAAGCTGCAGATAATTTTATTGTTTGTTTGTTTGTTTCCCTCTCTGCAATCTTTTCTGGGGCTCAAGGCACTCCCACCATCTCTTTCGCAGTTCGCTTTTTACTTCCTACCTTACGCAGTAGACAAATCGAGGACGTACAAGTATAGGTTCGTTTTGCGTAGACCACTTGCGCATTGTAGTGCTTCATGCCAGCCTATAGCACTAATATGAAAGGTGGATCGGATCATGGATTCTGCGCTCTCAACAGATGAAGTTAGAAAAAATCCGTGTGTTGTTGTATTTTAAAACACGCCTTTTTAATGTGCAAGGAAACAGATTACATATATATGAGGAACCTTTGTACCACTAGGTAGCTAATATTCAGGCGAATATGATTTGATCACACGAATCACCAATTTCAAAAGATTGAAAATCTTCAATTCTGAATATTATACAATTACTGATAAGAATTAGATACTCGTATTTCAGATATTTAAAATTTTCGAAATTCAAAAATTGAACTTTTGAATTTAAGGGGTAAATATTGATTAATTTATTTTTCTTGTCATCCAGTATCCAATTTTTTTCGAAAGAGTTTTCGAAATTTTCTAAAATTCTCCGATTATTCGCGATTTTAATTAATATTCGAGTTTACTTAGCTTGCAGCTGGATTAACCAAGGTATTGAGTTATCACCTACCCACTATTTGCTTTTGAAATAATTTAATATTTAATGAATTTTCGAAATTAGTTTGGATTATGTTCGAATGCGAGAAACTTTTAAAATAACAAGATTATTTCAGGTTTATTGATATTATTCTAGTTTCACCTAAATGAAGGTTATACTTGAGTTGTTATGTGCTTCTTGAATTATTTGACGTTATAGAGTTGAAAATTTTGAATTATGTGAGTTTTGTTGAGTCTTATCATGTGATAAATTAGCTCGCGTTTTAAGTTATGATTTTGGTTAACTAAATGTAAATAATGTTATAAGTCAATCTGTTATGTAATAATTATTTAGTTAATTGCAATTAATTTTTTGTAAACAATTTTGAATTTCGTTTAATAGTATCATATAGACAATTTGCACTAGTTTCCTGCTATCGACCGTCTTCAAATGTTAAAAGGGGTTTCGCTAGGTTTTGGAGGTTTTGATGTTATCGGTAATGAATTAATATTGATCGCGTAAGATTCGCATAAACTTGTACACAATAAAAAAATATTTTGAAAAAATGACCGTACCAAATAGATACATGCTAGTTGTGCTTTTGGACTAAACAATTTTTTGAAGTCGTTGTATGGTTCCAATCAAAATTTATGTTGTTGTTTTTGTTTAAAGGAACTACTGAATTGTACTGAAAATCTGAATACATACCATGTTACCTATGAATTTAATAATCAACTGAAAACATGTCTAAACTAGTAAGTTACTCGGAATGGTCATTCAAAAAAAGTTGATGCTGATATTTTCCATATATAGTTGGCCTTTTGGTTTCGTGGATCAACTTTCAGGATAAAATCAAGCTCTTGAAGAATATATCATTTCATGATGACAAGAAAATCATTGCTGTCGCTTCTTAAGGGAGAACACCACTGTGACCTACCATTTTCAAGTGCTTAGTTTGGTATTTTTTTTTGAGAAATGGGTTGGGTTTAGAGAAAAAAAAACTTTTAGGCTATATTTGGCATATATTTAAGTAAACAAAAAAAAAATTTATGTAAAAAAAAATACAAAATGGCGGCGCTAGAGTAGCTTTAGTAGAAGTGATTTTGCCTAGAGTCGCTCCGCTGCACGCAGTAGAAGTGTCTTAAATTTGTTCCTGGAACAAAAAATAAAATATTTGCATGAAATATATTAGTTTTAGCATCGAAGTACATGAGGAAATTAAAAAATTCGAAAAAATTAAAAATTGAGACAAGTTTGAAGAAAAAGTTTAATTGTTCGACTATAATTTTCGTATAAAAAGTTGTATATCTTTTTTAATTTTTAATGAATCAAAAAAAACTCATGTACTTCGATTTTAAATCTATTTAAGAAGCTACAGTTAAATTTTCAAGTCGATTGAACAAAAATTGATTGAGTTCTGCTGCGTGCAGATTTCCAAAACACGGTTTCGAGAAAAACGCGTTTAAAGTTTTTGGTATCAATAACTTCTCAATAAGAGCTCTGAGCAAAATGCTTGAAAACCTTCTAAACAAAATTCTTTTTAGCTATAAACGAATTTGTATCATATTTTTGAGGGTCTAAAGGATTTTTTAAAGGCAAAAAGAAAAAATCGATTTTTTGAAAATCTCACAGTGGTGTTCTCCCTTAAGACAAGCCCAACAATTTATTTTGAGTTGCTGACATGCAATAGATTTATTCCCAAGTGTGTGTGGTGAATGTGATGAATATTTCGGCTGCGTTTAGTTGAGATTATTAGAGATTTTTGAAATTTACCGGTAATTTTGAAATTAACATCGGTCGGTTCAAACGCCCAACTCAACACCAAAGTCAACGTAAACTGTACTACACTACAATTAAAAAGCTTTAGTATACAAGAATTGATTTGAGGAATGACGTGGGCATTAAGTTGTAGGTTGAGTTGAGAGTTCAGATTTAGGCCGAATTAAGATATTGATTTAGATTGCGTTAGATTGAGTTGGGGTTGAGTGCAGGATTCAGTTGAGGATTTGGGGTTGAGAAACTATCAAGTTCTACCACTGCGTCCGAACTGGTATTCAGAACAAAAACCATCGTTTGAGCAAAAAATAATTTCACCAAACTCGAGCATAGAAACACGTTTTTGTTATGTGAAGCCAAATAATTTAAATTCCAAATTCTTTGCCTTTTGGAGTATTAGTGAACCACTAACATTTTGGGAACTCGGACATCCAAATAATATTTGGTGTATCGGGTAGTGTATAACAATAATTTCTTGGAATTGCTTGTGGAGTTGTAAATTTCTATAAATCTTAGATAACCCTACATTGGACAAGGAATTTTAGAGGCATCTTAGTATTAGCTTCAACATTAGCTTGTTTGACTTTCAGCCCTATCAGATCGAATATTAAATCCACCATAGTTTTCGATTTTATTTGGCACATACCTACTTGATTTGAAGTCACTCTTGAAAATTCTATGGTTGTTGATCATTCAAACGATTTCAATACGAACAACTTAATAAACTCACGTGAAATTCTGAGATTACAACGATTTTGTCTAAAAAGAACACAAAGTTCGTACTTCAAAAGGTTACAAAGAAATGAAAAAAGAAATGATAAAAAAGGTTTTCAGTTCTAGTGTCCTGAATTTATTTGTTTACTGCTATTGTTGTATGTGTATCGATAATGATTGCCACAAAGGCAAAGTGATATAAATGGTTATAGCCTAAAGTGGTAATAGGCAAGTAATTACTTATTTATATGCCATATTCTAGCCAGTCTGTTCTATGAGATTGTGATAGGATTAATGCATTAGGTGTGATCTAGAGATAATAGTCTAAAGATGTGGTATAATCTCGCGTCAGTTGGAAGATCGAGTTTTTATATAACTCGATGGCCTCTTAGTTTTAGTTAATAATAGACTGCTAATTAGAGCAACTTACTTTACTGAAAAATAGTAAGATTATGTTGAAGGTATAACATAGTACTTGGGCTATGTAATTGGTGATACGGATGGCTTTATTTGGAGTTTGAGAAATTTCAGCCATTCGAGGATATCCAAATTTTACTAGTATTGATATATCCAATCAATGAAAACAATTAATAAATTCTTAAGATCCGTAATTCGTGCAGAGGTAAATTGCGCCAACCCTTTTTTAAATTTCGCCTTAAGTTAACTAAAAAGAGAAATTTGCCTAACTATTTATCGAAATTTTCATTTTATTTTGGTTGAATAAAAATTAAGAAAGGGAATTAGCAAGTAAATCTCCTGTAAGGAAGATTTGAGGAGGAATAATAAGGGAAATTTAACCTGGGAAGGATTTCCTCAGGTCGAATCATCTTAGGTTGAATTTCCAAGCCATTTAAAACGCCTTAAGACGTAAAAACGAAATAAACTGAACATTTACAGCTTCAATTATTAAATCCGCAACAATATCAGTACTGCTTAGATTTACTTCAATCCAGAAAGTTAAATAACTGACACTGCTACATTGTAGATCACTAATCTTAAGTCAGATTTAATTCAAATGTTCAAAATTCAACTGGAGAATTGAAACTGTTTTCAATTCATATCACAACGACGGCCATCCATACTTCAAAATACGTACCTTGAAAAATTATGGAAATATATGTTGGAAATATTGTTTCGAATAAAAACGGACAGAAAATCCTCCAATTTAATAGAGGCTTATAGTCCAAGATAAATGGGTGTCAAAGCTAGATCCTATTATATAGGGTAGACACGATATAGTCAATCCCTAGGGTAATTTCTGTTATTGATTGGGACATATTTGATCTCCACCGTACAAATTAATTGAGAAGACTACCTTACTGTATCAAACTTAGTGTCAGACAGCAATATGCAGTTATGGTTAATATAACATAACTACTCCAACACCTAAGATACATTTTCTTGAATATTCCAGCAGCCGCGCGAAAATAAAGGGATTAACAGCCAGAAAACGAAAAATGTTGTTGTATTATTTGTTTCTTGTTCTGCTTTTCATACTAACTTCGTATTTCTCTAACAAACAAGATATGAGAAAATCTCATTAACGATTTTGTTTTTTTCCACTGTTTCTATTTGAAGATGTTAATTTTTCTTCAGACGAGTTTAAGTTTGGGTTTGAATGTAAGTATTTACAATGGATATAAGAAGAAAAGCTCGTATAAGGCGAGTATGTATGTATATGTGTACATTTTACACGCTTTCATAAATGGAAATAATGATAAGAAAATATACATTAAAATTAAGAGAAGTAGGTAAGTATAAGTACAATAACAACAACAAATCTAAAAAAATATATGAAATCAACTCTCGAGATGTACATGCGTAAAAAAAGCGATATATAGTACGTATACTGTGAGCAAATATACGAGTGAACATGAATGAAGCACACACACATACATTCAACCAAAAACCCATCCATTCCATATCATCATTATTTTTCATGCTCACAAGATATACAAAAAAAAAAAAAAACTCGATGTACGAAAAAAATAAGAAAATTTTCTTTTTTCTTGTTTTTCGTAATTTTTTTTTTTTTGTGATTTTTCCGAGTATAACTCACGCCCCTCGCGCGATCTTAAATTTCCAAATTAAAACACACCCTCAAACTTTTACTTTCTTCTCGAGTTGCTTTCTTTTTTTTTTTTTTTGCTTTACTTTACTTTGCTCTGTGTACTGCGAGTTTTCCTTTTGCTTTTGTTTTATACGAATATAGATACATTTTCTTCTTAGTTTTTCACCAAAAAAAGCAAAAAAAATGGTAAAAAACGGAAAGTTGGTGTATTTTTTCTTATTAATCTTCGGCATTCGCATATACATAAAACGGGGAGACGGGGGGAGAATGGAATATACGACTTATACATACGACGACGATGGAAAATTTATTTATCTCTCTATATGTGTATTCGGTCGTATACTATATACGCGGTGATAGATATACATATATAACGTTAAAAAGAAAATTAAGGGTTTCAAAAATGTTTTTTTTCTTATTTTGTTATTAACATTTTCAGTTTTTCGTTTTGTTTAATAAAAAAAAAGACGAAAAAAAGGGGTGAGTTGGGTTTTTTTTTTGGCTTTCGTTTTTGATGTGCTTTGGTAATCATATCAATCGCATTATTAGTTGGATACATTTTCTTTTTTTTTTTTTTACTTTTTTACTTTTCTTCTCTTGTTTTAGATGAAGCGATGTCATGTACGCCACTAAGGAGATGATGGTGGTATTCTAGGTATGGATTAATATTAAAAGTAAAAACACAAAAAGGATTTTTATGATGGAAAATGTCACATCATTGTTGGGTGAGGTGGTAAGAAGCTAATTATAACATTTTTCTTTTCAGGTGGTAACGCAAATGGTTTATAACTAAATTTTAGAGATGTAATTCGTTACAGTAATTTTCTAGTCTTGTATAGTTAGCGACAGCTGACTTAAGTTGATTGTATTATTATAGCACGACAAGCTTCGAGTTTCACTTTTATGTTTTATACTGATTATCTGTCATTTAGTGGTACGGTTGGTCGAGCCCAAAATCATAAAACGAGTGGCTATATCCGACGACAAAACGATTACAAACAGTAATTTAGTTTAATTAATCCCAGCGCTTCGACATGCTCTTCGATTTTACTCCAAAGACGATGCCTCATAAATGGAGGACTCATAAATTATGCACTACAGTTTGTCATGATACAAAAATTATTTGTGCATCACTCTATCGGGATTAGCCCATTACCATGTGGTACCTCACGACCCAAATACCGCAGTTTTAAGTGAATAACATACGGGGTCAAACTGCATTCTTTTATTTTGGAATACTTGAATAAATAATAGACATCTGAAGTTTCTATCTATAACTGTATTACTTAATGAAAATGTAGCACTTTGAATGAGAAGCGAGCACTTGAATAGTTGTCAATCAATTTTCTGGGACTTTACAGTGGAAACCAATTTTGAAGAAATTACTGCAATTCAGCACGATTTTCCTACATTTTACCATTTCGTCAAAATTTCATTGACCAATTTCCAGCTTTGCTTAATAATTAGCATAGTGAATTTAATCCAAGTAATAATTGGATTGGACTATCTTTATTTCTTGTCTAACGACTTTACTTAACTCGTTAAACCGTTAATTTATCAAATCCAAATTATTTAAAAGTTTACTACTAGGTTTGGAAAATTAATTTTTAAATTTAATTTGCTCTTTGAAGGATCAAGAGTAATCCAAATGACCGGTGTGAAGTTTCTGAACACTTTTTCTTGGACAAATATTTCTGCGCATGTATACATCTTTTAACAGTGTATTTAACAAAAATAAAGTTATTTAAATGAAATAAGCCTTAAATAATTTCTAACATTCATTTCCAATTTTCTTTTCAACAAATCAAAGAAGTTAGCACCATTTTGCAAAAAAATTTAGAAAATTAACAAATCAACGAATTTCACTTGGAACTAGGACGTTGTTCTGTATTATTCTAAATAGCACGAATCGCAGAGATTGGCTCATATAGTGAATATATAGGTTGTAAATGGTATGCATTGAGCGATTCAAATCACTCAGTGCCATTTTAATATTAGCCTTAGGGCTCTTGCAAACAAATTTAGCAAATTAAAAATTCGACGAATTTAGCTTGGAACAAGAACGTTGTTCTATATTCTACTAAATAGCACAAATCCCTATACTACTCATATTAAAATGGCACTGAGTGATTTGAATTCTGCAATGTATACCATTTACAACCTATATAGTCACTATATGAGCCAATCTCTACGATTCGTGCTATTTAGAATAATAGAGAACAACGTCCTAGTTCCAAGCGAAATTTGGCGATTTGTTAATTTTCTAAATTTGTTTGCAAGAGCCCTATCCCCTCATGTCAAAATATCAACTAGCACGAAGTTCTTTAATTTGTTGAAAAGAAAATTGGAAGTGAATGTTAGAAATTATTTTAGGCTTATTTTATTTGAATAATTTTATTTTTATATACACTGTTAAATGGTGTACACGTGCATACATATATATATATGTACAAATGGAAGAGTTTCGTTTATGAAAGCTAGGATAAAGAAAGGATTTTTAGAGGTTGAACCCAATTATACGGATACGCAGTTTAAGCAGCACTTTCGTTTACCCAGAATTCTTACATAAAAAACAATAGGTATATGTTGAATTAAACTGTTTTGAAAATGATTAATATTTTCACAGAAATTTTCAATGTTCTATATTTTCACGCAAATACCGAAATCTACAAACAAATTTCGGATAGGTTCCGTGCATCTAATCCTACGCCGGGTCATAAAGTGGATGATGAAATTAAGCTGCAATCACACTTACGTATGAGAAGTTAGCATGAAATGTTCACCCTGAAAGGGCTTTTTTTTCAAAATGTGTGTCTCGGCTAAAATTTAAGGAAATTTTCATTCCATCCAGAAAAAAATATTCAAAACTCTTAACCAAATGGTATTCATCCCGAAAACAAATTATAAAGAAATTGATTAAGATTTAAGAGCATTACAGTAAACTAAATATTTATTGCTATAGTTCCTTTGGACACAATATATAGATTTATGGTTAATAAATATTAAGCGATCAAATTTTAATTTCTAAATAGCTCGCATCGATCTCTGATATGCCTCCTGAAATTGTGTACAATATCCGATTTCTTAATTCAAACATAATTTAAAACCCGAGCCTCATTATGAAATCACGCATTTTAAGTTTGAAGTAAACCAAACTCTCACTTATTAGTACTTAAAATAAAACATGTCCAATTTTGAAATTTATTGCGCCGACCTCAGAGATGTTTCCCTGAAATTACGTATGGTGCTCGAGTAATTTTGTCCAGTTAGGGCGGTCAGGTCAAAAATGAACAAACCTAGAAAACGACAGTACAAGTTTGAAAAACCAGAACGTTCCGACTTAAAAAACACGACATCTATTAAGTATCGAAACATGTTATGTATATGATTAAAAAAAATTGGTTTGGTGGCGACAGTTTCAATTTCAAAACTGATTTGTGGTGAAACCTCTTCTCGAAAAGTTTCAAATCCTCTATCTTCATTGATCATCAAATATGTTGGTTAAACCATAAACCAAATTTCAATGGTGCATAATTGCGGAAGTTTCATTTGGGGCTGGGATGGAGTTTCGTAAGTGAAACATGGCCAGAACTCAACAAATTTTTTGGGTCACTAAGAAATCATAAAATTAGATTTAGATATTAGAAAGAAAAATTTGCTTTCTACAAGAAGAGTATACATGCACCTTGGACAATGGATGGTATTTTACATCTAAAATTTGAGATATCAAGTATAGATTCTTTAAATAGCTCCTAATTTAAATCGATTAGTTACGGCTCTGAAGAGCTCGTATGGCCATATCATCTGGGGTCAGATTTCTTAATTAAACCACCGTTCAAATTAAAAAATATTACGAAAGACTGCCAGTGATATTTGGTCGATACCTTAAATTAAAAATTATATTCACCAATTTTGTATTTATATACTTAGCAAATGCAAACTGTCTTCTCGTTATGCAACACCAAATGGAACAAACAGATTTGTAGATGGATTTTAGTGAAATAGTATATCCAAAATATTTTGTAGATCTTACAAATAGTTCCTAATTATTTCTTGGCCTGCAGGATTTTACGGCTATAAGGCTGGGTCGGTATCAGTATCAGGCAAAAAATGTTTTGGAACACTATTTTGGTTTTCCGTACAAAGCGAATCCAGACAATTCTCTTCTTCACAACCACTCAATGGAGCACACACATTTGTCGATGTATTTTATTTTAATACTCTCCTAAACGAGATCAATATTTCTTAAGTTACAACATAATGATGTTGTTCAGACTCTGGAGAGTTCCTGGCTGTACCTTGTTGTCGTTGAGGGCCCAGTTCTTACTTTCCTTGTGCACCTTTCCATTAAAAATTCTTTGAATTTTATTTTTAATATTATGGGAATCCCGCCATTCTTCAAGCGTCATCCTGTTTATATATAGCATTTCGATGTTTTTAAAGATGCTAAGATTAGCCGAGACTGGATAGTTTCCGGTTTTTTGTTATTTGTATTTTCGTTTACTTGAAGAGTTTTTTAAGACTTTCTATATTATTCGAGAATATTTATGGAATCGAGAGACTATTAACTTTTACTACTTAATTGCCAAAAACTATCTGGAATCCTAAAAGAACTTATCGCGATATCACCATAATCAAATCCAAAACTAACAAAAATTATTTAGACTAGTCTGACGATGGCAATGGAATCGTTAAGGAATTGGACAAATTCTAACCATGTGAGAAGGCTAATCTCTTTGTGAAGTATCTCCAGGAAACCTTCTAACCACTACCAAGACAAACTGCCAATGAAAATATAATGTTAATTCACAAGCTGGATGAGTTTGACATACGGCCAGTAACTCTCAAAGAATTAAAAGAAGAATTGAAAAGTAAAATGAAAGTTAAAAAAGTCCCAGGGTATGACATGATTACTTGCCAAATTATCAAAGCTCTAAAATGCTATACAATGAACTGAAACAGCATATACGCAACAATCGAATCTTCAATTTGATCGAAATATGATCAGCTGCATAATGAAGTTAAACAGCAGAGTTCGAAATTGGATCAGCAAATGCAACAAAAAAAAAAATGAGAAGCTGGAACAAATAGAAGCTATCATGTCAGGAATTTCTGGGAAATGAAAGAAACAGACGTTAAAGAACAAATGCAACAATTGTAGCAATCCATCATGTCCGGCGTGAGTGAAAGGATACATCAATTGGAGGGCAGGATTAAAGAGTCTGCAGCTTACTAGGAAAACGCTTCCTTATACAACAATGATAGTCCCCAAAATTGCAGCACAACCACATCAGAAGAACTGCCTACTGGAAATCATAAAGCGGTTTAATGCATTAATGTTGGGAGACCGAGCTGAGGTACGGACAGATGCATGTCCAGGAGTTTCGAAAATCCAGCTGCATAACAGGCGACAATAACTAGGGGAACGCATTCAACATGTAGAACTAGAAATAACCAATCTAGCGCGCCAGGATTATTGCAAAGCTTCGATAGATGTCTTGAATGAATTAACAATGGATGCATTCATTAACGCTGTAAGAGACGACCAGCTGAAACTTTATTTAAGGACAACAGCGAAAGTAAAAAGCATGAACGAAGTATTAGGATCGGCTTTATGATACAAGGCCGCTAGAGCCAGCCTAACCTCCGATTCCGTTAAACGACAAAAGCTCGATGTAGAAGATGTAAATGCGCAAATAGAGGCCATGCCAGGAGTCTAGATGATTTAAATGTTAAAAACCTTAGCACTACATCACACAATGTAAACAACCAGCAGCTGGGAGAACAGGGCAGCTAGACATTCGCGAGAAGTAACCATACAAATTGAGACAGATAGGCGCGCTGTAGGAGAATGATACCAGGAAAACTAAGTGCCATTAGCTATGCAGGGCGAAAGCTCGTAAAAGTGGAAGACCTTCCGAGGGTCACCCTCAAATTGCCTACTTGGGAAGGACTGTAATAACTTATAGTACTTAATGACGCATTAGAGGAAAAACCATGAACATTCAGCTATTGGAGGCGCTGAAGCAGTGAAAGGAGGGTGCGGGACATATTAGACCTAGATTTTATATCCGAGCACCAAATGTTACTGGATCTAAAGAACCAAATCTTGAAATGTTGCAATGTGTATATGGACAATAATTAGAATGGCGGATTGTGAGTCAATACGGAGGAAAGAGTAGAGTACCACCGATGTCCGAAAAAGTTATCTCTGGCAGAATTAACGGTGTCTTTGGGGTAGCAAGCTAGGTGTAGTGGAGTCAACCGAAATAGTAAAAGGTGGCTAATTATGTGGGTAAATTCTGGTACAACTCATGCCAAAGCTACCACTGTGAGTAATGAAAGTGAGCCCAAAAGTAAGCGTGATTAGATTGCCGCCAGTAAGGGTCTACAAACAAGAACAAGTGGAATAATGAAGGAGTACAATGTCGGGCCACCGTTTGAGCGGATCAAGAGGACCAAGGCGGAAATTTCGAATCATCCGTGCTTCAAAAGTTGTGTCAAATACTCAACATCACAGGGGGGGGGGGGGGGACATCATGATGTACCATAATCAAATCCAAAACTAAAAAAAATGTTTAGACCGCAGTCTGACAATATAAGCCCTTCAAAATTTTATTTAATTCAACTTAAAAGCAAGAAGGTACTGTATGCAGGTGAATTCTATAAATTATTTCTGTTAAATATGAATAATATATGGTGAACAAAGGGGAACCCAAATAGTACAAAAATTTTAAAAAGGTAGGAAATTAGTTTTTGCTGCCCTAAATAAAGTAATTAAGACACATAATATATACTTCGAATTCATAAAGCTAGCATTTATTGAGTTCTTTTGCTTGAGTGCTTTTAAAGGCTTAGTAAAACATTTTCAGCAATATCACATTCACGTTTCTAATCTATTTAATCAATTTAATTGGTCTTGTTACGGATTCATCACCAATCAAATTTAAATCTTCTATATTCCAAAATGATCACGATATAAAACCAAATATTTTCTTATAATCGCGCACATCAAGCCAAGCGAGAGCGAATGACTCGTAAAAATGTAAATATGTATGTATGTTGTGCAAGGGAGGCAAACAAGCGAACACACATCCATATACTACATACATATCGTAATGGCATCGTAAATATTTTTCTGGAATTAATTTCATACACAATTTTTTATTTTTTTAAAATTTTATTCCAAAATGTTGATATTGCTTGACGATGTTACAACAACAACAATACCAAAATGTATTCAAATTAATGATATAAAGAAAAACCCTTAGAAAAAAAAAAATCGCGTACTCGTTTTAATGTTATTTCCATAATACCACCCTTCTTCGCGAGCGCTCATTGTCTCTCATCCCTTTTATGTAATTTTATGTTTTTTGTTTTGTTTTCGAAATTATATGATATTTTCCATCTCTGTTTATTTTCCAATACGGGAAAAATAAAAAATAAAAATTATTTCCATATACGATTTTTATTTTATTTTTCCATTCCCAATTCCGTTGTGGTTGGTTGGTTGGTGTGTGTCCGGACGATTGTTTGGGTTGTGTTTTATGAAGTTTTTTTTTTTTGGTACAATATGGTGTAGGACCAATTCTGATATCTCTTGGTTTTTGATGACGACACAAACGGATAGGAGTTCTATGAACGTTATTTGAATACATATACACTGAGTGACTTGTACAAATGACCTTCAAAACATTTTTTTGAACCACCTTGTTTAGCAATATAGATCCACCACAATACATAAAATTACTCAAGTAGAATGAGTGATTTTTTATTTTGCTGCTTAAGTTTGAGTGAAAAAGAATTAAAATGGTAATGAGTGAAAATTGCGTTTGTGAAAATACCTGTATGGGCTTTTATGAATATACCGTTTGCCACCTATGCCTTCCACAATTCACTCTCATTCCCAATAAGCATAATTAGTGAACGCAGATAGCAGCAACAACAACACAAATAAATTCTTATTTTTTTTACTTTTCTTTGGTTCTATTATTATTTTTCCGATATTAATGGATGGATGGATGATGGTTCACCCAAAAATAATTTGCGTATTCAGAAATTGTATGTACGAGTACGTACCCCAAAATACGAGTAAAATGTACATGTTTAATGTATAGAAAAACAAAGTTTGATAGATAAGTTATGAAATATTGAAGAAATGGGTGTTTTGTTGGGCTCAAAGTTATATTGTCATGTTTTTAATTTTTTATTTTATTTTACATTTTGTGTGTGTTTGGGAAAATATTGATTTATTTCGTTAAGTTTACTTTATATTCGTACCGTTTTTCCCATTTTTTTTCGGTTTTAATGAAAATGTATATATGGATGATGAACAACACCTTTCTATTTACTTTGAACTCAATTGACTTTGTTAATCTAAATAGGGAGATTTTTAATTGTGAGATGCGAGGGTAGAATTGGGTCACGGATTTTTAAATTCCATCACCCTTTTATACATTTTGACATATTTTTACGTCAACTTTTATTCATCTATCAAATTTTTTGTTTTTTTATTTCTTATATCTCAACCTGTATATATCGCGAGTACTCAATTCGCATAAATATACATACAATTTTAAGAATGATAAATTTAGCATCACTTAATCATAAGTAGCACGGGTATGTACTGAAAAAAAAATTGTTTTAATAAGAAGCGAATAAAATCTCCTCGCATGGTAGATAGGTATGTAGGTACATCGCGCACAATAATAAAAAACCTCTAATAAAAATTCTAATAATAACAATAATAATCATAACAATACTCGCGTATAATAATATAATCTTTCTAATCATTTTTATGCCCGCCATTTTAACAAAAAAAAAAAACCAAATTACGTATATCTAAAAGAAAATCCTTAAGGATTTTACAAAACAAAACAAAAAATCGTCTTCATTCTTATGTACATATAAATATATCTCTTATATGGATGTTGGTGGTGTGTTATCAATTCCCTTATAACGTTTTTTTTATGCTTCATATCATAACGATATCATACTCTACTGACTGAGCATATTTACTTTTTTATTTTTTTTTTGCTGAACACAATGGTAACCAAATAATACAAAATCCGCATATATTATCATATCATGTTGCTGTTGTTGTTGGTGGATTTTAATATTAAATCCAACAACAAAATTTAATGTTAAATATACTCAAAAGTAATAGGCCTCAAGAAAATATTAAGAAAATGATGTGTACCTTTATATAAGAGGTAACTAAAGAGATACGGGAATTGTAAATGTTTTAAAGGTGTACAAGGTACATATAAAAAAATTTCAGGTTTCGCCGTACGTAATGATAATCATATAGCAGCAGGTAATAAAAATGCGTACGTCACTTTCAATGTTAAAAAAGGAATATGTAGGTAAAATGTTTATTTAGATTTAGTGTAAAATAACCAATCTCGAATTCTCAAAATTAATTTCTACTCCTTAGTTTCAATATTTAGAGTCCCAAAAGTCCAAAAAGCTAACGATAGTTACCCTATACCAAATTTACCATGTACCCATTGTCATTTATTAACACTTTTCGTGTAACAAAATCCCCCAAAAGGGATTTTGTTAAACAGACATAGCAATAGAGGTCTGGTTGCGGTATTGCACTGGCTGAAGCTCGCCGCTAGGCGTGGGGGTTACCAGACATATTACTATGCTTGAAAACCGCATAGAGATAAAACGAAGGGGACCAGAAAATTATTCTACCGTGCCACGACCACAGTGGTAGATAATCATAAATGTGGGTTGCGTTCGACAAGGACGCCGGTGCCACTCCGGCGTCCCTGCTCAAGGCCTAGGTCAGCATAAGGCCGCCCATCCTCACGCGATCACACAGAACTATTTATTCACTCATCACTAAAAAAAATTGAGGCAAGAAAATCATAAGAAAAATCTGCAATTACGAATGGAAACCGGATCGGAAAAAAAACGGAAAAATGAAATGCAAAAAAATAATTTGAAATAAAAACGAACCGTTAGCAAAAATTACAAAAAAAAACGTGGTGCGAATCGATCTTGTGAGGGCGTCATACGGTACGCCACCCGAAACCTGAAAAACCCGTAAAAATTTATATATATAAGAAAGGAAAAAAAAATATATAATAAGAAAACACGAAAAAACCAAGTTTGGCTCACAAAAGTTAAAAGAAAAAAAAACCACACGGTGTGGGCGGCGTTCTTTCTATATTTTGGCCGTCACACCTTACCTGAACACAAATTTGGCCCGACCGACCACAAAACAGCTACCAGCGCCGACGCAGGATCCCTCGCACGAACCCCACTCCGTTTGGCGGAGTTGCTGCCACAAACCCAAAAATTCACCAAAAACAACCACACAACGGGGTTTTTCTCTGGAGGAAATCTTATATACTTCTCAAAATAGTATTGCACAACATAAATGAAGCCGCTTAATAACTGTTATAATGGTTAGTATACTGAAGACAGAAGAATATCCCAATATAACAAGATTTCCGAAACTATTTAATACACAAAAAAAAATTGGCCATCACAAACAACTTTCACGATCCAGTTTTTTTTTTCTTCGATTTCAGAAAATAAACACCAATTTTTTTATGTAAACTTTATAAATTTAATTGAAATTTTTATTGATAATCAAAATAACTATACACCCAAAACAAAATATGAATGTATCACTACAGATTTAATAATTTTTCTTTAGTTTCTTTTTTTTTTTATGGTTTCTGAAACTATTTTTTTTTAAATTATTCTTATTATTATTAATTGAAATTATATTAAATTGTTTTTATAATTATTGGTCACACACCAAAAAGCAAATTATCATAAAAAAACAACATTCATATATTAAACAATAACTTATTGGTCATCAACTTAAAAATACTTTTTTTTTTCGACCACATTTATCTTTAACTCCAAACTTGATATCCCCATTCAAAATTCAAAACCAGACTATCCAAAATAAAATTCCCGACGCGTACAAAATAAAAATTTATTCCCCCACCCAAAAATTATTTACTAAAGAAAACATTAACCCGACCGATAAATTTCGGGTGGCGTATATACATACAACCGCACCCAAAAATCGACTCGCACACACCAATACTATTTAATTTAATCACTGGAACATTCCATTTACATGGAAAATCCACGCGCTAACCAAAACAAAACAGATGAAGCAACACACCAACCACTACACGTCATTACATACCATCAAAACAAAAATGATAAAACGAATCGAGTAACCGACCAAAATACGGAGAAGTATAAAATGCTAAATGGTACACTCTACCAAAAAAAAAAATATTTTCTATTACAAATTAAGCCAAAGAAAGAATGACGTGTAGTGGAAGAGATTTTATGCAGCGCAGTGGATAAACAGGCAACCTTGTTGGGATTTCCAACCGTAATTACAGATTTAGATTAAATAAAACATAACAACCACAAGCGGTTGTTACAGCGTGGGGACGACTCACACCCGAGAAAAGATCTCAAAGCCAGGCATGAAAGTAAGAGGGAAGGAGAAAAAATTTCACTAATAATTTGTCACAATCGTATATCCTTGGCATGATAAACTCCCAAAGGTTTTCCATCAAGATTTCTGATATTATACGAGACTGTTCCGATTTTATCAGTGATAAAAGCAGGAATAAACTTAGCAGCTAACTTTGCAGAAAATCTATCAGGAGCACTACTTTGTGCGAAGGATCGGACAAACACAGGTTGATTAGGCAGGAAATTCCTAGTTTTACTACGCAAATTATATCGAACAGCTGATTTCTCATGTGCAACTTTCAGGTAATGAGTTATTTGATCACGAATAAGATTCAATCTATTAGATTTGGACAACACATGTATTTCGTTATCATCCTGAGGAGATAAAAGTTTACGTAAAGCATAATCTGAACCGTTTAATGACATGTGTTGACCGAAGACCAAATAGTGAGGAGAAAAATTCGTGACGTCGTGTTTAACATTTCGCAATGCTGCAGTGATTTCAGAAAGATGGCAATCCCATTCATTATGTGCATGATCATCAAGATAAGACCGAATACTAGACAGTAACGTCCGATTAACTCTCTCAGAAGCGTTGCTTTGAGGAGAGTAAATAGGAGTACGTATATGATCAACATTATATTTTTTCAAGAGATCTTTAAATAAGTTAGATATGAATTGTTTGCCATTATCAGAAGTAATCACTGCAGGCACAGAGAAAAGTAAAAACACCTCATTTTCCAAAAAGCTACACAGAGAAGAGGCGGAAGCTTCACGCAATGGTTTGATTAGAACAAACTTTGAATAATGATCCAACACTATAGCGATACAGGTATTCCCTCGTTTGGAGCGAGGATATGGTCCAAGGAAATCAACGAACAATTTTTCAAAAGGTCTGGTAGACTCAGTTTGAGAACCCATCAAAGGTTGAGTGCTAAAATTTACAGGCTTATTCATCTTGCATTGTAAACAATTAGAGATGAAAAGTTTGATTTGTTTAGTCATACCAAACCAGAAAAATTGCCGTTGAAGTCGTTCTACAGTTTTTTTAATACCCATATGAGCAGAAGTAGGAGAAGAATGAGCCAGTTCAATTAAGTTTGCAGTCAAGGACAACGGAACTACTAACTTCCATTCAGACAAATCAGTGGACGTATAACGAGAAGCGTAGGAAGGTAAGATCAAGAGTTTATTATCACGAATTTTGAAGTTGTGATCGCAATCTTTTAATTGTTGAACTCGATTGATCTGTTGAACATATTCATCGTCCTGAAAAGCTGAAGAGTTAAGATCAATATGTAGAACCGAATTGTCACTTGAAGAATTTAAACTAGACACATTTTCTTGTATAACAGGAGAATCACAAAGTAAGGAGGAATCATCATTCAAAGTAGTTTCAACAGGAGGAAAAGGTTGATCATTACTTACATCGTCTGTGGGCTCACTATAAAAAGCTCTAGAGAGGGCATCAGGTACAACATTCACCGTTCCTTTACGATATCCGATATCAAATTTGTACGCTTGCAGCTTTAAACTCCAGCGGGCGAGTCTACCAGATAGATCTTTTTGGGACATCAACCAGCGGAGACTAGCGTGATCGGTATAAATCGTGAACGAGTATCCCTCGATATAGGGCCGAAATTTTTGGACGCTAAGTACTGCTGCGTAGCACTCCAACTCAGTTACAGAATAATTCCTCTGAGCGGCATTAAGTTTGTGCGAAAAGAATTCAATGGGGTGTTCAGCGCCATCAGGATCAAGCTGAAAAAGTACACTACCCACGCCAACAGCACTGGCGTCGCATTGGATAAAGAAAGGGCGCCCATAGTCAGGGTTAGCTAAAACAGGAGCAGACGATAAAGATAATTTAAGAGCTTGGAAGGATTCCTCAGCGTGAAGATTCCATTTAGACTTAGATTTTTTCCCTGTCAGATCAGTTAGTGGAGCAGCTAAAGACGCGAAGTTTTTAATAAAACGCCTATACCACCCACATAAACCCAAGAAACTACGTATTTGTTTAGTTGTTTTTGGTCGAGGAAATTCTCTAATTGCCTTACATTTTTCTGGGTTGGTGCGAAGGCAACCATCACCCACTAAATAACCCAGGTATTTAACCTCCTTCAAAACAAACTGACTCTTTTCTAAATTTATGGTTAAACCAGCCTTTACTAGCAACGAAGCCACAACTTCCAAAAGTTCCAAGTGTTCATCAAAAGTGGACGAAGTAACCAATAAATCATCAAGGTAGACGAATACTTTGTCGTGCAGTTGATAAGGAATCACCCGATGCATAAGGCGACACAGTGTTTGGGGAGCGTTGCACAACCCAAAGGGCATGACCTTGAAGTGGTACAAGGGACGACCAGGGACAGTAAACGCCGTCTTATCTCGGGATTGCGGGTCAAGAGGGATCTGCCAAAAGGCATCTTTTAGATCAATAGTTGATATATAGCGAGTTTGATCCAAACGACCCAACAATCCGTTGATAAGTGGAAGCGGATACGCATCCCTGACCGTCACCTTGTTCACCTCACGGGCATCCAAACACAAGCGTACTTGGCCATTAGCCTTATGCACCATGGTGACAGGAGAACACCATGAACTGTGGCTTTCTTCAATCACATCCAGTGATAACATCCTATCTAGCTCATCATACATTAGTTTTTGCTTAGCAGGAGAAACAGAGTAAAAACGTTGCTTAACAGGCTTGGATTCACCAACATCAATCTCATGAGAGATTAATGTAGTTCGTCCAAGACCCATTTTAGCACTTGACGGAAATTTTTTAACTATTGTAGAGAGCTTTAAGTTATCATCTGGAGAGAGAGAATGGAATTTAGGAGAACAAGATATTTCTGCGGAGTCCGATAATTCACTCAACGCAGGTAATTGCAAAGTAATGCCGAATTTATTCCAAAAGTCAATCCCTAAATAAAGAGATTGCTTTAGAGAAGGTACTAAAAAGAATCGCATGTAATGAGATTGGGAATTAAAGCTAACCTGAACATTTATGTAACCAATGACGTTCTGAGATTGACCACTCGCAGTCTGAATAGAAGTAGGAAAATTATGAATATGAAGATTATTGTCCGCCAACAACTTTTCAGAACCACAACCCAACACACTCACACTCGCTCCACTATCTAATAGACCTCGGTATGGAACATCATTGACAAGAATATCGGCATAAGGCCGTTTATCGCTTGTCTCAGAACCGAGTACTGAAGAAACAACAAAGGATCGCAAAATCCGACGTTGCTCCCAGTATTTTTTTGAGCGAAGTAACTGAGCTGAGATGAGTTTCCCAAAAGTGTTGGGGAGAGACGGAACGGAATCAGAAAAATTAGAACTATTGTTAAATGAAGAAGTTGAAGGAATGGAGTGTTCCAATTTGGAAAAGGAATTTACTCGACATTCAGGTGGAGAAACAGGCAAGCAAGAGTCCGATACCATTAGGTCGGAACCAGCTGAACCAGATCCAGAAGAGATTGCGGAGTCAGAGGACTCAACGCGAACTTTCACTGGTTCGACTGATTCTTTCCATCTGGCATCAGTCTCTTCCGAAACTCTGGGTCGGTATTGCTGACTGCATCTACTTTGGTAATTATTGTTGGGGTTGAGATGGTCTGTGGTTCCTGGTTCCCCGATCTCCATGAACCACTGATCTGGTTTCCCGCACAACGAACACAATTTGTTGAAATGGTGCCTTTGAGACCACAACGATAGCAAAAGGCACCCAAGTGAGGACGAGGACAGTCTCGAAAACCATGCCCTATATCAGAACAATTATAGCAAATGTAATTGCGGCCAGATCTGGAGGTATTGTTTACATTAGGTGTAGTTGAAGTAGAAGAGGGTTTAAAAGACTTAGAGTTTGTAATAGTCGTTCCCATTGGAGCACGATAAGAATGGCTAGGGCTGATAGCAGAAATATGTTGCACAGATTCGGACGTCGGAACAAAAACACCGGATGGAACGCGATATGCGGTTCCTGACGTATCTGCGGATGGAACTGACGGATTAGAAATTGGAACGATTGGTTCTGAATCATACATTCTCTCAACACCGAGTTCATTGATACTACGACGAGGGTGCATCGAGTAATCAGGTAGAGAACGAAAACGTTTTAGCGAATCTTCCCATGAAGTACAACTTTTGATGAGCTCATTGATATGTGAGAAGTGTCGATCAGTAAGTTGATACTGAAGGACAGGCTTCATATTGTTCATCAGTAGTTGTATGAATTCATCGTCGCTGTAAGGGGTGTGACACTGCAGGGCCAAATTCCACATGTGATGATAAAACTCCAAGAATGATTCGTTAGGTAACTGTTTGCGAGACTCAACCATACGACGAATTTCGTAGGGAGTACGCCTATCTTTAAATCTCTCTTGGAAGGCTAATCGGAGGCTATCCCAAGGTGCTGAAGGATTATACCTGCGGTAGGTCCAGTACCACTGCAGTGCCACATCTTTCAGGACAAGATGCAGATCCAGAAGTACAGAGGAAGGTGATAGATTGTTGGATTTCACTACAGAGTCCAGCTGAAAAAGGAACATGTCCACTGTTATGCCAGAAGGTGAACCTGTGTAGGAAATCCCACATCGAGATAAGGAACGTCTATTGAAATCGGAGTTGAACTGAACAGGTGGATTATGAATTGCTGAAGGCACGGGATTCAAAGTACTATTATGAAGATCTCTAGCATCTGGTGCTGACTGAAAATTGGAACGTTGGGTAGCCTGCTCCGGAGATGAACGCTCTTTAGAGACAGGTTCCAAATGCGAAGACGTTAAACCAAGGAAATCATTTAACTGTTCGAGTCCTCCCTGAGAGGTATGTGCTGGTGGAAAGTGAACTTGGGCTGATTTTTGAAGATTTTGATTCGCTGCTACGACAGCCGGGTCCATTGGCAAAGAACGACTGCCAGGATATTCGTCAACAGAACTTTTAACCCCGGATACTACAGGAATGCTATCACCCGAAAGAATTGGAGCAGTCTGTCTGACTAAAAGCTGATTGGTGAGAAATTGCACTTGTTGCATTAATGATTTTAAAAGTTCTGCTTGGTCACTAGAGTTAACTGCCTTATCTGCCGTGGTAATGGTGTTAGAGGTTGAAGGATGCAGTACCGAATTGCTAATCTTACCCGCAGGACTAGGTTGAGATTTACTCACTACTTCTGGAGGAGTCAGTTTTGATTCTACCGGATATACCTCCTGAAATACCAACGCTTGACCTCCATCAATACCTTTAGCAGACTCAACAGATTGATCCAGTAAAGTAGGGTCAGTTATATACTGATCTAACGCCGTGTATAATTTAATACAAATATCTAAAATAATTTGAGCCTGCTGTCCATATGTAGGAGACTGAGTAGCTCTCTCCAACCGATCATGTACGTGAAGTAACCGCGACCGCAGACGCTGAGCTGTTCGAACCTGATCTTCTACGTCTAGATTTTCAATACCAATAAAGGTTTGTTGGAGACTCTGCACCTTGCTTTGACAAGTGAGAATTTCTTCATTGGGTTTCTTTTTAGCTCGATTGTGCATCTCGATCGGTTTGTCCTGAGTACCATCCCGCTCTGCGGCCAACGCCTTCCTTAATTCATTCACCGCTTCCTCAGTATTGGGTTGGATAGATCGAAGCAAAAATTCTACTTCAATCTCATCAGCCTTAAGATGTGAAATATCCATTTTAACACGCAACAACGGATTTAACGAGAAAGAAAAAATGACTTAATCAAAATTGAATTTAAACGTGATTTTAAAAGTAATGAGAATTAATTTTTAATAAATGTAAACTAAAAAAAAAAAAAATTCCAACTTATATTTACTGAATAGATTATAGTTATAATTAAAATTACCTAAATCAAAAGTTATTAAAATTTAACGTAAATAATAAATGAAAACCAGCGATACTGGCAATTTCAACCAAAAAAAAAAAATCAAACAAATTATTTAATTGTAGAGATTACTAAAAAAAATAAATTTTCCCAACCAAAAAAAATTAAATATAACAATATTTGGATATATATATATATATGAAAAACAAAATAGAATTAATTAATTTAAAGCAGAAAAAAAAAATTTTAAATTATTAATTAATTATTTAAAGAAATTTATTGAAAACATACATTGAAGCACCAATCTCAAATTAGACTCACTATGACCAAGTAGATATCCACAAGCCGGGCTGTTTGAGGAGCTGCGAGAAACAAATTACTATCCAATGGACCACTCGCGTCAATACTGAACTAGCGCTCAACTCAAAACCTTATTTCTCATCCGTACTCGACAGTCTATCCCAAGGTAATGTATTGGAATCCAAAGTGCTGATTTAATACTTCAAATATAATTTAAAGGACAAAAATTTAGGTTTATTGAATTTACTAATGAAATGAATATGAATAAAAAGAATTATAAAAGAAAATAGAGTGAATTTATATATATATAATATATATGTATATATATATATATACACCAAAAATTACGGTAAAATTAATTTAAATAAAATGAAACCGATTCCCGATCAAAAAAAAAATTATCGAATAATAAAAATTTTTTTTTTTTTTTAACTATATTGAATGAGTAATTTAATAATTTCAAAAAAAAAACTTAACCAAAACCGGAAAAAAAATTAAAGTAAATAATTTAATAAAATAATGAAATTACGGAATTCATTCGCAAGCAAATATAAACCCAAAACAAAAACAAAAAAAAAATCAAAATACCGAAATAGAATTACTACAATATAAAAAATGAACTAACCAAAATTATTAACAGTATTTTAGCTGCTCCATTAACCAACTGAAAAACAACCAATAATCAAAAAACAAAATTTCACAAAAATGAAAAAGCAAAAGGAAAAATAAGTAAAATGTATTACTTGTATCAAAAAAATAACAAAAAATGTAATCACGTGAGAAGTGAGCACGGCCCCATGCTGAGCTAGGCGTGAACGCTATAATAATAAAAAAATAAAAATTACCACTGTGGTCCCAGTAGTTTAATTAGAATTGAACAAAAAAATTTGAAAAATAAAATTTTACCTGAAAGTAGAAATTGACTAAAGATGTGCCAATGAGTACTGCGATCACGAACTGTCCAATCAACACCACATTGGTGGAAACAACAAGTTCGCGATCCCAACACCCATGACACATGGAACCAACATGACGAGCGATCCAGCAAGATCAAATAACCAAAGGTTAGAACATGCTGTGATCCCTCCCCATGAAGGTAGTCGGACTGAAATAGAAAATTACGTTAATTAAAAGGTACGAAGACTCTAAAAAATTTAATAAGACTAAACTCAGAACGAAAGAAGAATGAGCTTAACCACAATCAATGCCACATGGCAGAAATGGTAAGCCCATTCATCAGACGAGCTGAGAATAGGGATCAACATTCTCATCTGCATGCAATCAAACAGCTTACGCTGGTTGCAATGCAGATTTGAATGTTGATCGGGCAGAAAACGTTGATGTGAGCACCCGTGCAAGCTCAAACAACGCAAGCGTTGGACTTTGCACGTGGTACTCACAACAAGTAAGCTGAAAAAATTGTGAAATCTGAAAAGACGAAAAATGCAAAAAAAAATTAGCCGAAAGTTGGGCGCCACTGTAACAAAATCCCCCAAAAGGGATTTTGTTAAACAGACATAGCAATAGAGGTCTGGTTGCGGTATTGCACTGGCTGAAGCTCGCCGCTAGGCGTGGGGGTTACCAGACATATTACTATGCTTGAAAACCGCATAGAGATAAAACGAAGGGGACCAGAAAATTATTCTACCGTGCCACGACCACAGTGGTAGATAATCATAAATGTGGGTTGCGTTCGACAAGGACGCCGGTGCCACTCCGGCGTCCCTGCTCAAGGCCTAGGTCAGCATAAGGCCGCCCATCCTCACGCGATCACACAGAACTATTTATTCACTCATCACTAAAAAAAATTGAGGCAAGAAAATCATAAGAAAAATCTGCAATTACGAATGGAAACCGGATCGGAAAAAAAACGGAAAAATGAAATGCAAAAAAATAATTTGAAATAAAAACGAACCGTTAGCAAAAATTACAAAAAAAAACGTGGTGCGAATCGATCTTGTGAGGGCGTCATACGGTACGCCACCCGAAACCTGAAAAACCCGTAAAAATTTATATATATAAGAAAGGAAAAAAAAATATATAATAAGAAAACACGAAAAAACCAAGTTTGGCTCACAAAAGTTAAAAGAAAAAAAAACCACACGGTGTGGGCGGCGTTCTTTCTATATTTTGGCCGTCACACCTTACCTGAACACAAATTTGGCCCGACCGACCACAAAACAGCTACCAGCGCCGACGCAGGATCCCTCGCACGAACCCCACTCCGTTTGGCGGAGTTGCTGCCACAAACCCAAAAATTCACCAAAAACAACCACACAACGGGGTTTTTCTCTGGAGGAAATCTTATATACTTCTCAAAATAGTATTGCACAACATAAATGAAGCCGCTTAATAACTGTTATAATGGTTAGTATACTGAAGACAGAAGAATATCCCAATATAACAAGATTTCCGAAACTATTTAATACACAAAAAAAAATTGGCCATCACAAACAACTTTCACGATCCAGTTTTTTTTTTCTTCGATTTCAGAAAATAAACACCAATTTTTTTATGTAAACTTTATAAATTTAATTGAAATTTTTATTGATAATCAAAATAACTATACACCCAAAACAAAATATGAATGTATCACTACAGATTTAATAATTTTTCTTTAGTTTCTTTTTTTTTTTATGGTTTCTGAAACTATTTTTTTTTAAATTATTCTTATTATTATTAATTGAAATTATATTAAATTGTTTTTATAATTATTGGTCACACACCAAAAAGCAAATTATCATAAAAAAACAACATTCATATATTAAACAATAACTTATTGGTCATCAACTTAAAAATACTTTTTTTTTTCGACCACATTTATCTTTAACTCCAAACTTGATATCCCCATTCAAAATTCAAAACCAGACTATCCAAAATAAAATTCCCGACGCGTACAAAATAAAAATTTATTCCCCCACCCAAAAATTATTTACTAAAGAAAACATTAACCCGACCGATAAATTTCGGGTGGCGTATATACATACAACCGCACCCAAAAATCGACTCGCACACACCAATACTATTTAATTTAATCACTGGAACATTCCATTTACATGGAAAATCCACGCGCTAACCAAAACAAAACAGATGAAGCAACACACCAACCACTACACGTCATTACATACCATCAAAACAAAAATGATAAAACGAATCGAGTAACCGACCAAAATACGGAGAAGTATAAAATGCTAAATGGTACACTCTACCAAAAAAAAAAATATTTTCTATTACAAATTAAGCCAAAGAAAGAATGACGTGTAGTGGAAGAGATTTTATGCAGCGCAGTGGATAAACAGGCAACCTTGTTGGGATTTCCAACCGTAATTACAGATTTAGATTAAATAAAACATAACAACCACAAGCGGTTGTTACATTCGTCTTCTGTAAAATTGATAGTGAATTTACTAAGTATCTATTGTCTTTATCAAGGGTATGAAACATTTCATTCCGTCTAATCACTCTAAACAAATGAACTTATCTTGATACAGATTCAGGCCTAGAGTAGTTTGTAAACTTCTGGAAGTTATTTATGGCCATAAGTCAATTGGCCCTTACGTTATTCCCCCAATGGTTGTTAAAAACTGTTTCAAATATGGAAAATATCGGTAATATGTATTAGGTAAATTTAATCTCTCAGTCAATTTTCAACTGATGATAAAATACCTGGCTGTGATTTAGTCAACTTCATCCCTAATATATTCTTATTAATATATCGATAGTTATGAACATTTAAATGTAAATCGCATGTATGATCCCCTATGTATTATTGGATGATACGGTTTCCATTTCTAACTCATTTCTGTAAATTCAATTCATTCTTATAGGATAATGATAGCATACTCTCCTCGTGTTTTTCTTTTCCTGCTTCTGCTCCAAATCTGTTAACATTCAGGAACAATTTGCTATTGGTGAGTTGTATTCAACATATTTGTAGCATCGATTTGAAAAAATGCTTACTTTAAATATTTTTCTTTCTTCATAATTTGACCAAGTCCAAATAACACTTGTTACCAACATTCTTCACTTAGAAATGAGAAGTAATAGTGAGGCTTATTTCCTCAGAGATGGATCCGCAGTAGCTTAATCAATTCTGAGTTTGTGAATTTTTTACAAAAGTTCAATTTTATTTGCAGTGCACCAGTTTTTAACGATCCGAGAGGTATGTTTCGGTTCGTTATCATATTAAAATCGCCACTTAAGTTACGTCCAACCCTGTTTCGAGATTATATTTATAGATTAACTGGTCCATTATTTTATGTATTCGTTGAACCGAAACCAATCCATTGACCTGAAAGCGTCCCCAAAACGTTACGTTTTCTTCACCCAAATTTTACAGATTTTATGTAACATTTTTTCGGACCAAAAAGTTTTCCTATTGGTCGACTCACGCGCCGGTCTTCCATTTATTTATGTCCTTACTCTCATTTTATGTGCAAATTGCAAGAGCTTTCTTCTGTTGGTTTTGGCAATAAATGGCTTTTTACCCAAACGTTGTGAAAATAGTTTAGCTTTAACTCCTTATCTTCTTACTGTACGAACTGACGGACAATCCTAGCATCAATCCTCACCAATGTAGTCGAAAATACAAAAAAATATTCTTCTGAAAGACCATACGATTTTACTATCTTCTCGTATGCAGCCGTTTTTTGAGGAGGTTTATACATACATTGTCCCAAATGTGTCAGAATTATTAAATTTTTTTATGATTCGAGATATTGTGGATTTAAGTTCTGCATGCTTATAAGAAATGTAGTTTTCTGCATACCAGTATGAAAATCTTGGACAATTTATCTCTTGAAGGCACTGTTGTACTTATGTATTTCCAGCCAATTTATAAAAATTCAGTCTTTCCAATTTTAACTAAATTCATTCAAGTCTAGGTAGAAGCTGAAAATTTTCAGTTTCTACCGACAAACGATCTAATTTGAATGGGAACGGTTAACAAGATATTCAGATTAGAGAGTACATAATTAGATTTAAGAACTTGTAAGGAAATGTTGTGAATTTTCAAATGTTTAGCCGCTGTATGTATTTTTCATTAAATTTTTTAAAGTTGATTCATATTTTGTAAAAAAGAATTGTTTTCATAAAATTTTACTGCGAGTTTTTGTTACTAGAAGGTAACCTAGGTGTACCTGAACGAAGGCAAAAAAATATGAAGAAAAAAAAAAATGAGTCACGTATTTTTTTTTTTTGGAGCAAGCTCGCTAATAGGCCCGATTCTGCCTTCCAAAATGTTATGTTATTTTTGTTTTTTTAATACGAATTCATATAGGAAGCGGGGAAATAAAATAACATAACATGAATTTTATCGTTCCAGAATCAGGCCCAATAAGTGACTCATATCTTGTCGTGTTCATAGGAAGAAGATTTCTTTTTGTAAAAATAGAAAAATCTTTTGAAAATGGACTTGAATTTAGTCCGAAAGCTGAAGTAAATTATAAAAATGGCAAAATTAGAGCCGAAAACCAATGGAATTATATTACTTATAAAATTGTGGATCAATAATTAGCTAGGAAAAAATTTGTTTAAGTTAGTGACATTTCTCGATTCAATTACATAAGCGTAGACTTAAACTTTCCCAACCATTTCTCGCTTAATATATCATCAAAAAATACTTGTACCTTTAAGCGAATAAACTGAGTTACTACATCAAAGCGATCAGAAGGATTTTGAAAAGATTGCAGCTCTGATATAATTTCTTTCCAATTGGGATTGCAAGTAAACATTATAAATAAATCTGGCTTACCGAATTGGCGAACCATTGCCATGCTTTCTTGTTAAAACCTTGACCTTGTTATAATCTTGAACCTTCGACTTTCTAGGGAGGTATTGTACGCAAGCTAATATCAGATGATTTATCTACAAGGAATAGGGACCATTATTTAATTTTAGCACCCATTGAAGAAAAAGTATTGGCTTTGTTATAGAACCGTTCAAATTCTCTAAAATGATTAGATTTCAAATTAGCTCCAACATAATTAGTTTGTTGGTAGCTTGTTTCTGATGGGTAACTGCAGTATAGGGAAACTTTCGAACTTAAGAATGAAACGTCTCATACCGTTAGAACCGAATTAATGCTAACTAATGCTCATTGGAAAAAAGTTGTCGTTAGTCCAGGATCCGAGAAAACGGGAAACGAATTTTCATATTTCGCGTTAAAAGCGGAAAAAATGCCGAAATGAAACTTGATTTTCATCGAAAACCAGGTAACTAAAATCAACCTTGAACAAATTGGTGCTTTTCACAAATATATAAATTTCCGCAATTTCCATTAATGAAACGGTTGGAAAATGAAAATCAATCAATACCTACCTTTAAATGACACTATATCGATAATTTCCGAATTGAACGACAAAAATATTTAATTTAAATTATTTTCGGCATAAAATGTGCTAAATAGAAACCAGTAAAAATGTTGTGTTTGATTATACATTACATTGCGATAGATCTGACTTCGTTTTGATTTCATAATAGGATAAAACAGGGGCGCTTTGATAAAACCAGACTAAATTTTTATCCAGTTCAACGAATCTTAGTCTTCCAATAATAATCATTTTACAACGCTAAGGTACGTTTTTCTGCTGAAAAATATTCTGCACAACCACCTGCACAAGTGTTCCATTGGTCTGAGTAAACTACTCACAAGTAACTACTCACAAATATCTACTCGCAACGGCTACATGAGTTAAAAAAACGGAATTAAAAATGGTGATTTTTGTATGAATTTGTATGAACACCTGTTACTTTTTCCTTTTTCATACAAGATTCGCTTTTTTTATTTCATTAATGAAAACTTTTTTTAATTCGGTACCCCACTCGCAAATACTCATGCTCAAATGATGGTGTAGTTAAGAAGTAGTTACACATAAAATTAACAGCAGAGGGATTTTAGTTTAAAAAATTCCAATAGATGGCTCTATACCAATTTTGATTGTGTCAAATGTCATTTTTTAACCCTAATCCAACCAAGGTGTGTCTTTTTGGCTTATGTGATAAATGCAACGATTTTTAAAATAATGTTAATTTAGTTATACAGTTGTAAGAATTTTATTTGGTATTCTTTGCAAATTTTAGTAAATTATTTGATTAGAATTTTTGTGATACGACACAGCAATTTTTAAATCGCAAAAATATTTTAATTATTTTGTTGGTTTAGCATGTAAATTTTAGCAAATGTTCTTTTATTTTGCTCTTCTCCCTTCGTGGTGGCGTAGTCCGGATAACTATCATATAATACCGTTCTCTTTCTACCATAATATTTCAAAACAGAATTTCTATTTTTTATATGGATTCTATGTTTAATTTTCCCACTTCCATTGAGAATCATCGTTAAATAAAGATGAAATGAATTCAGAATCAATGACAAGTATCATTGGCACACGGTTAGAAATTTAGGTATATTTTTTAATATTTTTTGTGCTATAAAATAAATACATACAATTTTTAGTTTTAAATCAATACAAATAAAAATTATTAAAATGATACATAAGACTTTTTGGTATAAAAATCATATAAAACTAGTTTTAATTGCCCTAGAATACAATAAAATTATTAAATTGATATTCAGTTATATCAAAAATTATATTTCAAATTTAGCATTTTTATATATTCTATTTCACTTATTATTTTATAAGAAACATTTATTACTGAAATACAATTAAAATATAAAATTGTAAAACTTTATATTTTGGTTGTATTGCTTTTATACATAATAATTATTAAAAGGATATTCTGAAACTTCGAAATATTTTCATTTCATTTATTACAAAATTAGAATTCAACGGCTTTTTAAAAGTAATACCATAGACATTCATACTAGATTTCTCATTTAATAGTAACCAAAGGAAAAAAACAAAAACTTCTGATAATTCCAATGTATCGTTGTGTTGTGTATTTTATAAGGCAATGATTTTAGAATGCGTTGCAAATATAATACGTATATGCAATACACCGATAATATTTGAATGGAAATTTTTTGTTTTTATTTTCTGTTTTTAGTCAAATGAGAGATCTATTATGATTGTCTATGGTAATACTATCAAAATATTAAAGAAATTTAATTTTTTTATTAAAATGTTTTTAATACAAGATTTAGTTAAAGTTAATACAACCTAGGTATAAATCCTTTGATGAATTTATAAATTTTTCTTATTAAATTGAATAATGGTTGGTATAAACAAATTACCGTTATTCATTTTATTAATATGTTCCTAAATTTAATATAATCATTATGTAAACGTGTTTTATCGTAAACGCATCGCGAGTATTTCAGAGAATGGTTCAATTTAATATTAATTATTAATAATCAAGAGTTATAGTAATTTATTAAAAATAATGTTTTCAGTGGTTTAGTTTGTGCTTATTGAAAATACAGTTTTGATATTTGGTGCTAAGTGAAAAATTCAAAGAAACTGCAAACAAGTTTTTCCATTGTTTTAAGGACATATGTACATACTTTTTGACGATAGTTTTAGTTTTTAATTTTAAATATTAATTGTGATTAAGTTAATTAATGTTATCTACGGCAATAAAGTGTTAAATTATGACAGGAATTTATATAACAGTACAAATTGAAAAAACAGTTAAACTTGTAGAAATTGTTCAATTCAGTACATCTGAAACTTTGGACTACTACGACTACGTTTATTCAGGTAAAGTATACTATTTGTGTTGTAGTTATTAATACTAATAAATATTAAAGTGATCGAGAAGTCATTGTATGTCTTATCAGATTCGAATTATCAATCAAAGATGCAAAGATATTTTAATACCTACTTAAATTTGGTTATTGGTATTTTAAATCGTGCGTATTGAAATAGGACTAATGATTTATTGAAAACTGTAGTGCACTAACACTTTTTGCTAAAATGTCAATCTCAGGCTTATCTATTAGTAACTTATTTTACAGCATTACAAAATAGTGCAGTAAATATAGAAAATTTTGATTGCTTTTTAAATGTTCATGGAGCTCGCATTGAACAAAATATTTTTCTTCATTACATCAATCAATTTATGTTACACCCGTGTGCGTGCTTTATTCTGCGTGTGAAAACCAAAGCAAGTCTAGACATGGGCGATTGCCAAGCTTACAACTCAACTACTTCCAGTAACATGGAAAATGTTTTATTTGATGACTATAGTTCCCAGAATTTGTCTACCTTGAAAGTAACCGAAACAAGTATTCAAACCAGTCCAATTAATCAAAAGGGAGTATTAAAGAGATCGAATGCGGCAATTGGAAGCAGTGTGTTTATTACATCTGAAGTAGATACTGTTTGTTTTATTTCATTTATTTCTGAATTAATTCTTTTCGTATTCGTTTAGTCTTTTAAACAGTTTATTACAAAGAAGGCAGGAGGCTCAACTATCTACACAGACTTCAAAGAAACTAGTTGGCTTAAAGACACATACAGGCGAAAATTGATTTCGTTTTTGGCTTCATATATCCACGAATGTTTTAGTTTTAATCCAACGAAAGAAGAGCAACTTTCCGCAGCGAACGCGTGTGTGAAGTTATTTCCGTGCTTGCAGCTAGTTAGTTCATTTATTAATAATTTTTATTGCGTTGAATAATACTAACATTAATGTCCAGTTGCTTAAATAAAAAGCCAACGGCCAGTCAAAAAATATTTCATATCTTTCTTCTTTTAAAAAATTGCGATTGGTTTCATAATACGATTTATCGTTCAGTGAAACTTGAAGCTGAATGAAATTAGGCATTCAAATATTTAACTCTCTTGTTACTCTCTATCAGCTTGCATTGATTTTGTAATATGAAATAGAAGAAATATTATTTAACTAGCCGTTGGCACTTTATTAAGCAACTGTGCATAAGAAAATTAGTAGCTCAACGAGTGGCCTTATTTTCTATACACGAGAGCTAGATAATAAGCACAATAATTTTAATACTTAGTTTATTGTACTTTTTCAGTTTTTTTATTCTAGTTTAATGTCATGTACACGAATACAACGAAAAAATGCGCTGCTTATTCTTGTGCCGCTTGTGCTTGGGCTGCCCGACCTTGTTTTCAATCAATAAACACAAAAAGTAAGAAATACTTCTTTCTTTTCTTTTTATTTTACTCGTTAAAACACAAATAAGCGACGCATTTTTTTTATGTGCTCCTGTTCAAAGTTTAAAAAATATTCTAATATAAATATATTAATATTTTTTAGGAATTATTATATAATTCGACGAATACTGGGTTTTTGCAAGTAAAACTAAAAAACGATAGGGTCAAAAGAAGAAAGCTTGAAAAGGAGTTTGAACCAATTTCAAACGTACGCAGTGCAGAAACGGAAAAACCTGATAGTTTGATTGATGCGCCTGATTAACAACTAAATTTGTATACGTTAAAAACATTAGCATTGCCAGAAGAAATTCAATTAGCTAAAGATAAATTGAAAGCAACGGCATCCTATAGAAAATTAGAATTTAAAAAAGACGATTTTATTATAAACGAGAACTGCAAATACTTCTACATATCTCCAGAACTGGTAGGTACAAATTTCAAAGTTTTATGTTTATTTATTGTATTGTTCATTTAATTTTACAGATTCTTTATGATTTTGAGCTAAACTACCAAAGACACATTTTTACTATAGTCAAAAACGCAGGGAAAAAAATTTTGTACACAGAATTTGAACGGAGTTGTGGTAAAATATATATCTATGTATACCTATACCCTTAATATAGTCATTAAAAACAGTTAATTTTAATTAAAGCTTTTGCTGTAATTTTCAAATAGATTTTAAATAATAGTAAACTTATGATCATTTTAAAGTTGATTTTACATAAAATTGTAATATAAATTTTTCTATTTTGAACAACAAATTAATTTCTGTTAAACATTATGGAACCTTCTTGTTAAACCTAGTAATACTGAGATATTTACATTTTAATAAGTTTTTAGTACAAAATAATCCCTGCAAATTACTAAACATGAATTTCTGTAAGATTTAAGGAGTACAGGGTTTATATTTGAGTTACATTTTAATGTTTCTATACTAAGGGCATATTAATCCTTTTATAAAACTATTTCTAATATTTCTACTATCCATAGATATACTTATATAGATTGGGAAGCGTTATCTTTTCTTAACTTGATACGACTTTTACCTCCATCACCAGCCGGAAGGACCAAATTTAGTCGCATGACGGATGAGAAGGCCGATGATCAGCTGCTAGAATTCAAAACCGTAATTATAATTTTTAGATATAATTTTTATAGTATTTTTTATTTATTCGTAATGGTGTTTTATAATTTTAGGTTGGTCTAACAAACGAAGAGTACTTGATTGACGCTAAACAAAGGGCACCATACATATATTATTGCAACAGGGATAACTAAAGGAAATATTAATCAATATATTATTGTATTGGATGGTAATTTTATACCATTGGCCCCGGAATTTCAATTTATTGATGCTTTAGATATAGTTTACAAACTACACTTTATTTTTAACATCAAATATGATAACAATTTAAGGCTTTTTTGGCTATTTTTACAAAAATATGTCTATAAAATGGATTTAGCTAATGTACCAATAACATTAATAGATCTTCATATAAAATTTAAGAAATTATTGGAAGAAAATTAACTTCTTTAAATTTAAGTTTTGATATTGATTTTGAAAATTATTTCATTTAGTTTTTAATTGTTGAATTATAAAATTTAATCATAAGAAAATTAACATTATAATTTGGATTTACTAACATACCCAGTATGTACTATAAGAAATATATAAATTTTTTGTAAATTAAAAAAGAAAACCCGGAAAATGAATCGTGAAATCCGTTACCTCTGTTATATTTGTCAAAAAACTTCTTCCTTCATATCAATACTAATTAAGCATTTGAGACTGATTCATCAACAAGTAGATTCAAAATCTCTTATTTTACGGTGTGTTTATGATATAAACTGTGCATATACCTGTAATACCTATTCAGGCTTCGTAAACATGTCGTAAAATGTTCAAACCAAGTTAAAAAGGTCCATAAAGAGCCATTAGATTCAAATTTACATAGATTAGTTGATTGCGAAAAATTTACTGATTGCTTTATCAGCGGTAACGCAAGCAAACAAAGTAATTTAGAAATCACTGCTATTGAAGCACCAGGATCATCTTCCATTGCACTCAGTAATGATTCCCAAGAAACTGTTTTTACTTTTGCATCCGAGTTAGATTATTTGGGCTTACCGGATTTAACTATTAATAAAACATTACAATTATCTTCAGAATTGTTACAAAATCTTTCTAATGATTATTCAAAAGTCATCGTAAGGTCAGAAGGTAATTGTCAGCCAGAGCTTGTAGAAAAAATTGACATAATAAATAACCAACATAATAACTACTTTAAAAATGTCATGTCGCGTTATAAAAGAAATGCAAAATTTAAAACATCTGCATATTTTGTTAAGCCTATTCAAATTACAATTGGTACTCGATGGGACCGTAAATATTGCAAAAAAAATAAAACTTACAAGAAATGCTTAGTGCAGACGACCTATCAGTATATCTCTATAATAGAAACGTTACAAGTATTATTTAAAAATACACATTTTGCCAAACACATTTTTCAAAACCGTCACACTTGCACATCCCAACAGCTTTCGAAATTTTGCTGTGGTTCTCTTTTTAAGCAGAACACATTTTATCAAGACTATCTTGCTATTCAGCTACAGCTCTTTTATGATGATTTTGAATGTACTAACCCCTTGGGAAATCGTAAAACCATTCATAAAATTGGGGCTATATACTTTACAGTTCTAAATCTACCCAAGCAATTGTTATCGCATTTAGAAAATATTCATTTAGTAGCTTTATTTAATGTGAACGACCTTAAAGTTGGTTCATCATACAATCAGATTATGAGACCAATTGTGAACGATATATTAGTTTTAGAGAGGAGTGGAATTATTACTGATTTTGGAATAATGCTCGGTATACCTTGGCTAGTTTTACTCATGACAATTTGGGTGCAAATCAAATATTAGGGGTTTCTGGAAGTTTTATTGCGCATTACTTCTGTCGATTTTGCGAAATGAATAAAACAGAAATGCAATTTACATTTGAGGAAAACATTGATAAAATGCGTTCAACCGAAAGATTAATAATTCATTCTTCTAATATTGAAACACACTTAAAAAAAGGAGTAAAATGGTTATCCATACTAAATGAAATATCAAATTATGACATTATAGAAAACTGCACGGTTGACCTGATGCATGATTTATTAGAAGGAATTGTACCTTTCATAATTCTACCTCTCTTTAATTATTTTTCTGAATCTAAAATAATAAATTTTGAACAAATAAACGATAGAATTTATTCATCTAGTTATGGTTATTTGTATCGAAAAACACTTCCTACATCAGCTGTTAATAAGGATTCCCTAGGCCTACCGGCTTCGCAATGTTGGTGTTTAATTCTTCATTTACCATTCATATTTGATGATCTAATTACGATATAAATGTTACCTCGTTGGGAGGCTATTACAACAATTCTCGAAATTTTAAAGATAGCTTTAGAATTTATGGTAATAAATAAACTTAAAAGTTTAATTGAAACTCATTTACATGTTGTTGTAAACATTTTTCATCTTAAGCTCATCCCTAAACATCACATTCTCATTCATTACCCCAGTGTAATGGAACGATTGGGTCCGATAAGCCAGTATTCTACAATGAGATATGAATCTAAGCATCAATATTTCAAAAATATTGCTAATAATTTAAAGAATTTTATTAATTTACCTAAGACTTTGTCTAATAGACACCAACAAAAGTTTGCTGTAACTTGGAATCGATCGGACTTAAGCCGACCAATTAAAATAGGAAAATTAAGTAGTCATAAGAATGACTTACTTCCAGAAATTAAAGACGTTTTAAGTTGCTTAGAATATAATGAAAACGAATTATTTTTTCTCGCATTTTTTATTGAAAGCGATGTACACTATAGACCATCATTGATGATCAGTTCTAAAGATAATGAGATTTTGAAATTTTATCAAATTAAATACATTGTAAAGATTAGAAATGAGTATTTATTTTTTTGTAGAAAATATTTTATTAAATGTTTTGATAATTTTCATTAAGCTTTTGAAGTTGAGGAAGACCTTATGTGCCAAAAATTACTTATAAAAAAGTTTTTAGACATTAATAGTTATTCTTACGAACTTGTGGTTTCAAGAAGAACAAACAAGTCGTATATTTTGAAGAAATTCTGAACAAAAAAAAAAGATGTACATAATTTATTTTTAAGTTTTACTTTATAAATTAAATAAAGCATTTCTGAAAATCAACATTATTTGTTAATTTATTTGATATTCCCCAAACCCCTAAATTTTTAACACCTGTAAGGAAACTATAATACAACATTTATTATAAATTTAATACATCTTTTGTATTCAAATTTAATACAAAAATCTATATTACGTTAATAAGATAAGGTATTACCAGTTTTGATATACCTACCTTCGTATTAAAGTAATACTTAAAGTTTGAATAATATTAATTATCAAATTTATAACTTCAAGTTATATTGAAATATGTTTGTTATTTAAGCCATATCAAATCGATACGTTCAGCATTATTAATAATTAATATATGTTTTTTATTAAAGTAATCAGCAATAAAATAAAATTTATAGATTTGAAATATATTGAAGTGACACTATTTTCTAGTGGACCTATATGTATACCAAAAATTGATTAAATTTACACCATTTTTTACAACCGTGCAGTGTTCCGCAATATTTGTTGAATTTCAGCCATGGTTTAATTAAAAATCGTACCCCAGATGATATGGTCCAACGAATTTTTCAGAGCCAGAAATCATTTTATTTTAGGACAAAAATAAAAACCTTTGATGTAAAATTTTATTAAAATTCATCCACAAACATGCTACCAGTTCCACTTTGTCGTGTTCCGCAATATTCCTCGAATTTGGCTCTTATTTTATTTAAGAAATCTGACCGCAAATGATATGATCCAAGGAACTCTTCAGAGTGTGAATGACTCTACTTTATACAAGGAACAAAATCAGCTTAATAACTTAGATATACATAAAATTCCACTAAAATTGATTGACAAACATGCGTGTTCCATTTGGTTGTATTTATATACTAAAGTATCACTAGCAGAATTCCCAGAATATTCGTTGAATTCTGGCCATGTTTTAATTAAGAAATTCAATCCCTGCTCCAAACGGAACTTCTGCGATTATGCACCAATTCCATTCAAATTTGATATCTGTGCCCTATTGCACCAACTACTTATCACTTATTACTTATCAACTTATCATAAGTTAGTTTTTTTGATAATGATAAGTGATAAATGTTTCACCAAAAGTAAAAAAATCTCACTCACTTATCAATTTAAAAACTTATCAAATTTTGATAATGATAAGTGATTGATTAGCGTTGCACATCAGAATGTCTATAACTTACAAATGACAAATTATCAAATTTTTATGATAAGTTGTAATGATCTATACAAAATTACTGTAAATGTGATAGTGTTTGCAAAATGGGATGGTAAATTGATTTTTAGATGAAGTTCTGGAATATGGCCATGTATGATGAAACTTGGCTATTTATCAACCAATTAGGATGAAACTCGACAGGTATAATGGAAATGAAATTCTAAAATGATTTTTAGATGAAGTTCTGGAATATGGTCAAGTAGGATTGAACTACTATTCCAGATGAAGTACTGGAATATGGCCATGTACGATGGAACTTGGTTATTTCTCAACCTATTACGTTGAAACTGGACAGGTACAATCGAAGGGTCAATAAATCTGTCGAAAGGGTCAATAAATCTGTTTTCGGTGTTAAGTCTTAATCAATGGAAACTAATCTAAATAAAGGCTTAAGTGGTAGTGCTACCGTTACTTAAGTTATCAATAGAAGGTAAACCGGTTACAATGGAAGTGGATTTAGGTGCATGTTCGTCGGTAATAAATTTAGATAAGTATTTTAAACAGCTTAGTCATTTAAAAATAAAAAATTTAACTGGTCAACTTTCTTCTGTAACAGGATCAACAATAAATGTAGTCAGAAAAATTTATGTAAAATTTAAAAAGCCAAGATGAAGCTGGAGCTAATAATTATTGCTGGTGGCAAAGATAGCTCTCTTTTATTAGGCCGGATTGGATGGATAAATTATTTACAAATCGGAGAAATTTATTTTGTATTACTCAAGTAAATCGAAAGTATGCTATTAATGTAGAAAATCTAATACCTAAAATAACGGAAATATTCCCAAACGTGTTATCGAACTCTGCGGAACCTATTAGGAAATTTTGCTCGGAAATTATTGTAAAACCAGAAGCGGTTCCTATATTTTATAAGTTCTATAGTGTACCATAACACGTACGGGGTGATATCGAAAAAGAAATTGAGCTACTATGCGATAAAGGTATACTAGTTCCAGTGCGATTTGGTGATTGGGCTTCGTCAGTGGTAGTTGTACCTAAACCGAACGAAAGTATACGTCTTTGCATCGATTGTAAAGTAACAATAAAGAAATATGAATAGACAGAACATTATCCTCTTCGACGGATAGACTATCTATTTGCAAATCTGGCTAATGTTAAATATTTCCGCGTAATTAATCTGACTGGAGCCTATCAGCAACTTGTTGTTACTGACACGTCTAGGCAGTATTTAACAATTCACACTCATAGGGGATTATACCAATATACTAGATTCGGGGTCAAAAGTGCTCCTTCTATTTTTCAATCGGTTGGTGATCAAATTTTTTGTGGATTAGATAGGAACAGTTTGTTATCTCGATGACATTTTAATCGCCGGATCTAGCTTTGAAGATTGTCAACAATTACTATGGAAAGTGCTGCGTTGCTTGGACGAGTATAATGTAAAAATAAACCTAACTTGGATCTTCACAAACAATATTATATACTTGGACAATGATTTCTGGTGTTGTTGCACTTTTTGGACGTCCACTACGTGGTTCATCTTCAACGCTCGTTTATACTCTAAAACCCATCGATGAACAGTTGGAAATGCAGGAGCAGATTCCTTTAACATTTATACCATTTTTGTATGAATTTCTGTTGCTGATAAACCTTCCAAAACAAAGAATTTTATCACTGCACGATATTCGGTTTTTTCCATTGTAAACGAATACACTGACACGTCAACTTCTAATGGCTTGTAAACAGAGACTGAATTGCCAGATCGAAATAAAGATTTTCATGTGTTCAAATGAAAAATGAAATATTAAAATGGCGTATCCATTTTGAATCCTTTACTAGTTAGTAGGTGTCGCTTTCAATACTTTTGAACCAACCTATAATCACGTTTTAAAAACAATCTTAGCATTCAAGATGATTGTCTTTTCTATGGAAATCGTATTGACATTCCATAAGCATTAAGTTCAAAAATATGTCGGTTCTTACACAATAACCATGAAGGCACAGTAAGGATGACGATATTAACTCGCGGACCTTTTTCGTGGAAAGCAATGAATCTTGATATAGAAAATGCAGTGAAAAGTTGTGCCATTTGTAGTCAGGCGCAAAATGTAAGAAAAGGAATGTTTATTTCTAAATGGGAACCTACAAAATTTCCATTGCAACACATACATTTAGATTTGTTCCATTTTCAGAATCAAACGTTTTTAATTTTGGTCGATTCATATAGTAAATTTATTGTTATAAAATTACTTAATAATAAGTCTAATGCAGCACAATAGCAATGGCCCACCTTTTAATAGTTCTGCTATCTCAGAATTTGGTAAAATCGCTGAAATTAATATTATAAAAACTAGTCCATACCATCCGCAATCTAATGGGTTAACAGAATACGGGGTCCAAACCACAAATAATTTTATTTCAGTTTCAAATTCCATTACGACAAAATTACACACATAGCCGTCGACCGAATATTGGTTTGTCGTAACCGCCATTTTTGCTCAAATGTTAAATTGTTCTTTATTATATTCTCAACTTGAACAATGCTTCCGAATAAATAAATTAACAAACTATATCTACATTAACCATTACTACATCAAAATCTGGCGTTTACGACAAACCAATATTCGATCGACATTACGTATGCGGGATATATTTCAGTCAGTCATTGCAACACCACATTCGAGTTGGTTTAATAGTTTCGAGTGGCATAGACAATGTTAAATACAAATGAAATCCTAAACTGACCCATGTTTATTAGGGGTAACTGAGCGAATCATAGTTTTCTTCAAACCAATAAATTTTGATATTCACGTTACACTTTCAATACTGTATCTGTCCATTTATTGCGTAATGGATTGAAATACTAAATCCAACTTCTATGGTTTGAAATAGAAATTGGTACAGTTTGTAAGCCGAGCGCAACTTAAAACACCATTTACCTACATTGGCATTAGAGACGAAACCCAATTTACGTTTAAAACAAATTTAATTTCTAAAACTAAACAATCCAGCAGGAATCGAACAGCTTTCATCCCTTTTATTAAAACAATTGAACTATTTACCGCGAATGCAACTAAAATAAAAAAAATTCAAACAATACTTCTTTTGGCATTGAATTTTTTTATTTCATCCTAAATTTCTAATACCAACAACACACTACTAACGAATACTAAACCAACCGTTTTTACATAATATATTATTTCACAAACGTCACCTTTAAAAAACAAAATTCAATACAATTGACATATTAATGTATGCATAACTTTTTTTTAGGGATCCTCAAATATCATTTTAGCCAAAAAAAAAAAAAAATTACCATACACATACGAGAGATAGAACGACCAAATTACTGCTAGAAATCACCGTACACTTAAGTTTTCGTTTTTATTACAACAACAAGCATGCAATCAAACTAAAAAAATGAAAAAAGTTATGAACACGAATATGTACATACAAGGGGTTACGAGGGGTTGAAATTAGAATTAATGAAATAAAATAAAAAAAATTGAAACGCGAAGCAGATGACAAAACTATAAAATACGTAATTCTTAGAAGGATGTAGATTTTTTGTTGTTTTTTGTTTTTTTTGGGATCTACATCTTTATAGGCGCACATAGATTCCATACCCACTGTGTGTACCCTTTACTTTCTCTTCTCATTAAAATTTTATTCGTAACATTTTCATTAAAAAAAAAAACTTCTTCACCATTTCACGTGTACTATACGTAGTACCGTCAGAGTCCTCCGTGCGCGTTTATTTCCTTCAAGGCAGTGAAAATATTGATAATTTCTATTTTTATATGTTAATAAAGATAAGAAAATATAAAGTGACAGGAAATGGTGGTGGTTGGACGACTTAAAATAAAAATAAAAAAAAAATAGAAAATTGTAGGTGGTTTATGTGTACATACATAAATATTACTTGTGTTGTGCACGTACATATTCTCGTCGTATTTATTTACGTATATACACGCTAATGGTATATATTGGGATGTTTCCCAGAAATTAAGAGAATGGTGAGACGCGAGCGTACACACCCAATCGAGTCGAGTATACAGTATGAGTGAAAACAATTTTGTTGGTTTTATACGACGCGATCAAATAAAATTAAATAACATTTAGAATTTTTATTTTTTTTATTATTAAAATTATGTTCGGAATGAAGTGGATATGAACATTTACGTAAGGAGATACGAATATATGTATGCGCGGTATAAAAAATACCTGGGGACAATGTTTTGAGGTAAAATAGATAAAATACCAAATTTATGTAATTACAACTTTTATTTAGTCTTTATCGATTGTAAATTAGTTATATAGTTAAAATCAGGTAATTTACGAAGAAGTGAAGGCCTGTGAAGTAAAAACTTTAATTGAAGCTTCATGTCACATGCGAAGTAACCTTTTTGAACATAATTTAAAGAATAGACTATTTGAATAGACTATTTTCAAGAATTTCATTTAGGAAAATATCTTTCAACAGACAACCAACTCATAGCTAAGCAAAAAATTAGCCACCGCGTAGCACGTACGCGATTCTCACAATTTACTGAAAAAATGATTGGCAAAATTATGTGTAAACCAAGCCTTAATATGATGATATACCATACAACGAAATAAAAAATCTGGCCAGTGAAAATCTGATTCTGAAATCGAAATTGGTTGAAATGGAAAAGGGCGAATACCACAACAATAAAAGAATTTGATTTCTAGAAGGTTTAGTTTTAATCCCTCAGCCTGAATTCTCTAATAGTACAGTAATTATTCATGGAGTGGACAGTAAAGAACATAACAAAATACAAATATGGAAAAACTCCTCAATTATATGGATTGCAATATACCGGCTCATAACATCATCGAATTCTGCAATGATTCACAGAAGGGCATGATTATTTTAAAGGTAAAAAGTGTTGATATTAAAGCAGAGTGTAAAAAGGGATGGCAGTTCGCTCTGAGGAAACTCAATTTTTCGGAAAAATGTTTAATTTTAGGAAATACTTCACACGTTTGTGCAGTCGCCAGAAGGTTGTCCTAAATTTTTGTTTTTGTAATTTTAGGACAAGTTTAGGATAAACTTCACACGAATCCTAAGCGACTATATTTTTATGCATGTAGTAATGCGAACAATAAGATTGCTGGCGTAGCTGCTTATGTACATAAGTCGTTGAATGCAATGTGCTCTAATTTAACGTTTACTAGTGCGGATGGTCTTACAGTTTATTTTAAATTGGGTGGTAAGATGAATACTGTTGGTTAAAGCTTTTATAGATTACATGCCTTCTCGATGAAAATATTTAATCATGGATTGGAAGAATTACTTGATAACATTAGCGCTGAGTGCTTCATTATTATGGGAGACACAAATTTAGATTCACTTTGAATAAATAATTATTTTTTGAATGAGATGCACATCATTCAAAAAATAATTATCTTTTCATAATGGCTACCAATGGGAGAATTCTCTTATTGATCAACCAACTCGCTTCAGGGGTACGTCTAAATCTTGCTTAGACCATATTTTTGGTGAATTCCCAGGTCGGTGCAAATTCAATTATTCCTCCTCGTTTAAAGATTTTGGTGTATCTGATCATTCTTACGTCATGTTGAGTATAGATCATTTTGAAGTTACTTGTGACAAACAGTTGAATATTACAGATAAGACCTATATCTGACGGTTGATCATTGGAAATTAGAAAGAATGCTGGATAATGAATTGTGGAAGTCAGTTTGTACTAGTGATGTTGTTAATGCAGCCTATAATAATTAGCTGATCCTTTATCCGTATATTTACAATCTAAGCATTAGGTTTGGTTCATTTCCACATGATTTGAAAAAGGCTGCGTCGTATTCCAATATTTAAAAGGGTACAAGTATGGACAATTATCAGCCTATTTCACTTTTGTCAGAGTTTTCAAAATTTTTTGAGAAAATTGTGAAGTTTAAAGGTTTGGCCTTTCTCAATAAATGTCAGTTTGATTACATGGACGACAGTAATATGGAAGATGCTATAATTGACTTCTTGACAACAGTTTATCATGGGATAAATGTAAACCAGAAACAGGCGGTATTGTTCATTGATATTAAGAAAGCGTTTGATACCCCAAATCATGCAGGAATAAGAGGTGTCTTTTTGGAATGGTTCAGATCATTTTTGAAAGATGGAACCTACTCTTTTAAACGTTGGTGTTCCTCAAGGTTCCGTTCTTGGGCCATAGCTTTTTTCTATATACATTAACTAGTTTCATGAGTTGAATTTTTCTGGGAAGGCGACGTTATTTGCTGATGATACAGTTATTGCTTTTTCTAACTGTTTGCTTGATCAACTAATTCATGAAATGCGCAACGATTTTACCTCAGTTCGTGAATGTTTTCATATTCATAGTTTTACGCTGAGTGAAAAGAGTAAATATATGGTGTTTTCTACTCGAGGTGAGGAAATGTCTTCGGTTTAAGAAAATTTGTTGGTATCTCATGACAGTAGTTGCCAGATATCTATTTGTGGGGCAGTTTGTTTTTCAGTTGAAATAGTTTATGCTGCTTATAAATATCTCGAGGTTACTAGTCTTGATTTTAAGCATCATACTTGTTATTGCAACCTAAATTAATACATGGCATAAGGAAGCTATATTTATTAAGATACATTGTCCCTAAGGGTCTGCTAAGAGCTTTATATTTTAGTAAGATTAATTCATCGTTAGAATATGGTATTGCAATTTGGGGTTCGGCTTTTTATGCATATTTAAATATTTTCGCATAATCACATATTTTTACACATTTCAATTTATTTTATGTTTTAGCACATATTTTATGAGTTTTTCCAAATATTTTAAATTTTTTTTGTTAATTAGCTTAAAATTTGATAAATCTAAAAAAGTTTTACTTTTGCCTAAACTGCGTAAGTTGTATCAATAAATTAAGAACAAACCAAATGCAGAATTAAAATTATTGAAGTTTACTGAACATTCTTTGATGATCCGGAGTTCTTCTAGAAATGCAAATTTTACGATTTTTCTCTGTAATCGTGAACCCTCTAGCAAAAGCATTGATGGCCGCAATTTATCATCAAAATGCCAATTTGGAGGGTTGTAATTGTAGAGCACCATTTTTTTCTTGCATTGAAGTAAACCTTAAGAAATCGCGGTAAAGCAAGCGTTGGTCAAATAACGCCAGAGCTGCTTATATTACACCGGACGTATCTAAATTCCACGGCAAAAAAATTAGGCGAGAAGAAAATTATTTGTCAAACGATCAACTGTATAAAAGACACACCTAAATTATGTAAATATTGATCTTTTGGGCAAAAGTACCATAAAGATCGTAAACCCGTTATACTTTTATTGTATTTATTAATTATCAGCTAGATTAATTTTTTTCAACTTTGTAAATTACAATCTATAAAATTACATAAATTTCTAGTTGGGCCATGGTTTTAAAGTAAAGCAATTAAGAAACTTTTGTTGTATATATGCATGCATTTTTGTAATTATGTAGTTTAGTTTTAAGCATTTTTATTGTTATTATTTATTATTATTTTATCGCCATATTCACTATTTAATGATAGTAATTATTTATTTCTAATATAGTAATAAAACAAGTGTGGAATGCTAATCGAAATTTCTTAATTTTTTTTTTCTGGTCGCTGTTATGAATTTATTTTTGTTGCTACAAGAGATCATGTGTTTTTTTCGAGCTTCACAGTGTGCAAATTTAGTTACTTTAGAAACATGAAATTGAGCGGTTAAACGTTTTGTTTTGATGATGATTTAAATTTCGACTGCACATGATAACGTCTGGATGCCTGTATCCATGGTATCTCGAGAACGGCTTGTCCGATTTGGAATCTTTTTTCGCCAATCTGTTTCTATGGTCAAGGCGGAGATTGGAAAAGCGTTTGGAGACTGTACGTCGAGAGGGTGGGGTACCTGCCATACGAAATGACCCAAAATACCTGGTTTTATAAATATTTACGATTTTTTTATATATACTGGTTTGATTGTTGAATTGGGCATTGAATTTGGAATTGACTTGAAGGTTAAGTTAGGGGTCAATTTGCAGGTTGAGTTGAAGTTAAGTTGGGGTTGGATTAGGATGTAGTGAGTAGATAACTCATTTGATGGATTCCTCATTTGATATTCAAGCTATCAACATCATAAATAAATAAATATAATAATTCTCAATAGATAAAAAGGTTTACCGTATGACTCATTTTTAATAAATCTAAGTCCACATTTATAAAAACAAAATTGTGAAAGAGTAATTTATAAGTGAATATATTCGAGTTGTTTTGGCTTCTATAATTTCTGTTTTATTTAAGCTTATTGACGTGTACATTTTTAATACCTCATTAGTTCGATTATAACCTAGTAAACTGTAAAGGTGTGAATTTCGGTATCATGTTTTAAAGTGGTAAAAATTAATATCTTATAGTGCCAAATTAATAACACAATAACGTGCAATTGGTGTAATGACCTAGTGTAAAAATATAACTCCCGCCCTATTTAACTGTTTCTTGTTGACCAGATCAGTATTATCATATGTTATTCCAAGTGAAACGGTGAATTTTATTCTATGATCTATTATAAAATATACAATTTGCGTCATCTAAAATAAAAGCCTTAGAATAAACGGAATACCCATTTCAAATCGTCGATTGGATTTGTGTAATAAGCACATAACTATAAGTACATTAATAAAAACACGTGTCTCATCTAGTGTTAAATATTTCCTTAATTCATTCATATTTTAAATCAAATGACAAAGTAATGCTAAATTAGTCGTTCGTCTTTTCATTTACAGTGCTAAAAATACAAAATTTAACAATGGTTATATGTGCCAAGTATCGCAAAATCATCTCATCAAACAAAACACAACACCAGTGTCTTGAATGCAAGCTTTATTATCACCCAAACTGTGATGATTGTCTTAAAAATAATCTCGCTGGCAACGAATCAAACGTCGTTATATTCAAATGTGGATTGTGCACTAGCTCCAGCCCAAACCGCTCAGTGGCGGTTGATGATACTACCAATTCCAATTTGACTTCATTGAAAGAGGAAATTTTGTTAATGCAGCACAAACAGCTCGAAATGGCTAACTCCCTAGCTATATTGAGTAACCTGAAGGTTCAACAGGACTCTCTTTCTGAGTCACTGTGTAAAATAGTGAAACAACTGGATCATATTGTGAATCTGGAGAGCCAAATTGAAATGAACTCGGTCAATATCTCTTCAATTCAAGATGATAATACTAAAATTAAAGCACAATTGGCTGTTGTGTCCGACAAATGCACCTTTTTGGAGCAGCAATTAAACGGCACCAAACTGTTTATTTACGGTCTACCAAACGGTAAAGACGTCAATCTAAGCGAACTTTTTAAGCAATTATGTGCACTTCTAAATTTCAACTACAGTAGTAACAGTATTCGCAATATCTATCGGATCAAGGCTAAGTCAATAAATAAACCAGTTGTGGTTGATTGGAACATCCATATTTTACATCAACAATTTTTAACCATTGCAAAATTAAATCGAAATGTCTTAGCTAAATCAGTATTGCTTGGAACTGAGTGCAGTATTGTAGTAATAGACTATCTGTCACCGGCAATGAAAATTTTGCTATATGATGCCAAGAAATTACTGCAATCAACAACATTTAATTTTAAATTTATTTGGGCCAATCATGGTATTATATATGCAAAGAAGGATGAGAATAGTAACGTTTTGAAAATACTTTTGTCTGATGATTTAGACAAGTTTAAAAATTAACTTTAATTTGTTTCTGTTTAGAATTTTGCTTAATTTTTGCTTTATTAATATTATTTTTGGTTTATTTTATATCTTATTATTTTCAATATTCATTTTTTTTTTTTTTCTTGTTTTAGGTAACTGTAATCTCTGCAAGCAGGCACTTTTGGCAATTCCAATTGATTTCATTATGGAAATATATTATCAAAATTGTCGTGGATTGAAATCAAAATTAGTGAATTTCAAATTGAATTTGCTGGCCAACGATTATGACATTGTTTGCTTGACCGAAACGTGGTTAAATTACTCGATCGGCGATAGTGAAATTGTGGATGATCGATGATATTATGTAATTCGCAAAGACCGCGATCTTGCTCTCATCAATTTATCGGACGGTGGCGGGTCACTGATAGCTATTAAAAATCATTCATCGCATGTGAGCTCGCTAGTCTTAATAGTGTTTTTGATGACGCTTGGATGAAAGTTAACCTTCTACAGTAGAAGTTACGCTTTGCTCGGATCCACTTTCAAAGATAGACAGTTTTCATCCCCCTATCATTATCAACATACTAGGCTTTTCGCAAAAAAAATTATCTTATATTAGTTATTCATATATTAATGTAAAACATCTAGACTATGTTCGAATCAAAGAACAACTGTCTGTCCATGATTGGGATTCGCAGTTTGCGTATACTATCATAGCGCTGTTAATGAATTGTACTCAACAATTAGCATTTATCTAGAACATAGGTGTTTGTTGAACAATTCACGCTCTAAGTTTCCATTTTGGTATTCTTCAAAACTACGGTACTTAATTAATCAAAAACAAAAATTTCATTCGATTTACCGGATCTACAAAAATCACAATGACCATGTAATTTTCTCAATCTATCGGAAATTGGTTAAAAAAGAAATTCGCATTTGTCATGATCAATATTTAAGAGCCATTGAGGTAAAAATCTAAAGCATAACGCCAAGCAGTTCTGGACTTTCACTAATTCCATTACTTCCAAATCAGGTTATCCTACCTCTATGCGACTTGGTAATCTGGATTTCGGCACTTTTGGTGCCAATTTTCAAAAAAGGCGATAAAATTTTCATCGAAAACTACAGGCCCATTTCTCTTTTAACAGCATTTAGTAAAATTTTTGAGAAACTTGTTTATAACTTAATGTATTAGCACTTCACAACATGGATTTTATGAAAAACCCTTAGTTTTGACAAACCTTCTGGAATTCTCAAGTTACACGTTCGATAATGTAGACAAGGGCTTTCAAGTTGACTGTATTTATACCGATTTTAAAAAAGCGTTTGATACAGTATATCTCACGATGTGCTCATTAAGAAATGCTACAAAATTGGACTTTCAGATAAATTATTTGGTTATCATCGTATCTTAGCGACAGGTTTGTACAAGTAAAATTTAATGGACAATTCTCAAGGTCATTTTTGCCTACTTCTGGTGTTCCGCAAGGTTCTACTCTGGGGCCTCTTTTGTTCACAATTTTCATTAACGATCTTTCTAGCATTTTTGACTGTCCCCATCTATTTTATGCTGATGATTTAAAAATTTTTAGAAGAATTACTGATGAGACTGCACCTCTCTCCCTGCAAAGAGATCTTGATAAACTTCAAAACTGGTGTCTTTTAAATAAACTAAATTTGAATACTGAAAAATGTCTAGTAATTACCTTCACTAAGAAAGTTCGTCCACTATTAGTCAGCTATAATATTGCAAATTTCAACCTAAGGAGAATTACTCAAATTGCTGATTTAGGTGTTATTTTTGACACTAAATTGACATTTGAAAAACACATCAACTCAATTTGCGCGAAAGCACACAAAATTCTTGGATTTATTTTCCACAGAGGAAGAGATTTTCGTAATCCCGAAGTCCTAACCATATTACACAATAGTCTAGTAAGAAATAAAATAGAGTACGCCTCGCAAATTTGGAACCCGTTCTACGAATTATATAGTGAGCAAGTTGAGCGAGTCATTAGCATGCTTGAACTTGGCTATTCCTTAAGCGAGTATCATCAAATTTGACATATGTGTTAGGAATGGAATTGCAAAATAATTTTTGGATAAAGCTCTGGAAAATGGCCAAGTAGGATGGAACTTGGTTATTCCTTACCCGATTATTATGAAATTTTACATGTGCGTTGTAAATGGGATTCTAAAATGATTTTTGAATCAAATTCTGGAATATGGCCAGTTACACGGTTAGAAATATCAGTATAATTTTGTATAATACTTCCGGTATAAAGTTCTAGAATACGATTTTTCATGTAAAATTGGATGCCTGTACCCATGTTACTGAAGCATGTGCTAATGACCTGTTTGGCTGTTGTTGTATAAGTAAATAAATGTTGGTTAAAATAGAAATCAACACTGTCAAAACTTTCACGCCAACTTTATGACACGGGTGAATGCTATTTCCATTTAAGACACCGAAGTCCGAAATTCTAATCACCTCGTGGGTTTCAGCCCTTTATATTTTATATTTATGACACTTTTCCAATTTTTGACACTTTTAATTATATTTGGATCAATAAAATTTCATAAAAGCATTTACTTTTTGATTTTGATTTCACATCAAAATAAAATTAAAAATAGCGAACATAATAAAATTTAAATTGACCAGAATGCGAAAATAGCATTTTTCATGTTATATAACATTATAACATCATAACATGATAAAATTTGGTCGCCAGAATACGGGCCAATGTGAAGCAGATAACATGAAAACATAATGTTAGAATCTATTTGCCCTGCACTGCGGTCCCAAGCGCCGGCTAAATGCTTAAGTCCTACACGTTATTTTTCGAAAAATCGAATTTTAGATTTCTAACTAAAATATGTTCACTTTCCAAATAAAATTTTGATGAAGTGTCAAATTTTGGTTTAACATAATCTTAATATTTTACAAAAAACATATTAAATTTCGTTTCAATTAAAACCGGCAACCCAATTTTCTCCACCACAAACGCAATTGAGATACTAACAATAAAGCAGAATTTGAAATCGAAATTATATCTGTGGTGAAGATTTAAAAGGTGATGATAACTCTAAAATTCACAATTTTCAGGAAAACGTTTTTAAAATTAATGCGTGCCTCAGATGATCAATATCTATTGCCAATATTTCAGTATTGGCAATACTATTGAACATGACGAGAACTAATTGACGGATTGTCAATATACAAAATATTGTGATGATGGTTTGATGAAAATTAAAATATTTTTAATATTGATAAAATATTTACAATATGTACTATTGCTCTTCTGAGTTACCTTATTGACAAAATATCAATGTGAACATATGTGATATCAAGCTGTCAACATTTGAGTTTGGTATTTAAAACCAAGAAAACATAACAATTACCTACATTTAGCGTTGCATTTATGCAAATATAAATATAAAGTTGAATTTATATAAGTATTTGGATTTTTATTCACTCCCTAGACCACATTCTTTCTTTTTCTTTTAAATTTTTTCATTTACAAAGCAAAATAATAGCTACACAAGCCGTACTTTTATCTAACATGGTTAAAAGTGCAGTATTCACCTGAAAATATATATTTTTTATTGTTTGACATTTAAGTATATTGTCAATAGCATTGATCGTCTGAGACAATTGCTTTTTGTCAATAGTGTTTTTCAACATTGACAATAATATATTGACAATACTTATTGAACATCTGAGGCCCGCATAAGAGTTACTCAAAATCGTAAACGCTTATTTCGGTTGTGTGTAGTTGTAGGAATACTACAAAAATTGGTATGGTATATGGAGATTTCGAAATTGAAAAATATGTAAAAGCGTAAAAATCGAGTTATCACATTTTAAATCTTCGCCACAGATATATTCTAAGCCCTAACTCGCATTCGAATTAACGGGTATTCGGATAAACCAAACCATAAGAGTAAATACCGTATTAATTAGACGAGTTGTACGCTTAAACCAACTGAATTTGTTTGCTAATTTATTTCTCCTATATAGATTTCCCAAATGATTTTTAATTCAGTCTCCTTACCCCTTTATCTTTAATAATTATATAAACGTACATATATACAAGATAAAAATCACATCAACAACCTTGTATAAGGTCATAACTCTGCCAGAATCCTTTTTTTTACTTTTTGGTATACTCGCTTGTATAAAATAAAGCAATTAAGAAATTTCGAAGAAAATATGCGAATTTCCATGCTATCGTGACTGATTTAACACTTGCCACAAGAAACAAAACAAAAAAAATCCTAATCTCCCTTTCTGCGATTTCCACTCGCATGAGATTTCCCACCAAAATGTATTTATGTATAACCGACAAACAGAATACAAAGCAAAACAAAAAATAACGTGTTTTACCCAAAAAAAAAAAGAAAACTGATTTTCCTTTCATTATCATTTTTAATTTTTCCCAATTCTTTCCTGATAAGGATTACGCTAGGACTAAGTACACGCGCAATTTTACTTTCCTTTCGTATACATTAGTTCACGTATATAACATAGTATGTATATACTTTGGTGTGTGTGTGTGTATACAACAACAAATATATTGAAGACGTAGAAGAAGAAAATTTTCTTCATTTGGTTGGTTGGGTTAAAATTTTTTTATTTTTTATTTTTGTACGAAAAACATTCCTTTTTTCTTAATTTTCTTCTTCGCCGTCATATTCTACTTCTTATTCTTATTAATTTTGTTATTTAAGTTTTAAGGATATTCAAAGTAAAAAAAAAAAAGAAAAACTGAACGGAAAAATAAATAAAAGAAGAACAGCAAACATTTTTAAACAAACCAAGATATGGATGGGAAAATGGTATGATGATGGAAAATGAAATGGTTTTTCTCTGGATGTGGATGTGTGTGTGTGTGTGTGTGTTATTTAAAAATATAAAAATAAAATAAATAAGCGAAGTGTATGTATGTACATAAGTATGTATGTATATGAGCGCAAGGATACGCGTAAATGAGAAAAAGGACCCAAAATTAAAATTAAAGGGATGTTATGAACAAAAAAAAAAAACTGTAAGATGAAAAATAGAATGAATTGTTAAGTAAGAAAAATATAAGAAATCGAAATGAGAGATGATGATGGTGATTTTAAGGGTGAAACAATTTTTTTTTTTTTTTGGTTCGAGATTTTTTTTTTCCGTCGACTCGTATCCACATATATATATACATACATATAGTATATATGGGTGCTATAATGTTCGGAGTTTGAGTATATGAAGAATATATGCGGCAAAGTATACCAAGTGTTCTGAAGAAATAAAATATTCGTCGTATGTACATAAGTATGTAAGTACACATAAATATATCTATGGTACGTACGGGAATAAGAAGGACAGAAAAAAGTTTTGTTTTTTAATTTTTTTTTTTTGCTATCCTCTTCGTCTTTGTTGCGGGTAAGTGTACACATTACACCCTTCTTTCCACCCCGCGCGCACAAATGAAGATAATTAGAAAATAGGAATGTGGCATATACGTACGCACATACACGCATATACACAAAAATGTATTTATATGTACATTTGTCGGAAAATGAGTTTTTCCCAATTTTCTTATACTTATATATGTACGATGGTTTCTTCTTCTTTCAGTGTTTTTTATTATTATTATGTATTACTAAATGAGAAAATCCACCATTTTTGTATTTTTAGTTACGCGTAAAATTACAACAACACCGAACGATATATAAATTTACTGATTAATATAAATTTTGTGTATTGTGTGTGCAAAGTTTAATGGTTCTCTGTGTTTGTTTGGCCAAAAAACGAAATAAATTAAATAAAGAAAAAAAATGAAAAGCGAATAAAGGGGGAAACATGGGTGGATGTGAAAATGAAAATTTATTGTGATATGTCAATGGCAGTTTATATTTAGTGAGAGAGTTTATATACATACAAATGTGTGTACATGTCTAAAAGGGGTGAGAGGGTATTTGGTTTTGTGTACATGGTAGATTGGTAGGTGTTGCAGGGCTAAATCTATTAAATTCGAATTTGTTACAATTTGGCTGATACCTTAATATTTGCGAGGCACTGGTCGTTGTTTAATCATTCTTGAGAAAGTAGTACTGACATTTTTGTAACGTTTTCATTAATAAAGGAGAAATTTAAATTATAAGCGAGGCCCTTAGGTTATAGATTATACCGAAAGCAAATATTGAAAGTTAGTTCATGCAACTTTTAAATTGTTACTACAGTGCATGTTGCTTTTAGAGTTTTAATTTAATTAATCATTTTAATTAAATCTTTCGCAAGTTATATATGTATGTTGAAAATGTAACAGATAGAAATAATTGCGCTATAAATCATTTTGTCAATAAAAGCTAAAACTTTAAAATGAAAAAACTATAAAATTACCAATTACTTAATTAAAACTTACTTTTTATCATTAATTTAAGTTATTTAATTTTAGTTATGCCTAAAAGTCAATATGAAAAGTAAGTCAACATCAGCGAAGTAATTAGGTCACCAATGCAAGGAAAAAATGATCTTGGAGTAAATCACCTTCTGAAATGTATCGGTTTTAGAATAGACTAGAAATTCAAACCGCTCTAGCTGGTATGATAAAATAATAAAAGCAGTTACGAGTTGTTTTTTTAAGCAAGGACTCAAACCTACACATTTTTGTTGGTATAGCTATCACTACTATGTAATAATAAAATTTTAAAAAATGACCACAAGTCTGACATATAGGGCCAATAGGACATGAGTTCAGAAATCCTTCGATTTAAACCACGACCATGTGAAGTTGTTCAATTGAAAATGACGAATAGGTAAGGACGCTTTTTAGCCTCCAAAATGGGGCGACTTTGAATATGAGAATCAATACAAAATTTGAATACTTCAATTTGATGAAATTCCGACAAGAATAAACTGTGAAGTTCCATTAATTCAGATTTTGAGCCAATAAAATTGGTAGCATTATCTGAATAGATATTTGCGATACGAATCGCCGCGCCGAAGGGATGCTAAAAAATCTGAAGTAGACAGGTCAGACACCACATCCATGTGGACTGCCTTTGTAACGAAACATATAAAAATTGCAATGTAGACTTTCAATTGCACTCTAGATTTTACTTGACTAATCGCAAGAAATGGACCAGAAAAATCTATACTCCCTCAAATTTCGTCCTCCTATGACACAAAAACGTTGGCCTAAATTTTATAACACTGTCTGAGGACCAGAGTGAAGAAGACGTACATGATCATTTCGAACTAGCAATTTTATAAAAGAATGCGAACCTGGTACTACTAACTGATGTTTGTGGTTGAAGGGAATATCAGCATTTTTTAATAGTCCGCCAACCCGAACCGTGCCATCGTCATCGGGAAATTGCACCAGTGATAATAATTTACTTCGACGAGACACTGATTGATTTTTACAAAGATATGAATTTTATCTGAATAGTAAGATGTGTTTTGTAATAGAGTTTACGTCACAATCAATTTCATTAATTTCGAGTGATTGGTGGTTATGACGATTTGTTTAAAGTTCGAAGTTTATTTGCATAACTAAAAGGATTTTTTCAACTATTTGGGTAAAGAGCAAAGAAGCGCACAACTCCAGCCGAGGTATCGTTTGGGTTTTGAGTGGATCTACTCGGCCTTTTGAACATAACAATTTAACGAAAACGTTGTTTTCATGATCGATGGTACCTGGTACATAGGTAAACCACACATCCGTATCCTTTTTCAGATGCCAAATCCATGAATTCTCCAAACCCATGAAGCTCGATCGATTTTGCTTTGGAACTATGACACATCTCGGAATGGATATTTTAATCGATTGCAGTTAGTTTTCGTTTAAATTAATTCCAATATTCTCTGCATAAATGATTTTGCCAAAAATACTATTGATGCACATAAACCTAACGGATCAAACATTTCAACGATTTTGGATAATATTTTTCGTTTTGTACACCGATCAGTAATTGTATACTTTTTGAATGAAAAATTAAATTTATCGGTGTTCGTGTTCCAATTTATTCTTAACACTTTAATCAATTTGGATTGACCATTAGGATCCGAAGATGCTACAACCGAATGATTCGGCGTGATTTTTCGAAGTTAGAACTCTCCCTTTAACAATAAATTAACAAGGTCAGTTTTCAGTATATGATTGCTGTTTCAAGACTGTCGGCACCGGTTAGAACGTCGTCGACATAAAAGTCTCGTTTAAGCGCTTTCTACGCTTCAGAAACATGTGTTTGTTCATCTTCCGCTAGCTGAAATAATGTCCGGATAGCAAGGAATGGAGCATTCCTTTATCATGCCCAATAACAGTCAAGCTTTAATATTTCTTTTTTAAACCCTAGATGACTGTTAATTACACTACCCTGCAAAATTTTGCCCCTGGACAATGAATAGTTGTTTCCGAAGTAATTTTTCACACTGAATCCGAATATGGGCTCAGAATTGCTCTATCACGTCAGGTTTATGAGATATTCTAACCTAAAAATGCAAAAAACACTGTTTTCTGACATATTTGAGGTTATCTAGCACCGCCATTTTTTTTTTCTTCAAAAATCCATTTATGGGATCTTATAGTACAAGTCTTCTTCTTTCAAATGCTGTTGGGTTTGCTAAAATATCTTTTTTTTTCGCCGAGATATCGCATTTTCGAATTTGCATGTTCGTGAATTTTTCGGTATACGAAAATTTTATACCAAAAGGTAGTGGTGTTATACCATATGATATTTCTACCAATGATTGGTATATGGACAATGGACAATGGACTATATATACCACTAATATTTCTACTTTTACAGTAGAAAAGTGGTGGTCGGGGATGAAATGAATAGGAAACTTGCATTTTTGGTACTTTTTAGTTTTTTCGGTTTTTTTAGTTTCCGTTATTGAAACTAAAATAAACTAGCTCTTGCACATTTACAAAAGAACTGATTGGTATTTTTACCACAAAACATACACAGCTTTTAAACTGTAATAAAAATTTTGAATTTTCAGAAACTAACTAGAATAAGTTCTCAGATGGTATAAATAAAACATTAAAGTTTCAAATAACGCGGCCAAAACTGGGGTCTGCAACGGTTTTGTACTGTGTCAGAACCGTATCTGAAACAATTTTTGAAACTTTTTGGTTTTGAACCCAAAGTTTCGAATCGATTTCAAAGCCTATTTGAAATCAAAAATTGCTACTTGGGTAGTTAAGCTTTAGATTTGAAAATGAGATTTTGAAGAGTTTCAGATACTTTTTTGGTTACTGATTTTAAAATTTTAGTTTAAAATATTAAAAACAAAGATATTTAGATTCATAATTTAGAATTAAAATTTTAATGCATGTCGAATTTCAGGTCATTTAATTAGTGATAAATTTGCTGTCTTTTCAATTTAGATGCCGGATTGAACTTAATTTATTTAAGGATGTTAAGGGCTGATTTTAAATTAAGAATTAATAGTGAAATAAATTAGGTTTTGGGTTTCACTGAATTGAGTGAAATTAAATTAATTTTTATTAAAATTAAATTGAATTAAATTTAGCGAAATTAATTTTTCGATGTAATCGAATCAATAATGTCATAATGTTAGTCTTGATGTTGGTATTGGTATTTATGTTGGTATTGGTATTTTATACTAGGCTCAATTATAGACCTATTTACTATTTCATATATACAAATTTTGCCAAATTTTCGGTTATTTAAACCATTTTCAAGGCACTCAAAAATTATTAAAAAATAACAATTGTGTATGTATAACTATTTTTCATAACAAACAACAAATTTTATTTTGTCACCACAAAAATAACAAAATAATTTGTTGTTGGACAAAGCTTCTACATTTTGTCTGGGTTCAGGTTTTCACTTGGGCCAGCATTATTGCTATCCTTAAAGTGGGGAAATTGTAAAATTTCGTTAAATCGGTTGTTTCGCATGCTGTTGAACAAAAGATAGTTGCAATTGTATTGGAATTCAACAAATTGGAGAATTTGGAGAATTTTAACAACTACCATGAAGATCTCAAAGCTTTAATATAATATTTGGTTTATTTTAATAGTAGTATTTTGATATGATCGACGGTTGGTTTGGCGAATGTTTGCTAAGTGGTATATAATGGGGTTTAGTGACTGATTGGCAATTACGTTGGCAATACAGCAATGATAGTTCCAGAATTAATCATTCTTAAAGGGATTAATTAAATTTAATCCTAATTTCAGAAATAAAGTTACAGCCTGACTCAACTCTCCAAAACAACAAGCAGTTTAAAAATCATGTAGTTTAGTATTTAGTGATAATTAATTAATTTGATCTGGATTTCAGAAATATTCGGATAAACCCAACGCAGATTTCCAGAAGCTTGTTTTAGAAATTAAATAAAGCGTCATTCAGCGTTACGCCGTACATAACTACATCATCAAGGTAGACAACACATTTAAGACCATTGAGTCCACTAAGAACATGATTCATTAAGCGCTGCGGGAGCCCCTATTAATCCAAAGAGCATTCTCAATAATGTTAGTGACCATAGGAAATGGTCAAAACCGTTTTCTCCTTATCTTGTGGGTCCATTTGTATTTGGTGGTAGCCGATCGCAAGATCAAAAGTTGAAAAATAATTAGCTTGGCCTAACTGATCCAATATTTCGCTAATATTATGAAGCGGAAATACAGTATTAACCGTTAATTCATTCAAGCGACGAAAATCGACTACGAGTCTCCATTTCTTTTCGCCACTAGCTGATTTCTTTGGCACAGTCAGTAATGGTGAGTTCCATGCGGATAGACTGAGTTCAATAATTAACTTTCTGCAAATCATGGCCAACGCTGCAACGAATAACCTCAAAAGGTGAAGTGAAACAAGGTCATAATAATTTGTATGGCCTTACTACACTTTGAAAGTGAATAATACCATAATTAATTTCAGCTAAAATAAACGTATGACTTTACGAGTGTATGAAAACCATGTAAGTCTTGTATTTTTGAAGAATTTTTCTGATAGGATGGCACAGGTATATATGTAATTTTTAAGAAGCCCAACAATTTCATTCAGCAAATTATGGCCCATTTTTGTAAGACTAAAATTTGTTTGATTAACGTACTATCTAATTAAGGGCCCTATTCCCTATATCGTATAGTTTGTCATGCCAAATAGCAGTAACATTTTAAGATTCCTTCTATAAGACGATCGTATTGCACTGCTTTTTGCGACAACGGTCATTTATTGATTTTGAAAACAATAATTCGAGTAGGTATCATGAGTGAAGCCTAGCGTCTTCAAGCGACATTTCTAACCCTCAAACTTCACAAGGAAAATTTCAATCTCAATTTTCATTTGTTCTATACGAGCCAACTATTTTAGGTTTTTGAATTTCACATATTAGTACCATTAACAAACTGTTTAATAGATGATGTTTCATAGAATGATTTATGAACTGCACTGGCTTGTCAACATTTAATATTCAAACCAATAGATCATGATGTATAGTAAGTAAAATATTTCAATAATGAATTGTGCTAATCTCCTAAATTCTGATAATTTACCAATAATTAACTTCTTCTCGAAACCAATTAGTATTTATTGGACCCTTTCAATTCCATCTTATAACACATCATTTTAAAAAAAATTTGTGATATTATGCATCATCCTTAAAACCAACTTAGAAATCTTTTGAATTCCCACACCACAGATAAATCGCACACAATATACACACAAATTTTCCTTAACGGATTGAAAAAACAAATTCTCTCCCAGCTTTTTATTTTGTGTATTTTCCCAATAACATTTTAGTGATTCTATTAGCTTTGTTAGCTTTTTACTGTATGTACTTGTCGTATATCCAACTTTGGAGACTATATATTGATACAACAAGAACAACAACAAAAACGCCAACAAAAAAGTTGTTTGAATTTTTTATCATCATTGATCTGAGCTGAGTACACATATAAAATAAACTTAAACTGTTTAGTTTAAAGCTTTACCACTTTGGAAAATACTCGTCTCTCTATACAATATGTATATAGAAGACTATCGTTTTATGTGCTTTTTTGATAGTTTTATGATAAAAAATTTGTCTATTGAATTTTATCGTATATCACTTGTATACGACTTTTGGTAACACACAACGAAAAAAAAATAAAAAAACGTTTTGAATTTGAATTGAAATTGAAATGTGGTGTGAATATATACACAAAAAAATGTATTTACCTGTTGAACGGAAGTAAATCGATTTGGTTGATTGATTTGATGTGTTTGAGATTTTTTTTTTTTTTTTTTGGTTTATTTATATTCTTATTATAAGTCATGTACTTAAATATAAAAAAATCTCGCGTACGTATACATAAAAATAAAAAAATTCCCGCATCATCATCCGTTTATTCGTATATGTACATAAGAATGTAAAAGTTTTGCTCTTTGAAAGTATTTTTCATTTTTATGAACTTTTGCTAAATTTACCCCGCGGGTGTTATAAATAAATTGGGAGTCGTACTTTATATTGGGAAAAGTTTGTTGGATTTTTTTTTTTGGGGATCATTTGTTTAAATATGAATAGATCTTCACGATGTATGATGGATTAGTTCAAAGGAATGTCTCGCATATTAATATTTATGCCTATAGGAAATAAGTTTGTGTTACTTTGAAGAATTTCAACAGTTATCTTGTTAAATTTTTTTAATTGGATGTTGGGGTTGAGGTAAAAGGCAGTGTTGGCTTTGTAAATAAATTTCATATTGAACATCATAGTTTGACCATCTCTCGGATAAACTATGAATGTTCATATATAGGTATAGACTAGAAATTCAGGTCTAATAGATATTTACAAGATTGTGGGATTAACACGAAAAACATCTTTAAAATTTCGAAACATCTGGAGTAAATTTAGAGAGCCTTAAAGAAAAGTGGCGCCTAGTAACCCGATGCTTCGCTAACCAAAGCCATTCACATCTGAATAATCTCAAGTAACTCGGAAAAACTCAAATAATATATAAGGTCATGAATTCTCCAATAATCGAATTCAAGTCAAAACACTAGTAACAAAAAATTGTTTGTTTGAGCTGCTAGATGTAGCCTCAGTTAAGAAGAAAACAGATTTGCAACAAAAACGTTACACATCAGAAATATTATTTGATTAGTTTTGTGTGATTTCACAGAAAACGAGTCAATATTCAATAAAAAAAATCAGTACAAAAAAATGTCCACTCATTCTCCTTTCAAGCATAAGCCGAAAAAAATATGTTTGGCCTCATTTTTCTCAAAGCATTTATCTTGCTAAAACTGTGATTTGATATGATATGATATGATATGATATGATATGATATGATATGATATGATATGATATGATATGATATGATATGATATGATATGATATGATATGATATGATATGATATGATATGATATGATATGATATGATATGATATGATATGATATGATATGATATGATATGATATGATATGATATGATATGATATGATATGATATGATATGATATGATATGATATGATATGATATGATATGATATGATATGATATGATATGATATGATATGATATGATATGATATGATATGATATGATATGATATGATATGATATGATATGATATGATATGATATGATATGATATGATATGATATGATATGATATGATATGATATGATATGATATGATATGATATGATATGATATGATATGATATGATATGATATGATATGATATGATATGATATGATATGATATGATATGATATGATATGATATGATATGATATGATATGATATGATATGATATGATATGATATGATATGATATGATATGATATGATATGATATGATATGATATGATATGATATGATATGATATGATATGATATGATATGATATGATATGATATGATATGATATGATATGATATGATATGATATGATATGATATGATATGATATGATATGATATGATATGATATGATATGATATGATATGATATGATATGATATGATATGATATGATATGATATGATATGATATGATATGATATGATATGATGATGAGATATATGATATTATATGATATATGTATGTAGGTTCGTCATGACTCAACAGAATTATAATTATTTGTACATACATAGAGATCACATGATATGATATGATATATGTATGTAGGTTCGTCATGACTCGACAGCATTATAACACAGTTCTTTCTGCCGAAATTGGTGTGGCCAATATGTGGTTTCAACAAGACGGTGCCACATGCCATACAGCCCGTGAAACAATTCAGTTACTGCATGAGACATTTCCTGGTCGTGTACTCTCTCGTTTTGGTGCTCAGAATTGGCCCCTTAGATCGTGTGATTTAACACCATTAAATTTCTTTTTATGAGGTTATTTGAAGTCAAAGGCCTATGTTAACAAGCCCAGAACCACCCGTGCATTACAGGAGGAAATTAAACGCTGCATCCACGAAATTCAGCCACATTTATGCAGAATGGTCATAGAAAATTTCGACAAAAGAGTGCATATGTGCCAGCAAAGCCGTGGAGTCCATTTGCCCGATGTGTTATTTCATAAATAATCCTATCCTATATACTTTGTGATTCAATACAATCTAAGGCTAAAAACTGTGTTTTCTATTTAATTCAAATATTTCGCTAATTTTGGGACACCCTTTATTATAAAAAGGAATAGATTATCGTTACATACAGAATTCTCAATTCAGCTTACTCACAAATCTCACCCACACTCAAAGTTTGGAAGTTCAAACCACTACAAATGAGAAAGAAAATAATAAGGTATGTTCGTATGTAACGGGAGATAAACGTAAACTAAACAAAGCATCAAACAGTTAAAAGAACAGCTCTTAAATGAAAAAAACCAATCAATTCAAGAATATTTATCACACTCTCACCAACAAAAATCATAGATTATTCACGATGGAAGGCAACTAAGAAGCTGAAACAACCGCAAAATCATATTCCGCCATTACGTAAAAGTGACGGTCACCGGGCGAAAAATAATGACGATAAGGCTGAATATTTGCAGACCGTTTTGAAAGGGTATTTCAACCATATCCATCAGATAGTATCAAAACTACTACTTATCTACCTACTTATCTAACGCAATACTTAGAACAGGACATGTACCAATACAATGGAAGGTTTCACAAGTAATATTACTACTTAAGCGTCTAATATTACTACTTAAGCGAGAAGAACCTGATTCCGGATCATCAGTTTGGATTTAGGCCAGAGTACTCTACAATAGAACAATTACATAGTTCCAGTAATTGAATAAGCTCTGGAACAAATATTGTTATGCTTTATGCATGGTTATAGCATAAGCTTTTGACAAGGTGTGACATGTGGGATTACAGTATAAAATTGAGCGATGTTTCCCACATGATCTCTATTGGAGAGATATTTTATAATAAAACATCACGATGCATGTATAAATGTCCGACCCACCAAATCTGATGCACTACCGCAGATATACCTACAACAATGAAGTAACTGTTCAAACATTTGCAGACGTCACGGCATTACTCTCATCACATGAAGACTCCAATAATACAAAAGTTTTGCAGGAGAACATTAACAGTATTCAAGCATGGATGAAAAAATGGTGAATTATTATGGTTCGAATTAAACGATATAATTCACAGAAATCTACAGGTCCCAACCATACGGGAAGGAATTAGGGATACCACTGCCAGGTAGAGACAATTCAGATTAAAATGTCACAAAATTTTTGATTTACCAAATAGGTCTTACATAGCTAAAACACAAACAAATGTGCTGTTTTGAGGATTGGTTGGTTTAGAGTTAAACCGAATTGATTTCACTTGATTTCATGTTCAGTACATTTTTATTTGGTAGTTAAGCTGAACGTTGAGTTTTGAGTTGAGTTAAGGGCTCAGCTGAGCGTTGTTTAAGACGGTTTAGGATTTTCAATCTAACAAGGAGTTTCGCAATAATACGATGGAAATTATTTAATTTGTATATGCGAGTTTACAGTAAACTTAACTGGAATTGTGGAATATTGAAAAATTTCCGAAATTTCTAAATTCTAAACGAAAAAATTAAAGTCAGTGAAGTTAGAACCCGAATTGTTTAGGTTTGTGTCTTGACAAAAGTGTAGCTATCCAGAAAAAGTGAATACATTTCTTAAAATGTAGCACTATCCTGAAGAGAAATAATTTTTTTAAAACGTAAGCGATTAGAAAAAAATCTAAATTAAAAGAAAAAGTTCTTCAAAATTACTTATGCCCGGTTTCACAAAAAAACAGGCAATCTCCAGTTAATTAATATTTCATCTCTTTCTTCTTTTATGAAATTGCGTTTTATTTCATAATGCAAATTCAACGCACGCTAATTATATTTCTTTTTTACATGAAAATTTTAACTGAAGATCTAAATATTTAGCTCCCCAATTTCGTCCAGCTAATAATTTAGCTGAAGGCTAAATATTTCTATGTAAAATAAAAACATAATCAACTTGCATTGAATTTTTATTGTGAAATAAACGTAATTTCGTAAAAGAAGAAAGGGAGGAAATATAATTTAACTAGAGATTGGTTAGTTTTTTGTGAAATCGGGTATTAGAAAATAAAGTTTATTAAAAAATAATTTATTAGAATTTTTCTGAATAAATTTAAATTTTGTAAATTCTTATGCTCGTAAATATCACTAGAGATAAATCTTATAAGGATTTTATATGGCCAGTTAGGCAATAGCAATATCAAGAGACCACGAGCCCCATCAGACCTATATCATGGGGATAAAATCGTTTTTTTCAATATTTTTCTAAATCAATTTCTTATACATACATAATAAGACAAATTCTTAAATTATATGGAGCCAATACTAGAGATAAATCTTATAAGGATTTTGTATGGCCAGTTAGGCAATGGCAATATCAAGAGACCAAGAGCCCCATCAGACCCATATCATGGGGATAAAATCGTTTTTTTCAATATTTTTTTAAATCAATAAGAAATTGATCTAGAAAAATAAAAAAAAAAATATTTTATCACCACGATATGGGTCTGATGGGGCTCTTGGTCTCTTGATATTGCTATTGCCTAACTGGCCATATAAAATCCTTATAAGATTTATCTCTATTATTAGTTACGAGCATTTAATTTAAGAATTTTCAAAATTTAAATTTATTCAGAAAAATTCAAATAAATTATTTTTTAATAAAATTTATTTTCTACGTAATTTTGAAGAACTTTTTCTTTTAATTTAGATTTTTTTCTAATCGCTTACGTTTTAAAAAAATTATTTCTCTTCGGGATAGTGCTACATTTTAAGAAATGTATACACTTTTTCGGGACTACACTTTAGTCAAGACACAAACCTAAACAATTCGGGTTCGGGCTAACTTCACTGACTTAAAAATTAAGATTCAAAACTGGATCAATTTTTTGTTTTTCTAAATCTTAACTTTGAATCTATTTCGTAGACAATTTGTCACCAACTATACACCAACAAAAATGTGACATCCACATACCATTAATTTTGCCGCAGCTTGCAAATAATAAAAAAAATTAAAAAAATTTGTATTCACGCTTTGTCTAATTTGAATGGATCGAACAATCGCCGCTTATAGGTACAAACATAGTGTACACAAAAACCGCGAATTGGTATTTTTTCCAATTTGTTTATATCTTTCAACTTGTTGTGATTCTCTACATCTTACACTTTTGTATTTTTGTTAACGGATTTTATTTTTTTTTTTTGGATTTAATGATTGATTTATATATTGATTGACGGGATGAGTGGAAATATACGGACAGACCAACAAAAAAAAACGATAAAATTGAATTAAATCCAAAAAGAAATGAAATAAAATAATTGTGTGTTAAAGTGACGTAACAACAGGTACAAATATACGCGTACTCGTCGTACATAAGTAAATTTAATGAATGAATGAACGCGATATTTTATTGTTTTATGTAGACATGTGCATATATGTATGTACTTTAAAAAGTCTTAACGATCGTTACAATGATGATTGACTTAAATCGACTTATATATGTTTATATTTATTCCGGATCGTGTGTGTGATTTCAACATTTTATTTTTATTTTTTTTTGTTGTACTTTTGTATGTTTGGATATATTTAAAGTGAATTGATTTCTCATGGTTCAGATTGAATGATTTGATTTTTTTTATTTTAATTTCTTAAGATTATTAAAAAAAAAAATTAAATTTACATCCGGTGGAGTTTTGTGTGTGTGTGATTTGTGTAATTTTGCGGTCGAGATTTACGGTATTTATTTTTATAAGACGGCGGTAAGTTATGTACTATATTTCAAACTCTTTAAGTCAATAAATATCATTCGATACTATATAGATGTGTCACATATTTTATTCCATTATCACCCTCTTCCATATATATAGTAATATGCATTACATTTTTTGTTTGTAATTTAATTTAATTCAAGGGATGATGTACATACGTTAAAATTAGACGAAATCGATTTTTGGAATACGTCAAATATACAATTGCGGGGAAACAACATCTGGTACCTAAATATTTTGATGTAAAAGATCAGATATCCTATCACTGGTGAAAAATATCCCGAAGCGGTCACGTGAATTTCGTCGTGTACTCGTATATGTAAATTATAAAGTATATAGAGAATATTCATTTCATTCCGTATACGACACATCATACCACACAACAAAAAAACAATTTAATTAAATTAAAATGTCAACCGAATATGAATATATATCAAATTACTCATCCCCGTATCACAAAGTCATCCTACGATATATATTATGATATGATATGATTATCATGCTTGAATCACAAGTCATGTCGATAAACAAAACGATTATTAGATAATTCATTGACATCATCAAAAACTTGTCTCAAGGCAATTCTTCAAGAAAATCTTTTTTACTCGTTTTGTCATCGCAACAAGTAGCATCAACCAAAAAATAAAATTCCATCCACACAAAAAAAAAAAAATATTTATTATACTCCGTGTTGTGATCCCGCATATATATACATATATACCATTTTTATCATGCGATGCAACTTTCTAACCCCCTTTTTTTCATGTTAACCACCGTACACTGCCATAAAAAACGAATCATAAAAAACCAAAAAAAAAAATCTACACATCAAACCCGGAAAATGACTATAGGAATCAAGTCAAGACAAGACATAAAAGTAAATTGATTTTCTCTCTTCGTTTAGCTTTTTTTTTAGTTAGGTGCGAGTACGTACACAGGCAACAGGTAGCTGGGTATAATGCCGCAAAAGATGAAGAGCAATATAAAATAAAAAATTCAGTTAGCATAAAATACTGCTTGGCTGTATGGTATAGAGAGGAAGAACTTTTTTGTTTGTTGTGTTGCATTTTTTCAACTACAAGTGCTATTAGATGGAAATTTTCTAAGAATTGTGTTTTTTTTTTTTATCTAAACACTAACTGCATGGAAAGTTAGAATTTTTTCTCACAGACATTAATCAACTTTATTCATCGTTTCTCGTCGAGATGATTTTTTGCCACCTCAATGAACTGGCTCTTGCTTATGTATATTTACCAAAAAAGAACGTAAATTGTGGTAAAAATGATCAAAAAATTAAATTTAATTGTCGACGCGGATTTAAAAGGTGAAATCCATTTCATATATAAAATTAGAGATCGTGAGAATTGACAATTTAAAAATTCGTCGTTCTTATTCTGTAAAACTTGAAAATTTAATTCATTAAAATTGAGTGATTTCGATACAAACCTTGGATTAAAATTTGTTCCTGATTTAATGGTGACTTCTTAGATCTGCACAAATTTTTATCTTATTGTGAATTAGTGCACGATCCATTAAAGTCAGCCGAAAGACAAAAATTTCTTAAATTCATAAGAGTTCAGCTTTCGGGTAATTCTTTTGAAATTGTACAGTACCAAGATTGGGATACTTGAAAAAATTTAAAAGTCGAAATTCAAACAAAATGTTCTGAAACTAGGTCTACAGAAAATTTACAAGTGCACTAACTCATGCTAAATGAAGTTGAGCGTGTTATTGTTTATTTTTATCATTGGCCAGTAATCTATACGTTTTTAGCCAGGTCGGCCCTTGTCACCACAGATCATAATTAGTTCGCTCAGCTTGATATAGACCTTAGGTGTCATAATCTGCAGCGTTATCCTTAGATGGAACGTGATTTCAATTTTCCTGTGAAATAGTAGCTAATAAATCTGAAGTTCTATTTGCTACAAATGCCTTCCACTTACTTGGATGTGCTGACAGCCAAACGCTAACACTACCGCCGAATCTGTTCAGGCACAAAATCAGAATGAATTATGGCGCTAGTCTTGTTTTGGCAGTTCTGTTTCACCCGAATTATTTACGGTACGACAATATATTGTCGCTGCATAATCTGGACAATGGATCGCAAAAACAAGGGTATCATTTGGATGTTTGATAATTCGACTTTTATTTTTCTCCAAACTATAAGTATATCATTAGGCAGTATGTGACTCCAGTCGAGCTTTAATAGCCACGACTGATAAAAGGATCTTTATTACAATTGTTGTTGGAGCAAGCCAGCCCAGAGAATCAAAGAAGCTTTACGCTTCTGATAGAAAATTTCTTTTTTAAGCAAGAATCGATTACAGTGGATGTTAACTTTAATGGTAAATGCGTCTCTAAGAAACCATTGCAATCCTCGAATTTTAGCCGCGGACTTATGGTCGGTTGCACAACTGATTGCAACAGATATTATATATTAGCTGCTTCTAAAGAATTTCTTGCTCCTGTGAAGTTATCCACAAAAAACTTTCGAAGAACAATTTCAGCTGCTTCTGGATATTTTGATTTTTCGTCGTACTCCAATTGATGCAGCGATCGAGTTACTAAAAATGGTGCTGCAGACGTACTATGCGTATAACTGTGGTTAACATCTCTCCACAGGATTGTTTGAAAATTGGCATCCCTCATATTCATTGCAACCTGACAAGGTATCTTCTCAATGTCCCCGACTACAGCAAATTGATTCACTCGAAAATTTATCAGGATATCCCATAGAGTGGGTTGAATCGTTGGACCGACCATTAATTTATCATTCAATGAAATATCTGTAGAACTGTTACAGGAACCATCGAATATTTCCCTGGAAGGTAAAACCTTCGATTATCATCTATGATTTTTTCCTCCTTTGCTAGAGGTAGGTGACATATTATATAGGTTTTCATGAATGTTGTTTACCATCCCGGACCCGTAGTATGTCGACTTTAATGAACTGGTGTTCCAAAGCCAACATCCTCTATACGCATTCTAAAATGAATTTTCAAACGTTTTGTCATCCTTTTTAAATGGTAGACGAACAATCTATCTATCATCACTTTGCCTGGTACTTTTGTAATGAAGTTGAGCCTCTTGTTCTGCTAAGTTGGACAGTTGTGTTGATGGTAATTCTTCCAACTCAAAAAAATGCATTAATTTAAATTAAAGGTTGAAATGCCCATCCAGTTGACAGGGTTCCCTCGGATATAACCCATCCAAACATTGTATTTTGTGCTAGTAGCGATCCATCTGATGCTTTTATCCGATCATTTGTTAAAATCTAACGCTCAAATTATAACGTCGATTTTTCCTGGTTGGTCAAAAGACGGATTAGTCAAATTCCAACCCAGAAATGATTTATAAATGCTTGATAGTATGTGATCTCCAAATGTCCATTGGTTACCAATCCCTTGGTTGCCAGTCCATCCACTAATATTATGGCATGAGTACGCTTGAATTACAACTGCTTTACACACGATTCTGATATAAAGGAGAATTGCGATCATGAATCCAGCAGCAGTATGAACTTGGGACTAATTAAATTGATTGCCCATGTATGTTAATAGAGTTTCCAATTCTATAATTGGATTGAATTTCATTATGTAGTAACGTGTGATGTTTGCGATTGTATTTCAAACATCTGAATCTAGACATGAATGCGCTTACTGGATAACCAGGATTGAGACAATTCTAGCATAAGAGGTCATTAAATGTTTAATTTTGACTAGCTCTTTTAAATTGGCAGCACTCTAAGATTTGGTGCTCCTGAAGACAAATAGCACATGTTACAGAAGCACTCCTGTAATTATTGGCTGTTGTAACTGCATATGACCGTGCGTGTTTTGGTTTGTTAGAGGTAACAACACCCTTTATAGATTGATCACATCTTCACCTCAATGTGCAGTCTTTCCTTATTATCGCAATAGGTTTGTTCAAACTCATCTCGATCGGAAGTTTGATTTGGTAATGCTAGCAATGATCCTCTATTAGTCTATTTCACCAAATTCGGCGTAATGTTTCTCCAACAATTCCAACCGAATATGTATAGCTTTAATAGTTGCCGCTACATTAATTTTATCAACGAAATTATTTCTTAAACGAGTAAGTGTACCACGAGTAAGTTTTTACAGTCAGAAGTTTCAAACAATTTAATCGAATCTGACGAAAATCAATTCTATCCGAATCATTATTCAATATCAAATCGCTCCTCGGCCTATCAGGTTATTATAGGAAATGTATTCAAAATTTCGCACAGATTGCAAAGCCCTTAACCGAACTTCTAAAAAAATGTAGTTTTCTATTGGGATGAATTTTGTGACGATGCTTTTAGAATAGTTAAATCTGCACTTATAAGTCCGCCGTTCCTTCAATATTCCAGATATTGTAGAAAAATAGTTTATCATAGCATGCATCGCATAAAGTTGGCGAATCCGATCTGCTGATTGCTTATGCAAGTAGAATGCTGAATTACACTAAGAAAATAAATAGCCTACCATCGAAAAAAAACTTTTACTCATCGAATTTTCAGTTGATCAATTTCGGCCCCGTATATTTTTGGAAAAAAGTTTAACCTTGTGACGGATCACAAACCGTTGATATGGATAAAAAACATGAAAAATCCTCATCTAGTCTTATGCGATGGAAATTTAAATAAGCCAAGTATAAGAATTATATAATTCACAAGCCTGGTAAATTAAATAAAAATGCAGACGTGCTTAGTAGAGTAAAAGTAGATGATATGAGTAACCCAAAACCACATTTTACTGATAGAAATGAAATTTAAAACTTTAGGTTATTTTGGAATTAGCCAGATAGATAATTATTTTACGAATAGTAGAAACTGTTAAGAGTTCTGCCATTCAGTTTCGATCTGACAAGGATTGTGAAAAATAAATATATTTTTATTTTTTCTGTCATCTCAGCAGGTGACTCCTAATTTTTAGAGGAATTGTAAAATTCGCTAATCTACAAGTGCATGGTTAGTTTAAAGATGATTGAAAAGTAATTTATTTTTCACAATCCTCGTCAGATCGAAGCTGAATTGCAGAACTGTTAATAATTTTTCCTCATCGTAAAAAATGAAAGTAATCGGATTTGACACGAATTTTAAACATGTTTTCACGTACCTATAGTCGAATAAAGTCTTATTTTTATTTTTATAAAATACTGTCTACTGGCATGTCTTATTTTATTACATCGGAGAGATCAGAGAAAAATGAAAAAGGCCTTTTGCGTGAACAGATTGCTGTTTTTCGATCTGAAATTTATTTCAGAGAAGTTCGTAGTTTAACGTTCATAATGGTGAACACTATAAACTGAGCCAACAACAATCGAAAATTCGTTTTTGGAAGTCTATTGTAAATAATTTTAATTAATTTTATTAACTGTTTCTTTGCGCAGGTAAACAATTTTATTGATCATTGTGTGTGACAAAATAGTGGTTAGCCAATTTAAATAGTTTAGCGTGTTAATATTTGAAAAAGGTCTTTTCAGAACAAAAATTATCGGATATTTCAGATAATTTATCTCTCTGGTCTCTCCAATGTAATAAAAAATAGGCCAATTGTAGAGCCGATTTTTCCAGTTAATTTTTCCAATAATACATACATACTGACGTGACAATCCAAGATGATCTAACAAAATATTCTCTAGGGATTGCAATCGATAATGCTGATACAGAAAGCTATGGTACACTCCTTTATTTGCATTTACATTTGAGCGTCGATTTCCATTTGTCGCCATTTGCACTGTTCTTTGGACGTAAATCCAGCAGGATATAGCCAGAAAAGCAGCTAAACCGTTCTGGTACTGTTTGGACACAAGTAGTAAAGTTGGAGGGGAACATCTTGAAGCACGAAATAAAGACCCTGTTAAAGTTAGGCGAAAGTAAAAAGTCGGTAATGCAGATTTTCAGCCAAAAGTAAATAGGATACATGGATTGTAATACAAAAATTTGTAAATAGTATTACGTGAAAAACTTTGTTTAACCTAATCGCGGAAAATATCGAAAAATCAGAAAAATTCGCAAAATTGAAATAAAATCAATCGACATCAATAGACACTCTAGATGCTGATTTTATTCCAATTAAAATATTTTTTTAGATTTCGCGAGCTTATATAATTTTCCACGAGAAACTGGAGCCAGGTTTTGCCATATAAGAATATTAGCAAAGGTCATTAATGCTATTCATGCATCCTTAGTAATTTTTAACTAAACACTACCGATTGATATCGACTTGATTTTTATTTTCGGCTGGGATACCACAATCTGCATTATACCGTTTGTTTTACTTTCGGCTGGAAACTTTAGACTACATACTTGCGATCTACTTTATCGACTTTCCACTTTCGGCTAACTTTAACAATATTGAATCCAGTACTAATGAATGTTCGTTTAAATTGAAAAAATATGATGTCAGTTCGAAGAAATTAAATCAATGCTTGTGAAAATATAAAAATCCCAAGAATTCATATGCCAAGAATTTGAAAATTGAGATCTGATTATTAAAAAGGTTATCGCGAAAAATAAAGAATTACTGCAACTAATAAAAGAAACAAAAGAACAAAACAAAAAACAACATGTTCAATTAGAATAATTAGAAGGCAACTGGATACTAATCAGCAAAAATCGAATAAAGGCAGAATGATCCATACTAGTGGACTTCGCATAAAAGATAAAAAGATACTTGAACTATAAGTACGTTTGGATGAATAATTTCAATATTTTGTTTCGGAAAGAAGAAGGAAAACCATTCACCAAGATATCATGTTACACTGAAATTAGGAAGTTAATGGCCGAAAACCAGATTACTCCAGAAATGCTGTCTTAAGGTTATTTTATTCATTTTCAGAATTGTGGCAAAATTTGGTGAAATTATAAAAATTGAACCGTAAAACAGTATTTAAATAAGACAAAAATTAAATAAAAACTCAAAATTTAGTGATCTGAGCAAAAACAATCAAATAGTGTGTGACGTTTAATATACAAACGTACTAACAAGTTGCTGTTGTAAATACAAGATGTAACATAAACTAAATCATTTGCATGGATTGTTATATTAAAAATAGCTAAGTACTTATTTTGTCAGATACACTTGATTACAAATCATCTTGTAAATTTTTTTATAAATGCTTATGGTGTTGTGACACTGGCTAGTTGTTCGTATTGTTCAAGTGATTAAAAATAAAAATAGAACAGTCCAAATAATGTGTATACAAATTATTTATAAGGGTGAGTGTATACAATATAGCGCAAAAAATTCAAATAAATTCGTGAAAACTAGATCTAAAATTTAATTTTTCCATTTTGTAGCAGTTTAAATCGGGCAATTCTATCAATTTTCATATTTTTGCCATTTTCACATATCCCACAATATTTTGGGTGAAAGAAAACTCATTTTGCCTTGACAGATATTGCCTTGATCCAAGAATTGTGGGTCACTGAAGACCGGGTAGAAGAAAAAGAAGGTAGGGTTCGGTCGTGGATTCTCGTTATGAGGTCGATAAAAGGAACCTCTGACTAATATTAGCTTACGTAGCTTACGATGAAGTGAACATTCCACCAATCATTCTAAGTTAGCTAATTTTGGATGCTCAAAATCGTAAGGTTGCAGTCATCCGGGAGAGTGATTCAAATTCTCATCTTACATTCTGGGGAAGTATGGACACAATTGAACGAGGTGAGTTACTCCTTGATTACATTCTAAATACTAACCTTCATATACGTAACATAGGATATAAGCCGACTTTTATAACTAGAAATAGACAGGAGGTATTGGATATTACACTTGTCTCAAACTTTTTGACAATTAGTCTATTAAACTGGAAACTGTTATCTTCAATTCAAAATGGACTTGGGTTTGGAAAAAGTCCTATCTACAGGAACAGGTGGAAAATCCCAAAATTTACAAATATCAATTAAGAAGTGCCAAGAACAAATCTTGCAGAGTATTCTTTGGCAAAATTCAGGAGTCTCCGAAGATGTCCGGGCTGTTCAAAGTATAATCCACTGGCCCATCCCAAGCATTCTTCAAAGGTCAGATGGAGCTTGGACCACAAATAGTACGGAATCGCTAGAACTTTTACGGAGACTTACTTTCCTGGTTGTTCCGAATGAAATTCTTGGATACAAGGTTTTAATATCATTTTCATTTTCTATTTGAATATTTTTTAATATAAATAATCTGCAGATTTTTCAACTGAATTTTTATTTGACTTTGGAAGAAAACTATTTCTCTGACCTGAGACTTTAGTTAGTCTGTCACTAGGAATTTCTATATTATTAGCAGGTACATTTTCAAAATGACTAGGAACATTTGGTTTATCAATTGAAAGATTTTGAAAATTAATTTTATCGAAATGAGGAGGAATCAATTCATCATTTCTGTTTTCATAATCGGTTGAATTTAACGTTTCTTTAGGACACAATTTAAACATAATTGGGGTTAAGATTATTCGAAATATTCGATTTAAGACTTGAATTTGAGATAAAATCTGCATTTAACTGTCTAGCTGTTAATCTATAGTGACGACTCGCTTAGCGCGCCCGCATTTGAATTAGATTTACCAGATTTATACCTAATACTGAAGTCAAATTCTTCCAGCCTAAGTTTCCAACGCATCAATCTTGATGTGGGGTTTTTAATGAAACAACCAAACTTGTGGTTTATATTCAGTAAAAATTATAAAATGTCTACCATATAGATAAGGTCGAAAATATTGTACACTCTACACTATAGCAAGCAACTCTTTTTCAATGGTCGCATAATATTTTTTTTTGCCGAATTTAGAGTTCGACTTGCGAATGCGATTGGTAATCATCGGTCTTGCTATTTTACCAAAATTGTGACACAATTTTCTATAATATCCTATTAAACCCAGAAAAGCTCTTACATCTTTAATATTTTTAGGAACGGGATAAAATTGAATTGCTTGAATTTTAAAAGTATCGGGTTAGACGCCGTTTGGTGTAACAATGTACCCTAAATACGTAATCTCTTTTCGAACAAAATTGGCATTTATCGGGATTTAGTTTAAGATTGTGTTTGTTTAAATCTTTTAAATACATCAACCTATGGTTTTTGTTATGGTCATCCAGGCTTTTTCCGTAGATAACTATATGTATCATCTAAAAAGATAAAACACTTTATACCTGTAAGACCCGATAACACATCAGTCATGCATCGCTGAAATGTACTAAAGCGTCCGGAGTCAATAGAAAATCAGTTTTTCGCGATCTTGCTGTGCCAACGAAATTTGGTGATACCAGTTTCAAATCTATTGTTGTAAATAGTTGCATTCGCCTAGCTCATCTAAAATTTCAGTTACGTTTGGCAATGGATAGCAATCACCTATCGTAATTTCATATAGTTTGCGAAAACCTACCACGATCCACCACATTTTTTTCGTTACTTACAGATTTTTTTGGAACACACAATAAGGGAAAATTCCAGGTGAATTTGAATCTTCGACTATTCCATCCTCTTTCATTTGATTAACCTGCCGATTTAATTATGATTTAATTGCTTGAGGTAGGCGGTAAGGTTTTATGTTCACTGGTTTACTATCTTCAAAGTTGTTATTTTTTTAATACCTGCTGAAGAAGTTCTTAGTTTGTCGCCATCTAAGAAGAATAAATTATTGAACTTACGATATATCGACAAAATCGATTTTTGTTCATAATCGTTCATATGGGAGGTGTTAATTTTTGTCTTTAGTTTTTCTAGTCGATTGGCTATATTGAAATCTTCGGCTGGTGATGTTTGTAGTATAAATATCTTACTGGATAATCATTTACGTTCAACATTACTAACTTTTGCACTCTTGTTATACACTTTTAAAATAGAACCTGCTACAAAAATGCCAGGTAAAATTCTTCTTGTGGGCAAATTCGTTCAGTACCATTCAAATTTAAAATTTGAAAATATAAATTATTAAAAAATAATGAATTATTTTTTAAAAAATAATCCAGAAACTGCTCCTCTATAGCTTCATAAAGTTGTTTGCCCTTTGGTGTCGACAATCTCGATCCCCATTGCACATGTTTAGCATTGTAATCGCCACCCGCAAGGAATTTATTGCCCAGCCGGTTAAAATAATCGATAAATTGCTGCTTTTTAATTGCATGTTTTGGAGGGCAGTAAATGGCCGATATTACACATTTTCCAGACCATTCTTCTAGGCAAATATTAGTTGCTTGGATGTGCTCTTTTTCATACTTGCTGTATACATAATGATTTATTCTTTTTTTTATCAAGACGGCAGTGCCACCGTGTGCTTTTCCGTCCGGGTGTTGGGTGTCATATACTGAATATCCGTTAATTTTAAAAATAAGTTTTATTTGTGAAGCGTGTTTCTGATATTAGCATGATATCTATACTGTGTTCGATGAGAAAGGCTTGTAACTCAGCTTTATGCGCTGTGAAAGACCATTGCATTACAAATTGCTATTTTTAGGACAGTCATTTTTGGTTTTTGACGATAATTTACATTATAGTGTGTTCATATTTTGCATCATCATGCTCATTTGTTTCTCCATCATCATCATGAAACTTTGGATCGTTTCGGTTAGTTTGTTTACGGTTACATGAATTGAGACTTCTTCTTCAATAAAATTAACTTTTGCTTTCGAAGCGGCACCTTTCAGAATGTTTGCATAGGAGATCCCATAGGTTGCGCAAAACTGCTGACATTTTTCCCCAAATTCCCGGCTTGTTGAACAACTGAAGTTCTTGGTGTCAAAGTTCTTTGGTTGTAATTTGCATTGAGCACTCTTTGCTCATATCGCAATTTTGCATTGATTTTGCTTTAAATTCAAGTACACTGGGCACCCTCTATAGTTTGCGGTGTGATTTTCACCACAGTTACTGCAGCGTTTTACTGTAGGATCGTTTTTCACCTTGTTGCACTGTTTTGAATCGTGAAGTTCACCACATATAACACACACATCTTGTAATGTACAGTAAGCTTTGGTGTGGCCATATTCTTGGCACTTAGTGCACTGAACTGGTCCGGTCCTCTGCTTGGGTTCCTCAACAGTGATTTTACGATATAGTAAATATCTTAGGTTATATATCTCACGGCCTTTCTCTTTTCCCGCATCTGGCTCTAGTTCTAGGCGAAACATAGGTTGAGCTACCTTTTCGCGGATTAGGATATTTGTGATAGATTTAGCATGAAAACCTTTTTCCCTAAGAGCAGAGTGTATTTCGCTTACATCTACGGAGCTCTCAATTCCTCTTAAGATAACAGTTAGCCCCTTTTGGTTTTTTAGCTGGTATGTGTAATACCGTTTATGGGCTTGGTCGAAATAATTTACTAAGGCTCTGAACCCATTAGTTTCGAATGGCTGTACCTTAACTTCATTTATCTTACCCCTCTTGAGCGAGGTAATGTAAAATTTTGAATCGGTTAATGATTTGATTTTTTCCACAAGCTCATTGTTTGATGCCTCTCTTAAGTAAATTGGTGGCGGCTTCTCCTTCTTAGTATTATCTGCTGTAGCTTCGGGTGCTTCTACCTCTAAACTGGAATACCTCTTGCTCAGAGGTATTTGGTCTGCAGATTGTTCCATCCTTGTCGCATTGCTTCTGGCTAGCGAGTTGCGCGGATTTTGGACTTCGTTTTCGCTTGGCTTGAACAGTAAAATACCTATTCAATCCCGTTTGCACTAACTGTTGTTCATTACACTGACCTATGTCAAATCCGTCATTATTATTATCGGTCTACGATGAGTTTGTCGCACTGAGTTCATTAGTTTGATTTTCATTTAAACAATCTATTAAATTTGCTGTTAAAGCGGTGATTGTATTGCATTAAACGGCGGTATAGTTAAGTCTGCCAATTGTGCATTATTTTCCTCGTGCATTATCTATTGTTTCTTTGGGCTGTGTTGCACTTTGCCCAATTTAGTTTCACTGTATAGCCATGAGCTTTCTAAATTAGTCCCGTTAGAATTTTGGCTCATCAATTACACATTATTCACTTATTCTTGTTTTTGTTTGTTTTTTTTTTTCAATTTAAAACACACACACAATACAGTGACTCTCATAATTGATCACACCTAATAATTTTTATGTTAATTTATTATTGATATTTGTGATGTTGAAATTAATTGTTTTTTAATTTGTTAAATAAATATTTAATAAACTATTGAATTTAAAAAGAAAAAACTAAAAAAATTAATTTTGTTTTGGTGTAGTAAAATATTAGCGTCCTATGAAATCGTTATCAATTATGAGAGTCACTGTACATAAAAGAAAAATATTAAATAATTAAAAAGAACTAACACTGCACTTTTTGATTACTTTAATTTAATTTTATTATGCGCATATCGATTTTACGTGTAGTCTTCACGACGGTGAAACCGATTGTTGAAAGAAAAAAATTATCTACTGAATATTCCTCTTACCACACCAGCAGATATTGATACGGCAGCGGAAAATTTAAAAGGTACCCTGGCGTTATAAGCTGAAAAAACTACACCCGTCATAAGCAGTTTTGAAAAAGTTAATAAACTGCCACATAGTATTCAGGAACTTATCCAGGAAAAGCGAAAATTTCGGCGTCAATGGCAATAAACAAAATCACCGTCATTAAAAAGGGAATTAAATCGATCTATTAAGACTCTTAGATTTGCTTTGCGGGAAGAAGAAAACCAGAGCATCCAGAATTATTTAAGTGAACTTTCGGCAACCGAAGGGACAAGCTACTCTTTGTGGAAGGCAAGAAAAAATTTAAAAATGCCAACAAACTCGAATCAACCGATCAGACTTCCAACTGGGGATTGGGCGAGAAGCGACGAAGAAAAAGCCAATGCTTTCGCTGCTCATCTAACGACAGTATTCGCACCACATAAGGAAACAAATACTTTCGTGCTAGCCGAGCAAATGGATGACGGATTGTCTTTTAAACATATAAAGTATAATTGGAAGAAAGTTAAGAATACAATTAAAAATTGTATAAGCCCGAAAAAGGCACCAAGGCATGATCTTATTACTGGAAAAATGATAAGGGAATTGCCAGACAATTGCATAAAACTAATAACATTCATATTCAACGCGATCATGCGAACCGGTTATATTCCTCAAAAATGGAAGATATCGGTGATCACAATACGATTGTCTGGAGTTGCCGGAATATTATATTTATGTAATTAATTTAGTGTATAGTTGGCTATTAATTTGTTTGAAAAATTACAGATTACATATTAAAAACATTAATTAAACAACAAATAAAAGAATTAAATAATAAAATAAAATTTTAATAAAAAAATTTGTTATCTTGAATTTCTAGTTTTAAGTAACCACACTTTATAAAATGTTTGGAAATATTTTTCATATTGCTCATGTCGAAGATTATGTTTCTCACGATTCCCGATACTTTTAAAGTTGAACCATTTTCCATTTATGGATGTCATACGAAATTACAAATTGAAAATGCTGCCTTGCAAGGTTTACAATTTTTCACAAAAATAGTTCTTCTATAGTTTCAAGTCCTGTACTAAAATTAACTACCATTGAAATGCATAATTCAAAGTGATGTGTTTCATGGCGAAAACATTCGTTTCATATTTTACAGATTTTTAGCATATCGCAATCTGAATAGCAACAAAATTACACCACACCTGGAGTAATTTCTTGTGATACATCATTATTGCAAATATATATATGGTGTTCGAGTATATTTTTTTTAAGATGCGCAATTTCAAAATCTTAATATTAAAGAATAAAAAATAAAAAAATTGATTTATAGATTTTCTTAAAAGTTTTATTTTTAATTAAAAATTAATAATTGATTCGTCAAACAGAAAAATTACGAGCAACAACACCACTATATATATATATAGTCACTTTATGTATAAAGCAGCAGTTACCTTATGGTGCACATATACATAAATACAAAGAATATCGTAATGCTTCTTAATTATTATTTTTTTTTACTATAGGTACTTAACTTTAGCCGTATTTCCGTTTTAAGGTATATATACGAGTCGAGTATGTACAAATTTGTGAGGTCAAACAGGTGTACAGTAAAGGAAGCAGTTATTAGACCATTTCAATCCTTAAAAATGGTTTTTAACACAGTCAGACAAAAAACGTGCAGTCCTTGTTTGGTCAACAAATAAAACACCGTGTTTATCAAAACACAAAGCCGAGTGAAGATGCGCGCTACAATAATAATAAAAATCATAACGGATGGAAAATGATGTTGTATAACTGCAACTACAACAAAAACAAACCAATAATAAATTCCCAATGATCGTAACTTTTTATAAAATTAAGATGGTATTAAGTTAATTTTTTATGTTAACAAAAAAAAAACGAAAAAAATTTTTTTTTGGATTTACTCCTATAATATTGTTTCGTTGTTATACTTAAGAAGGTGGTGTAAAAAAAACACAACAACAACAACTAAACATTTTTTTTGTGCACAGTGCAAAAACGATATAATCCGCGAAAATATATATCGAAGAGATAAAAATTGATTTTTTTTTTGTAGTTGCTGTTATAAATTAATTGATACCGACCAAACCTAATTAGTTACCTAAATGAATTTAATTTTTAATTTTAACGATTTTTAAATGTTTGCAGGTTTTTTTTTTGCGCGTTGTTCTACGTTTTCTCTCATCTTTGTTTGGTGTGCAGCCGTTGTCTTGTATATCTATATGAGTATATGTGTGCGTTTGAGGGATTTTTTTTTGTTTTAGTACTTGGGCTGGATGATGACGAGGCGAAGAAAATTTATAAATTTATTCGATTTTAAATAACAAAATGAATTAATTTGAGAAAAATTAACAGGCAAAGAAAGCACTGTGCATGGTTATAGCGTTTAATGTTTAATTCAGGTAGCTGCGAAATAAATTGGTTTATGTTGTGAAAGTTATGGCTGAGTTTAAACGTTGAATTGAAGTAAGTACTTAATTCGGTTGCAAGTTTAATAAAAAAAAAATCGTTTAAGATTTATTAAGATTCAATTAAAAAAAACTGTTAACTGTGTTGCCGAGAAAAACTAAGAACATAATATACAAGGAATCCTATATTTTACAAGATTTTGCGAATTTCTGGGTAAAACAGCTGACTCACTGGAGTACATAAGGGCGTCAAGTAAAGGTCATACCACATCATCCAATAACAGAAGAGGGGTTCATGTAGCATTATCAATAACCTGTCCCATATGCCAAACCAGTTCACATTAACTATTTGAATGTGCCAAGTTCAAGTCATTGGATGTTGACGCCAGGAGAAACTTAATAAAAACCGACCATAGATGCTTTAATTGTCTAAATAAACCATTCAGTGAATAATTGCAGATCTAAAACCCGATGTTGAATATATTCTTGAAGACGCTATTCAGTACTACACTTAGATCAACCGAAATAAGTGACTGATAATCAAATACAAGCGGTCTCAAATCAAACTATAATTAAATTTCGGTCAAGCAATCAGGAACAATCATCCTCCGCACCAAACGACTCACCAAAGATACTTATTTGCAATCACCATCACATTGTACCTTATCATTACTATCAAACGTTGTTATCAAGGTTCAAGATAATTACAGACAGTGGCGTTTGTGCCGAGCACTCTTAGACTCAGGATCACAATGCTCCTTTGTCACATAAGATTGTGATCAGCGATTATGATTACCACGACGACGTCCACGGCTTACCGTAGCTGGTTTAGGCCAAACTAATGCTGTCATTTGTCGAGGATTTCAAACGTGACCGCATCATCAAGATTTAACAAATCAGTTACTATGAACTTCCAGTGCTACATAATTTTCAAGTTGAATTCCAAGTTGCCGGCCTGCATCTGTGACACCACCATGTGGAGTCACTTGGAAAATCTGCCAATGGCAACAAGACGTCTTGAAAACATGGGAAACAGATTTAAGCGGAATAAAGAATTTAAAATAAATTCCAGACAATGAAATCTTTAAGAACCAAGAACGAAGTTTTTATTTACCTCACCATGGCGTCTTTAAATCATCAAGCACCACCACCAAATTGGGAGTTGTTTTCGATGTGTCATTTAAATCATCAAATGGAGTTTTATTGAATGACATGCTGCTAGTCGGTGCTACGTTATATCAACCACTAACTAACATTTTACTTAGATTTCGGACTTTCAAGGTGGTATTTTATGCTGACATCAAGAAGATGTACAAACAGATACTAGCCGACCGTAAAGATATTGATTACCAAAGGATTTTATGGATAAATAGTCCGAGTGATGTTGTATTACATTACCGATTGAGAACCGCAACCTACGGCACGACCTCTGCACCTTATCTAGCGACAAAAACAATTCAAGTAATACAGAATGAATTATTAAAAATCGATCCAGCTGCAGCTCAGATAATTTCTATGTTGATGATCTAATGTCCAGAGCACATACTATCGAAGAAACTCTTCGCTAGGAGGAGGAGGTGCCAACACCACTTAATTCTTATGAAAACCTCACGCCGCACCGTGAGCTCTAGCCAGCTACAAAAACCGCACCAAACCTCTAATCTCATGATTCTGTAAACGAAATCCTTGCGGTATTTTTTCAATAGCTCTATCCGCGGCACAACACTCAGTGAAGAGAGATTAGAGGTCACATCGGGCACATGGTCGCAGCCCACTGCTCCCAACCTACCTGGTGTGTTCTTCGACGCTCTCCCTCACCGCTGCCTGCCATGACACAGGCATCGACTGACCTCATTTTCCTCCCACTCCTCTGTCGCGGCACATCATCTTAACTAGTATCTTGCGGGCGGGATACGATCAGTTCAGTCAAGCGATCGGCATCATAGTTCAACTCATCAAAAATCAAAACCTCGAACACACCAACAGACCGACACCAACCATGTTACGCAGCGAGGGGAACTTGCGGCGGAGTCCTGTAGCGGTTCACCCAATGTACCACTACAAGACAACCGGCGCCAAAGAGCTCGCCGCACATTGGGTGCCACCTGTACCAGCACATTGAGCACTATATCACATGACATACAACGACCAACCAATGACCGGCTTGTCCAAAAACTAACGAATCAAGCACGCAAGACACATTATTATTAACCCAACAATACTGCCGGCCGGTAAATGGTACATACTATCTGGGGTCATTAGTCTCTCTCCTAGATGTTGTAGTCTTTGGCGGAAAATGGCTGGGCAATAACACAGAATATGTTTCACTGATTCCGCTTCCAGGGCGCAGAAGCAACATTCGTCTGTCATACTTAGGCCCATTTTCTTAAGGTGATACCTTAACCCATTTGTTCCCACACCAATAATAAATTGTGTAAAATATTTGTACTTTAAATATTTTTTAACACTCAAAATCGTTTCTCGAAATGGATTTTTTTTTAAATATGATAAATAAACTAAAAACCAAATATAACGGTAAAATACAAATTGAAATTTGACGTTAAATACCGCAATAGTGGCGTCGTAAAGTTAGTGATTTTTCTGTACCCATACAGGTACAGTGGGATCAAATGGGTTAAGGAGATGTGACCTGTGAATAAAGGGTTGCTTTCCCGAATGTTTTTAAAATTCTAGGTTTTGGGAGCGATAAACCTGAATTTCCCGGGCTCCCGGGAAATTAACCAAAAATGCTGGCAATCAATAAAATATATGGAAACATTAATTTTTGTTCAACTAATCATTCTTATTGTTCATAATTTGTTTTCTGATCGCACAATGTTCTGGATGAGAATCTAAATCCCCCAAAATCGTCTTGAAATTTTGAGCCGTGGAAATAGTCTCGACAATAGCGGTTTCAAAGAGACGTAACATTTTTTTTTTTATTTGCTGATTTTGGTAAATTTTTTAAAGTCTGTATAGTGGTGAAGTTGGTTTTTCACAGAAAGAACCCAAAACCCAACACTGTTCTTTAGATGTAGCCACTTAAATGTGGTTTCACTTTACTATAGTTTTACGCTGAAGTTCTGATCATTGGAAGGCAATATACAATGGCGCCAAAAATATTGAAAGTGTGAAATTTCAGTAAATTTTTCAAATTGCCAATCCATAGAAAAAGGAAAGACGCAAGAAACGTATTTTCAGGAGGAATCAAAAAGGCCTTAAAATAAATATAAGGATTGATAGTTTACCTATTCCGTTGAGCAGAGAGGCATTTTTTACTAAACGCAAACGGACAGCGCGTCCTTCACTGCTTGGTTTCACAAATTTCAGAAAACGTATCCAATGCAATCGAACCAATGCTGAGGATACTGAAAAGAACGTTTTAATCTCATTCTCTGGTGAGGTCACGTTTCTATAGACACAGTGACTTCGCCAATAAGAGTAACAAACACTCAGTTTTCTAATTACAATCAATGAGCTCGAAAAGTAATTGTTGGCCTCCTCTTCCTAGAAAAACACCAACTGAAAATAGGGTTCCAACTTCTTGGATCTTCCAATAGAAGCGAATTTGTACTAATGGAACAACCACTTAGAGAATGTAGCCAATATGCCAATTCCACCAACGCTCCATTTGGCTGGACTAACTTTAACCAGTTTGGTCCGTTCCACCATAGTAGATGATCATTAAGCTCTTGTGGCAGCAGACCTCGAGAGGCACAATCAGCTGAATTTTCTGCGGAAGAAACATGTTGCTAATGATTAAGTGGTAAGGTATCTAAAATTGCAGCATTTCTATTGCCTACGAATGTGCACCAGCACCTGGGGTGACTAGAAAGCCAATCTAACATGATTTTTGAGTCCGTCCAGGCATAGGTTCCTGATACCAGTTGTTGTGTTGCGTGTTTAACTGTATTTATTAGGTTGGTCAACAGCACTGCGGCACAAAATTCCAGCCGTGGCAAAGATACTTGCTTGAATGGGGCCACCTTTGTTTTCGCCGAGATTAAATTAACAAAACGATGTTTGCAGCCGTTTGCACTCTAAGGTAAACCACAGTTCCATAAGCACTTTACACTAGCATCAGAAAATCCATGTAATTGAATAGATGTGCCTATAGTGGTTTGAATGAATCTTGCTATGGAAATCAGGTTTACCTTCGCTAATTGAGAGCGAATTGCCTGCCATTGCTTGGATATTTCCTCAGGTAGAAGCTCATCCCATTTCTGACTGATGACCCATAATAGAGGGTGAAAAATTCGACTAGCTTCGGACACCACTGTGCGTTTTGTAAATGATGTGTCACCTGGTAAATCTGATGTGAATGTTAATTGATTCGTCGCTGAATTCCAATTGAGACCCAATACTTTGATAGATGTCAGCTCTTCTTGAAGACTGTCGCTTATGGTTTTTACGTTGCTTTCAATATCGTTATGAACTTTAGCTTCCAAGATTGTTTTCGAATTTGAAATCCACTTACTCAAATTGAATCCATGTTGCGATAATAGCATGTTGATGTTATCCGTTAACCGGATGAGTTCAAATTCGTTATTGGCCCCAGTCGTTAGATCATCGACGTAAATATTGTGAGAAATGGCATGGGTAGCAGGAGGGAATAAAGTTTGGTTATCTTCGGCTATCTGTTTTAACACTCTTGTAGCCAAGAACGATGCAGACAACAATCCATAAGTGACAGTGGTGAGGCAAAAATGGCGAATAGGCTCAGATGGATGATTACGCCAGACGATTTTTTGATACCTTGTGTCCTCATCTCATATCCCTATTTGCCTATACATCTTCTCTACGTCGGTCGGCCCAATTACCAAGCAGTCATTCAATGATATCCCAGACGAGGTCTTAACAGATCCGTCAAAGACGACTCTTAGTTTTGTTGTTTTGCTTGAACTCGTTATAACCCCGTAATGCGGCAAATAATATCCGATGTCTGCTTCAGATGACGGGACCTCTTTCATATGATGTAGCCTTCGATACTCAAGCATGAAATCTTTATATAGCTTGTAGAATTCAGGATCTCGAGCGAAGCGACGTTCAATACTTCTAAGTCTTTGAATGGCGGTGCTTAAAGAATTTCCTAACTTTTCAGATGATTGTTTAAAAGGTAAGCGTACTGAATATCGACCTTCTGAGGACCTTTTTATGTTTTCGGAATAATGATTTTCGCACAGTATTTCTTCCGGTAACAAAGTTAATTTTGTGTTCTGGATTAACTCAATTTCCCAGAAACGGCGGAGAGTGCGATCCAAGTTGGTAGTTGTGGTTATCATCAAAACTATTTCACCTTCCAGTGGAAATGAATTATTCATTCTTCCTGAGACCACCCAACCTATAGTAGGTATTGTTTTATGAAGTATTGGCCCATTTTTGCTGATTTTTATTCGCCCTGGCTCCATTAAATAAAAGAAATAGTCAGCTCCAATTAAAATATCTTGAAGTAATTTGAAGTAATTTTGGGCAAAATAAATGCTGCCATTGAAAACTCTGGATGATATTTTGGTCGCACGATTATTTTGACTAACCACTTTGTAGTTCCTGCGCTATTACTTCCTAGACCGGCTTTGGACATTCTTGCATTTCTTTTTTTAACCCTCGTCGTTGAACACATGTTTCCGTGACGAAGCTGGCTTGGGAGCCAGAATCTAATATTGCTCGACATACAGAGATACTTCCAGAAGAATTCAAAATATTGATTATGGCTGTAGGCAGAATTGTAAGGTTTGTCGAGAAGCTATCTCTGCAGGCTGATTCGAATTTTCAGTAGATTGAGGTACATCTACGATATGAAGGAAGGAATGGTGTTTCTTTTTGAAATGTAGGCAATGACGATTCGCATTGGTATATTTGATGTCTGGTGCTTAAACAATTGAAACATCTGTTATTTTCTTTAGCCCAAATCTCTACGTTTGGTCACATCCATCTCGTTGAATTGCTTGCACGCAAAGAGTGAATGATCCTGTTCCTTACATATAGCGCAAACAAACTTCGATTCTTTGGTAGCAATGTGACTATTAATTTTCTGCTTAGAATTGCTTGATTTCTTAATTGTCATATTGAGAAGATCCAGGAAGTTTGAAAATGGTGGGTTTTCTAAATCCGTCATATTTTCCGCCCATAATATTTTAGATTTGTCGTCTAATTTTTGAACCAATAAGAAATCTAGCCAATGATCCTGGGCTTCTGCACTATCTCCCAAAGCTTTTTGGCCGCGTATGACTTCATCTGACGTGCCCATAAGTTGTTTTATATTGGAGGCTGTAGCCGTCGAAATCGATGGTTGTTCGTTGAATGCACGAATGAGCGAATTTGTAATATGTCGCTTTCGATCATATCTTTCTTTCAGTTTATTTAATGCCCCTATATAATTACTTTCAGTGATGCTTATGTGTCTCAACAATACTGCAGCTCCGCCGCGCAGTAGACCTTTAAGGTATTGAAATTTCTACACAGGGCTCAATGTAGTCGATTCATGTATTATGTTCGAAAAAAGATCAAAGAACGACTGCCACTCGGTAGATTCTCCTGAGAATGTCGGTATGTTGATCTTAGGTAATTTTATTTCGCTAGAATGACCACTGTGCGATGCGTTTTTCACATATTTCAGAATACAAGTTTAATTATAAGACTTTCAAGAAATCTCTTTATATGTGGATCGTGAGAACAGCAAAACAATATTAATTCATTTTACAACATAATGTAAACAAAAGTATTCTTCCCTTAATCTAAAAACACACAATAAAAGTTTCAACCTGTTGTGAGCTATGATGAAAACCACAAAAAAAAATGTAATCATCATTAGTAATTATCCCTTCATCTCCGGAACCACAAATAAACTAAATCACACAAAATGCGAAAAGCTCACATGAATTTAAACGTATGGGGAGAGTTTGTGCAATCGAATTACACATTTAACCGCGATTCAAATAAATAAAATCGTTGAAGATTGAACAGCAACCAACATAAACATCGTACAAGCCCAACAACAAATCAAACTGAAATAATATTGTAATAATCAGAGCAACAACAACGCAACATAATAATAATAATTGCAATAAGAATAAGAAGGAATCAATTACCACACGTCACGATCTTTGTTATTCAGAACGAAATCGTATATTTCGCACACAAACACATAGGCGCGCACACACACTGTGCACTCATAAAATTTCACTTCGCGATGCAAATTATTTTTCGTGTGCATCAACATATCTGTGTTCACCTTTTTGTGCGCCCCGATACGCGATATATTATGTACCTACATATATTGTATGTTACAAGTTAAGACAAAATCAAAGTGTTTTTGTTGCTTATATTGTACATACTTTTTTGTGTCTGTCGAGTTCTGTCTATCTATCTGTTGAAATTTTTATACTTTATATACGAAATCTGTCTATCCTGGTATGAACTTATGTACTCGTTTATCGTGTGTATACATGTTAAACCGTTTTGATTTTTGAAAATTGATCGCGTTGGAAAATTTAAATTGGTTTAATTTTTAACTGCGCTTTCTTACATGGGAAACTTCTAGTCTACTGTATGTTATATTCACATAATTCAAAAAAATTGGTTTTTGTTGTTTTTTGTATAAAACTAAATATTTTGAATGATTACGCGATTAGGTATAGTTTCTTATATTGTATATATAGCCTTATGTATGTTATGTTAAACTAAATCAAATCAATTTCAACATTCATAAGTCGAACGAATTTATTAAAACAAAAACAAAACAAAAAATTGAAACACAACTTACCGATTTTGTATTCTTGTCAATCAATAAAGCGCGCTGCTAACCGATTAAAATAAAAAAACAAAAACACTAAAATGGCTTGAGAAGAGATTTGGTTTTTTGTTTTTTTGCGCGACTGCTGTGTTTAAGGAAATCAAAAGAATTAGACAGAAAAGATTTTGTTTTTTGTCTTTTTTTTCGTGGTTTGTTATGGATGTTAAAGTCTTCTTGTTAAATGTACCTGTTGTATAAATATATTTTTATAAAGAACTTGAATGTGTGTTAAGACGCTTTCATTGATTAGTTAGTGATATTCATAGCGCAGTGAGAAATTACAAGTGGAAACTGTGATATCCAATATCCATGGTTTAACTTGTATAGCTTAAAATTAAATAAAAGAAAAATTTTTAAATATAAATTGTTGTTCAAAAATCTTCTAACACTTAGACTTAATGCATGTCTGAAAATTTGGATATAAAAATTTCAGGTTACTAAACTTGTCAGACATACTCTAATCAATAGAAGACATTATTTTGTCCCGTTTTCCGATTTTTCGTTGTCTTTGTAGAACAGGTTTGCCTAAAAATATCAAGATTATTGGAGATTAGAAAAAGAGAGTTAAAAAGTGAGTTTTGAGTTAAAAATTTAATTGCTTGATGATACAGATTTTATTAAGTTCGGACCCTTCGAATTAGGTATTTGATATTTTCTCAAAATTTTTAGAGGATTTACAGCTTTTTGATATTTTTCGCTGATCTGCATAATATTTCAAACGATTTAAGATTTTCAAAATTCTGAATTCTAGATCGAAAATAATTTACACGATTTAGTAAGGTATAGATTTTTTTCAACTAGAACTTATAATAGAGAATAATATAGGATGATACAACGTTTTGTTACTTATTTATTTATTTATCTAAAAACCAACAGAACTTACGCCCTTAATGATCTATTAACTTAAAAATCTGCTTTTGATAATTAAAAAAATAAATCAATACAAAATAAAATTAACACAAAATCACAATTAAAAAATATTTTTTAAAAATTATTTAAATCTGTTTTTTAGAGATGTTTAAGTCAAAGTATATGTAAAATTCATGGAAATTATTCTATGTAATGTTGATAGGTTCTGTAGCGGTTCATTCAGTCATTCACTCACTTATTCTCTCATGAACTCATACATTCATTTACCGCCACATACAACTCAATAACTCACTATACACATTCATTAACACGCAACGTCAGGCATAAGGGAACGCAACAGCACTGCATTATGTTGGCAGCACTTATTGTCATCAAGAAAAGAAAATATTACGCACACAGATAGTTTTTCCTGTTCGAGTTATTCGGACGAGCGTTTTGGTAGCGGCTGCTAAAAACATACCAAAACAATAAAACAAGCGAACGTCCATTTTTAAACAATTAATTTTTTTTAATAATAAAAAAACATTTTGCGTGCGCCAATACGATTTGGTGGTAATTTATATTTTACCAAATTATATTGTAAAATAAACGAAATTAGTTCGGTGAATGGTATATTGTGCATTTTTACAAAACAAAAAAATCGGGAGTTGTTTTAATTATCAATTCGACGGCTCGATAAGTGGCTACCGTCCGACTAAAAGGGACACAGCAAACGTCAAGGTATCATCTGCAGGAGCAGAAACTGACAAAAATACGTATCGATGGCCCATGTTATTACAAATTGGTGAAAAACTGGTGAAATCTTGGTGTGAATTTCCGTATCAAGATAAAAGGTACTTAACGCAAAATAAAATAAAACATTACACACAACAAGAAACAAATACTTGTGTAACATTTTTTACTTCTCGAGGTACCGATACCGCATCCGGTGCATATCTCAGCAAAAAATTATAAGTGCAATACACGCAAGAAGCCCACATAAAGTTAATTTAAGCAGTGCAACTACAATTACCGTAAAAAATCGGAAATAAATTTGCATCGTATTCACAAGCAACAGCAACTATTGCAGCAGCATTACACAACAACAACTATAAAATAACGGGAACAACAGCGAACGATCAATACAAACGCAGTAACAAAATCAGATGAATTTTATTATTATTTTTCTACATTTACATACATATTATTAGTTTTTTTGTGTAAACTTTTGATGCAAAGACCAGCAGTGGCACAACGAGTGACACTATTCCCACATAAGACGTGAACATGCCAGAGGACGGCCAGGAGCGGCAATGCTGGTTAAACTCCAGCTCTTCTGGGCAAATAAACCAATGAACTGGTTTAATACAGCTGAAATAATGTTCAGTATTCAAAACATTAAAAGTGACAAAATAAAGTTCGCACACGTTTTCTCAGCTCTCTCCCCAACCAAGAGCGATGTCATAGCCGACATCCTCGCGGATCTACCAAAACAAGAAATGTATCTGACCCTAAAGGAAACACTGATAGAGGGGATCTTCAGGTCGAGACGAAGAACGTCCCACCAGTCCACCACTAACTCGCAAACACCCGAGGACCGAATCAATCGGCTCGAGTCAAAAATAAATAACCTGCTCAACACGAACAGAAGCCGATCACAAAACAGGCGGTCTTCGTCACGAAGCCATCAAACACGATGACAGTCGCGCAGCCCCAGCACACACAGCCAACATGGCATATGCTGGTATCATTACAAACATGGCAGATATGCGCAAAAATGATTAAGCCCCTGTAAATTCGGCTCAAGCTCAAGTTTCCATCAACAACATGGAGGTGGATATAACACAAAAAAAACGATTAATCCACCGGAACGAGACGGCAACGCACAACACCCAAAAACCAGCCGTATATTCATACATGACCAAACAAACCGCCTGGCTTTTCTAATCGACACTAGCGCTGATCTTCCGGTTATTTTAGCAAAACAATATAAGAATGCACTATTTTACTTTTTACACTTGTTGGGATGCAGCCGAAAGTTATGTATTTGCTCCGAACTGATTTTCGTATAGCCATACAATTTCTCAAATTGTACTTGAAAGAATAAAACGCTCCGGTTTTATTTTGATAAGTTGCTGCTTGACTTATTGATATTTTTATTTATTTAGAAAAGACGGATGCGTTAAGCTCAAGAGAAGAATTGTAAATTAATATTTTTTCATTTTATACAAAAGTTTGACATATTATAAATTTAGTACAGTTTATAGTTCTTTTGATTTAGTACATATTATAGCAGAATTGATTAGCACAAATAATAGAAATTAGATATAATGTTAATTCATAGATGTCACCGGTAATAGTTTAAAAGAACAACTGAAACGTGAAACATTTTTGATTTGACAGCAGCAAATTTTTAATCGGTGATTGCTGAATAGACATCTATTCTATTGCTCGCGTTATTTTTGCAAACAAATGTTTCATTCAGAACGGTCGAGAATGAAGAATTTAAAAATGTATTTAAGGAGCTATGACCTGTTTGTCATATGCCAAACCGCAAACTACTCGTATAGGTGGTAAACTTTGAATATGAGCGCATCGATTTACGAGAATAGTATTATTCTGCTCTCAGATTATTAGGCGCATTTTTAATTATGACTTTGGCTGGCGTTTATCGGATGATCAAATATCCGAAATTAACCACTATGTTCCTATATAATTGCAGAAAATGGCGAAGTCATTTTAGATACCATCCTTGATAAGTCGGGCATGCCTCACACAAGCGATAATCCAAAAAAATTTGGTACAAGGTTGCATGCGCAAAAATGAAACATATTCAATGTTTCAATTGTCAGTTTGTAACCGACAATCTATAGCAACATAAAGAAGATGAGGAAATAAAGTTTTGAAGCTACCGAAAATGAAAGTATTGTTATATGTATATGGATGTGCCCGCCCATGTATTAAACTTATTTGCTTTAGACGTAATTGGTAAACCTGACTGCAAAGTAATTTTAGATCAAATAAAAAAAAAAAGTGAAATATTTTCGAAATCACCATTTACTCAAAGCCATGAGACGGCGGGAGGGTCTGCTCTAGTATAGCTGGTTTATATTACCAAAAGTATCCGACCAAAACCGAGAACAAGCCAGCTTTGATGCAAATATTGGTAAATTGGTCATGAATATAAGCATCAAGGCAAGAGCGGAAGACTTGGTCAAGTTTTAAAACCCATTTCCAAAGCTATTTACACTTGCCAAAGCAATAAGGCAGAGAAGGATTCTTTCGTCTAGATCTGCCTGCAGTGCATCAATTATAGAGGCGATGATAGATTCAGAATGGTGGACATCCCTAAGATCAGTTTATCCTAATAAAATTTTGGAAAACAATTAAGCCAAATCAGCACACCGATATCAGCAGTATGTTGGCAGTGAAGGAATATTTTCAAAATTTAAAAAATGTTTCAATATTTTCAATATTTACAAAAATATTTTAATAAATTTAAAAAAATAATATAATTTAATACAAAAAGTTGATTTAAATAAAAAAAAATCTGATTTAAATAGAAAAAAATCAAATGATTTGTTTCTGTTTTTATGCATGTTTTTCAGCAACTGAACAACACTAAATTAAATGACCTAGTTCTTTCGGCCACCAATGGGTCAATTAACACTACCTACGGCACCAAATTTCTGCAGGTTAACATCGGGCTCAACCGCAATTTCACCCATGCTTTCATCATAGCAATGGTGAATCGTCCGATTATTGGCGCCCCAAATTAGGACTTCTTGTCGATCTTAAAAACAAACGGCTAGTTGATTTAGCGACACGTTTGTCAATAAACGTCACACCTACCGTGAGAAAAAGATCAAGATTGGAGATCATATGGGGATTATCGTAGATTAAATATGGTCAGAGCACCCGACCGATATCCTATAGCCCACATTCAAAATTGTTTCATGCACTTACATAAACGCACAATATTCTCCAAGATAGATCTCGTCAGAGTATACCACTTAATTCTCGTCGCACCTGAATACGTTCACAAAACGGCGATCACAACACCATTTGGCCTATTCAAATTCAATGCCATTCGGTTTACGCAACGCCGGTCAAACGTTTCAGCGTTTTATCAACGAAGTCGTTTACGATTTCGATTTCGTCTAAATTGACGATATTCTTGTGGGGCACAAACTGAGAAAGAACACAAAAAGCACCTGGAATAACTTGCCCACAAACAAACGCAGTTTGACGTGCATATCAAGAGTGAAACATGTGTATATGGCGGAACCACTTTTGATTTCCTCATCGGCATTTTAGATCGCGTTCGATGGCTGAATAACAACTGGAAAGGTAATGCAGTCATATTAGCAAGCGGGTGATTTCGCGGCTGATAGGAAATTAATGTTTCATTTGCGTTTGATATCTGGCGTTTTTCTCAAATCCCACATTAACCAATAAAATTTTCGATGTCTGTATCAATATCAGGGCATTATAGATTAGTGAGATTTGTATAACGACTCCAATGTACAACGTTCAACTGAATTCAAACGATATTACTCTACTAATCCCCTAGGTATAAGCCGTTTCTGAAGTTGGTTTTTCGAGATAAAATTTCGTCCTCCAGACTCTGAATTTTTGTTCTGGCTCGTCAGTTCCTGACAACTAATGTAATATATGCATCTCCTTAACCAGTTTGTAGTCTTGAAGAATTAACTGCATACTAGTAGTGTATAATCTGAGGGGACTTGTTGTGTTGAAACTTAGTATATACGAGGATATAATTGCCAAAAGCTGTTTTTCTACCTGTGCGTATTATTTGTAACGGAACTCCGATACACTTGGGATTGGCGGTGCCACAATGCTTGATCGTCAATTGAGCTTTTGAAAAGCTTCCTGAAGATAAATAAATTTTGAAAAAAATTAAGGTGTTTATTGTTTTCTCGAAATAAAGTTTTTTAGTCATTTTTTCTTGAAGGTGTAAAGTATGAGTAGCATTTCAATTTCATTTCAATCTTTTGATAAAAGAAAATAAGTTTTTAGCACCTTTTCATGAAGATGTGATATTTCAGTTCAAGTTCTTCTTAAGACGTCACATTCATTTCACTTTGGACGACGATATTAATACATCAACCTTCTAATTTTTGTGGCGGAATAAAATCATATTTATCGGCGGAGTTAAATTCATTTGAAAAATGAATTAGTTTTGCCGCTAAATTTAAATTTATTCCGCTTCAATTTAATTATTTTCCAATACGAATTAAATCCGTAACATTTTATATTTAAAAATTGAATTAAATCCGCGTGATAATTTACTATCGCCTAGATATTGCAGTGAATATATTCGCTGCTGCTCAGGGAGTAGGAATTGTTTGCAATTGCATTGGCTAAGGAAGAGCGGACGGCATTGAGAAGGTAGAAGTCTATCATATTGTGATCTTGTATAATTTCAAAAATGGGGCTCTCAGTCGGGGAAAAACTTGTAACGTTCTGACGACTACTGATGTGAACATTAGTTGAGAAATCATCCATTAACAAGTCATCTAGTTCGTTTAAGAGACTATAGGAATCCAATATCGATGGATTGTATGAATCGAAGTTATTTGTAAGTGGTATAAAATTACGAATCAAGTACCCTTATTAAACCTATTTTTAGGAGTATTCACTCCACGCAAGACAAACTATAAAAATTAATTTAAATTAAACTAAAATTAAATCAAATTCAAATCTAAAAGTTTAAATGTTAAGCTCTACAACAGACTAACAGCTTTACATACTCAATTTGTTAAATCGATTAATGCATATTGCATAATACATTTATTTCTGATTTCTCCGGTTTTTGATTTTTAACTTTTAATTATGTATAGCTTACCTATTACGGTTTAATAATAATTAACTACTCCTATCTAATTTAATTTGTTTTAATTATAGATTCATATTAACATTTTATGTTTTGTTATACATTTTTGTTTCATAATAAGGAATTTAAATTAATTGTAACGAGTGGCACTTTGTAAATGGACTTACAGTATGTGTCAAAAGTACTGAGGTATACTGAGAAAAAATTACTCAGTTTTATAATTTCCATAACTAAGGTGTAGCGTATTAAAAATTATTTCATAACGTTCGTTATTGACAATGAAATTTGTAGATATAGCAAAAAAGTAATTCAGTCTCCGTTGTTGCAAAAGATGGAGTTAGATTTCGAAACCTATTCAAGCAGCGATGGCAATAAAACTAACGGAGTCGAGTTGAGAATTATGCAACCAAAAAGTGCAACGGTGTCGCAAATTAAATCGTCTGAAAGCACGAGGTCAATAAAAGAACCAATCAAATTTACAAATATGTTAACTTTCAACAAGGTGTTAGATGCAGATCAATATCCCTTGCCAAAAATGGAAAACATTTTTGCAAGTCTCACTGATTATGAAATCATTTGTGTATTAGATCTTACTGGCGCTTATCAGAGAATAGAAGTGTCGCCTAAGTCAATATAATTCCTAAGTGTTATTAATCAATCACTTAGGATTATTCGAAATGAATTGGCTTCCTTACGAGATTGCATCGGCACCTGCAATTTTTTAATCGTCTTGGCGTGGCGGAAAGAATGATGATTAATTGTCGCGTAAAGTTAGAAAAATTCCTTAGTAGATTTCACGAGTTTAATGTAAAAAATTAATAGGTACTTATATCCAAAAATCCGTTAAGTAATTAGGACACTTTTTGTGAAAAAACGGAATCAGTCCTGACCAAATAAAATATCGATAGTCATAAATGCTCCACATCTACAAAATATCACAGAGTTCAAATCATTCCTCAGATTTGTTAGTTTTTATTCGAAGTTTATACCGAGCAATAGTTTTCTGAGCTTGTTAAAGAAATACAACGTGAAGCGTTAGCAATCGCATTTACCTTAAAATAATTTCATTTTATAAGGAAATGAATTTATCCTAATTATAACCATCGCCTTCCATTAACTTCAACGAAGTTGAAGGCGACTTAATGCTATTACAATATCAGAAAAGTATCTAATGCCAGTGATTGATGAACTTCTATTTGTTAATTTACCGCTTTTACAGCTGTTATTTCCGAATCAATTGAACAGCATTTGTCTGATTTATTGAGAAATATTTTTTTCGTTCGGGAGAGTATTAAATTTATCGGTCATATTATCAATCGGAATGCTATTAACACTGACCCTGACAAAGTTTCCTTCAAAGGTAATCCTCAAGGTTTGAAGAGGTCCGGTATTTCTTAGAGACCTGTCCTTGAAATAGAAAGTTCGTTCTACATTTTTCGGAAATATTACGATCTTTATGTGATTTATTTAAAAAGAGTTCAGGGTGGGTATGGAATGATGTCCATTAATTAATAAGCAAAACATGTCTGAAGCATTTGGAACGCCAACGGAATTATTTTACAGAACTTGAAAACCATTAAAAAATTAGAACAAAACGAATTTAAGAATTAAGGAATTTATAAAATTTAGAAACTCAGAAATTCGAAATTATTTATTTTAGAATTTACGAAATTTAGTTATTTAGGAATTTTAATGCTGAATTTTAAAAATTCTAATATTATTAAAACTGAAATATTTGAACTGGTAGGTATAAAACCGGTCCTAATACACTGCCCTGAGGAACTCCTGCGTTGATTTATTTCAATTCAGAAAAGGCATAATCTAATTTCATTTGGTAACATTCCAGTATTTTAGCAAATTGCATTGGTAGAAAATTCCTTACTTTGTGGTTAAGTCCTTCATGCCACACTCTATCAAATGATTATGCAACGTCTAGAAATATCGTTGAACAGACTTTTTTCTCCTCCCGTGCTTTCTCAATTATACTGGTTATTCTGTGAATTTGTTCCATTGTTGAGTGTTGGTTACGAAAATCAAACTAATCCATTGGAATCAAGTTTTTACTCTCGATTATCTGATTTAATTTTTTAACAGTAGCTTCCCAAAGAGGTTGGACATGACTAGTAATAGTGTAATTTGCCTATAAGATGAGGGTATATGTGTGGTGGTTTCCCAGATTTTCGGATCATAATCATTTCTGCAATTTTCCACAAGCTTGGTATACAATTTGATTCTAAATGCTGCATTTACACCAGAGCGTGCCTTGGCAGTTCTTTTAAAGTTTAGTTCATGTTCTAAATTCCAATAAGAATATTATAATAAATTTATAATTAAAAGTTCCCCCAAATTTTGATACGGCATCCTACGCATCATAAGATTTTGTCTTACCCGTTATTTTAGAAAACAAAAACGATCAACATTTTGGGACTACTTACGAAATACATCACAATAGTGAACCAGCCTATACTGCACTGCTTGTTCGTGAATACCATCAAAAAACCGCTTAAGTGATGTGCGAGCCTCCTGGAAATGGCTCCATGCTAGTTTTTAATCCCAAAGATGAACCATGTGAGTGGGAGGGGTTACGTTAGGGTACATTATCTATGTAGGTTAATTTGGCTTTTCACAAGTTTTGCGAAAATATTCCGGTTATTTAAAAGGTTCCCTATCGATAGAAACAAATCAACAACAATTTTGGAATTATTGGCCAAATTAGCATCCAAATGCTAAATTTATAGTAACATATGTAAACAATTATTTGTGGCGGTTCACGCAATTATTTATGTGCTCTCCACCACATAGTTCAGAACACACGCGAACACTTATCAGACGCAAAGCGAAACGCCTATTGACCAACAGACACAACAACTGAGCTACTGTCCCTTTCATTAAAAGAGACATCGAAAAAAAACGAAATAACCAAACACAAAAAAATAAAAATAATCATGTCGATTATACAACTCACCGGTTTTACTGCGGCGAGAGTTCATTCGATCCGCATTCGTTTCGCATTTAAAATTAATTGCATTATAGAATCTGCCGGAAAACTGTGTTATCGATCCGCAAAGAAGCTGCACTCCCAGCAGCTGTCAAAATATTGATAATTGAACAACACTGGCTGAATCAGACTGAATAAAGCAGCATGCAAATACGTTCTCAAAGAACTAAAATCCAGATTAAAAACACTGGTAAAATCGTCTTCTCTTACACCGGAATTCAAATTGGCGGCTGCTTTACGTTTTTTGGCTGAAGGTGGATACCAGAACAGTGTTGACCAAGATTATTTCGTTGGGATGGCACAACCAACACTCTCAGTCGTACTATCTGAGGTATTTCAAATTTTGGAAGAAGCGTTATGTGCAAAATAGATATCGTTAAAATGAGCGAGGAAGAGAAAACCGAAGCAAGGCTATATTTTCTTGCCAAAACAAAATCACAGGTAGGATGGTACTCATATAAAAATCGCCAAGCCGACGGGTAATAATACGCTCCTATTTTACAATCGTAAAGGATTTTATAGTTTGAATGGCATGATAGTAAGTATTAGCTTCCATTATTTATTACTTCTTACTGTAAAAAATAATTTATTTTTAAGATCTGCGACCATAAACAAAGGATTCGGTGTGTGGATGCTACATATCCAGGGGCGAGTCATCATGATTCGTTCATTTGGGGAAACAGCGATTGTCCAGAATATTTTAAAAGTTTGTACACAAATGGGGATAGAAATCAAAGATTACTTGGTAAGGATGCATTTTCTTCTTACAAAGTAATTTTCTTGCTAAACATTTAATTTATTTTAAAAAGCTGACGCTGGGTACCCACTGGCAAGTGCCGGAGTTAATACACCTAAAAACAGATTTAACAAAAGCCGCAGTGCAGGCCGTAATATAATTGAGCGCAAAATAGGTGTTTGGAAGAACTGGTGCAGGTGCCTTCTTGGTGTAGCCCGGCATTTACACTATACACCGGAAAAATCAGTGAGGATTATTAATGTTGCAGCCGCCCTTCATAATATTCGAATCCACTTCATTGTACCGGATTTCGAGGACCTATTGATTCAAGATCAATTCCAAGAGGAGGTTGAAGTACCTGATCACGGTGATGTACAGTCGCAAGCAGAACGAAAATTTTCTATAGAGGCGAACGAATTTCGAATTCAAGATTTATTGAATTTCTAAAATAAAAATAAAAATTTGTTTCATTCGAACCGTTTATTGTATTATCACAAAAATGTATGCTTTCTTATCAGTTATCACTTTTAGCTTAAACTTAAATTTTTTCATTTTATATTTGATTATTTCATTAAATTATTTTATTTATATTTCATTTGGAACTTACTTCTAATAAAAAAAAATTAAAATTATTCAGCCTTAAATTGGTTGCTTTATAACAAATATATCGTCTATCACTACTTTCTAGATTTCAGATTAATCTAATTCGGCTTTTCTTAATTCTATTTCGAGTATTCGCCGTTTTGTTTTATTTTTATCTAGAGCCAAGTGCTCCATCCTCTCTCTCATTATGCCATTTATTTTCAATTAGTTGGGCCTGCAAAATGACATTTGTTTGTTTTTGACGTTCACACAGTGTATCGATAGCCCTGTATATTTTATTGATTCGCGTTGGCTTCCTCTGACCGATTTTTGCTGGCTTTTCCAAAAGCTGGCAATGTTTTTGGTCCTTTGGTTTTTGGAGCGATTCATCTATTTCTGCAGTCCAACTCTCTAAACTGTTTTCATCTACCAGATTTTCAATGTCCGCTAACCCGGAACGCCGAAACTTTTTGTATTTGGAACAACATTAACACATTCCCCCCACTTCCTCCTCTAAGCGTGTGAAAATCACTTGATTGTTGACACCGCCATCAGTAGTTTTAAATTCTCGTTTGTTATGTGCCAATTTTTTGCGCCAAGAGGATTTATGATTACTCCAAACCTAAAATCGCAAATTAAAAAATTTAAATATTACTAGTTACTTAAGCACATAACCTAACCTTCTTCCACTCTACAGTTTCTTTAATAGGTGGTTCCAGTGCATTTAATTCATTCTGTAGTTTTTGCCAAAACAGTACAACTGTATCTATATCAATTTTGGTTAGATTATTCGCTATATTCGGTTGCTCAGTCATCAGGCTCACCATCTTTTCAAACTGTGCCCGGTTGGTCATACGTTTTCTATAAAGATTCAGTTTTGTTTAATAATTTAATTTAATTTAAAATTAAAATAATTTGTTTATTTATAATGCAATTCTTACACTTTACTATTCTCCATGACAAAAAACCTCAACACTACAAAACAGTTTTAAAATGACACTTTTACTACAGAGTGCGTTTACCCGGCCGCGAATTCCATAATAGCTCTTTTTGAAACTTCATTACCGACATTTGTTCATTTTCTATACAGCATATTCGATAATACGTAAAACGTCAAAAGCGAATGAAACTCCCTCCGCAATTGATCCGGCGAGTTGTATAATCGACGTGAATAATGAGTCTCTTCTCGGACATTGCGGTGGGCGCACGCCCATCAAAATTAAAAACACACAAAATGGTCATGAATGAAGTTCCAAAAATTCCACTCCAAATCGCTCAACTTTTTCTTTTTTTCAGGAAAAGCATTTCTGTCGAAGTGGAAATAATTAAGGGCTCAATCAGCTCTGGCCTTTAATAATATTAGAAACGCTTAAGGAACATTTTAGGCCACCGAATAGAAAATATTAGATTTAGAATTTAATTTCAAGTAATTTTGGAAAATGGAATTTAAAAAATTTGAATTTTATATTTTAAATTTTGATAGGCGTTATTAAAATTAATAACAAAATTTTTTTGGAATTTTGTACATTTTTTAATTAATTTGTCAAAATTTGTTTAATTTCTCAAGTTTCTATAAATATATGAAATTTCTAATAACTCTAATATTAAATTTTAGACACTTAATAGGTTAATAATTTAAAATTTTCTAAATTTTCAAAATTTTATCGGAATTTTTATTGATCAACATTGATACTTTCCCCTTCAAAGAATAATGCTTCTTTGGCCATAAAAATTGTCTGTTCATGGTTTTTGCGTTTTATCGTACTTAAAAGTTTTACGCTGTTTGCACGATGAGAAATTTTAAAGAAAAAACTGGTACAAATTGCACACAGTGTACGACTTCACTAATTGTTCGAGAGTTTTGTGAAAATACAAAATTATAGCAATGCCGTCGGTACCCAGCGCCAAGAATGACCCGTAGGACTTTTTAATATTCCCAAATATGAAGAAAATCTTGCACAACGACAAATCTTAACGACCTTAGAAGTGTTTCAGAAGTCCAAAAATCTTGAAATTTTAATGTGTCTCTAAAATTTGAAAATTTCGAAAGTTTCAGTATAGAGAGGTACATAAATTAATCAAATTAAAATCGTATTTACAAATTTAAAAATTTATAAAATTAAGAGCAGTCGTATATTTAGAAATTCTGAAATTTAGAAAATTTGAATTTTGGATATTTAAGAATTCTGATGTACCTATACAAAATTTTGAGATTTTGTTAAGCTTAGAAATTTTGGTGTGCACAGTAAAGATTGCCAAATTTACAATTAAGAAAATATATTACTTAATTTATAAATTAGTTGTAGAGAGATACGTCATTATAGATACAAAGAAATGAAAATTTAGAAAATTGCAAATTTCGTATACATATTTAAGAATTCTGAAATTTTCAAAATTAAATAAATGTGTATATGTATGTGTTATACGTATAGCAACAGAAGAATATCTAACTTTAGCAAATTAAGTGGGAAGAGATAAAGCTACCTATTATGGTAATAGGAAATTGGACAGTAGATGGATTTGATGGAATCAGGCGTTTTCTTTTATTATACGTCTGATCAAGAGACAGAAGAGACACTATTAGTAGAATCTGCAGTTTTGCGTGGACTCATTTATAATGTTAGTCCAACCAGAGGTCATTACGGTGTAAAGCGGACCATAAACAAAATTTGCTCAAAGTATCACTAGAAAGGAACGTGCGCAGTATATCAAATACTATAAAGGGTGTCAAAGTAAAATTATAGTAAGTTAAAATGCCAATAAATCGGTTTGACTCAGGAGCATTACAATAAATAAAATAATTCTGATCAGCACCACGGTTAGATTCTATTCCAGTTAATACATCCCCTGGAAGCTCTAAATTGAAAACCTATATTTATCTTTACTTGAGGAAGAATATGATGTTGTCTGTACCGGACATGGCTGACATCTAATTTTAATACTGAAGAATATTTTCCGACATTATAAATTGTCCATTGTCGAGACAGGCATCTTCTGGAAGACACATATGAGAAAGGTGGAGGTGTGCTAATTGCTGTTGCGGAGAAATTGTCATCTGTATTCTGTACCTTTATCATTGACGGATTTCGACATAATCGCAGTAAGAATCAGATATCACTCGTTTTCCCTAATTGTTTGTGTCTCGTATATTCCATGGAGTGTATGATAAATTCATTGATCCATTTTGCAACCAGAGGATCGTTTATGTATTTTTGGTGATTTCAATATACTAAATGTTAATTGGCTTCGAGTTGATGATTTTTTAGCTTCGTTGAACTTGAATGCGAATTACGATAACTTAATGACCGGATTACTTTCTATGGGTCTTAAACAATGTGTGGACGTTACGAATAATTGTGGGAATGTTTTGGACCTCGTATTTTTACCGTTGGATCAAGAAGTCATTGTCGGTACGTGTGACGATTTAGCAGGCTCGTCCAGCATATACCATTTTCCATTAAAAGGGTCACTGCCTTTTATGGTATGTGAAATTGTCTAGGATGGATTAATTGTTGAAAATTTTAATTTTAAAATTAGGACCTACGATTCCTTTAATGCTTTCCTTGACAAATATAATTGAAGGTAACGATCATTTAGATGAAGTGTTGAATGAATTTTATAATGTTTTAAATGTAGGAATTTATTCCTTAATTTAAATCCCCACATCAGAAAAAGGAACCGTGGCATAATAAACAGCTTATTAAATTGAAAAACCGTAAAGACAAGGCTCATAAGAGATTTAAACTTTTCCCTACTTCTGATAGGTACGCTGTTTTTGAATCGTTAAGAAATGAATTCCGAATATTGAATAAATTTCATTATATGAATTACGTTTTGGTGATTAAATCAAGCATAAAAGATAAACCTGATAGCTTCTGGAAATTCCTTTAATTCTAAAAGGAAACCAAGGGATATCCGTCTACTATGTTTTTAGATGTTTGGGTGGGTTATAATTTCAAAGATAATTGTAACTTGTTCGCCGACTTTTTTGAGGGAGTTTATGTAAAGAAACCGGTAACGACAGATTCGATATCGAGCTATTGTCTAGTGGCTGAAAAAAAATTTCCTTATAATTGGAAGTTGATACCGTTTTGTATGAACTACTCTCGCTGGATACTAATCAAAATGTATAGGTTTCGGTTCCATCCCCTTGGCTTTGGAAATGCTCTTTAATTAAACCAATATTTAAGTCAGGTCCCAAAAGTGATATTAATAATTATCGAGCCATTAGTATATTATCCGTTTTACCGAAGCTTTTCGAAAAATTAGTCAAAGATTTTTTTTTCTCAAATTTTTTTTTTTACTGACCAATTTTATTTCAACTGCTTTCGAATTGGGGACAGATATTCAGGTTGTTTATTCAGATTTTAGCTAGGCCTTTGACTAACTTGATCACAAACTACTATTGAATAAGTGAGAGTCTTTGGATTAAAGGTAAAGTCAGGGGTTCCCAGGGAAGCCGTAATTTTTTCATCACCCTCCAGGAATCGAACCCGGGACCTCCGGAGCTGAAGCAAGCATGCTAACCACTGTGCCACCTGGGCGGCCAAACAATTGGTGCACCTGTCATAATTTATTATTGAATACCAAGAGGTGTAAAATAATGCGATTTTCCTGTAGGAGGAATGATTTGAAAGAACATAGAATTGAGAAAGGGGGCACTTTTAAAGATTTGGGTATCACATTCGCTTCTAATTTATCCTTCCACATTCATATACAGGGATTGTTTCTAAGGCGTATTCCATGTCAGGGTTTGTTAAAAGATTCTCTAAAGACTTCTGGGATATCATGCGATTAGGATCTTGTATATTACAATATGACGTAGTTATTTGGAACCTATTTTATCAAGAATCTTCAGATCTTATCGAAAGGGTACAAACACAGTTTTTAAAATATGCCTTGCGTAGATTTCCGAGCGGCAATAATCTTTCTAATTATATTCTTCCTCATTATAGGAGAAAATGTAAACTATTGAGATTGAAACCTCTGTCTATTCGTGGAATTGTGATGTGTGCTACTTTTGTTCGTTATCTCCTCGTTTGTAGGATTGATTGTATAATACGGAGGAGTAATTTAGCTAGGAATGAGCCTATTTATATTGTCTCGGTTACTTTTAATAAAGTACGATCGATTTTTGATTTTAATTTGTCAAGAGAATCGTTTAAGGTTTTGATGTCTGATTTTCTTTCGGATTTTTGGTAATCTGTTAATTTTTTGAATTTTTAACTTGTAATGTAATTCAGAATATTTTAAATTGTAACCAGGTTTTTTTTTAAGGTTGGTAAATAAGTAAATAATAAATAAATAATGTAACCACGATTTTAAGTTTTCGAGTTTGATTTTCCACTTTATTTTGCATTTTGCTTGTACTAAAATTTTTAATTAACAAAAGCTTTATGAGATATAGATTACCTAGGAGAAGTATGAGTGATATGTTGCAACACGCGTCAGAGGTTTCCATATTACTGAAAATCTAATATCAGTGTATCACAAAAATTCGTATTCCAAATTTTTTTTTAAGTAACACATATAATTTAACGAAGCTTCGTTAAATATTTTTTCTGGGCGAGAAAACAGAAATGATGTCTACCGCAATTTTAAGTTTATAGTTAATTCTTAAATTTTAAGTTTATAATTTTGCGTTGGTCGCCACTTTGGATTATATCCGTCAAAGTTATATTATAAATTCAAAATGTCGTTCCCCGTTAATATGGCATTGAACCTGAGTTGAGCTACGTTCAGTCAAAATGTCGATTTGAAGAATAAAATTATGAAAAAAATTATTTCTGAAATGAATATTTATTAAGCTGTTCTGTGCACTGTCAGAACATGAGCTCAAATATCTAGCAACGAGAGTTAATGGCCCTTTACCAATTTAAGTCAAGATTACGTTTTAAAGATTAAAATTGGCAATAAATTATTATTTTTGGGAATAGGGAGATACCTTTCTGACTAGAGCTAACCTGAGCTATTTCTTGTAGTGCCAGAACCTATGCATGTACTAAGGCGTTAAATATGGAATTAGCTGCGAGTGAAACAAAAAATTTTCATACAGATAAGGAGATTACACATATACAGTTTAATAAGAAAAATCAAGTGAGATATACAAACGTGAAACAATCGACAACAACAAAGCAAGCTTCAAGTGTGAAAGCTTATACAAATAACGGTAATAATAAAGCGTGTTCGAAGTGTAGCAAATACATTATGAGGAAGAATGCCCAGCAATCAAGTGGTCATGTTTTAAGTGCAAGCGAAGGGGTCATACCGCTAAAATGTGTCACGCAAATCGGTCGGTTCATCAAAGTTGAAGATGAAATACCGGGTGATACAAGTTCGGATGATGACGTGTTAGGGTATATATTTATCAGATAAACGCTAATAAAACTAAACCGGTGTTTATAGTTTTATCGGTAAATAATATCGACCTTCGTTTTGAAGTGAATACTGGAACCTGTGGAACCGTTATTTGTACGTTGGTGTTTCAGAAGATTTTTGGAGCATTACCTCTATAGACACATATAATAGTTTGAAAATATTAAAAATGGAGAAACGATAGCATTATGCAAATATCATGCATTAGAATTGATTGTAGTGAAAACAGATAACAATTTGTACCTTTATTATGGGAACAACTATTCATGGTGAGCAGTTAAATGAGAAGCAACGGCGATAAGGACTTTCAAGTACTTGTAGACTCGTGCAAGGTCAAATTTCAAAATGGATTTTCAGAACAAAATTTGTCAATTAAATTGCACAAAGCATCAATTGAATTGAAAGATAATTGGATGCCGGTGTTCTGCAAGTCGTACACTTAATGGTACAATATTTCCTGTACATACAAGTGAGTGGGCCAGTCCAATTGTTACAACGTTGAAGAAAGACGGCCGTTTACGTATTTGTGTTGATTTTAAAACAACAGTTAATCGGGTTATAAATAATGATTCGTATCCATTACCCCAATGTGATGACATTGTAGCTAATTTAACGGGAGGTCAAAGATTTACAGTATTGGACCTATTCGGGGCCCACCAGCAATTCGAGATTGATGAAAAATCGAGACCATTATTTACAATCAACACGCATTTGGGATTGTTAAGTTTTAACCGTTTAACATGGTGGTTTGGCGTCTATTGGAAGGGTACGTACTGCCTCCTCGTGGCAACCACCGGTAACTGTAACCATTAGGCTGAATGTGGCCTTTGGTGACAGGCTAAAGTACGACGCTAAAGGAGAAAACCTTGACAAAAAATCCCTAATCTAAGGTGGAACAGCATATGCCGATGGATGAATGGCTGATAGGTTAATCAGTCTATATATGCGGACTCTGGATACCAGGCACCCTCCAGTTTTATTTAGCCTTCCTGTAGTAAACCTGGGTGACCTACAGGCGACTTTTTTATTCCCAGCAACTCGCAAGAGTTAAATCAAAACGGTAGACGAGGCACGGGAAGGAATACACGGGAGTGGGTCTGCCCTCTCAAAGTCCTTGAGTCCCAATGCTACCGCTTTTCTAGCAGAAGTAACTGTTATTACATCTAGGAGGGAAAGCAATGAGCCCAGATAGTATGTAACGCGTGTAGAAGTACTTCCTACAGTAAACATTTAGGAGGGAGAGCAATGAGCCCAGATAATATGTATCGCGTGTAGAAGTACTTCCAACAGTAAACATCTAGGAGGGAGAGCAATGAGCCCAGATAGTATGTATCACACACCGGTCGGCAGTATTATCAGGTTCATTAAGAGCTTGAATATTGACTGGACGGATAATTAAGTAGGGCTTAATGCACAAAAGATCTTTTAGGTCGCAGTGTGGGGTGGCTTGAGCCCCCACATGGCCCTCAAGTAATAATAATAACCGTTTAACATATGGCATCGGCTCCTGCTATTTTCCAGCGCACAATGGACCAAATTTTAAATGGGGTGTCTCTAACGTTTTGCTACTTAGATAAAGTAATTATAAGGGTATATGTCTTTTAGCAAAAAAACGTTTCGCAAATGAAAGTTTGATCAAATTACTTTTAGCAAAAAACACGTTTGGCAAACTTTTCTTTGGCAAAGAAGTATGAATAGCAAATTCACCTATGTCAAATATTTGTTTGACAAATTTATTTTTGGCAAATTATTCTTCAGGAATTATGAGGCATTTTGATCGCGCGATCAAAATGCCTCATAATTCCTGAAGAATAATTTGCCAAAAAGTGATTACTCTAAAATTTGAACAAAATCTGAATTAATCAAAATATTTTTGCTTCAAAATGAAAATTTAAATTCTGGAAAATGAAGATTTAATCTTCCTTTTCCAGAATAGCATTTTGAAATATTCTGGAAAATGGAGATTTCCATTCTAATTTTACTAATAAATCTCTATTTCCCAGATAATCCAGATAATTCTAAATCTCCGTTTTCAAGCAAAAATATTTTTATTAATTCCGGCGCGCGTCATACCTGCCAAATTTCACCACAATTAGTTCAGAAATAGTCAAGTTACAGGCTAATTGGCCATATTCCGAAAGTCTAACCAAAAATCATTTGAGCATCCCATTTCCATCATACCTGTCGAATTTCATCATAATCGGTAAAGAAATAGCCCAGCTACAAGCTAATTGGACATATTCAAAAATTTCATCTAAAAATCATTTAACAATTCCATTTCCACCGTACGTGTCAAAATGTATCATAATTCCGAAAGAAATGGCTAAGTTACAGACTAATTTGCGATATTCCAAAAATGCACCCAAAAATTATTTAAGAATCCTATTTCCACCGTACCTGTTCAATTTAATCACATTAGATTAAGAAACAGCTAGGTTATTATAGGTTAGTTATAGGCTAGTTATATTCCAAAATTGTATCCAAAATCATTTAAAAATTCCATTTACATCGTAACTGTTAAATTTGTAATAGATTTTTTGATCAAACATACATTTGCCATTCAATTTGTTTTGCCAAATGATATTTGCCAAATATGCAAATTTGCCAAAGATAGTTTGATGAAAAGTAACTTTGTCAAATGTCGTTTGCCATTTAAACGGCTCCCAATTATAACGGGTTGTACTATGGAAGAATGTGCTGGCAATACGGAAAAGGTCTTGGAGCGTCTTTTGAACCTACCCGTACGAATAAATTTAAACTTAGTGTGGCCTATTTAGGTAAAGTGATCAACAAAGACAGAGTGCAACCATATGCTCGAAGAAAGTGGTGGCTATCAAAGAAGCACCAACACCTACCAACATCACCGAGTTGAAATCATATTTAAGATTGGTCAAATATTATAGAAAATTTGCACCAATGCAAGCAGATATGTTGACCCCATTGTACCGTCTTATACCCAAAAAGACCTAGATTTTATTTGGGGTGCGGAAAGTAGCCAGACGCTTGAATTATCGAAAGCAATTATCTCCGAAAAAAGTTTATTGGTCCATTATGACCTTACAAAGCAACTGCACCTGTCATTTGACGGAAGTTTTACAGGTGTAGGAGCAGTCTTAAGCCATGTGTGCAACAATGTGGAGCAGCCCGTGATATTTGCTTCAGCACCACTGTCGGAAGCTGATCGAAAGTATTTGCAACTGGAAAATGAGGCGTTAAGTATAATTTTTGGCTTAAAAAAATTTAATAAATTTCTTCTTGGCAGGTCCTTTGTAATTTATACTGATCATAAGCCTTTGATTAATATTTTCAACCCACGGAAAGGCTTTTCAATAACAGCGGCATCCAGATTACATCGTTGGGCCATAATTTTATCGGCATATTTTTATCGAGAATATTCGGTAGCTGACGCGTTATCGCGTTTAGTCCTGCCATCTACACTACAACTAGACTTATCAATCTGTTCACGAATTGTGATGAATTGCCCATATCAGCGGAAGATGTTGCCAAAAACACTAATTCTGACCCATTAATGTCGAGACTAGTAACAACAATATCTAATGGTTGGTCTAATTCTTGCGAAGATCCACATTGAAAACTCTATTTTGTTCGACGTTTCGAACTGACGGTAGAAAAAGGATGTATTGTTTGGGGTCACCGAGTCATATCGACTGCTCTAAGACATCATATGTTGAAATTTCTACAAGAAAACCACCCTGGCATGATCAAGATGAAATTGTTGGCTAAGTCTACGCTATGGTGGTCAGGTCTAGATCAAGAAATCGGGGAATTGGTGCGTGAATGTCTTCAATGATTACCACGTAAAGAAAAACTTCAAGAAGTCATGGGGAGGTTTAAAATCAACTAAAGCCGATTTGAAGAAACACGCTCAGAGTTTCTTGTATACATGCCGCACCACCCCAATACCGAGTACTTCAAACAGTCCGGCGGAATTTGTACTAAAGTATTAGCCTAGAACGTCAATAAGTCAATTACGTCCGAATTATGGATAGCGTGGTTATGGATATGCATTACCGACATACACCCTGCGCCATTGAAATGTTCGATTTCGATTATTTACTATTTCATGCAATTCTCTCATAGATCTTACCTCATTCGCTATTTTTTTTTTTGTTTTTTATTTTTCAGCATATTTCACCCCTTATTAGGTATTTAAAACCAAACTAAGGATGAAATATTCGTTCGGATTCAATTAAGTAGTCAAAGAGTTAATTTTACAAAGTGTCGCTCTAAATTAAATGCTAACGAAAAAGCCAAAATGTTGCAAGCAAAGGCAAAAAGTACAGACATTCACAAATTGCAAGAGTAACTTAGTGTAGCCAAACAGCAATTAGAAAGTTTTTAAGGCACTATTCCGAAAATCAAACGATAATTTGGCTCTGATGCAAAGAGGAGAACTTTTGTTTCAACAAATCGAATATCAGATATTTAGATCTTAAGCAAAGGTTTGCTACGGCTTTGGAGCTGAGAAGTTAGCTTCTAATAGCAACAACCAACACTATTTCAGTTCATACTATTAAAAGGAACTTGGTTTATATGCTTGTCGACCTGCGAGAAAATCATTACTGACAGCAAAAATGGCAGCTGCAAGCCTCAAATTCGCAATAGAATGAAAAAACTGAATGCCCAGGTACTAGCGTTGGTTCATATTCTCGGATAAATCCAAATTCAACATCTTTGGACCCGATGTAAGGACAAGGGTTCGGCGACGAAAAGGCAAACGGTATTTAACAGAATGTATTTAGCCGACAGTGAAAAATTCACCATATGTTATGGCCTGGAGATCCATAACAGCCTTTGGAGTTTGATCACTATGCCTTCTGGATAATTCAGAAAACGGAGGAAAATATAAAAAAATTATCGAAACCTGAATCGTGACTATTGAGGACCCGACTCAATACATCGGTATTTCACTCTTCCAGGACGATTACTCTCCGTGAGTTATTGATGTTATTTGTGAAGTAAGAATGCTTAATTTTAATGTCTATTTTGTTTAGGTAGCCGAATTAAAAAATAGCTTGGTGATTGAGTCGTTACCCTGGACCAGGAAATAGTCCTGACCTCAATATTGTTGAAAATATTTGGTCCTTCATGGGAAAGAAGATTACAAATTACGAAAAAGTCTGGTTTGAAGAAATAACAATATATTATTTAATCAAACTTTAGAATTCAATGCTGATCGGGTTTAAGGCCATCATAAAAGCCAAGGGCTGGGTTATTAATCATTGATTTTAAAAAGTTCAATTTCTCTCAAAATATTTTGGTTGAGATGAATTATTTTATATCTGTTAATTCTTATTTTGAATAAAAATTACCATTGTCAACAAAAAACTATTTTTCAATTGAAAAAACTTTGTTAAAAATACTGTAAAGACTTACCAAATTGTTACGAGGTAGGGCGGTAATATTCCTTATCCGACGTTATGCAGGTCTAAAATGTCGGATCACCGTTCTTTTTATTTGAATATATTCGGAATAGTGTAAAAATTGTTTTGATAATCAGAATCTATCATTTTTTCTATCTACTTTTGAAGCAAACGGTGGTATTTCCAAAATTTAATTTAAAAATTCAAACCGAATATTTCAATGGCGCAGGGTGAATTTTATCTGTAATATTTCTTGAATAAATTCATTAAACAAAAATAACTTTAGAAATCATTTAAATTTGTATATTAATTGACAGTCAAAGATTTCCAAATATGTTGTAATTTTTAGAAATTAATTAACACCTAATTATAGGGCCATATTAAAAAATGTAGGTGTCCATAATCTATCGGTTAGCAAGCTATGAATTTGGATTCAGGTCTTTTATTAGAGAGATCATATTTTATGTTGGATCAGGGTGAAATTGGGTAATAATCTCATCATATCTATATAACCTATCATTTGTCGTTCCAGGTAATTCAGGTGATTATAACCTGATCATTTTAGCCTTAGAATATAACATAGAATTGCGTTGCCATTTAAATATGCACACACACACAACGTACTGCTAATAAAAATGCAACTTTATTGCCATATGCAGTTCAATTTAACTTTTGTATATTACTGAATTCAAACCAAACTTTATTCCTTGTAAAGTTAATAACTCTTGCTATCTCGTCGAGTAAAGGAATTGGACCCAATACTTGAGATGGTCACAGCCTTTGCAATCTCTTAGACAAGTGCACAGTTTGTTTCTTGCTGGTATATATATTTGGGGATCTCTAGCTTGGTCTGTTAGTAACAAGCTCATCAATTACAATCTTTTTTCTGGTTTAAAATTTGATTCTCTTTCAATTCTTTTCGTTCGAAAATGAAATTCAAAATACTACTTCAAAATTTTGGACAGAACTCAAAAATTGGCATTTAGACTTTCTAAATTAAAAATACATACTCCCAAATTTTGAACAAGTCTTGCTTATCTCCGTCAAAAAATCCCTAAATCTGTTTGATCAACTATATTTTCCAAACAAATGTGTCATAGCACGTATCATATCTCACATCTGAGAAATACCCTTACATATACCAAAGGTATATTTTGGCCTAAGATAAACCAAGGCATAACCCAGTGAGCTGTATCTTATTTATATTGGACGTCTTAATATTTTCCAACATAACTTTATGTAGATAGTAACTCCGCACCTGATATTCTTATTTGCGCAATGATTAAATTAGTTGTGTAGCCCAAAATACCTTAAAAGTAAAATTTTACACATTACAAGGCACCCGGCGGAAGTAACGCCCCCGTCGGCCCACTACAGGTTTCGTACAAAGAACAACAATCCTACAATTACTACATAACATCTGTATTATACACGATCATATGATTCAAATGTATACAAAAAAAAAATATCCAGAGATCACCCAATTAATCTTGATGAAAAGCGCACATCAATCAACTTGATCACTAAACGATCGCAATAAAATCGACATATTTTATTAAACATCACAAGCCGCCGGGAACGAATTCAAAAACTGTTATTAAAATCGCGCCATATAGATCATCATCGCACGGCTTAAATTGGCGCACAAACACATCATAAATTAACTATAAAAGTGATCGCGTGTTTAAACAAAAAAAATTGTGCTGAATAAAAACCACTTTCACACTTCCAATTGTTTTTTGTTTTTTTTTTCGATCTGTTAAAAGTTAAAACAACACACAAAAATTATCTTTGGCATAATATAATATTTTAAACCAAACCACCATCAAAGTACAATATAAAAAAAAAAATATTTAAATTACCTGTAGGCGATTAAACAAATATCCCTTTAAAGATGCGTGATCGCAATATATCTATATAAATTTATATTTTTGTGCGATCTTCTTTTTTAAAAATGTATAAACACAAAAAAAAACTAAAAAACTTGCGATCAATTGAGTATGATAATAATTAATTCATTTACAAAAAATCACTTTTATCACTTTGTAACGATCGAGATGTATATTGAATATGTAAACGATCTTCACTTTTTATTTCATAAATAATGCACACACTCGTTATAAAAACAATGTAATATTTTAATTATGTCATTAACACATAAAACTATGTAAGGTTAAAAAATTGATTCTATTGTTTTTTTTTTATTTTTAATCAATACACACACAAACAAACAATACATACAATTAAAATATGCGATCGGACACACGCGAACACTTATCACACGCGCGCACCTTTTTATCACTCCACTAAAAATTTTAAAAGTCCTTTAAATAAACAGTCCATAAATATTTTATTTTTTTATAAATTACACACTTCCGGATTAAGATAAAAAAAAAAAAAAAATCGTATAATTATGATCACTCGCGATCGTTTTAATAAACTGTTGATCGATATTTAAAAACGGATCAAAACAATTAAATTAAAGATTTACACACTCTGTATAATATGAGAGCTTGATGTCGAATGAACCATACATATTTATAAAAATTATACGATTGTTTTTTGTTTTTGTTTTTTGCATAAATGTTTTTTTTTTTTTACTTTTTAACTTTTTAAGAACAAATAATAAAATTCACGATGATCGTGTAAATGTTGATCTTAACAATAATAATAATGTACCACAGAATACAGAAATTTTATATTGATCCCTTTTACTCTTAGTTTTTTTGCTATATGTAGAGCGCGCAGCTTTTGCGAGATTGCAAAATGTACCTTTACAATATTGAGTGTTTGTATGTGTGTGTGTGTGCTGTTGGTTTATTGTGTGTAGTTTTGGTTTGACCACGCGATCACGATTTTTTATTATTATTTTAAATTTAAAAAAATAAAAAATAAAAATTCTCAGTTCTCTTTTGATCGCAACTAAACTAATTTTGTTTTTTTTATAGTTTTGATCGCGAATTTATTCTGATGTCTGTTTGTGTATATGTGGAGTTGAATGCTGTGCGATTATTTCTCACATTACAATGTTTTTCGTTTGTTAGATCGCGCGCGAAATCGTATATATCGAGTTACATTTTTTTATTTTTTGTTTTTTTTGTTTATAAGCAAAATCAAAGAAAAGTTAATCAAATGTTGACAGATTGGGTAAATGCAGATATAAGAATGTATAAATTTTGCGCAATATACATAAAGGAGATCAGGCTGAATGAATGATCACGCGGAAATCGATATTGTTTTGGTTGATCGCGATCGCGTTTTGTTTTTTGTAATGTTAATATAAACTAGAAAGCCCTCATACAAATTTGAAAAATTCTATATCAAGTTTGAATTATTGGATTACAAAAATTTTAGATATATCGAAATGTTCGACGTTCCTAAAATAAAATTCCTAGTTCCCAAAAGGTTAAATATATACAAATTAGTATTTGATATTTTTCAGTTCATTTTTTTCACAAATCAGTTAAGAAATAGCAATAGGTTTGACACAAATAATAGCCTAGTTACATTTCAGTTGGCCATATTCATCACTGAAAGGAAAGTCTCCTGGAAATTCGCCAAAAACCATTTGAAAATCTCATTTCCAATATGCTCATCGAATTTCAGCACAATCGATGAAGAAATAGGCTAGTTCTGTTCTAAATGGTTTTATTAGGCCAAAAGGTATCCTAGTTCAATCCTAGTTTAGCCATATTTCAGAACTTTACAAAAACAATTATTTTAGACTTTACCAAAAAAAAACCTTTTAGAATTCCATTTTTGTCGCACAGGAAGCCTACTTAGTTCCGTTCTAGATTATAAATCTTTAAATTTTCGAAATAAAATAAAATTCCGGTTGGCTGAGTTTCGCCAAAATTCATTGAAATGTCACGGTTTTTAAAGAAAACTGAAATATACATTTGTAGTCCGAACCACTAATTTGTTTGGGAAAGACTATAGACAGTTGGCTAGACCGACAGACAAACTATTACAAAAAAAAAACATTGACTGACTCAAGCAATTCCAAAACTTCCAAATTTCCAAAAATCAGAACTCGAAATTTTTCATTGCGGTTCAATTATGGTGTATATTATTTTATGACTATAGGGCGTATAGAGGATAAATAAGGCATTTTTAATATGTTTGTGTTATTTAAAAAACAGGGTTGTGCTCCGGCGAGGTAGGCTGCAACACTACGCCTAATATAGTAACTGTATAGAATTTACAGTGGCGTAACTAGGTACCCGAAGCACCCGCATCTGAGAAGGCCCATGGTTATTGAGGCCCACAATATTTATCAAGCGTTCGAATATTACTTATATAGAAATCAAGATTAGATAGATTCTAGGTAGTTCAGATTAAGCTCAAATTAGACCACCTTTTCAAATTAGCAAAACGGGACATTTGTAGGAAAATTTTAAGAAAAGGCGGTGGTCTAACTTTTAGAGAAAGCGGAAATTGTTCCTATCGCTGTTAAATGAAATTGGTACTGACTGGAGAATGAAGCGTTTATTTCATTTATATGCGCCACAGGTTTAATCCATAGATTCTGAATATTTAAGATAATTCGGAATTTATATTCATTAAAATGTCTTGCTTTTACAAAATAATTAAAGATTTCCGATTGAGATGGAATTTTCTATTAAAATGAAATTCAATTATTCAAAAAATAACTTTACAATTTAACACCTTTTCTTGGCTTATACATAATAGGCCGGGCGGCGGCGGCGGCGGCTGCAAAATTCGTGGACCCGTCGAGTTAAAAAAGTTTTAGTTTTGTAGTAACATTTGATTACCAATAGATACGAGAAAGCTTGGTCGACCCTATCTTGGTGCGATTGGCGTAAGAGGATGACTTTACCTCTCTCTAAGGCTTTACTATATATCCATTTAGTTAAATAAAATTATGTTTATTTTATAGCTTTTAATTAGTGTAACGAAATAAAAATGGTCTGCCGCATGATATCTTAGTGGGTGGCGCGATCCAACCGAATCGGGTGGTAAGTTTTTTAATTTTACGTTTTACTTTTTAATTTTCTTGGTCTTCCAGGGGAAAATAATAAAATAATTCCCAGCTGTATCAACACTAATATTAATTGCAGCACTCACGTAGCGTTCGACAACTATGATCGTTTCGTCGAAACGAAGTAACGGAAACTATATGAATATTGCTGAAGATACTGAAATAAATGAGATTTATGCAACACCTACTACAGCGACGCCAAAGCGTAGAAGAAAACGATTTGATGAAATCTCGAAAGAGATAACTGCGTACTATAAAAACCTAAATTAATTACAACGTTAACTCTACTAAACAATATAGAAAAAAATACAACTTCCAGGATAACGTCATTATTCGCGATTTAATATGGATGTTTTCTGTTTGGCAAATACCTAATGTCACACCCATGTGGACCGGTTTCAATTCTAAAACATCAGTAAATGACAGATGTATGCACCAAAATTTAATGAGATGTTTATCAACTTAGGAGGATTCATTTCACAAACAACTTTCCTTTTTTAAAGCTTTGGGCAAATACATCGACTGTTGTGGTATTGAGAATATCCTTGTTGAAAGTTGTATCATTGCAGCTGGATCGGTTAACGGGGTTATATCTGGCAAATACGACAACAGGTGTTATTATCTGCATACGTTATTATCTGCATTATTTTTTACAGCAAAGCCACTTACAAATTGCGGATATCCATGACGATCTCGTTTCAATATTAGAGATTCAGACAGATCCAACTCTAGAACTGTCATTGTCACCAACATTAAAATATCATCGAAGAATACAAGAAATTTTCAGAAGCTACAATTCATGTTGTGCACGGGAAAACAGCAAGGTTGTTACTTCCATTATGGAAGACGTAAATTTATATGGAAAAGAGGACATAACATCCGAATTAAAACAACATCTTTCATCTTTTGAATTATTTTTCAGAAGACTGTATAACCGACGAATTATTCAATATACCTATACCGGACGCTCAGTGAAAAAGGAACCAGCTGACTTTCTTCCAACTGCGTATGAATGCGGAGAATTCGAAAAGTTACAATTCAAAGACGACTGTAACAATGACCCAACATGATTTGAGAAACCTTTCAAAAACAAGAATAGTTTAAATTTTCCATCAGAAGCAGTCAAAAGGGTGCAGAAAAGTGGCGTCAAACATATGTAATAGACATCGAAACGTGTCTATTACAGCATATGTAATAGACATCGAAACGTGCATGAAATTTCCTTTGGCCCCTGTTCCACCAGCATTATCCCAATATTATGGGGACATGCAGCAAACGCCAAAATCTTAACTTTCAATTACTTTGACAGAAACTATAAAACAGAAAGGATGCTCAAACGAAGAAATTTACGATATTGATGGATTTCTTTTATTACAGAAATTAGGTACTGTTCCACAAAGTTATGGCAAAATCACACAACAAATACTAAACAAAATCTACAAAACTACTGCTTTGTATATATCTTATTTTTGATGTGTATACATCAAAATCTATAAAAGGTGCTGAACATCAAAACCGACGAGAGATTTGTATACCCTACCAGATTACTATGGGGGAAACTCAGAGCACAGACACTAATTTCCAGAAAAGCTTAAATAACATCGGCTTTAAAAAAGTATAATTGTTGTATTAGCCAACCATTGAGAAAATAATCACTTAGCAGCGATAATGTGCGATAAAAAAAATTTTTTAGCTGCCGGAGAATCATGTTTTACATAATCAAGTACAGGAAAATAATATTATTAAAAATATAAAATCTGGTTTTACATGTCATCAAAGAAGGAGTCGACACGCGCATTTTCTTTCACCTTCGAAAAATTTGCTGACAACGTCAGTACTAATTCGGGCCTCTGATACAGACGTTCCTATAATATTATTGGGCAACATGGACAAACTATATCAGCAAAAGGAATCTGGTTAACATCATCAGATACAACAGAAGCGCTAAATTTCTTGGAATTATTTGAAAATTTAAGCGCTCAGTTGTGTATCTGCCATTTTTACATGCTTATACTGATTGTGACTACAACTCATCATTTAAGGGAAAAGTAAAAATTCGATCTTTCAAGATTCTGAAAACAAATAAATTATATTAATAATCTTTTGCAGCACTGACTGACCCCGATGATATAAATAATATTGAAAAAATTAAAATAATTCAAAAATTTACTAATCAAATGCACAATGTAAATAATGATAATGTCAATGATGCAAGCAAAAAAAATTAGGGTCACAATCCACGAAAGGACCATTTCTAAAAAAAATTAATAGTTTTGACTCTGCGAATATTCCACCATGTTGAAACTTCTTAAAACAACAGACATTAAGATCAATTTGTATTAATCCCATGTGGCTGCCTGCCACTGAATTGAATTACCAATTATACAACCCCGAAGATTGTGGCGGGTTGTGGAATATTGACACCGGTTCACTGCAACCAAGATGGTTTGAAAGTGAATCAACTCCTTTGAGGGTAAAAGATATTCTACAAACTGTTGAAACGGAAGTAGATTATAATAGTTCAAATTATGACAATATATACGTTTTCTTAAGGAAATGGCAATTAAGGAAAAAGCAGGCAATAGGAGGAATAAAACCATTTACTATTGAACGCATACCACCCTTACATGTCAACACTTTTTAACTATAAAACTAACTTCCGTGGGATCGAAAGTGTGCTTTAAGCCGTGGGGCAGTTTTGCATAAAATGTTTATTTTTATTTCTAGCGTATGAAGATATTAATAAAATAATTAATTCGGTCAATTTTTTAAAAATTAAAAACCAAAATTTGTGCATCAAATTACTACTACAAATAATGAAAAAATTCTGACAAATACACTAGAATTTATTAGGGGGCATATTCTTTACTTTTTTTTCTAGAAAAGTGAATCTTTCGATCAATTAAGGAAAAATTCCTGAAAGCTGGTAATTCAAAACTTCGGTTACTTTCGAATGCCTAGTTCTTTGGGATCAAAAAACTAATCTAATTAAAAAAAATCTGAACATCTACTGAGAAGAAACTCGTCATAAATAAAATATTTTGTAGGTATGTAAGTATATGGAATTGCTAACTTTGAATTTTGTACAGAAAAACGCAATTTATTTTTTATGCTTCAAGTATTTCCAGAATTTCGAAAATTTCGATAATTCAGAAGAATTAAATTCAAATTTAGTCTTAAATACTCAAGTAAAAACTAATTGAAGTTTAAATTAAAAACGAAGCAAATTCGGGTCGGGGTATCCAGAATAGTCAGCGGAAAAATGTTTGGCTTTAACCTTATTGAGTCATTTCGTTATCTGTTTTGCTCCACTCATATTTCTAGTTAAAATATTTAGTACCGACGTTTTCCAGAAGCATCCAATTTTTAATAGTTTTTCAAAATGTTTAATAATCTCTTGGAATTATATAAAATTTTTGGGTTTATACATTTTTAATCCTTCAAATCGGATGAAGCTGAAGAAATATTTTTGGTTAAAACAAGAATACCAAAAAATACTTAGCTGTGAATTCATTATTATTGAATCAAATTTTTTGGGGGCCCTGGATTTTATTTTTCCGATTTCCGGGGCTAATGAAAAACTTTGAGAAACACTAACCTAGACCATCTTTTGATGTATCAGTTTAAATAAGGTAATAGGTAACTTTGGATTAAAAATTTGAAGCATTGTATTTTCAGCTATCTTGTCTTTAATTTTGTTGAGCGCTTTAGTTTGATTATCGGTAAGAACAAATTATCCTTTTTTAATAAGAGTGGTAATGATAATAGATTTAATTCCAAATAATTTGGAATAAAATTACGAAAATAATTGATTAGACCTAGATTTTTTTCTAATTCGTTTCGATTTTTTGTTTCCTATTTTGAACTGCCCGGCTTAGGTTGCCCCCGTGTCCTAGATATTTTACGTTTTCAACACAATACTGAATTTTATTTGGATTACATTTTACATTAATTTCACATGCTTTGTTCAGTACATTCATTAAATTGTTATTATGTTCTCCTTTAGTACTACCACCACATACTATAGGATATCATCAACCTATATGTATATAAAATATCCCGGTATAAATTACCAAAATATAGTATTTTATTTTTATTTATCGTCTAACCCTTATTTGCCAAAATCCTTCACAAAGGGGAGACCGGACCAGTTGAAACACGAGGCAAGTTGAAAATTGAGTAATTTCACCTGAAAAGTTCTTTTTTTAATTCTGAGAAAATCAAACGATAGCTCTTCTCATATCTTAGATTTCTTCCAAAATTCGTTGCAAAGAAACGTGTCAGTTTGTTTGTGTCTACAAAATATTGTTTATGAGCAAGTAAAATAACATTTATGTTTAATTTTGTATTAATATATAAGTGTGTTTATCTAAAATTTGATGTAACTTCGAGAGTATAATAAATTTAAAGAAAAAATTTATTGATCTAGATAGTATTAGAACATATAACTCATTGCTCGCCAAAATTACCAAAGCCGTCAAACGGATTAAAAAAGGGAAAAGGGAAAGTCTCTACATTCGGTATCAAAACATTACCATTTTTCGTATATGTGACTCTTTCAAGGTATACGTGAAAAAATTTGAACGCAGGGGCACTTAAGTACAGTGGGATATCAGCGAAGTCGTCAAATTTTCTTTTCCACACAAACGGCTGACTAGTGAGTTACCTCAATCATGATTCACAAATTCATTTCGGCTTATCACCTGTCGAAACTATAAAATTGGCCTTTGAGTGTGCTGTAGCTTTAGAAGTAGACGTACTACCATTTTGGCACACAAATAATATGGCTGGCGCAGAATGGCTAACAATTTTTCTAAAAAAAAACCCAGTATTCAGCCTAGCTAGAGCAACTAGCTTTTATAAAACAAAAGTGCTCAATTTTTTGCAAAAACTTCCTGAAGTTCACGATAGATTTAACTTTACCTGCCAATATCTAAAACGTATATGAAACAGTGGTAACTACGGTACAAAAATTACATAAAGTCATAGTTGAAAAAGTAGTTAAGCAAGTAGGGAGACTTACATTAAGTGAAAGAGGAGTGCTTGTGACGGTTTGTTGTGCTGTAAGTGCTGGTGGAAAATTTATTCCACCTATGTTTATTTTCCCAAGAAAAAGGTTTCAGCCAAAATTTATTAGAGATGAAACCGCGTGGGCAGGATTGGTAGAGGAAATGGTTCAGGATGGATGACTGCAACTGAATTTTATACGTGGATGGAACATTTCATTTCTCATGTGAGACCAGCAAATACGAACCCATAGTTTTATAAACATTACATAATCAATCATGAGTCTCATTTAGCTATATTAAGCTTTACTATCTTTCCCACTACATGGTATATAGCTATCATAGCTTTACTATCTTTCCCACTACAGCTCCCATCGGCTTCAGCTATTAGACAGGTCAGTGTGTCGTCCGTTCAAAAAATTCATGTCGATTGCTCAAGATGCTTGGTTAAGAAATAATCCTGACAAGTATATGACAATATACGAGATTCCTGGTTTGGTCTCTCAAGCGTTAGCAAGAGCCTTATTACCAGAGTCCATTACCAAAGGCTTTAGGGTATCTGGAATAGAACATTTTGATGAACCTATTTTTAGAGGTACAGATATTCTTCCATCAAGTGTAACAGACCGACCTTATAATGAACAGGCACCAACTCAAACTCATGGTAATATTCTTGGACCTAATAAAGATTCAATTATTCAAACATCTGGTACACGGAAAAAAATAAACTGGTTCTCAGCTAAGAAAACGAACTTTTAATTCAAGAAAATGTACTTTTTCTTGATTTAAAAGCTAATTTTCTTATTTCTATCGAGTTTTTCTTCATGTAAGAATTGTGTTTCTTGAAATGAAGAAAAACACAAAAGAAATAAGAAAATTAGCTTTAAAATCAAGAAAAAGTAAATTTTCTTGAATTGAAAGTCCGTTTTCTTAGCTAAGGACCAGTTTATTTTTTTCCGTGTACGGTTATAACGGAAGGAACTGATGCCCCGCTGCAAATTTTAAACATATTGGACGATGACGAATTATTATCTAACGCTATCAATACAATTGAAGAAATTGATATTGAGTCTTTACCAATTATATATGCTACAGAAGAAGAGTTTCTAAAAATCACGACTGGAAAGTAAATTGTATAGTTTGTTTAGAATATAGGTATTCAAATATTACAAATAATTTGGATGTAAATCTGCCTGGGCCGTTGATAATCAGTCACCAATGTCTACCCCACAACCACCAAATAAAATAAATACAATTTTCAAACCAAATTTCATTCGTCCTTTCCCGAAAGCAGGTCCCAGGAAAGAAAATCGATGCGGATGGAAATAGAGGAAAGTGCACAATACCTACTAGCTGCTACAACAGAAAAGGAGGCATTGGGAAGAGGAAGCGACTAGACAGCTTAAAGTGAAGCTTAATCTAGCAAGAAACAGTTTGAATAAACGACAAAAAGTTCTACAGGAAAGACCCGATTGGTTTTGTTGTGCGGTGTGGCTTATTCACATACTAAAGCTGGAGAATGTTGTGTAATGTGTATTGTATGTGTCATGCCAACTATGGGGCTATGGGCTCACGAGGAATGTACAGAGCGAGAAGGTAAAAAATGATGTAGGAGCCACGAATGTACAAATTAATTGTTAAAAATCAAGTTCTTTATTTTATTTAATTATCGATGTATTTCTGCTTTATTATTTAATAAACATTTAATTTATTTTTTTGATAATTGCTGGTATTTACTTGAGGAATACTTTATGGTGCAAGTTACCAAATATACGGGACAGGTTGTAACACTAAAATACTATTTTTGTTTGCTTAATTGTAAGAAAACAAAAATTAATAATATTCTTTCAAAAAAAGGAGAGAAAATACTAAACTTGTATAATATATAAATATGAGTTACCTTATACACCTTATAGTTATATCTATAAAAGGCAAAAAGCAAAAATTGGTTCAACCTGCCCTGGTTTCCTCTAAATCTAAGACTGTAAATATTTCATGCCTTGCAATTTTGTCAAATATTTTTTTATCCTCATGCATGTTTTTTCCAATCCCGTTAGACATATCCGCGTTTATACCCTGTAGGTAGTATACTTTCATAAATATAAAGAAGCTATGCTCAGATATATTTTTGAATATATCTCACACCAATGCTGATGGAACGTGGATGAATTGGATTTGTCGATAACCGCGCTATAGGAATAACAGCCACGGTTCAACATCGCCCTCTGAAGCGCTATGTTTTTATGCGAGTAATTACAGTGCAGTCTTGTTGATTCCAGGCTATATTCAATAGAACGTTTCACGTCAAAACTTCAAACCGGTACTGATTAATCTGCAAAGCTGATAATCGGAAAGTTATTATTGCGATTCCAATTTCATTCTTTTTGTTCACGGCAATCATATTGCTGGATTTAATCAATCAAATGAAAACAAAGAGGAGTCCCGACAAATCCAATACACTGAAACTGGGACGGTCTTATTTTACGCGTTAAATATGTTATGCACTGATATTACGGGAGATTCTTCTATAGCTGAAAATAGCTATATCTGATGAGGTTGTAGAACCCACCAGACGCACATAGAGAGGTGCTAGTGGGCAACAAAAATTTCAAAAAAACCTTTATAACCTTTCCTTGACTGTTAAAAAAGGTCGCTTTAGGCAGAATAAAACCAGCAGAATAGTGACTAAGAAATTACGTTAAAAAACGAATCCAATTTTAACCATCACACCCACGGCCACTGTGATTATTGGATGTCCATTGTCCGGCCTATCCGTTATAAAGAAATATTTAAAACAAAGAGCAGAAACAGCAACCAAAGCTATACCCAAATTGAAATGCCAAAAGTAACTAAATCCTTCTATTTGTATACATGTTGTGATTGGCACATTTCGCCAAACAAAAAATTGTCTTAAAAATTTAGTGTACCCTATTGACGATTGTAAAAGTAAAGAAAGCGCCTCTCGAGGACAATAGTTAAAATGATGCACCTGATAAAATGACATTTATCACAAATGCGACGAAAGAAAATTTAGCATTGCGGTAATTAAAAATTGTTCTTATAGTTCAAAATTGGAATTATTTACAATTATTAGCAATCTGGTAAGTAAAAATTGTGTTTACAAATCAAAAATGGAATTATTTACAACAATTTCGAACGTCAAATTATCAGGTAGCTCAGTTTAAAAATATTCCACTAGGTGGAATCCGTGATGCTCCAATCGTCAATACTACACTATATATAAACACAATTCAATTCACTGTTAAGCAACAGCACAACAACAAATTAAAGGAAACAATTTTAAAAATTTCAGCGAAATATCTTAAGAATTTTTTTACATAAAAGAAGAAAATGTACATCATACAGCCAAACTTCGTTCATATCTTAAATAAAACAACATCCTCAACCGACCCTCACGCTATATACATATATTTAAATATAACCTGAACCCCTTTCATTTTCTTGGGTATAATTTTTCTAATAGGATTAAAAAGTCTGTCGGTAACATACCTCCAGCAACAAAACCAACAAAAAATTGTATCCATATAATAAATAATTCACAAAAATCAAGTGTAGGTGTACTGTCTTGCTTTTTTGTACTCAGTTCGGGAAAAGTAAAATCCCAAGAAAAACACATACGCCGTATTCGGATACAACAATATTCATATCGTACACTGTTACAACAACCACATCAAAAAATATAACAAAAAACAACAAAATTATTTATTAAACTGACTGTACACATCTCATATACTATAAATACTCCCCACTTTTCCATAAACACATATAACACAACCTACATATCTTATTTTACTATCTACATATATCAATACATCATCGTTCTATCTTTTTTTATTTCTAACAACAAAACACGATACACACGATCATCAAACGGCGACGTTCACCCGTTTTAGAAAGAGTTAAATTATTACATGTACAAGAAGAGTTAAGAAAATCTTTATATGAGAATATGTTGTGTATGTGTATACAAAATAAAAAAAATAAAAAAAAAATCTAATACACAAATACTTTATACATACACATAGTATTACACCATCCCACCCTAAACACCCACAAAAGAGAGATTTCAATTTTCACATCGCTTTTCGTTTTTATTTTTTCTCATTTAACAAAAAAAAAAATTGTAAATAGAAAATAAAACAAAACTTGACTCCACACACATACACACACAGAGCACATAATATACTCATACAGTAAAATGGGCGTGGCATAATATCCATATATAGATAATAATTTATATAATATAAAACACAACATGAAACAAAAACAAAAAAAAAAATAAAAAAACACATACGAATATATATCATTTTTGTGTCGTATGTGCTTCATCAAAACACGATATATGTTCATCTCGCTTATTATTTTGCGATTGGGGATACCATATATTATGTATAACGGGATTTTGCACAAATTTGCTAAAAAATTACAAATACAATTAAATAAAAAAAAAGTGGTTGACGATGACGATTGATTAAAACAAAAAATGAAAAATTTATAATTTTCCGATAAACGAACGAATGAGATAACTGGATATAAATGTAGACGAGTTAAATAAAGACGAATCGTTTTTTTTTTTTTTTTGGAAAATTGTTGTTTATACATTAAATGTATTGGTTTACACACATACACATACATAAGTATTTAGTTGCTGAATTTAATTAGTGTGTTGTTTTTGTAATCAAATGAGAAGATGAGGATGATGATGACGATGACGAGAAAAAAGAAGACGAGAAAAAAGGTTGTGTGAATTTTTTCCATATAAACAAAATAAAACTCATTTTTTTTGTTTTTTGTTTTTTGGTTGTACAGTGGAATAGTAAAGTGTACTGAGGTCTGGGTTTTTTTGTGTTTTGTGTTTTAATCAGGGAAATGAATATGTAAATTTTTGTGCATTGGCGATGATAACGTAAAAAGGGGTACATTTGTTAGTGATTTTGTTTTTTCCAGGGGTGCATATCATTTAAAGGGTAATTAGGTATGGTATATACGTACGTATATATTGTGTGTATGGATATGGCAGCACCTGTGAATTATCTGCTGTGGATTTAATGACATTAACAATAGTAAAAATGCGTGTATGGTTGCTAAATTTGATTGGGTTTTGTTCGTGTTATACCTTGGGGAATTTAGCTTAATCTAATCAGGAATTTAGTATATAGAAGAAGTTGATTTTTAATTGGAAAATTCGTATACAGGAAGGGGTTTCTTTTGTTTCTTGTTTATGGCGCAGGATATACTTTATTCATATAAGCTATAAAAATATCAACGGTTCTTGTCTATAAATTTATATATAAGGGGGAATCTATAACCTAATTTGCATATAGACAAATGTGTATATTGTTTATATTTATACAATGCATCTATACATAACATATGCATATATTGATAACAAAACAAAATCGGTAATGATCCGCGTAATCCACGGTTTTTTTTAGTTTTGCATAAAAAACTAATTTATTATTAGCAACCATGATTTTATAAAGAAGCATAACAACATAAACATATTTTAACATTTGATGTTTTAAGCTACATATGTATAGGCCCAAGTCTATTCTATACTGTTTCTAAATGGATGTACGAGCTCAAATTCTCACTTTTGTCAATATACAATTGCAATTAGGTATGTTCGATTCTGTAAAATAATGAATTTACTTTCAAATCTGTCTTCAAGTTTTCAAGCTCAGACCTGGTACCCAATAAATGTTAAATGAAAATTGTAAATTTAATTGAATTTAATTGAAAACTGTGTAACTGATAGGGTGGTTTGGCGTCTTTTGGAAGGGGGCGGGGGCAAAGTTGAGTAGACCAGCTACGCAACCTTCCAGTAGGGTGCGCATCACGTGAGCTATTCTGGTCAGGTATTAGGCAGCTGGGTGAGGGGTACAATTGTATAAGGGATAAACTGGTCACAATTCGCAAGTGTACGTGCTGCCTCCTCGTGGCAACTGAGGCCATTTGGCACATGCCAAGTACGGTGCTAAAGAGGAAACCTTTGTCAAAAAGCCCTAATCTAAGGTGGAACAGCATATGCCGATGGATGAATGGCTGATAGGTTAATCAGTCCGGACAAGTATGCGGTCTCTGGATACCAGGCACCCTCCAGTTTGATTTAACCGTCCTGTAGTATAGCTGGGTGACCTACAGGCCACAGGGAACTTACCATTCCGACTGCCTTCTCGAAGTCCTTGGGTACCAATATGATACGGTCTTTCTAGCAGAAGTACATGATATAGTAAACATCTAGGTGGAAGAGCAATGAGTCCACATAGTATGTATTGCTTACTGCCCGGCAGTATTGTCAGGTTCATTAAGAGCCTGAATACTGACTGAACGGATAATTAAGCAAAGTCCAAGCCCAAAAGATCTTTTAGGTTACTGTGCGAGGAGCTTGAACGCCCACATGGCTCTTCAATAAGAATAAGAAGAACAAATCTATTGAATTTAACTTTAAAAAAGTTTGAATATTTAAATAGCATTTAGCTGCTGGCAATTCAACTTTAAAATTTGATGTGAAAAAGTGCTTATTGGAGTGAGTCAAACTTGATTTTTAAAGTTTAATTGGGTATAAGCATAAAATTTTGAATTTATTTGTAAAAGTTGTTATGAGGTTGGAATTTTATTGGCAATCTGTAGGATTTGAGCGATTAGCTTGATTAAATTAAAAGTTTAAATTTTTTTGACTAAGCTGAGTTTTATTTAGAAATTTTGGATTTGGTTTAAAACTGATTGAATTTAATTGGTATGCAAGTGTCGAATTTGATTTGGAAATGTTTGAATAGGTATACTAGATATAATTACAAAAAGATCAATTTAATTAGGAAACAAATGGATTTAATTGGTTAAGGGTTGAATTTGAATGGCAAATAGCCGAATTTTTACTTATGAAATTTTTTTAATTTTATTTGCAAACGGTGAACTTTGATTTGAAAAACTTTGAAGTTAATTATTACAGTTGAATTTGGTTTAGTTTGAACTCAGTAGGTGTGCTTGAAATGCTTATGGCTGAGATAAGCTCGACACGAATGACGTGACTAACTAAAAACATATTATTAAACTTTGAAATTTCGTAACAACAACCAAAAGTTAAAATTCAATAATTTTTTTGTTAATCGCGTCTGAATTGCGCTAAGAATGATTGCTTTAGTATACATTTTCATGGTTTAACATTTTTTTCCCCTTTGAAAGTTGACGGTATCGGTGATATTATGTGTAACATTTTTCCAGAGGTTAGGTCGCTGATCTAAATCAGGCTATTATTTGACTGAAAAGATGAAAACTCCGTCGATGCATTTTCAGCTAAATTTCCAACTGTATGAGTCAATTCGCTGATTCTTATAGAACCTTCTGAAGATGTTCCCAAATGTTCTGTTTCTACTAAATGTCTTGCCACGCCTTGTTGTTCAACATATTAACACGTATGTGAATAAATGCGTAATCCGGGATGACTTCAGGACTAAATTTAAAAAAAAAATACGAGTGGCTGAAAATGTTGAGAAACTATTTTTTGGAGTTGCAGACATGTTCCAAGTGGACGTTAATAATTTTCTAAATTGCAGACGATAAATTTTCCTATTTGGATTATTTTTTATGAACAAATTGCATGCTGCATAGTAATGCGATTTAAAGGATTTGAAAAGATATCGATCAAACGGCTGTAAAAATTGTGTTGTATGTGATGGCAAGCACAGTAGAATTATTTTGTTTGCTATGCAGCAAACTTCAACATATCGACGTTACTGCAATATGATGAATGGCCGTCCAATATAATTAAAACTTTTCCTTGAGGTTTTCTTGGACGGAAATGTTGTTTAAGTGTAAAATATGTCTGAGTTGACATTCGCAGATTAACCACACATACACGTACCACCGAACCTTGAGACATGCCATCTTCAAATTTGGTTTTCTTGTTTTTACCTTTAAAGAACAGGCTGGGGGCAAAAAATTCCCCTCTGCATTACAGCAAGCAATAACTGAAATGGTTTCTCCTCTTTCGACTAGTATAAAACCAGGTCGATTAACAGACATCCGGTTTCGTTCATGTTGAAAATGCCCCTGGATTAGCTACTAATTCGTGTTAGAGTAAAATGTTTACTAATAAAATAAAACTCCATACGATTTATTCCTTGGGCACGGTCTTGGGAAACTCCTTACGATTTCCTTACAGACAAGTTCGGATGATGCTTCAAGAACCATGCTTTGCCAGCTTTTTTCTCCGCGGAATTAAATTTCAGTGCTATATTGTATTTTTGTGCCAGTCCGAATGTCATTCCCTGCACCTCGTTTCTTGTTGGAGCAAACCCATGCTCATGACGATTTTTTATATGGCAAAGGCATAAACACTCGTATATCTTCAAACTCGTCGCCTAACCAACTATTGCTGCTAGAGTAAAAAAGTTGAACACATCAATTGAACGATCAAATTTGTGAGTACCAAATTTATGATTCTCATGTAAAGCTACCTTGCTCACTTGAACGGAATTTTTTTTTGGCTCTACACGGAAAAAAATAAACTGGTCCTCAGCTAAGAAAATGGACTTTTAATTCAAGAAAATGTACTTTTTCTTGATTTAAGAACTAATTTTCTTATTTCTTTCGAATTTTTCTTCATGTAAGAATTGTGTTTCTTGAAATGAAGAAAAACTCGAAAGAAATAAGAAAATTAGTTCTTAAATCAAGAAAAAGTACATTTTCTTGAATTAAAAGCCCGTTCTCTTAGCTGAGGACCAGTATATTTTTTTCCGTGTAGTGAGGTTTCACTGTATAATGAAGCCGAATAGATTTAAACGGCTTAAAGTTGGATTTGTCAAGAAAAAGTTATAATCTAACTTTCAGTGTGTTAATTTTATTGACGTTGGGAGAAATCTATATTTGGCAAAAATCCGAATTTTAGTTTTAAACAAGTTTGAATTTTATTGACAAAGAATTGAATTGGCTTGAATTGAATTGGTTTTCAATTTGATTTGAAAACTCTTTAACATGATTGGTGTAGAGCTGCATTTAATTTAGTTTGAATGGAATTGCTAAACAGGGATTTTGAATCGTCAGTTAACTCATAAAAAGGTAAAACGTGTAACTTGATTTAGAAAGTTGGAATTCAATTGGCAAAGAGTTAAACCAAGGAATGGGGGACATACAATTTTAATAATTTAACAAATTTTTTATTGGTTTTGAGCTCTTTATTTAAAAATTATTTTATAGCTTTAGCTTTCGAATCCAATTCGGATTCATTTTTTTGTGTTTTGTTAACAAAATTTGTGAATATTACATAAAATCAAATCATGGCGTGTTAAAAATGATTGTAGTCAAGGGGTGACCATGAAGGTAGTGTGTAACTGGGTGAAATGGGGAAATTACCCTCTTTAGCCCACTTACCACCACCCCACGACAGACTGCGCGATAGCCGGATCAAATGCTGCAGGTGGTGACGTCGGGGCATTCTGTTAACAGGGACAACCACAAGTTGCCTACGTTACACGATTTCACGTAAAAAAGGTTGTACCTTGTACATTTGAATAAAAATAAATTTGATGAGACAAAACCAAATTAGATAAACGTTTCCGATATTTGCGTAATCTTCTATACAATGTTTATTGAATTTGCACTTGATTTGATGTGTAGCATTTACAAAATCGATCTTTTTCTAAAATTGTTTTGTTTATCGAAAATTTTGATATTATCTAAACTAATTTGGTGGTTTTTATCTTTCAAATGTCGTGGGAGTGCACTAATGTTTGAATTTTGAACTTTATTGACGTCTCTTCTGTGTTGGTAAAATATTTTTTCCAAAAATTGTTTAGTCTGTCCTGTATAAGTAGCGTTGCAACTACATTGGACCTGGTACACCACATTTGATTGTTTCTTTAAAGGTATGCTTTCTTTAATTTTAGAAAACAATTTGTTGTTTAAACTTGTGGCTCTTGTGGCCAAATAATTTGTGATATTATTTTCTGGTCGGAAAACCGGATTTATATGTATGAAAATGTCTTTGTTCCCAAATTATGTTATTAATTAATTTTTCAGGATATTGATTGCGAAATAATGTAGCTTTTAAAGTTTTAAGATTTTTATTGTGAAATTTAGTATCGGAAAGTTTAAGAATTCATTGAGTTAAAATTTGTATGGTGTTTATTTTGTAAGATGTGGGAAGCCCAGAGTGAAAATTTAGATATCTGCCATACCAAATATCTTTGTGGTACCAATCACAGGAAATTTTACCGCTTGGTTCATGAATCAACACACATTATTTGTTTCTTTTTCTAAAGTAAATTTTATTATGTTGTTTTTTGAATTAAAAGCTTCTAAAAATGAATCAATTTTCTTTATTGGTACCTCTGTAATTATATCATCAACATATCTATAATAGAACAAAGGTTGAAAGCCTAAAGAGTTTAAAACTGAAATTTCTAAATTTTCCATTAGTAAATTTCCAATAATGGGATTTATTGGGGAATCCATAGGTGAGCCAAAAATTAAAACAATATCCAAAGCAGTAAAAAATGTTGTTGTTAATTTTTGATTTAGAATTTGTTTTTATATTTCTCCAATTTTGACTAATAATATTTTTTCCAATTTAGTTATCGACATTAGTGTGACATCTAAAGAGATTAACAGAATATTTGGAGGGATGGTTACATTACTGATTTTATTTTTGAAATCTTCAGAATTTTGAATGAAAGAATTTGTTTTCCCGACACTAGGTTTTAGAATATTACCTAAATATGATGATAAAGAGTGGGGACATAAAATGTTTGAGTTGAACATGTTTTAATTTAAATGGATCATAATTTCTTGAATACGAGTTAGTAAAAAAAGTTAGTATTAAATTAATTTATAAAGTGTTGAATTTGATATATGGAAGGGTCGAGAAACTGAGTTTGTTTAAAAAGTTGGAATTTAATCGGTAAAATCTATATGAATTTAATTTGAAATGGATTTCAATTTAAATGGCAAATAGTTGAATGTGCGAAAGTTTGAAAATGCATTGACAATAATAAGAGGTGGCCTTAATTAGAACAAGTTACAAATTAATTGGCAATGCATTAAATTTGATTTGAAAAGAAATAATTTGTAATACGTTAAATTAAAATCAGCATCATCAGGAAACTTAATTGAACTTGTTTGAAAAAGTTGAATTGTATTAATTAAAAATTTGGCATTCTTTCGGCCAAAGAGTACAACTCGATTAAGAGACGTTTGAATTTAATTTGTATTTAGAAAAAGTCGAATTTAATTGACAATCCAAAAAAAAAGTTTGATTTGAACATGTTTTAATTGAATTGGTTTAGAGATGTGTTTCAATTTAAATTCAACTTGAATATGACGTATAATTTTTGAATTCATTTGGCAAAGGTTGTAAGTTGCAGTTGACTAGGCTCGAATATACAAAACTAGCATTTATATACGTTCCATATAGGTACGTATTAATTGGTTAAGAGTTGAATTTGATTTACAAAAAAAAAAAAAATATAATTTGACTTTCCGCGTTTGACATTAATTGGTGAAGAAAGAACTGTATTTATTTGGTTGGGTTATTTTTTTTTAATTGAATTGTATTGATTGACTCTTTGTTATCTATTTGAGTTGAATGAATCGGCTATATGGAGAAATTTGAATTTTATTTGAACAAATTTGAACTTATTTAATTGATTTTCATTTACTAGTTTGAATTTAACTGAGAATTTTTTATTTTTGGTGTTTTAAATTTGATTTAGAATCGTCAAGAAACTGAAATGAAATTAATTTAGAATACAATTAAGGCGCAAACTCACTGTTGCCACGTCATGTGAGCTCACTTGCTGTCACGAAGGCAAATTTAAACCGTAATATCATGCTTAGAAATATACTGCTGTCACGTCTTTTCACACTACAGTGTATTTTGTATGATCCCTATACCAGTTTGTCATTGTTTTTAACGATGGAAAGTTGTAGTTCAACTAGTTTTTCAGTTTTGGACCAATTGCAATGCCAGAGCCAGCGGAATATATGTATATGGAAATCCATTGCAGCACGATACAAACAAATGTGGCATTTTTCAAACAGCATGCATTGGTGCTATCGACGGCAAGCATATTAACATACAGTGCCCTATTAATGCTGGATCTACGTATTATAACTACAAAGGAAGCCATTCTATTGTACTTTTAGCTTTAGTTGATGCTGATTATAAGTTTATTGCGATTTATGTCGGCTCATATGGTAGAAATAGAGATGGTGGGATTTTTTCTAATTCATTAGATGGTAAAAAATTACACAGCAACAGTTTCAGTGTGCCATCACCAGCACCTCTAATTGAAACCGGAGAACCACAACCATAAATCGTCATTTGAGATGAAACGTTTCCACTGAAAACTTACCTACTTCGCCCATATAGTAGAAATAACTTAGAAGACAACGAGCCGAATAAAATATTTAATTACAGATTTTCAAGGGCAAGGTGTGGTAGAAAATGCTTTTGGCGTTCTAGCTGCGGGTTGGAGATGTTTTCGAAGGTATTTGGAAGTACAACCAGAATTGGTTGACATAATAGTGCTAGAATCGTGCTGCCTGCGTAATATGTTATGAATGGACAATGCATTTGAATCAGATTTCGAATCACTTCGTTTTCCAGAATCAGCTTTACTAAATTAAAATTCTCTAAGAAGAAATTGCACTCGTGAACTGTATCAAGTTCGAGAAAAATGTTTTTGAAAATACTTGATCCCTATATATCTGATCCCTACTTCCAATTTCCTCTCAAGTTGCTTGTCGAATATGTTGATCACGATAACTAGGCGATCCATGGTTATAAACAACCTCATGTTCCCTGACTTTTTCTATTAAAATTTCGTCCATTTTTAAATATAACAAGAGCCAATATTCAATTAACGAAGTTAAAGTTGTGATTGCTACCGTTTTGTAGTATGGTATTAACAAATTAAATTCAAGTAGAACCAAAATATACGAGTATTTTGTTTTGCCACAAATTTAAAATAACGTCAAACTGTACGAGCAAACATATGCACAATCAATGCTTTTGCTGATTACTGCCTATAAATTATTTTTTTATTTCTAATACATTCAAGATATCCATAAATGTGTAAAATATAAATAAAACATAATTACTAAAATCAAATTTTCGTGAGGCTGCGTGAGTCAGAAATATGTAAATTTACAGAAAATAGAAACGTGCTGTCACACATAAGTTTGATGACATTACGTGATATACGTGAGGTGACATCAGTGTGTTCCTGATCCATTAAAATACAATGTAAAACGATAAAGTGCACTTTTTACCCGTGAGGTGAGTCTGCGTGACAGCACGTGAGCTCACATGACGTGATAACAGTGTGTTTGCGCCTTAAGTGACTTTCCCAAATATAATTGCAACGCTTGCTGACTGGCGGCTAAAATATTTCGTTTGTAGTTTTATATGGTCAAAATGTGTCTTGAATGTTTCATTAAATTATTAATTTCGACCAAATTAATTTTAAAATTTGATATTTATTATTAATCGCAACATACTCAATTTTATTAATCATAAAAAAAGTAGGGTCTAAATCCACTAATTTAGACAAGAAACTTGTATTTGTAAACATGATTTTACTTGTTTTTGCATGTAAAAAAAGAAGTAGTCAGCGCTGCCCAAGGGAGGGGACAAATGAACTAAAATCGATATTGGGCAAGTCCCTAATTGAATTTAAGATAGAACTTGTTGATTTAAAAAGTTGGAATATATTTGGCAAAAAGTTGTTTCGTACCTTCACAGTCTTTTTGACTATGTGATCTAGGAAGGTTTTAGTTTATTTGTCAAATAACTTGCTTACTTTGAAAGCTTCATTATAAGGCAAAGGTTATACATAGCATTAATATTGAAAACGTGTGAATTTGATCGGCTAGTTGATTTTCATTCAATTCTTTCATTTCAAAAATTAATTTTTCGAGTTTATGAATTTAATTGGCAAAGAAACAGAGTTGATTGAAAAATTTGAATTAATAGTTTGTTTGAATTTAATTGGCAAATAATTGAGTTTGATTTGAAAAAGTTTGAAATTACTGTAATACGTTTTGAAAGCGTCAGGAAACTGAACGGGTTGAATTCGTTTGTAAAGTTGTAAAAAAAAGTTTGAATTTAATTAGAAAAAACTTGAATTTTGTTTGAAAAACAAATGGATACAATTTGAAATTTGAATATATATGTACCTAATGGATATTGAGTTAATCAACAGTCGAATTTGATTTGGAAACAATTAATTGATAAATAAATTAATTTGATTAAAAATGAATGAATTTAATTGCAAATTGGAAGTTTTGAATATACATACATATGTACTTATGGTGGGTCAAACTTTTTCAAATCAACTTCAACTCATAAGTTGATTTGAAAAAGTTTGAATTGAACTTTCCATGGCTGAATTTAATTGGCCAAGAGTTGAGTAAAATTTGCTTTTAAAGTCATACAATTTAATTTGTAATAAATTAATTATTAAATTGATATAAAGAATTTTAATTTGAATTGAAAAACACTTGAAAGTACGAAAGTGAAGTTTTTTTTAAAAATGTTTACTACATATTTAAACTGTCTATGTATAACTAAAAATCAACTCCTGCGTTAAACGGAAACTGAACTATTTAATTGTTTATACTTTATTCATTTAAAAAGTTTACTAAGCATAATCACTTATTTTAGATCAATACAAATTTGAAATAATTTAATCAATAAATAGCAAACTGATTTGTTTGGTGGCCAAATTGTTACGCCAATCTATAATATCAAATGGTTAATAATTTCTTTCGACACAATTATAGTAACAAACATTGAAATGAAATTACAAGGTTAATATGTATTTATTATGAGCAATTAAAAACACAAACAAAAATTATTTGACATAATTCATTGCCAACAAATATCTATAGCTGTGTTCGCAAATAGTTGGTTATTGGCGTACCAATAAAATTATTTCTTTAAACAATTGATTTTTTTGCGTGCCAAGCTAATTCCGTAAAATATTTTTTTTTTTTTGAAACATTAGAGATCAATCAGAATCGGGCCATAATACGCCAGATAAAAATCTTTTGTTTCTCAACGCAAATTTGTATAGGAGGAGAGCGAATAAAATAACTTAAGAGAAATGTTAATATCTCTGAGTCGGGTCCAATATCTAAACCCCAGATGGCCGTTCGCAGTAGAGTTCATTTTGCAGTAGATGAAGTATAACGATTCTGAATTCTAGGTCTTTATTCGAACTTCCAGTTCCAAATCTCTAGTGTTCCAAAACACAATCATACCGTTTTGGGGCATGTTTTAATATACAAAATCTGATCCCAGCTCAATCTTAGGGCCGAAAAAATTCTTCAGGCCATGAAATAATAGGTTTTATATTAGGAATTATTTGTAATATCTACAAAATATTTCAGAAATTAAATTTCACTAAAATCCGTCAACAAATATGCTTGTTCCATTTGATGCTGGAGACTGAAAAGAATTTATCATTTAAGATCATTGGAGGCTTTCCGCAATATTTCTTAAATTTCAGCCATGGTTTAAATAATAAATTCGACCCCAGATGATATGGGATGGCTGGAGGAATTCTTCAGAGCCGGAATTCATTATTTTTCTATCAGAAACTACTTAAAGTATCGATTTTACATCTCAAATCTCAGAAGTAAATTTTTATTAAAATCCATCCACAAAAGTGCCTCCTACTTACATTTTGAACAACAACCATAATATCATTAGTTTTGTTCCGCAATATTTCTTGAACTTGGCTCTTATTTTAATTCAATTGTATATTAGGAACTAGTTACTGAATCGACTTAATAACCTAGGTAGATATGAAATTTCACTAAACTCTTTTAATAAACGTGCGAGTTCCATTTGGTGCAGGAACAGTAGAAAAGGTCTGGATTGGTTATATACTTAAAAAACAAATATATTTTTGGCAATTTTTATTTTTGTATTTTTTATTTGAATTTAAATAGGTTTAAATTTATGTACCAAAATATAATTAGCAGTGTTCTGGAATATTTATTGAATTCTGGTCATGTTTTATTTAAGAAACTCAATCCTTGCTCCAAACGGAACGTCTGCGATTAAGCACCAATTCCATTGAAATGTATTATCTGACTTAACCTACGTATATTTGATGATAAATGAATTAGTTGTGGCGTACTCAAATGATGAATCGAAGTGACGGGTTTTGAAACTTTCCTAAAAGAAATTTCACTACAAATCTGTGTTCTAACCAATGGATGGTCGTCAACACCAAACCAATTTTATAAAGATTTTTTTTTATAAACCCAATAAATTTCGAGATCTTGGGTTTTTAAGTCGAAATGTTCTACTTTTTCAAAAAATTTCAAACTTCGTTCAAGTTAAGTTGTTTTTGACCTGATCAGGTGATCAGTGGCGACTCTCTTTGGCTATCGGCTTCTTGTAATTAGTTCAAACGCAACGTGCTTCTTAATTTGTTGTACGAAATAAACCCAGAACTAAAACTGTTTAAGCCAATAAATAAAATATCGCTAAACTTGTAAAATTTGCGATGGTTTATCAGAGATTTTTGCGAGAGGTTTAAATGTTTGATCAAAATACGCGAAATTTTTAACTGTCGAAAAGTTATATGTATGTGGTTTGGTGTGCTCAGTGATTTTTTACTTTCGAATAAAGAGTCTGAAAGAAATGTACAACGGTTTGTTGAATTTCGACCAAAAGCAGAAATGAAAGGACATTGCTCAGAAGTCGCGGAATGAAGTGAACAACGATCCATAGCTGCTCGAACAGGTCTTAACTGGTGATAAAACAGCATTGTACGAATAATACGTCGAAACTAAGGCCTAATGGGCATAATAGAAGCTTCCTGAAGAGGCAACACCGACAAAAGCTCGTTATATTCGAAAGAAGTGAGCTACGATTTCAATGGCATAGTATGCTAAGAGTTCTTCCTACCAGGTAGTAATAATAAGGCGTACTACCTGGAAGTTACACTTCGCATGCTTGTTCGTAAATTTTTGGCCTAAAACGGCAACGTTATGATGTCCCAGCCTCTGTATTTGCCGGCCATAACATGCGACTTCTTCCTGTTCCAAAAACTAAATTGCCGAGAACTTCTTCGACAGCCAACAATTAACTAAGCATGCAATATACACTGAGCGAAATAGCTATATGGGACAAGTTTTTTTTTGTTTTTTTTTTTATTAAGCAACCTCTTATTTTATTTTCATTTGCATCAGAATATTTGCCAATCCAGAGGGCGTACAGATTTTAGTTCGGTTAGTTTTCATTGTGCCTACATCGCTATTTATAGCAGTTTATTCTCATTGGTCGAAGGAAATAGTTATATGGGACAAAACTTAAAATCCATTTATATTATTCATTAATAAAAAAATACTAGCAATAAGTGCATTTTAGTAGTTTCTATGACTTCCATTGTTATTAATAACATCCATCAATCAACGTGGCATGACTTTATTAACGTTTGGAAAACAGAAACGTCAATTTTTGCCCATTCCTCTTGAATAACTGTCTTAAGCTTCGCTAAAGTATTAAATTGACGTCCATTTTTGTAGACTCTCTGGCTAAGAATGCTCCAGAGATTTTTCATTGGATTTAAGTCCGGACTAGTAGCAGGCCACTGCAATACTGGTATATTTAGTGATTGAAAAAAATTCTTGGTGCACTTCACAGCATGAATAGGCGCATTATCCTGCTGAAATGTCCAACTTTCACCGTACATTTCCTCCCCAAAATTTATTAAAGCGTCGTCTATTAACTGCACATACTTCCCCGCATTGATTTTATGGGAAACAAAACAAACTGAGGTCTTGCTCTGATAGCAGAAACCACCCCATGTCATAAGTAACACTCCTTGAAATTTGCAGGAATGACGCGTTTGAAGTGACTCACGAAAATCTCGCAGATAATTCTGGCTTTCATTTGGTTCATCAAAATTAAATGTTTTTTCATCCGAAAATTTATAAATTGCCACTCTTCATCCCAAAATTTAAATTTTTTAGCAAATTCCATTCTCACCAATTTATGGCGTAACAGAAGTTTAGGTTTACGCACTCGCTTCTGATATTTCAGATTAATATTCTCTTTCAAAATCTGTTGTATCCTTCGTTTAAAGACGTCTAGACACAAGTCACGCTGTATTTGGGTTGGACTGATATTTTTCCTGACTGCAAGACGCTTTATTTCCCTTTTACCTCTTACAACAACTTTAGACTCTGGTCCTGGTCTTTTTACTGTGCCGTATGTTTGGGGATTTTTTTAAAAGTTGTTGATGGTATTTTAATTTCTATGTAGTTTTGTGGCTATCTGACGAAAGGGAACGCCAGATTTGCTATAGCAAAAGATCCTTGCCCATTCATCCTTCAAAAGTTGCGTTCATCGTGGCATAATTCTTTAAAAATTGCTATTGAGTCATAAAAAATTATTTTTTTAATGTGGACAATAATTCTTTTTTCTTTTTTTAATTAGAGAAAAAATAATAACAATAAGAGCAATATTAAAATTAACAACAAAACGGTTTTATTATCAAAAACCGCACTAGTCCCATATAGCTATTTCCTTCAACTGGCGGTTGTTAAAGACATTAAATCAACATAACGGTATTACGAGAAAGGGACGAACGAAAATTGTAAATTCAGTTTGTTGAGTAAGCATTGAAAAATTGTTCCATATATCGTAAAATAAAATCAGCGAAATGCTTTTGAAGAAAACAGTACAAATTACTTTGTCCCATATAGCTATTTCGCATAGTGTAGCTACAAATATTAGAGACAAATGAATCAATACAACAAAAAAACTTGTTACAACAGTTGATGTCCAGCCCGCGAAGTTTAAAAATCCCTCGATTTTTTGATCAAACCAAATATTTTATCACCTAATAGTTTTCTTTCAAGCTTTCCGTATTAGGTACTCGAAAATATTTGGTACTCGTGAAGGTTATATTATGTTCAAATTGAATTCTTGCTTTCCCATTTCCTAGCATTTCGATATTTGGACTTTATCAAACCTTTAAAAACGTCTTGTCCATTTTTTGTAAGAAAACTGCAAAAAAGGTCGATTTTTAAAACTCCAATTTTTTTATGGCGTGCCCAACCAATTTCTAAACATGCCAAGTCTGGCACGCGCGTTTATAGGTTAAACAAAATTATTCTGTGATCCTCAGGATTTTGCCAACCATCGATATGTTCGATCACCATATCGTTCTAAACAACTATTAGTGAAATAAAAAATTCTGTAGATCTGATCCTAGAGATTTTGCCAATTGGCCACATTCATACAAGTTGTAAGTCCCTAACGATCCGCAAAAATAAGGGAGGTATTTTTGATGCTCGGGTAGTTCTGTTTATGTAATTTTATGTATTGCGATCAGTGTTTAAATTCATGTTTTCGTTCCCTTCTTTTATCGTTTATTTCTTTTTTTGTGAAAGAAAACAAAAAATATTTTTGTTGTTTCTTTCCCCGAAAACGAAATCGAAAAACGTAAAATATCTCTCCTCATATACATAAAACACAAAGGATAGGAGAAAAGAGATATTTTATTTTGTTGAATTTCATTCCAAAGGAAAGAAACAAAACAAAATATTTTTTCTCTCCTTTCGAAAAAGAGAGTAAAGTAAGGAACGAAATTTGAATTTAAACACTGATACTGATTGCGATTTGCGACACGTAAAATCTCTTGAATAACCTCCTGATATGTATAATAGTTTTCGTCTTACACAGGTAGTTCCCTAACACATCTACAATAAAATATGTTTGGTAAATTCATTAGTAAAATTTTCTCGTTGCCCACCCGCAACGTGAAGTTTTTGCTAAATGTTCTGCTAAACATTTTAATAAGATAATTAGTAAGTACTTCCCGGATATTTGAAAGTTTGAATTTAAACGCGGAAACGTATTGAAACGCGCATGATTTACTCGAATTACAGAGCACTCGGGTAGTCGAGTATTTACAGTTGGATTTAATAGAATAATTGTTTTTAATAATAATTAAAATTTTCACTAAAGGAGTGATTTCCTAGAATCTAGCCCTGATCCTGGATCTTTGGATTAATAAACGATACATTTTTATTCCCATTTCTCTTGCTTTTACAAATAATGATTCTCTACAAATGATTTGTTTCGTTGAAATTAATTCCGCAACCAAAAATGAAATAATTTTGCGACATTTTCGACGCGAAACTAATTCATTTTTAATTTTCAATTAATTCCGCGACATCAATTTTTTTTAAAAAAATTAATTAAAGCCACGCGAAGTTAATTAATTTTTTGCAGGGATTTCAATTTTTGTATAATCCAATAAGCGTTGTTTAGAACTTTTCGAGAAGATACAATGCATTTGTGACATTTTAATTCTAGTTTATTTCAATACGTTACATTCCTTTCACTATCGTTGACAATATTTCGATTTTAACCTATTAATTTTTGTGGCGAAAGAAGTCAAAGTTATCGACGGAGTTAAATTTATTTGGAAATTAATAATTTTCGCCGTTAGATTTGAATTTATTCCCCGTTAATTTAAATCTTTTTCAACATGAATGAAATTTGCACGAATTTATTTAATTTAAAATTTAGATGTTGCGGATTTCCCGCAGAATAAATTACCCGGGTAATCTACTAAATTACCTGGGTAGTCGAACCTCCAAAAATGGAATAAAATATCTGAGTACTCGGATACTAAATAATCAGTATTGGATAATCTAGTCATTTTGTATTAGACTAAGAAAATTTTAATTTGAAAATGTTTGAAATTATTGAAAATATGTTATGTTTGATTTGAAAATTCAGGAAACCGCATTGAAGGTCCAGGATCCTGGTTGAGTATGAATTCAAAATTTTGAACTTAATTGAAAGAGAGTTCAATTCGAGTATGAAAATATTGAGTATGTATATAATTAGAAGGTTTGCATTTATTTGGCGTAGAGTTGAATTTGATTTAATTGATGATTGATCAATTTTGATTTGGAAAAAATGTTTCAATTGCTGTTTATAAATTAATTCAAACGTTTCACGCAACTTGCAAAAATTTAAATTTAAGCCAAAAATGTAACGGGATTTGGTATAATCGGAAATGTGTTGAATTTGACTTGAAAGCGTCAAAAAACTGAGTTTGATTAAAGACTAAAATGTAATTGTTTCGACTAAATTGAATTGAATGAACGCCGAGCGAAAGAACCACCGCTCAAGCTTTAAGCAACAAAATTACTTTCAAATGGTTCTTGACAGCTTGAAAACAAATTAATTAAATTGAAACAACAGTCAATGTTCTAACATGAAAACTCATACGTTAGGCATCGAACATCGTTAAAATTAATGAAATTGATCAACGCGTTCTTGAGTTATAACGGTTATTCGAAATGTTAATAAAATAATGTCGCTTACCAGCTATAGACAAACACAACACATCTAATAAATAAATAAAAGCAAAATTTTCAAAAACAAAACAAAAAAACACTAAACAACTTTTCAAAAGAATAAAAAAAATGAAAATCAGTTTTCCGTTTTTCATTTTTTTTGCAACACAACACAGTAATCATAAATATTATAAAATGAACCTCCCACAATTTTTATATGGATACACAACACATATATGAGCGCGCAAAAAAGTATTAAAAAATACACAAACACACATACGTATGTAACCATCATATATGATTTTCTAAACTCCACCAATTTTTTAGTGTTTTCTATATACATTTTGCTTCATCTTCGTTTGTTTTTAGATTTTTTATTTTTTTTTGCTCAAAACACATATACACCACACACTATACATTATATATTTGTGTCTCGTTTCAATCAATAGAAAATTCCGTATACATACTCTGGGCATACTCGTATATTTTGTATTTGCAAAAAAATAGCAAAAAAAAAATTTGATGTTTTATTGTTTTTGTTGTTGTGTTTCGTTTGCTCTCTTTCTCTTCGGTTGATTGTTTTTGTTTTAGATGAAATGTTGTTGGTATGTATTCGCATTTCGCTATTTGAGAATATCTTAACCCTTTTATGTGTTCGTTTGGATTTCTGTTTTTTGTTGCTGTTGTTTACGTTGTTTTTTACTTTTGGAAAAATTGTGAAAAACGACGAGAAAATCGTTAAAATTTGATGAAATAAAAAATGATATCAACAAAAATATTTAAGAACGGTTTGTTTTTTTTTATTATTATGGTGATGATGATGACGAAAAAGATCGAAAAGATAACGTGATTTTGTTATTGTGTCGCTTAATGGTCGTACATTTGTTGCCTTTTGCGTGTGAATGAATTCAAAACTGAGCTGAATACAGTTAACCTATAGATTCAAGAGATATGGTTTAGGTTTATTAGTTATTGGCCGATTTTCATTTTTAATTTTCCACTCGTTTATAAGTCCAAATGCAGTTTTTTTTATTCGAATTCAAAATTATTAACGAATGGGGAAATGAACGGGTGTAAAGTTTGTTCTAAAATTTAACAATAATTTGTCCTAATACGGTAGACAGACACAAAGTTAATCGCGATTTTCATGTATCCCGATTATTAAAAATCGCGTTGTGAAAACGAAATAATCCAGATTTTTGTGAAGATTGTGTAATGACAGTCGTCTGTCATTACACGATTTTCACCTAAATCGGATTATTTTGTTTCCACAATTCGATTTTTGACAAAAATGACAACTGAAAATCGCGATTAACTCTGTGTCTGTCTACGGTATTACAATTGATTTTCGCAAACTGGCCCAAAAGTCGTAACCAAGTGGACACATATTGTTTAATCTACAATTAGCTCATAAATTAAAATCAAAATAATTTCAATTGTCAATTAAATATTTCAAATGCAAACCTAATTTAAATGTACTAATACATTTAATCAACTCTGCGCTTAGATATTTTTTTTTGATTACTGTTAAGCCGGTTCAAATACCTCGTAAAATCTATGAAAATTTTCTTTTTGCATATTATGTAATTGTATAATGGTAAAGTAATAAAACATAACATTTTTCTTTTGGTTTGGTGGAATTTTCGAGCGGCATATAAAATGAGTTCAAAAAAGATACAGTTGTTCACTTTGACCATATTAAAATGTATAAATAAAAATTGTTTAAAGTCAAGATTGACTATTGAAGCTTTGGCGTTTTTCTTTAGCTGCCTGTAAAATATGTCAGCTTGCAAGTAAACAACCATCTGACATAATGCTTGCTAACTATAGTCGCAAACTATGTGACAACGTTAATGCCAAGATTGGTCAGAGGAAAAAGCAGTTCTACGTTGAACAGTTTAATTCCAACGGCACTAATGCCAGGAAAAACTGGAAGTCAGTTAATGACTTGATAAATGACCGTGCCGAATCTGCCGAAATTAAAGAATTAAAATGTAGTTCGGGTGATGTTATCTCTGAATCAAGAGCCATTGCAAATGAGTTTAACAAGCTCTTTGTGCGAGTAGGTGAATCAGGAGCCCTACTGTTACATTAGACGAGTCGGTAAAAAACAGATTAATGACAGAAAACTACGATATGACGAAAAGCTTTTATTTTGCCCCGATCTCCTCGGGTGAATTATATGCAATTATCAATACGCTTAAAAATAATTCGTCGCCTGAATTAGATAGCGTTTCAAATGTTTTAGTTAAGAAGATGGCTTGTTGTTATCTTGTGGATGTCTTGAGTTTCATCATGAATTTAAGTGTCAATACAAGGATTTTTCCGTTAGCCTTAAAACGAGCTGTAGTTATCCCAATTTTTAAAAAAAATGATAAATCGAGTTTAGATAATTACCGTCCAATATCTCTTATTTTTGAAAAGGCTATGAAAAGTAGGTTGGTGGTTTTCCTGAATAAAAATAGTTTTCTGTCGCCACTGTAATTCGGGTTTAGAAAAAATGAAAACACGGAACATGCTATTTTAACAGTTCTTGAACAAATAAGTGGGAGCATCGATCTAGGGCTGAAGTCATCTGCTCTGTTTGTCAACATGACTAAAGCTTTTGATAGAGTGGACCGCATGCGGTTCTTTTAAGGAAACTTTTTTGCTGGGAATTTCGCGGAATAATTTATACCTATGGTTGTGTAGTTTTGCTATCTGGTCGATCATCTAACTATAGTGAACTATCAATTACGACAGGAGTTCCTTAGGGCTCGGTGTTGGGACCCCTGTTATTCTTTATTTACGTAAATCGAATTTTCGGTCGTCCTTTTGGCTTTTGCTGACGATTTTTCGTTTGTGTGCAAACAGGTCAACTTATCAGGGATCGAACACTATTTAATTTTACTGGCGGAATGGCTTAAAGCCCACAACTTACTTTTGAGTGAGAAAACTAAACTAGTACATTTTAGGGATAAGCAGGATTTGCCTGATGCGCTTTCTTACCATGGTTTCGGCTGTAACAGAGCTCAGACTTGTACTTCGTTTGGATGCTTTAAGATTAGTGTAGTGAAGGAAATTAGGTATTTGGGTGTTTTGATTGATTCACACCTAAATTGGAATGCCCACAGTGAAGGCTTGAAAGATGTATGTCTTATGCCTCGTTTGCCCGTTATACCTACGTATGTTATTTTTTTATGCCATAGTGGATTCTATTCTTCTCTATAGATCTAGCTCTATACGGGCTAGCGTGTTGGGGTGGTGCCTGTAAAACACACTTATGAATTCGCTTTTGGTTCGCGAACTGAGGAAAGATGTGAAGACCACTTTAAGGAAAATACAATACGCGACGATCAAGGAAGATTCAAGTCAAGGTTTTTCGTGAGGAAATAAAGTTGTTATCATCATTGTTATCATCTTATCTCCTTATCTCCATTCCTTGACGATAAACAAATACTGAGAGTCGGTGGCCGTCTACAAAAGATTTCGTTACCTTTCTTCTCTTAATACCCTATCCTTCTTCCATCACAACATCTAGTACTAAACATTTATTTTCAGAGTATCACATTAAATTAATGCATGCTGGAGCACAAGCCATGTTAGCAGGAATCCGTAAAAAGTTTTGGTCATTAAATGGGCGTCGAATGGCGAGTAACACGTTTAACTCCTGTATAAGATGCTTTAGGGTGCAGCCTCGAACTACAAGTCAATTGATGGGTAACCTACCGGCCCATAGAATCAACTTTGCACCTCAATTCAGTATCGTGGAACTAGATTAATGTGGCCCTTTCTACAGTCATTACAAGGTACGAGGGAAAAGGCCTACAAAGGTTTATTTAGCAATCTTCATATGTTTGTCGGTGAATGCTGTGCATTTGGAATTAGTAACGGATATGACTACAGAGGCTTTCATAGGCGCTTTAAAGAGGTATATTGCTATTCGAGGAATTTTTCATCACATACATATATTCTGATAACCTGCACCAATAGCTTAAATATTTTATCAGTTTATCCGAATTTCATTATTATTCTTACTAATATATCTATATTTATTTGCGAGATTAGGACAAACGTATAATTCGCTTTTGCAGTAGCGTGAAGTTTGTCCTAAATTTTGTTTTTGTAATTTTAAAAACAAAAGACGAGTAGATTATAGTAAAATGCCCGCTTCGTGACACTCCAGGTTTGTCAATGGATTTTACTATAATTTTATGAATAACAAAATTTATTAAAAAAATTTTAAAAATTTTATTTATTTTATTTTCCCTCCTTAGGTTAGGTTAGGTTTGGGTGGCGGTCCACCAGGACCAGGCATAGACACAAAAAGGTCCGTAGCCATACCACAAATTAAAAATTTTTCCTCCAACTCATTGAAACCACTTTGAGCTTGCTATGAAGCGCTGGATACTCCTGACGTCCTTCTCGCTGAGCTCCGCCAGGTCGTTGAAAAGGTGTGCCCCTAGAAAATTCAGTCTGTTTCGTGCCAGACGAGGACAGGTGCAAAGAAGATGAAGTACTGTCTCTTCCTCCTCTTCGTCCTCGCAACTACGACAGTAGTCATGTGAGAAGAAACCAAGTCTACTTGCATGTCTGCCTATGAGACAGTGCCCCGTAATCACTCCAACAACCACACTGATCTGACTCCGCTGAAGTGAGATCAGCTGTTTGGATCTCGCCAAGTTCAACTTTGGCCAGATTTGCCGAGTTATTACGCATGAGGTACTATTTGACCATCTGTCATTCGTCAACTTACTGGCTTCCTCCTGAAGCAGCAGTTTACATACCGCAAGAGGAATTTCAATATCCTTTTTGCTGTTTGAAATGTGGTCCGTTGTACCACGTCGAGCCAGTTCATCGGCTTTCATGTTCCCCGTACTAACGAAATGTCCTGGCACCCATATGATATGGATGTTGAACTGATCTGTCATCTCGTTAAGAGATGAGAGACAGCTCTGGACTACTTTCGACGTGAGAAGGTGTGATTGAAGCGCTTTAATGGCTGCCTGACTGTCCGTATATATGCGAATATCACTAGTCGATATTACATTATACCTCAACCAGTCCGCGACTTCCTTTATCGCAGTTACCTCAGCTTGAAAAATGCTGCAGTAGTCAGGGAGACGAAAGGAGAGGTTTAACATGAGTTCCTCGCAGAACACCCCAGCCCCTACTCCTCTATCCCGTTTTGAACAATCAGTGAAGAAGTTCAAAACTCCTGGTTCCAAAACTGTATCCCTCATCCAGTCCTTTCTAGATGGTATAATAGTCCGGAACTTTCTATCAAAAGATAGTGACGGGACAGTATAGTCGGTGGTCTTGGGAAGCCCTTTGTTACAAAGTATAGATGAGTGCCCTGTGTTATTGCAGGTCCACATTAAGGTGGATTTCAGTCGTATGGCAGTGCTAGCTGCCAACTGTTTTCCCATGATATCTAGAGGAGTTAGAAATAGCAGAGTCTCCAGTGAGTCTCCTGAGTGGATGTGCTCCTCATTGCACCACTGATCCACAGAGAGATTGTTCTCTGAACTTTTGTCAACAACTTTAGGTTGACAGTTTTGTCCAGAGCAGGCCACCAAACTGTTACCCCATACAGAAGAATGGGTCTAACTACTGCTGTGTATAGCCAAAGGACCATGTGGGGATCCAGCCCCCAACCTTTCCCAATTGCATTTTTGCAGGAGTATAGCGCTACCGTAGCTTTCTTTACCCTTTCCGTAATATTCGCTTTCCAGTTTAATTTACTGTCTAAGACGAGACCCAAGAACTTTGCTTCACCTGTAAAAGCCAAGTTGAAACCATTTAAAGTAGGAGGATCGACATGAGGAATTTTATATTTCCTAGAGAAGAGAACCAATTCGGTTTTCTGTGGGTTCACATTTAGCCCACAACCATTGGTCCATAATGAAAGAATGCCCAGAGCATTTTGAATAAGCTCGCTAAGTGTCCCGGGATATTTTCCCCGAACGCCAATAGCGACATCATCCGCATAGGCAACCACCTTGAAGCCAGTATCCTCCAGCCTCAGCAACAGATCATTTATGACCAAGTTCCAGAGAAGGGGGGACAGTACGCCACCCTGCGGCGTGCCTCTGCTTGCAAATCTTCTGGCGGAGGATTTCCCCAGACTGGCATTTATGATTCTGCCTCTTAGCATCTGATCTATCCAGTCCTTAAGAGAATCTTCCACTCCTAGATTCGAAAGTGCCCGAGTTATAGCCCCTGTTAGCACGTTGTTAAAGGCTCCCTCAATGTCCAAAAAGGTTACCATCGCGTAGTCTCCATATTCGAAAGATTTTTCAATAAAATATGTGAGAGAATGAAGAGCAGTTTCTACAGATCTCCCCTTGCAATAAGCATGTTGAGATTTGGACAGCTTTTCCGGCACAATCGTACCTCTAATATGAGCCTCTATTTGTCTTTCCAGTATTTTAAACAGGAAAGAAGACAAGCTGATTGGTCTAAGGTCTTTGGGACTGCAATGTGAGCGTTTTCCCGCCTTAGGTATGAAGACAACCTTCACTTCCGTCCATTTACTGGGAATGTGACACAGTTCTAGGCTGCCTCTAAAAATTACCTCTAACCAGGGAATGGTTAGATCCGTAGTTTTTTGTATATCCGCAGGGATAATACCATCAGGCCCTGGCGACTTGTATGGTTTAAAACTGCTTATAGCCCACAGAATCTTTCTTCTGCTAATAATTTGACCTACGAGGCTGCTTGCCCTTTTACCTACTGATAAAGTAGGTGCACATTCGGAACAACCAGGAAAGTGAGTCTCCAATAGTATGTAGTTCCAGCGATTCCATACTATTTGTGGTCCATGCTCCATCCGGCCTTTGAAGGAAGCTTGGGATGGATGGACTAGTAGATAGTACTTTGCGAAGCCTGGACATCTCTGAAAACTCCTGAATTTTACCACAGTATAGTCTCCAAGATCTGTTCTTTGCGCTTCTTAGCTGATATTTGTAAATTTTGAGGACTTCCTTATAGGAGTCCCAGTCTACAGCGGCTTTTGTTTTCCTTGCTGTTTTGAAGAGTCTCTTGCACCGTTGACGTATTTGTTGAATCTCCTTTGACCACCAAGGTGGCCGAGATTTGCCCCTAGGCCTGCTAAGAGGGCAAGAACCTAAAACCGCTTCATTAAAAGCGCTGGACAGTTCGTCCACTAATCCATCGAGTTCTACCGTAGTTTTTGGAGGTTCAGGCACCTGCACTGGTAGTGAATTCCCCAGAATAGTTCTGAAAATATCCCAGTCGGTTTTCCTCCTGTTCCTGTAGAGAGGGCTGTTCGGAAAGACCAAGCTCATTTCAAATTGAAGATAACAGTGATCAGAAAAAGAGTGGTCTTCCGAAACTTTCCAATTTAATAGTTTGGTCGTCAAAAAGTTTGAGACAAGTGTAATATCCAATACCTCCTGTCTATTTCTATTTATAAAAGTCAGCTTATTGCCTATGTTACATATATGAAGGTTAGTACTTAGAATGTAATCAAGGAGTAACTCACCTCGTTCATTTGTGTCCGTACTTCCCCAGATTGTGTGATGAGAATTTACATCACTCCCCAGGATGACTCCAACCTTACGCTTCTGAGCCTCCAAAATTGCCTCACCCAGAATGACTGGTGGAATGTTCACTGCATCATAGGCTAGGTAGGCTGATATTAGCCAGAGGCTTCGTTTATTGAACTCAATGCTGACCGCTGCCACATCTTCATTGCTGAAATTTGATAGCAGAAAACAATTTATATTATTTTTAACGAGAATGCACGACCGAACCCTACCTTCTTGTTCCGTGTGCATTAATCTATAACAGGGTGTCTTGAGTCCAAGTACCCGGTCACCAGCGACCCAAGGTTCTTGGATCAAGACAATATCCGTCCCTTCCTTTCCAATTTTTAAAAGTAGAGCAGCTGATGCTGCCTTTGAGTGGTGTAGGTTAATCTGCAAGAACGTCACCATTCTTAGACTTCCTTCCCTACCACTGTATCACCAGAGTCCTCCCCTGATGATGTGAAGTCCTCTGAGATTCCTCTTAATGACTCCAAGGACATTGTTATCTCCGTATCCGTAGAGATGGTTTCCACCAGGCTGTTCCCCTCTTGAAGGAGCCCAGATGAGCTTCCTGCAGCTTCCTCAGATTCCGGAGCCTCCGGCTTGTCCGCATCCTTCTTGTAGATTTTGAGTGTGACTGCACTGAAACCATAGCTTACCATACCATTTGTTTTTTCCAGCGCAGTCAGTGACTCTCTGTTTAGAATTATGACGGCCGACCTGTAGTCGGCCCGTGGCTCCTCGAGCTTAGCAACTTTCCAGTTGTGCGTTGGCAAATCTGGGTTGCCAACCTGCAACAACTGGAGTATCACCTTTGGGTCGCTAGGCTCCGAAGGAATTCACACCCTGGCTCTTGGCCTACAGGGGATTTCTTCTCTAGCTTTAACAGCAAGGCTGGCTCCGGGCCATACCTCGCCTAGTCTTTCCACTGCCTTCTTGTAGAGCAGAAGAGATCTCTGATCCACACATGCAGTCAGTTTCACCTGGTTCCTGTGCCAACCCGCATCCCGACAAGTCGGAGCAGGTCCTGGGTTTTCTGCAAGGATATCCAGGTAAATGGTGGTTAAGGCCCTTTCCACCTTTCTCCAATTGGCGGGCGTGATACTGCCATCCTCCTGGGACTGGTCAACAACTGCCACAACCAGCTGATCCTTGAGTACCTCGTTAAAAGGCCTCATTTCGGTAGCATGGAGCTTAGTTCGTTTTGTGATCTTTGGACTTTCCTCCTGAGATCTGTTCCTTTTAATCTTTAAGCCAGCTGAAGGACCTTCCGACATCTGTTCGGTGACTTTTTTCGCCCACACAAGCGTAGCTTTGTCTTTCTCCGACCTGTCTTCTGGAGGGATATTATTTATCTTCTGCAGGGCCCTCCATGCCTTTCTCCTAGTATTATATGTTGGTTTTGAGGAACCAGCTTCATTGGTGCTTTGGTTCCGAATTATAATTCTTTGCTCAGGCCTGGTGGCCCGAGTGGAGGGACTAGCCTCATCTAAGCTTTTGTCCCGTTGTTTATTGGCAGGTTTAGAGATAGGCCTAAAGACCCGAGTCTCCTTCTCTACCTTTTCCGGTTTTGTAAGAGAGCCGGACTCTTTTGTTTGTTTTGTTCCTTGGTCTCCCATATTTGGTCCCACGAGTAGCGGAGAAAAAAGTGTCCATCTGTGCAGAGATCCGCAATACACAGACAAGGCTACTTAATCCGGAGGGCGCCAGATATCCGGATCCACCGTTTGCGACTGAGCTAGTTTTTAGACTGGGCCCTCAGCCTGGCCGGTTATCGGCACGGTACGAATAACACCTTAACCCAGCCCAGTGATTTGTTTAAGGTTGACTCCTTTAGCGCCGTGTTTTGGCCTAGAAGCCGAAAAAATCAGCAATCTACACTACTCCAAAAAATTAAAGGAACACTAATTTTTTTCAATTTTTTTAGTGTTTTTTGAAGAGCTGTATCTTAGTAAAATACGGTCGTACAGAGATGAAAAGAAAAGCATTTTAAAGCTTCAAATCTCTAGTTTTGAGACTTTTGAACGGAACATTTTTGTGAGATACCGTTATCACGCAATCATAAGAAAGAGCGCGAAGAAAAAAATTTCGATTTTTTTTTTTTTTTTGTAAGGTGCCATGGGCTCGGGAAATTTTTTTTAAGTTAAACCAATGCATAGGTCGGTTAGCCTGTTAATTAGGCGTAAATTTAATTTCATTCTGGTCTCTCTATGTCAACTTTTTGCTGAGATATCTGACTTTGAATCAAAAAAGATCCTTTTGACTTTGATCATCGATATCTCAGCAACCAATGATTGCACAGTAAACTTTAGCGCAGCCTTAAAAACTTCAATAAATTTCCTACAAGACCCTTTAATGATTGGTGGAGAATAAATTTTTTTTTCACCCTCAATACTGATTTGAAAAAAGTACAAAAAAACGACTTTTTAGGTTGTCTTAATAAATCTACCGCTACTTTACCGTTATTGATGAAAAGACTAATGTTGCCAAGTCATTTTACAGTTTAATGTACTCCTAATAGCCCTGTATTATTTTCAAATTGATCCATCCAACCGTTTTTTCGGACAGATTGATCAAAGTTTTACAAAACAATTAAAGGAACAAGTATTCATCAAAATAAAAAAACGACTTTTTTCACATTTTACGTTAGTTACTTGTTAACCCTTAACGATCGTACGATTTTTTTTGTAATACTCGCCGATAAGAGACGATAGAAAATTAAATAAAGTTCTGCAATATGAGCAATAATTATGGAACTTGGCCATTTCTCATCCGATTTTAGTGAAATTTGGTATGCACGATGGAAATGGGATTCTAAAATGATTTTTGGATAAAGTTCTGGAATATGGCCAACTAGGATGGAACTTGGCCATTTCTTAACCGATTTTGATGAAATTTGATATGCACGATGGAAATGGGATTCAAAACTGATTTTTGGATAAAGTTCTGCAATATGGCCAACTAGGTTGGAACTTGGCCATTTCTTATCCGATTTTGATGAAATTCAGCATGTACGATGGAAAAGGGATTCTAAACTGATTTTTGGATAAAGTTCTGGAATATGGCCAACTAGGATGGAACTTGGCAATTTCTTAACCGATTTTGATGAAATTTGGTACGCACGATGGAAATGGGATTCTAAAGTGATTTTTGGATAAAGTTCTGCAATTTGGCCAACTGGGATGGAACTTGGCTATTTCTTAACCGATTTTGATGAAATTTAGTGTTCGCGATGGAAATGGGATTCTATAATTAATTTTAGCTAAAGTTCTTGAATATGTCCAATTAGGTAGGAACTTGGCCATTTCTTGTAAGATTTTGATGAAATTCAGCATTTGTAATGAAAATCGGGTTTTAAAATTATGTTTAGATGAAATTCAGGAATAAGCCGTATTAGGATGGAACTTGGCCATTTCTTCTAAGATTTTGATGAAATTCAGCATGTATAATGAAAATTGGGTTTTAAAATTATGTTTAAATGGAATTCTGGAATAAGCCGTATTAGGAAGGAACTTGGCCATTTTTTATCCGATTTTAAACAAATTCAGCATGTACTATAGAAATAAAACTCTAAAATTATTTTTGGTTAAAGTTATATGTTAAAGTTGGAAGGCGCCTGCCTATTCCTTAAACGAATAAAAGAAATTCGATATGTGCTTTAAAAGTGAATAACTAAAATCGTTATTCCTTGTATTTAATGATTTATTTTATCAATAATTTAAGAATCTCATTTTCATCGTGAATGCTGAAATTCATAAAAATAGGATACAAAACTTCCAAGTTCCATGACAATTGGCCAAATTCTGGAACTTTATCCAAAAATCAGTTTAGAATCCCATTTTTAAGGCACGTGCTGAATTTCATCAATATCGGATAAGAAATGGCCAATTTCCTTCCTAGTTGGCCATATACCAGAACTTCATCCACAAATCATTTTAGAATCCCATTTCCATCGTACATGCTAAATTTTATCAAAATCGGATAACAAATGGCCAAGTTCCATCCTAGTTAGCCATATTCCAGAACTTTATTCAAAAGTCAGTTTAGAATCCCATTTCCATTGCTTATACCAAATTTCATCAAAATCGGATGAGAAATGGGCAAGTTCCTTCCTAGTTGGCCATTTTCCAGAATTTCATCCAAAAATCAGTTTAGAATCCCATTTCCATTGCTTATACCAAATTTCATCAAAATCGGATGAGAAATGGGCAAGTTCCTTCCTAGTTGGCCATTTTCCAGAACTTTATCCAAAAATCAGTTTAGAATCCCATTTCCATCGCCCATACCAAATTTCACTAAAATCGGATGAGCAATAGCCAAGTTCCATCCTAGTTGGCCATATTCCAGAACTTTATCCAAAAATCACTTTAGAATCCCATTTCCATCGTACATGCTGAATTTCATCAAAATCGGATAAGAAATGGCCAAGTTCCAACCTAGTTACCCATATTCTAGAACTTTATCCAAAAATCAGTTTTGAATCCCATTTCCATCGTGCATATCAAATTTCATCAAAATCGGTTAAGAAATGGCCAAGTTCCATCCTAGTTGGCCATATTCCAGAACTTTATCCAAAAATCAGATTAGAATCCCATTTCCATCGTGCATACCAAATTTCACTAAAATCGGATGAGAAATGGCCAAGTTCCATAATTATTGCTCATATTGCAGAACTTTATTTAATTTTCTATCGTCTCTTATCGGCGAGTATTACAAAAAAACCGTACGATCGTTAAGGGTTAACAAGTAACTAACGTAAAAGGTGAAAAAAGTCGTTTTTTTATTTTGTTGAATACTTGTTCCTTTAATTGTTTTGTAAAACTTTGATCAATCTGTCCGAAAAAACGGTTGGATGGATCAATTTGAAAATAATACAGGGCTATTAGGAGTACATTAAACTGTAAAATGACTTGGCAACATTAGTCTTTTCATCAATAACGGTAAAGTAGCGGTAGATTTATTAAGACAACCTAAAAAGTCGTTTTTTTGTACTTTTTTCAAATCAGTATTGAGGGTGAAAAAAAATTTATTCTCCACCAATCATTAAAGGGTCTTGTAGGAAATTTATTGAAGTTTTTAAGGCTGCGCTAAAGTTTACTGTGCAATCATTGGTTGCTGAGATATCGATGATCAAAGTCAAAAGGTTCTTTTTTGATTCAAAGTCAGATATCTCAGCAAAAAGTTGACATAGAGAGACCAGAATGAAATTAAATTTACGCCTAATTAACAGGCTAACCGACCTATGCATTGGTTTAACTTAAAAAAAATTTCCCGAGCCCATGGCACCTTACAAAAAAAAAAAAAAATTCGAAATTTTTTTCTTCGCGCTCTTTCTTATGATTGCGTGATAACGGTATCTCACAAAAATGTTCCGTTCAAAAGTCTCAAAACTAGAGATTTGAAGCTTTAAAATGCTTTTCTTTTCATCTCTGTACGACCGTATTTTACTAAGATACAGCTCTTCAAAAAACACTAAAAAAATTGAAAAAAATTAGTGTTCCTTTAATTTTTTGGAGTAGTGTAGTTACCAGCAGCCACCACGAGGAGGTAACACGAGCACTTGCGGAAAGCTGCAAGTTACGGAGCCTATCGGCTTGCATCCCCCGAGCAACTTCCCACCCAGCTGCTTTTTCCCTCCTTATAGTGAAAAGAAATTTTCTTGTCTTTATTTTAACAATATCGATTTCGGTAGTGCATGCTACCATCCTCAGTTGTATGCTTGAAAGTGCATGCTATACCATCCTCAGTTGTATGCTTGAAAGCATGCACTACCGAAATCGATCCCGTAATGCAAAATTTTTGGGGCCAATTATTTGAGCTGGAGTTCGAATTAATTTTTTATTTTGTTGAAACTAATATTTTTCTAGTCCGTCCTGAATTTTGCATTGCTCCTAATAAAGGACATCATCCATTTTGGTCCAAATGTGAAAGAGCCGGCTAGAAATTGTGCTATATTCTGTTAGAACTTGTCCTCCTAAGTATTTGTTATTATGGCACCAAAACTGTGGGACCATTATACTTGGTTTTATTTGAGTTCAAAAAATCCGCCGCAAAATCTGATTCATTCTTGACTAAATCCCATATTGGGGATTCAGAATTTAGAAGAATAGTCAGTTACCAAATAAGGACGGAGAAAATTTATTGCTAATAGACATTGAAAGAACAACATTTAGCCACAGCAGGTAAAAGTTTCCTGTTAAAATCAAATAATCTCTGTCACGTCAAGCTTGAGTGTATCTGGTACCTCTACCGAGTGCCTTCATATTTTTATGAGTTGTAAAAAACAGTAATTTGGAAAAGAATAATTTTTTTTTTATATAGACTTTAAAAGACGAGTTCACTAATTTACGACGATGGTGTTACTAAGCCAGTTAAAAAACAATCAAGAGTAGCTGAATAAGAAAAAAATCTACTAAATTTATTTTGAAGTTAATATTTATGAAAAATTGTAAGAGAATTTAATCCAGTTTCGAACTGATGAGATTTTGATTATGAAAAAATCAATCCTTCTCATCAGGCCGACAAAATACAAGGCTTAAAATAATAAAATCTCTCGTTTTATCAGCAAGTATTCGGCTGTTGGTTAAATCCCCCAAGTATTGTTAACCAAAATGTTCACTATACACATGTTCAATTACTATATTGGGTGCAAGCCAATACATCACCCGATGGCAGGTACATCAACGTGCCTTCAGCGAACTTGCTTGACTGTTAATATATGTATATACAGGGTGAGGAAAAAGTAAGGAGACCCCTAGAAATCTCGCGGAGTTCGGTCAAAAAAAGAATTATCAAGGTTAAATCATCAAGAAATTTAGTGATGAGCTTGGATGTGACCTTGAGCCTCATATTCAAGGTCATTTTGCGGTCAAGGTCATTTTTTAAAATGGGAACCCCATTTTTGGAGCCAGAACCGAAAAGAGCTAGAAATCGTATGTCCGAATATGTATTTTCCATAACCTCCCAAGGTCACCTGAAGCAATATACGTTGTGAAGAAAAAGCACGGAACCCCTAGAAATCTCGCGGAGTTCGGTAAACAAAAATTACCAAGGTTAAGTAATTTTTAACAAGGAATTCAATGGTGATCTTGGATGTGACCTTGAACCTCATGTTCAAGGCCATTTTTAGGTTAAAGTCGTTTTTTAAAATGGAAACTCCTATTTTTAAGCTTTATTACCATGTTTTGTTATTTAAAATGTTGTTCCTTAATTTTCATATGTAGCAAATCATAAGCATTAAAATTAAAATAACGCCTTGAGGTGACCTTGGGAAGTCAGGGAAAATTCATATTCGGACATAAAATTTCCCACTATTTTCGAATCCGATGTTAAAATAGGGATTTCCATTTACAAAAATGACCTTGACCTAAAAATGACCTTGCAGATAAGGTGCAAGATTACATCCAAGGTCACCATTGAATTCTTTGTTAAAACTTACCTATGATTTAACTTTGATAATTTTCCATGCTTTTCCTCATAATGTATATTCCTTCAGGTGTCCTTGATAGGTCATTGAAAATACAAATTTCGACAAATTCTAACACAAATTTTAATTCTTAAATCTTTTGAAATTTTGATAGTTAAAAAAATTAAATAAAACATAAACATATATTTAAAAATTTAAAATTAAAAAGAATTTTTTGAAATTCTCATGTATTTGTTTTGGTATACATATGTATAGTATATCTTAAAACTTTTGCTTATTTTAGTACTTGAATTTAAGGAACTTAAACCTACTACTTGACCAAGATTTCAAGTTAATTTTACTTGACTTCAAGTTTCAAGTAAAGTAGATGACCTTTCAACTTTGGTATTTCAACTTGAATTCAAGTACTTGAAATCAAGTAACTTGACTTCTTGCTCTGTAAAGAACTGAAGGCCTTTATACTCATTTATTGTTTCTGGCAGGGCCAGTTTGTTTGTAGCACCAATGTGTCGTCCTATTCTTAAAATAAATTTTAATAAATTTTATGTAAAGGATATTATGGTAACCGGCATACTAACCGGAGCTGAATAAATCTTTAACATGTCGCCTTGCGTGGTGTTACTCCTTCTAGTTCGAGGACCACCATCACATACATACTAAACAAATCAAAAGAAATATTTATTGGCCGACTTTTAGAGAAAGCTATGACCTTCTTTTTGCTTTTAAAATGTAGGTCAGAAAATAAAAATTAATCGAATTACCCTCCTACGGATAACATGCCACTCTCGCCGGCAATAAATCAAAACACAAATTATTGATCTCATTTAGTGCCAAACCAATCGACAAAACACTCGTAATTGAATTAAATCAACTCATCAAAAAATCTTTGCAATTTCATGTAGCGCTGTATGAAGACTTATATAAGAAGAAGATTTCGAAAACTAATTTATCATGTCACCGTTTTACGTTAACTACGATTTCCGTTTTTCTTGTTCATCTTCTTTTTTACGTTATCGCATCGCATCTTTACTTGCTACATCTCTTGGACATTCTTTTTATTTGTATACTGAACATATACATTTTGTCATCTTTTTAGAAGTGTGCATCGTTGTTTTATTATATACTGCCGTTATCGTGGTTGTTATATAGTAAATAAACAGCAAAAAAAAATTAAAACAAAAATTCATACTGAACTTGGGGGCCAACTGTGGCGATGCACAGCGGTAATCTGTTTATAAACAATTTTTGTTTATAATTCTTTTCGTTTTCTTATCCCAATTTTTCTTTTTCACAATTTATATTTATAAGATTACATTATGGATGTTGACTTATTTTTATTTTTTTTGTTCATATGCAGCATGAATTTATTTATGTTATATTGGCAAGTCACATATTAATTGATTATTTGAAAACATGCATAAATTATGTCCATCGCATAGCTCGCGCTACTTACATATATTGGAATGACAGTGTGTTTATGTGCGCGCCTTACGATTTATTGTTTTCTCACGTTATTTGCATATCTCAACATGCAACTCGTTTCATATACATAAACATAAGGGTTAATAATTTGAAAACCAATTATTGTTGAAGCAATTATCATATAAATAAAATCGAATTGTATAATAAAACGAAAAAGAAGGCAAATAAGAAATGTATCAAGCATTTTTTTTTTTTAATATATACGAGAGTTGAGCATACGTATAATAATGTAGGTACTTCTTGTATTTAAGGAACAGGCAAAATGTTTGCACACACAAAAAATAAATCGACTTAATATTCTTCTTTTGTATTATCGAATCTTAATTTTTCTTCTCGTATTTAGAATATGTACATTTTTCAAGTATAATGTTAAGAAATATATATAAAAAAAAAAAAAAACTGGCAAGCGCAACAAGAGCACACTGTACCAGTAAAAATCTATACACAAGATTTTTTTTTTTTGTGTTTTACTGTAGAAAAGATAATAATATCAAAACGTGCAGATATATTATATTTCATGTATGAATAATAATAATAGTAATAATAACAATAATAATAATAACTATATAATCATCCATATATCCTCCATTTACCAATTTTCATATAGCAGCACAGATAGTAGATAGATAAAAATATTAAGAGTTTTTTTTTTGTTCATAGTGAGCATACTCGTACATATACGTGAGTATACGACAAGATGAAAATTTATTAGGTTGATTGGAAATATTTATCATTTATAATTCTGCATTCGTAACATGTTATGCTCGTCTTTGGAATTTTCAATACATACTTAATTCCCTATAATAACTATATTCAGTTCTAGTCTATCCGACTCCTAAGACGACATTTTTCGCACAAAAAACCAAAACAATAAAAAATCAGGATACCAAAAAATGTTAACAATCAAAATACATTATTTTAAATGAATTGAACCTGCAAATGATTTTATTCTAAGCAGTTTCTTTAGGCAAAAGATTTACAATTTATTTTAAAATTCAGTGATCAAAATTTTCAGTTACCAAGTCTTTCGCCAAAAATATTTTTACGCTGATTTAATCTCACACTGCCAAATTACGAAATATCTATAAATGAAAAGCCTTGTTTTGTAGACTAAAAAAATGTCACGATCTTCTTATCTTTACATTTCGAAATGTTACTTTCATGACTTTGACTTGGTTCAGTTCTGCTGTGAGCCCTCCATATATAAAAATATACCCATGGTTTATCCATGCGTGCCACCATGACTTCGCAACCTACCGCCGCAGCCCGATGATGGCTTCATAATATAGTAACCCACAATCCTCCATCCATGAAGAAATCCATCCATGAAGTTTCGGTTTGAAACTGTAGGGGTTGGGTTCGGAGATATGGGTGTCAAAAGAAGGCATCGCGTCAGTGGACTTCTTTTGGAAAGTAGGTGAAGCAGCTGGGAATTGAGTGCCAAAGTGGCCGAGACTGATCAGAATGGTCCTGAATGTTCTAGAAGGTTGGAGATTGTTTCCAGAATGTTCCAGACAGAATATTCTAGAATGTTCAATATTGTTGGACAATGTTCCGGAAGGTGCGAGTTCTACAATGTTATAGAATTTTCCAGAAGGTTCGAGAATGTTCTAGAATGTTCCAAGATGTTCGAGAATGTTCCAGAAGGTTCTGAAGCTTGAAGGGATTCCCGGTTCCGGAATGCTCGAGAAAATTCTAAATGTTCGAGTATGTTGCTGAATGTTTTAGAATGTTCCAGAATATTCCTATAATGTGCTCTTATTGTTCTAGAATGTTCGAGAATGTTGGAAAATACTGTAGAAATATTCAAGAATGTTCCAGAATGTTTCAGAATACCCTAGAATGTTCGAGAATGTTCTTGTTCTTCGAAAATGTTCCAGAATGTCCCAGAAGGTTCCGGACCTTCGATGGGACTTCCGGTTCCAGAATGTTGAACCTCCTAGACAGTTCTGGACCTGCGAAGTAACCTCATGTTAGTCACAATGTTCTAACAGGTTCCAGAATGTTCTAAAATTTTCCTGATAGAATGTTCGAGAATGTTGAGAATGAGTGTTTCAGAACGTTAAGCATGGTTCGATAATGTTCTTGAATATTCCAGAATGTTATACAATTTTGTAGAAGGTTCGAGAATGCTCTAGAATGTTCGAGAATGCTCTAGAATGTTCCAGAACGTTCTAGAATTTCACAGGATTTTCGAGAATATTTTAGAATATTCCAGAAAGTTAAGAACCTCCGAAGGGACTTTCGGTTCCAGAATGTTTGAGAATGTTATTAACGTTTCATGCAGTTATGAACCATCGAAGGGAGTTGCTGTTCCCTAACGTTCGAGAATGTTTTAGAAACCGAAAACAGAAGCCCAGAATCTTCTGGAACATTTTCGAATGTTCCATTATCCTGTTGTGGTGGGGATACCTTTCAGCTCAGAAGGCGGCTAATTACATATTCGAAAATTAATCTACTAAATCAATCCTTTCCACGTAGAATTCCACGTCGTTTGTAAACATTTTCCCGTTTAAGGGAATTTTGCAGCAACCTAAAAAGGTGGTAATTAACCTGCTTCAATAATTTTTCCTGGGTGATCCGAGCAGTATGAGGCCTAGCATTGTCTTAGAGTAGCAGTATTTGTCGTCTATTAATCAACGCTGGGCTTTCATCAATACTCTTCTGCTGTAACTGTTTCATTGCGAATCATCAGTTCAGATCAGGTGACGGGGGCGTACCCTTGTCCAGCCACTGCCTTTTCCTGTCAAACATTTTCATAATATTATCCACTTTTCATCCCCAGTATAAATATTGGCCAAGAAAGGCTGATTTCATTGTTGTGGAAGTTTATTAATCGACGGCAAACGACATTCTGTTCACCTTGTTGTTTTCAGTGAGAGTGTGTGGTACTCAGACTCCAAGCTCTGACACTTTCCCTAGTTTCTCAAGGTGACGCCTCACAGTTGGTTGAGATGTATTGAGCTTCTCTGCTAATTCTCGCGTTGTTTAGCGATGGTTTTGTTCCAACAAACTTTTCAATCGTTCCGCCGTCCTCAGCAGATGACCGGCTCGGCCTTGGTTTATCTTTAAGCGTATTATTTTCGGAACGGAATTTATTCAACTAATTTTTCTCTGTTCTTTCACTTATTAGTTGCCCTAGCATTGTTTCCAAGCGTAAACTCTACAACGTAATATGTCTAAAATGCACTTTGGAATTTTCCATTTCTACCACATATATACAGGTTTCTCTCCCATAATTACCGCTACCTGCAACGGCAAGTATTTATGAATCATAGCAATATATAGGACATGTCTAGGCGCATGCGTCGGTATGCTTTCGGAAATCAATTGGAGCGAAACAAGAAAAAGTGAAAATGATAGACAGTGAAATAGATTTGGTGAATCGAAAAGAAGAAAACAAAACGAACAGCGAAGAATTGAAAATGGAACGAGAAACATGTTTAGCTTCACAACGGATTCTCTTCCGTAGATTGAGAAAAAAATTCGAGTGAGAAGACAGAAACAAGATTACGAAATGAACTAAGTTGAGTTACAATAAGTGAAGTTCGTGACAGACAACGATCACAAACAAGCGTATGGACAAGTATGTCAGTTCTGCGGTGCCTAAAAATTCAGTAGAGAATCATCAGAAATGTGTTGCATGAGTGGAAAAATTCGATTAGCGCCATTCGAAGTCCCCTACTAGCTTGGAGAAACTATGAAATCAAAACATTTTCTACAAAATATCAGAGCGCACAATGCTTGTTTTCAAATGCTACTTCCATGAACAGTATAAATGTAGACCAATTCAAATCTGTTTTTTCGATTAATGTAACTGCAATTCAGTTGGAATTGCATAAAACATAACAGCACCAGTGGAAATTCAAGTAAAGTGACCGACCGCATACGACAGTAAAATCGAAGTCTTGTAAAAGACGTCTATTTCAGAGATAGCGTAGGAGTAAGCGCTGTGAAGTCTATAACGAACCTAAGTTTATTGTAGCACAATATATATTTGGTTTTCTATTTTTTTTTATTTTTTTTTCAAACAGGAAAAAGTCATTGCTTCTACAAGCAGAATCATCGTCACAAGAATTTTCTAGAGTACAATATTCTTTTCAACTTGGGTCATCAGGCGTAGCAAGGCAGAAATGCAAATTAATATGCCCAGGAAGTCAGCAAGAGAAGAGCAAAAAGAAGGCAGAAAAAAAACTGGGAAGATAAACACGTATATGCAGCAGGACCTTTTCAACTAGAACATTTTCAATCGGGACCAGTTCAACTAAGACAGTTTTAACTAGGACCATCTCAATCAGGACCTTCTCAACATGGACCATCTAACATAGCAAGACGAGAATTACAAATTAAAACAATCAAGAAGTCAGTAAGCGAACCGATGGCCAAAAAATCAAAAAAAAAAACATCCTTAAAATTAATTGAAAGAGAAGTTTGTCTGCGTATTAAAATCAATAAGATTTGTGATTTTTATAGACAAAATATATTACTAATAATGGCATTCACAATATTTTTCGATTGGTTAATCTGAAAAATGGAGAGGCCAATCATTTATAACATATCTACCAAAAATGTAGAAATATCAAAATTCCTCCCGACCCAAGAGTCATACAAATTGTATCGACCCCTATAAAAAGCCGACAGAATCTTATTGATTTTAATACACAGGCAAACTTTTCTTTCTATTATTTGTGTGGGCATAAAACACACTGAAATGACGGTTTTCCTTGAGTTTTTGATTTAGGGAATATAATTCGCTAGGTCAGTACGTTCTTAACCAAATTACCACATAAAGAACTCAAGGAGGGTTCTGATTTTTTCTTCAGGGTCGATACACTTTGTATGACTCTTTGGTTAAACTACAGGGGGATATTGATATTTGTACTTTTTGGGTAGATATATTATAAATGATTGGCCTTTCCATTTTTTGCTGAATAAAAAGTCGAAAAATGTTATTAATGCCATTATTGTTAATATATTTTGTCTATAAAAGCCGAAAGAATCTTATTGATTAAAAACTAATTAACCAACAAAAAAATCCACCAGCATTGCCAACTGACTGATATGACTAAAGTCTAAAATTTGAGGCACACACAGCATAAAATATTTTCATCATAGATTGGTGCTCTAACGGTAACCGACACAAATTTTAATTCAACCCACTAAACATATTTATCCCATCCATACACCATTCTTACTATTTTTCTGTATGGATATATAGTTTTTATGTTTTGTTAATCCAAAAAAAACAAAAAAAAAAAAATACAAATGAGACGTGATATTTGATTAAGATTAGAAAAATCATATCTTTTGTTGAATATCAATTTATGAAATTTAAAACTGGAATTTTTTTTCTTTTCTTAATTTGTGTCTTTTTATTTATGATTCGAGAATTCGTTTTTAGTATTGTGTGTTTGCGTTTATATGATATATTGTTTAGGATCAGATAAGTGAAAATTTTCATTACTTTTAGCACATTGTGTTTGGAATAGTTTATTCAACTTTTGCTTTTTTTAATGTTTTATTTAATATGGGAGTACAAAAAAAAAAGATGTGCGCGAATATAATATCTCGACGGACTCAGTATGGGTGTACAAGAATATTATTTTATGTATAAGGTAATTAAATTTTTAAAACCCTCCGTTCACTGCAAAGTTTATTTAGAAAAATTTATCGAGAATATTATTATATAGTGAAAGGTGTTAATTGAATTTTGTGGTAGTTGGTTGGTGACTAATTTTTTTTTGATTCTTTGAAACTCGTTGGTGCGGTATTTTGCCATCGTGCGCCAAGATCGATATTTAATTTAGCTGTATACACGAGAATCATTATTCCTTTAATATGCAAACAAAACGAAAATACAAGAAAATATAATTAAAAATATTTTTAATTAAAAAATAGTTAGGTGTTTAGTTTGTGTGCATAAATAAATAATTCCCTTGTACTAGTGGTGTACGCTAGGTTAAACAACAGTTAGCGGTCGTACACTAATTTTATGGAACAATCCCCTAAAATCGAATCTCATTAAAATACACATCCAAATGATTAAAAATCAAAATTATCTCCCTCGCACACATAAATAAAGATAAAAACCACCCCAACGCGCGCATCCCCAACAGAACAAAAAAAAATAATAAAAATGGTTAATAATTTATTCTAGATTGGACCCTTTTTATCAATTTTTATTTTTTTTTTTCGTTAAATACATTTCGAGTTTCCACATTTCATTATTTTTTTTGTTTATTATTTGGAAATCAATTCGGGTGAAAATGAAAAACTGATAAAAAATACCGCCCCCGCAATATTATTAAGAGTTTTTGGTACGTATACTCGTACGTTGTCTTTTTTCTTATTCCAGAAACGAAAATAAAAAGGGAATTATTGAAAATTCTTCATAAGTTTTCGAATTTTTTTTTTTTTTATTTATTCTCAAAAAACGTTTATTTTATACTTTTGACGTTGACATTATTTTTGTAATTTCACCCGTCTTGGTTAGAATTTTCTTTATGCTAATATTTTTTCGCAACCATTCAAAATACCGTTAGCAATGTGAACTCATATAAATTTATTAAATAACAGGTAATGTAATACATATGCATAAGTGTAACCAACATATACAAGGTGTTAATCGAACCATGTTTTAATGTTTTAGGCCGTATTTCGCCATGTTTAGGGAGGTGTTAAAAAAAAACTTTGAAGAAATTATTTCTCCTTACTGTATTCAGGAAGCAGTCATAACATCTGTGCAAAGTAAGAGATCCTTATATGGTTCTGAAAATTTCTTAAAATTTGAAATTTCCACCGAAGCACAAGCGTAAAAACCCACCCTTGATTTTATTTGTCTGCACTATTTAAAGTGTGAATTACTAAAAAAATTCGAATTTAAATTTAACGTAGATTACAGAAAGAAATTAGTACGTTACAATTTTCATTTGGATGACAAGAACGACAATATAAACATGCAAAACTTTGCAAGGGTTTTTGTCCTTTTTTTTAGCAAATCTATATCTATATAATATGAATTCCTGTTTGTTTGTTTGTTTGTCTGTTCCGAATGGGCGTCTCAGCCGCTCAACCGATCGCCATGAAATTTGTACCATGTACAAGTTGTATATCCAGAACCAACCTTACGATATTTTGGAAGGGGCTGGACCCCGGGGTCTAGGGGCTGCGGTACAAATTTTTCCACGAAAATAAGTTTATGGGGCTGGTTATATGAAATTACTGACAAGTTCGAATCCGAGGGGCCCAGCCCTGGATCAAAAATTAATTTTTACATCTATAGATACAAATATTTGATTATTTCAAAATTACTTCTCAGTCGCTCAACCGATCGCCATGAAATGTTTACCATGCAAATGTTGCATGTTCAGGACCAATCTTACGATATTGTGAAAGGGGCTGGACCCCGGGGTCTAGGGGCCATGGTACAAATTTTTTAAAAAATTTAAATTTTTTTACGAGAATGAGTTTTGGAAAGGGGTTATATGAAATAAGAGACATGTTCGAATTCGGGGGGTCCGCTCCTGGATCAAAAATTCATTTTTACATGTAAAGATACAATTTTTTTTTTTTTTTTTTTTTTTTATCAATTTTTTTTATTTGGGTGCAGAGCGGACTTATTAACGGTCCTAGCTCCTTGTAACTGGCAGAGCTTCTGCACCCAATGCGCGATCCTGCAAGTAAAGATTAATAGCTACCTTAAATTTATTCATTTTATATTCCTTCGGAAATTTGAAATGTATTAGCGAATTCCACTTTTTTGATGTTCGGTATATAAATTCGCGCTTGATTTCTTCAGTTCGAGGTTTCGGGAGCTTCACCGTAAACCTATGTGCATTGGTTGTTCCTCTTGTTACTCTTGTTGTTGTAACGAATGGTGGTATTTTCTCCGATAGTTCTGCAGAACATTTACCATGTAAGCATCTGTAGAAGACGCAGAGTTCTGCAACATCTCTGCGATGCTGTAAGCTGTCCAGTTCTTGAGTAAGTCTGGGATTCCGTATTATTCTGATAGCGCGGCGTTGAACCCTGTCCAATAAGTGGAGGGTGGTACCAGACGCACCTCCCCAAACTTGACAGCAATACTCTATACATGGTCGGATGAAGGTTTTATATATCTGGAGAACTTGATGCGATTTGAAAAATCTTCTGCATCGATTCAGGAACCCGAGTTTTTTTGAAGCTGATTTAGCCAATGCAACAATGTGTTCATTCCATTTGAGTTTGTTACTTATTTGAACACCAAGCAGTCGAATTGAGTCGCAACCCATAAGGATATGGTTTTTTACCACAAATGGGTAGTCGTTGCGACTTTTTTTACGTGAGAATGTGCATATTTGTGTCTTTTTCTCGTTAAATTGTACTAAGTTGTTGTTACCCCACTCAAATATTGTACTTAAATCGGAATTAAGAGAAGTAACGACTTCTGACCGTTTATTATTTAGATCTGTAATGCTATGCTCCGCCTCGAATGAAATAGAAGAATGCAATGTGGCATCATCCGCAAAGCTATGGATAGGGTTTACAGTGCTATCCAGCAAATCGTTGATGTATAGCAAAAACAGGGTCGGTGACAAAGGTGACCCCTGAGGGACTCCGGCATTTGGGGAGTGCGTCGATGATGATCTCCCATTAAGCACGACGCTGATTTTTCGGTCATTGAGATAGCTTTTAATCCACCTGGTGGTCATCGAGTCCAGCCCGTATGCCACAAGTTTACAAATAAGATTCTCATGCCACACCTTATCAAAAGCCTTGGATATATCGGAATTATTTGATTGTTCTGAAATAACGCCTTAGCCGCTTTACCGCTCACCATGAAATTTTTACCATCTATATGTTGCATGTTCAGGACCAAGCCCACGATACTTTTGAAGGGGCTGGACCCCGGGGTCTAGGGGCTGTGGTACAAATGTTTTCTCAAATTTCAATTTTTTTAAGATTTTTTGACGGGAATGACTTTAGGAAAGGGGTTATATGAAACTAGTGACATACTCCAATCCGGAAGTCTGCCCTGGATCAAGAATTCATTTTTACATGTATAGATACAATTATTTAAATGTTCCGAAATAGCGCCTTAGCCGCAAATTTATACACCAAAAAGGATATCTAGCGTGCGATTGTTATACACAAATCATACCTGTACTATAATTGATTTAATTATTCAAATTAATTTTATTAATTTAAATTTAAGACAATCTTTCATCACTTATTATATCCTGTTTTGAAATGTACCATGGTCAGCGAGTTCTAATTTCCACATAACTTCAGAAATAATTAACATTCTATTTTAATCCACTATTGCAACCGGCGACTTTTAAGGAAAATAGTAGTTTCATACTAAACGCCAATAGTTTATTACTTTATTTAGTTTATTACTTAAATAAATCAATGATTGTTTCATAAAATCAATTCTAGGAAAGGTACTAAAAAATATTGTACGTATAAACTGATTTACTTTGAAAAGTACGAGGGTTTATATTTGAAAATAGAATCTTCTACAAGAAACATCCTTGGATTCAAATTATTGTACGTGTAAAATTGCCTTAGTTTGAAAAAAACTTCTTTTGTTTTTCGAAATGTCATTTTCAAGCACAGTTCGCGGTAAAACGTATCGAAGTGGACGTAGTTTTAATCGTTTTGAATAAATTAATATTAATTTGTGTTTCGGATGCCGTTGTTCTCGATTAGTTAGTTAGCTATATTGCAATAAAATAATTGTTGGTGATTATTTTCCAGGAATTAAATATTATTTCAAGTGAATATACATTCTTATTAGATTTAAGTTTTCAGTTTATAAACGTGTTAATCTATGATTATTTTTTGATTGTAGATAACATTTGATTTTGCTTAAAAAAAATTCCGTAAAGACATTTTCAAACACAGTTCGCGGTGAAACGTATCGAATGGAAAATTAAAATCGTTTTGATAAATTAACACTAATTTCTGTTTTGAATGCCCGTCATTCCTGATAATTTAGCTACACGTTTCAGTTTTGATTAAAAATGATACCGAAAAAAAGATCAATTGGGCAGGTAACTGCAAAGTCGAAGAAGATTAGAGCCGCAAGGGTGGCTGAATCAAGCGAAGAGTGTGAAGCACGACTTGAAAATGATCGAAGCAGTATGTCCTCTTCTAGAGCTACTGAAACCATTGAACATCGTGAGGCCCGGCTGGAAGTCGATCGGTTACGATATGGACGATTAATAGAAACTTTTAGAGGTGATTTAAAGTTAGCAGCATTCAATTACGAGAAAGACTATGATTACAATGTTTCAATTGGGCAAATGGAAAACATTTGTTTGAAAAGTGAATTTGCCTCCTCTGGATGATCCACCTGAACCTCTTCTAGCTTACGTCTCCGGAACTACTGAGTTATCCAGACATTTTCTACAAAATATTCGAAAATACAACTCATGCTTTCATAACATTCTTGCATAACAATCAAGGCATTTGAATTATATACCTCCCGTGCAACGCCGGGTAACTCAGCTAGTTTTAAATAAAAATGAAATTCTCATTAAACAACATCTGAGGATAAGTGTTCAAGCGTTCCAAAAATTGTATCAACTGTTTCCAGCGAAACAGCACGGGTATGCTGCTCAAATTGAGCTGGGAGTTTTACTTTTGTGGTTGGAGCTGGAACCACTTACCGTGTTGCCAGTATTGCCTTTAATATTCCCATTTCAACTGTGTTTGATATAGTTAACCGTGCAATGGATACGATTTTAAAATTGTTGCCGAAAATAATTGTGTTACCTTGTCCAGGTGAATACGACATCATAGCAATAAAGTTCTGCAATCGTGCGAAGTCGAACATTTTTGAAAAGGCTGTAGGTGCTATTGACGGCACTCATATTAAGATTAAGTGCCCGATTAATCGTCACGATGAGTATAAACAGGAAGTTGGACTATAGCATTCAACTACAAGGTAACTATAGCTAACATTTTTTACAAATTTATTAGTTATTTATTGACCACTTTTAATATTTTTAGCTATTTGTGACGCTGACCATACATTTTTGAATATTTGCGTTGGGTGGCCAGGATCTGATCCTGCCAGGAAAGGTTATTACTTGCTTGGTGATAGTGGTTACAAACTAACGTTGGAGCCTATAGCCATTACTACACCATACACCGCAAACCGCCCTTTGACGCAGCAACAAAAGAAGTTTAACCATTTGCACAGCAAAGCGCGTATATCAATTGAACAAACGTTTGGTGAAATGAAGACCAGATGGAGGTGCATTTTCCTCCGTTCATTGGAGATCAAAATCAAAAAGTGTATAAATGTCATTGCAATTTACTGTATGTTGCACAATATTTGTTTAGATGTTGGAGATCTCATGAATGTTGATGAAGAATTTATAATTGAAGATGATTCGTGGCATATAAAAACCATCAACCTCAGCGCGAAGCTTCAGAATTCCGGAATCATTTATGCTCAAAATTGAAAAAGCAATATTTTTTATGTTAATAAATTTATTTCATTTGTAAAAAAATTATATTTTAAAAATTCATTCAATTGTTTTTTTTTATAAAAGTATCAATTCAAAATTTTCTAATCACTATCCTATTTCTGGCACACCTTTTTAATTATTTTATTATTTTTATTTATTGAATTTATAACTGTTTCATCCCTCTTTTTTATATAGTCAAAGATTCTATCAGTTTGTTTCAAACTCTTTTTTTGTTTACTGCGAGGCGGTACTAAGGCGTTTTGGCTGGTTCCGGCTATTGGCGATGAAGGCAAAGTTTCCTCTATTGAGTTTGGTTTTATTATTTCAATATGTCGGATGTTACTGATTTCCGGGTCGAACTCAATTCCTGAATCGTCCTCAATTAATTCATCGAAAGTATCACTTTCGGTATTGGATAAATAATTGAGGCTGTCTATGATATTTGTTGGTTGAATGTTCTCCTTGCCCCCCATGAAATCGTTAATTTTGGTGAAATAAGGCCAATTTGATGAGTTGATTTTTGATGGTGCCGTACCTGTATGTGGATCTTTTAATTTTTTATATATATCACACAAATTATGCCACTTTTTGGCACATTCATTGGATGTTCTTTGTGCTAGTTCTGGCCTTGATGTTTGTATAGTTGTAAAAATGTAAACAAAAAATTAAATAATGCAATAAAATAAAACGTACAAAACTTACGCCCAAATAACATGGTATACTTCTTTTTTTTTAAATTCCTGGTTCTGCAGGGCCCTCACTTCTATTAGGGCATTTGTTTCATCTTCACTCCCTTAAATAAAAAATAATGAATTATTATTATAACTACGAAACTTTAACAAAAATATTTTTAAGTTGAGGTTATGTATAAATGATATGAATATTTAATTTTTCAAAGTAAAAATATTAAATAAAATATACATTATAAAAAATAAAAATAAAAATATACATTACATCGCACGTTATATATTTTTCGTTTCATTTTACAATATGTACATATATTTACAGTCAAACCTGTTTTTGTGCGGTCTTTTTTTATGCGATTTTTTTGTGCGGTTTTTTTTGTATGCGATTTTTTTTTATACGGTATATGAATATCGAGATTCTGTTCAGAAATTTTCATACCTATTGCATCAGCCAAGTTCATTAATCATTAGACATGCTCAATATTCTTATATATTCCATATTCCAGCAAATTTCAATATGTAATTACCTATTATCTTGCACACAAAGAATATAATTTAGTTATTTAAAAGAAATGTTTATTTCACAACTAACGAAATGCGTAGTAATAGCCACACTGAATGTTAACCTTGAACATAAACTAAAAAAATATTCATAATGATTTAAGAAAAAAGGAAATTTACCGTTTTTTTTAAATGTTTCCATGTGTAATTTAATTTCGTAAAACTTTGACATATTTTCTAACGGAGACTTTTTTTATGCGGTCCCTCTCCACCGCATAAAAATTTTTTTTTTAAATTTTTGTCCAAAATTATTTATTATAGCGATTTATGAAGTTTATAAATATTTTTTTTTGTGCGATTTCTTTTGTACGGTCCCTATCTACCGCACAAAAACAGGTTTGACTTATTTTGTAAATTTTAATTAAATAGTTTTATAAACAGGTTACCAAAGTTATCAAAATGTAAACAATGAAAAGTTTCACAGAATTTTAGTTTTCATTTTTTTGTAAGAAAGAGATAGCAACATACTTATTTTATTAAGTTACCTCTCCAACATACTTATTTAAGATGGCGGCAAACAAGTATGTCTAAATAAATAAGTATAACTTTCGAAAAGGGCCTTTTCTGAAAATACATACATACATAATATAATACAAAACATGAAGAGATACAAAAAAAATGTAATCGTTTTGATTCGTATTTGTTCGAAGCAGTATCGCTTCCGCGCGTTTCCTACAAACATTCTTTTTTACAATGTCTGTAGCAGTGTTGTGAAACGTTATTGTAACGTAACGCAAAAACGGAAAACCGGAATTTAAATTTCGTACCGTAACCAAAACGGAAACGATATAATCCATATTAACTGTAACGAAAAACGTAACAAAACCGCTATTTTTTATTAGGTTATTACGTTACATATTTATAATATTTTATGTTTATTATATCATATTGACCTTGAAATTTAAAAAAATAAAAAACAAAAACAAATTAAAAAATTCAGCTATTGCAGGTAATAAACTGAATTTAATGAATAATCTAATGTAACAAGTTAATTACTATCCATAATTCATTTCCAATTATTACTTTTATATTTTATTTATTCATGAGTGATGTATAACGAAATCGTAACTGTAACCGAAACGTAACGGAAACGTAACGAAAAACGTAACCAAATTAATTGGTCGAAACAATAACTGAAACGAAAACCGCTATTTTAATTTATAGAAAAACGAAAACTGAAACGAAATTAAATTTGATTCGTTTCCTCTGTAGGATTCGGAACGATAAAGAAAGGAAACGAAACGATAGTATAAATACTCTTATAGTAAAAACATGTAACAATGTTTTTTTTGTAGGAAACGAAACGATACTGCGCTGCGCTGAAAGGATAGTATAAATCAACCTTAAATCAACCTTAACGTATAACCACAGATAAGAATAGACAGATGTCTATCTTGTATGGGCCATATTTACATTCTAAATTTCAATACCAAATTCCAATCTAATCCTTTTAGAGCAAGACGTATATATTATAAAATAAAATTTTATTTGAAGTTAGTTTATGTTTGCTTTGATATAATCAAAATAGCCATACGTAAACAAATATAAAAAGAGACAGAAATGTACGTCCTGCTCTAAAAGGATTGAATTGGAATTTGGTATTGAAATTTTGGAATGTAAATATACCCCATACAAGAAACAAATCTGTCTATACTTATCTGCGGTATAACGTTTTATTTCAGACTGCATGGGACATTAATTCGATTTTATCATTTAAAATTAAATTTTAAAGTAAAAACATGAGTTTAAAATTTAAAGAAAATCCATCAAATGATTTTCAAATTATCAAGTTACCCTAGTTATTTGTTTTTGTTTGACTTTATGCCTGAATTCCATGAGAAAATTGACTCACTGTCAAAAAAAAAACCAAAAGAGAAAAATAACCTGATATTCCATAAAAGAGACAAAGTCAACGTTTTTTCAAAATTGTTTTGGTATAAAATACAAAACAAAAAAAATCGTTGTCTTTGTCTCTTATATGAAATATCAGATTATTTTTCTATTTTCGTTTTTTAGACTGTGAGCCAATTTTTCTCATGGAATTCAAACTTTATACACGGAGAAAAGAAATTACTAATTTCATTCCTATTGCCTCAATTCCATGGGAAAAATTGACTGCCAGTCAACAAAATCGAAAAGAGAAAAATAATCTGACACTCCATATAAGAGACAAAGACAACGCTTTTTTTCATTTTTTATTTTATAGCAAAACAATTTTGCTCTAAAATAAAACACACGTTGGCTTTGTCTTTTATATGGGCGTCAAATTATTTTTCGCTTTTCGTTTTTTTTTTATTGTCAGTCAATTTTTCCCATGGAATACAGGCATAAGTGCAATATAGGAATTACTACTATAATATATTTATATTATTATAAAATGTCGGAATATTTATCATATCACATTGGACTAAACCTCTTAAAAGCTCAATTGTGCGAAATGTCAATTTAAGCTCAAAACCGATTAACAAAATTTCACTTAATACAAGTGTCGTTTAGCTTACATAATGTATAACCAAACATAAAACTCTTCACCCTAATATGAATTTTCTGGTACATATGCCATATTGACCCTTTCTTAAGCTGACCTGAATTAGCCACCGTATTTTTCATAACAAAATTAGATTTTCATACTCGTTTGACGAGTATAAGCAGCAACTTGTTTTGTATTTATACTATGTGTGAATTATTACTTCTAAATTCTATTTAAGTTTTTATTTTCACCCCTTTTATATGAAAAACAACAATATCATTGACCAATTAGTCGCAAACTATTCCTAAAAAAAAACTCGTCTGTCCAGTTTTATTGTTATTTAAATACTCGCGTCTACGATTGCCCCTTTAACAAATTTGATTTAGTTTAAATAATTATTTGACTTTGTAAGGTGTAATTCTGTTAATAAGGGTACTGGGATATCTCGCAACCCTTTATTTAGTATACACAACCGATTCTTTATAAAGATGAAAATTAATTGATTATAATTTATTATTCTTAAAGAGGAGAATTCCTTCTTCTTTGTCGTAGTTTTCTTAATCAATTATTTCTTAAATTCCAGACAATACAAATGCTAGTGTGCTGTACTCTCTAATACATACAAACTATTCCATCGTCTTTTATTTATTTCTTATCGAAACAGACTGAATAGTTAAAAACTTTATATATAACCAGCATGAGATGATAACACAGTCAGTGTTTGATAAAAGGAAAATGTTATCCTTTTGCTACATACTTTATCATTTTCTCCGTCTTCTGTTGTTTTTTTTTTGGAAAAGTGGTTTTTGCTTTTTAAAATCCTCTTTAGTTGTAGTTTTTAATATTTCTTTAGAATATTTTAGCTAAAAGTTTGCTTGTAGCATGGGAGTTTATTGGTGGTATGATGTGTTATCATTTCAAGTTCAATTTACATATATCATAAGCAAATTAGAATAATTTTTGTTTGTAATAACTTGTGTCATATACGAGTAGCATAAAGTTTGTGTTGTTTGGTATTCAGGCGACACATATTTATGTCGAGAATATTCAGTTTTTTTTTGGTTTTTTGTAACTAGAAAAGGATATGATATGGGTCTTTCGTTTATATTAGATATTAGTGTGTAACATAAAAAGGATGAATCATAAATATTATATGACAATTAATATGTTGATGGAATATGAATTAAATATATTTGGAATGAGGTATAGACAGTGGTGTTGGTTATAAAATTCGAATTCCAAAACAGCACAAACAATTTTTCATTATTTTAATACGAATGGCGATAACATTGGACACATAACACGATGGCCAATAAAAATGTTTTGTTGCCGTCTAAGTGGACCGTGCAGACTCGTGGGGGAAGAGTTGTTTGAAGTTGCTTTTTCTGTTGAATTTTTATTTAGTTTTTCCAAAGTTCGATTTGAGGAACTGCTAGTCACATAGGTGGAATTTCGTTGTCGGCGTGCTTTCACGATAGAGGAATATTCATCCGTTTACAGAATTTTCCAGATATTCGAGTTATGCAGTAATATATGAGCAGTAAATTTACATAAAGTTGTATAATCTTCAAAATATTGGGGGGGGGGGGGGGGGGAGTCTATCATGCAACATAATGTCGGACATAGTATTGCCTGATGTACATTTTTAGTTTTCCTAGGAGAATCTTGGGATAACTTCACACACTTTAAAATTACCCACAATAACCCATTTTCTATATAACCCACCATTATTTCTTACATATTTTGTGATTCTGGTGAATACTGAACTACTCTAGGCCATTTGTTCACGAAGGCTATACTATGATTTTATGGTAGGCCATTATATTTGATGCATTTGTGCAAACTTTTAGAATTCTAAACTGGAAAAATTCGAATTACAGAATAATCTTTATATTCTGCTGAATCAGTGTTAGCGATTGATTTTGGGAAGTTTTGAGTTTTAATGAATAAAGCAATTTCTTGTGCATTAATTTCATTTTGGTATTTTAAAATAATTAAATTATGTTTAGTTGCATTTTCTGTTTGCTTTACTGGTAATATTTGGAAATGTCTTTTAATATTAGTTGGATTGTAGCATTACAGATAGTGTGAACTTTTCTCGTTTGGCGATTTCTTAATCGAATTTAAATGTGAGCTGCTTTATCTCTTCTTAATACGTATTCGTTGCCACCCATTTATAATCTCTCTTTTGACATGCTTGTATGTTTGATTTCTACACTTTCGGAAACGCAAGACGACTCTCTATACTTGGATAAAAAAATAGTTTGTCACAATATTAAGCTTTGGTAATTTGCACGTAGTTAATATGTAGCTCGACGATTAGTGTTTTCATTCTCAAAACAAGAGCGTTGATTGATTCATCCGAAAATTTCGAGGTCGGTTTATAAACTTCGACACACGATGAAAATATTTGACCTCTACTTCTGCTGATCTCATATTTTCCACGTGTTAAAACAAAACCAAAGTCTAAAAAATCACGCTTTTATAAGGGAATTAGAAACGAGGAAAAAATATTAAGAACGTGTTCACAGGGAATGATGATGATAGTATTATTTTCTCACTAACAACAGCTTTCTTTTCCTTAGCGAGTGTGTCGATAAAGCGGTTAACTCCGGCGTAATTGTCGCTGATAAGCTTCTTTTTGATTGAATCCACTGAATGCGGTCACGTTCCACTCTAATATACGCATGTAAAGAATTAAACCTGACTTTGCGTAGATCAGGGCCCAATATATCTGTTTCTGATGGAAGGAGCTTGATGAAATCCGGCCGAAAAGCTATACGGTATTGTGCCAATTCAAGCCGCGTAAGATATTGACGGCTTATATCAGATTTAGTTTGATAGCTGTAAATATCCGTACATTAATTTCGGGTAAAACAACGGATAAGTGAAAGTCTCGACACGATTGTCAATATTCTTTAAAGTCACAAGCATTTTACCACGCTGATGAACTACCATTTCATTATCTGGAAAACTATGATCGGCGTTTAGTGTGATAATAAGTGGTATTGGCGAGCTGGTAAACTTCTTGTTCTGCTTCTCTCATCATCATAAAACCTTGCACGAAACTATTTTGAGATCTAATGATCTACTCCAGCAATTCAATTAGAGCTTGACTGATTCCATGGTTAAGCGAAAGTCCGTATCGCTCGGCAATAGCATCATCGGGGTCCAGGAAGTACATTTGGCCGTATTGTGGTCGCTCCAATTCACCTTGGGCATTTTGTGTCGGATAAACTGCCATATTCATTTTATGGCAAATTTGTCTACTTATACTATAAAATTAAAGATAGCATGATTGTTAATGGTGCGATTGTTGTTCATGATGACGTCGTTAACCCAACCACAACCCAACTCCAACTCAAAGCCAAACTCATTCCTCAAACCAACATAAGTATGTATATAAAAAATTGGTCAACGTGGTTATCAACACGTGGTGTTGGGTCAATTCGTATGGTAGGTGTCTGCATCTGTTGACGTACAGGGTCCAAAAGATTTCCAATGCTCTGCCTTGACCATAGAAGCAAGGACAAACCGTTATCGAGATATCGTGGACATCCAGATGCATGAAAAAAGATTTGACATGGATTATAATACGCCCTTACTATTTGAGCTAGCCAGTTTCGTATCGAAACCAACAAGTTAATAGCGGAAATAAAATCCTGTAAATATCATTTTATTTCTCTTAAAAACAAAACTTTCGAAACTTTCGAAATTTTACCCTTAGCGATCCAACTCTTTGGTTACTGGGGAAGCCATTTCATATCTTAAATCATTGTGTAGTGTTAAACAAGGTGGGATGCTAATTTGCTAATTATCAGATTATAGATAAGATAGTATTAAAATTGTCTTAGCAAACGGTTTAAGCTTCAGCAAACAACCAACAGCATTAACAACAATATACCCACACCTGCACTTCGAAATATACAGAATTTTATTGTAAGTTGGATTAAGTTATTAATTTTTACAATGACCCAAATTAAATAAAACAAAAATCTATAAATTCCAAACATCGTACACCTTCCAACATATTGAAGTAAAAACTTATTAAAATTTTAATTCCCTTTAAAATACTCCTGAATGTCATAGATATGCTAATTAAATTGAAAACACCCCTACGATCATTATACACAGAAAAATTATTATTAAGATACACAAATTTAAGATTTCTCTCGTCTTATATACAAGAGTGTCAAACAATAAAAAACTTATGTGACACATTTCACACATCCTTTTTAATAACAACAAAAAAAGCCCCAAAGAACTTCTAATCTTAATCATGTGCGATATGATATTACGACACAACACAGACACACACACAAAATCTCATAAATTATTTTCTTATGTAAACGTCAGTTAAATATCATCATGAAAAGGGTCCATTGCCTTTTTTTCTTCAAGAAAATGTTTTTTTTTTGCTATATCTTGAAGACGAAAGAAACTATATTGGGTTGAGGATAGTTTTAATTTTAACAACCCGAATAAAATCAAGTTCATAGCACATGTAAATAAAGCATATCATTTATAAAGGGTGAAAACAAAAATTAGTTGATGACAATTATAAATGTCACACATCCTACCCGTATATATGTACGTTACGTACGAATACATTCCTTAACCTTTTTTTTTTCTGTATACGTCTGAAAAACCGCAACCAAGAAATTTTTCAACTTTCTTACTTATGATCCCTTAATATAGGTACATGTACATATCATACAATACGAGTATTATGAAAAACCACATTCATTTCGAACCGAAAATTTTTGTTCTGAAACATCTTTGATTGAGGGCCTATAATATATATTTGGGATATTATGGAATCTAACCATAAATTTATAATGAGTTTATTGAAAACATATTTTCATGTCTCGCTGTGTGTGTGTGTGCGAAAAAGGTTGTTGATAAATTTTATGTCGTCTAATTATCAGCATATGTGACATAAACCGCACATAAATTTTATTCATCTCAACACCGAAAAGTAAAAAAAAAAAATAGTTACTGGAGGAAAATTATTATTATACGAATTACGTGAAGACAATGGAAAATCAATAGTCTCAGGTCAAAATAAAACAAAAAATTTGTACGATGCGAGATGAAAGTGAAAAGATAAAAAAAAAATTTTTTATGGAATTTATTTTTATTTTACCTTCCAAGATTTGAATGATTTAAAATTCAAGAAAATTCTGGCTGATGCTTTTTATGTCAAGGTCGGGAGATAATGATTTTATTTATTTTATACTAGGGGCGATTTAAAGTTTTTTTTACACTTTTGGTTAAACATTTTGTGCTTTCAATGTACATGTCATTAGACGATTGTCGGGCAAGGTTAAACAGAGTAGACCAATTAACAGAAGCATTTACATAAATTGAAAGTAAGATTTTCGAGCTAAATGCAGCAGGCTGTTGGTTTAACCACGTCCGGCGTATCGTTCAATGATTGCTAAGCCGTCGGTTCGATCATGTAACCGCTACTTTGCATTCAATTTTACTGCGCTTCAGAGGGCACCGCCTTCTGCTCGGCCGACATAGAAAAAATGTATCATCAGTTTTAAATAAATTGCAATGATTGCAACTTTGAAAAAATTGTTTAGCAATAGAACCCATCAGATCCACTTAAATACTTGAAACTAAGTATACGGTGACGCCTTACAGTCACAGTTTTTCCTTGAGCCGCTCACCTTGTGGCATGCGGAGACAATATCTGAGGCATAAAATTTCAAATCATCTACAACAACCATTATGTATGGCATCATACGGGTTAAAATTACGCAAATGGGTATCGAATTCTCAAATAGTCTTAGTCGATGCACCCCTAAATGACCGGAAACAAAAAATTAAGAAATTCGAAGAGAAACCGAACCAATCGTGAACATGTTTGGCATTCAAGATATTTTTATTTTATACCAGAAAAGTCAGGAAATACAGAACCAGGAAATAATGTCGGAAGCAGATAAAATCTTCGCTCCATTGGGATGGATCGCTCCAGTAAGCATCAATATAAGATTTTTCTAGACAGAAACACAAGAAAAAATGTCCCTTCCCCAGATCTTAAGTGCGCTAACATCACTATGGCTGTGTTTAACTCAGATACTACTGCATCGCTTGTTCGGAACTCAACAAAATTTGTTGAGTCTTTTGCTGTGCTGTCTGGAATGATGAAATCATCTTTGACTATTTCTCATCAACAAAATTACGCTTCTAATAATGTGGAAACTAAAGTGACATCTGATCTTGCAAATGATGTTAGGTTCATGTAGCTCAAAAAAAAATTCCTATACGTTAGCAGACTTCATTCAAATACAATTCAGGATGAAATTATAGCCCATGTAACATCAAAAACAGGAATCGCCGGCCGGTCCTTAAAATATTATATAAAATGCTTTAATTCCAAAAATCCGGAATATTGGGGAATTATCAATTATTTCCTTTAAAATTGGTGTTAAAGAGGATGTATTTCATAAAGTTGCTGATCCCCCTACGTAAATTTGGATATCGACCATCGGGCTTTATCTGTATCAAGTGTGATGTTGTCGCAGCCAGAAAACCATTAGAAACGTCAGCTGTAAATCAAAACTACAAAATCGAACCAAACCAGTTATTCATCTGTAATACCTTCATTAGCTGCTACACCTACGTCATCAAAAAGTAAGTCAAAATTATTTATTATTCACCAAAATATTCGAAGTATGCGTAAACATTTTAATTTATTTTTAGCGAATGTAGCTGTGCTTGAATATCGCCGACATTGTTCAAATTAACATTCTATTTAACAAAGAGTTATTTCAATTCTTTGTTTTAAATAGGTTCCACTTTTTGAATACCAAATCGTATTTCAACTAATTCTTCCTCATGCTTAGATCACTTGTTTGATTTAATTTCATATATGAGCCTGAAGTTCATAATTTTAATATTACTGATTATTGTATTACATCCATTGATATCTCACATTGATCCGAATTGATTGTGTGGAGCTAGAAAAAATTGGCCGCCACAACAACGGCGATATTTCGAATACTGATGATGTTACCGAAAAGTAAGATGAATTACCCGACCCATAACAGCGTGTTGTTCTTCAACAGATAATTTCAAATTTTTCGTCAATTCAGAAACTGCAACACAACATATGGGGAATCTGTCAAGATACCGTCTAGAAGCCATTCGACCAATTTTAAAGTGGTGGCTAGACTTCGCAGGTATAATGTAAATTCACCTCATTAACGGGCGAGGGCAAAAAAAAAACATAAAACGTGTATTGTATGGTAAATATTTACGTACGTGCTTCGGTTTTTTGCGGCGGCGACTGTAGTCGTCGCACAAAACGCTTTCAGACTTTTTCAAATGTTGGTCTGTTTTGAAAAGTTTGGTCAGAGTAATTTTGAATGGGATCCGAAGCCGAACTACTTTGGAATGATTCTTCAGTCAGTAAACCCTTTCTGTTGTTACGTGTGCCACACAAATGTGTGTACGCCATTAACAAACTTTTGCTTTAGTAAATAGAGGCTATTTCGTTCGGCTTTTTTAGTTAAAAGTGATTGAATTGGTAATCGTATCTCAAATTTGTTGTTTCAGTTTACACTTGCCAAGTTTATCGTTCTTCTTAAGATTTCAGGCTTTTTGTTCAATATTTCCCCATATATCTAGAATCGAGATCTTGTATTATTGGTATGAAAAAAAATTGTGAGCAGACACATAGTAAAATGTGTACATATTAACTGTAATTACACATATATTTAAGCATCATAAATTTCAAACAAAATTACAAAACAAAAATGTAAATTGTTATGTTATATCTTATGCGCTATATGTTGGCTCATAAATAATTTCCTGACTAATTTTTTTGATCATTAATCGATCAACCAAATAAAAAAAATTAAATTTATGTTACCTCCTCATATTTCTTATGCTTTCTATTTCTCTTTTATAAGCATTGTATATTACATATACATATAGATGTACGTAGCTGTGTCTTTAAGATGATTTGTTGTTGTTGCTGCATTTAATAATGCAACAAACATCCCATATAATCTCCATATAGAAATTATGATTTATTTATTCACGATTCTGTTAAATATTTTTTTTTTGCTTTTTTTAGTAAAGCTAAGTCTTCTAAAAAAAGATAATTTTATTAGATTTTCCAATTTTTCACTTGGAAATTTTAGAAAATGCCAAACGTAATTACCGTTAATTATTGTGAAAGCTTATTTTTTCGTGAAAACTTTTTTTTTTTGTTTTATTTTGTAATTTAATCGTACATAAAATATGACAACTGAAATTAATCAAAATTTGGTATACAAGGATAAGATGGGTATACATAAATTCTTAACCTAAATCAAATAAAAAAAATTCTAAAATTAATTGAAAATGAGAAAATATTTTTAAATATCCTTTTTGGTTCGTCCGGCACACACGCTCATACTTATCAATTTTCCAGTACCCATAAACATAAGTCATACACATATAAATCAAATGACCAGAAATAATACCCACACGTAATAATTTGTTCGTCTGTTTAGTTAATATGGGGGCGGGGGTGGTGAATTGAAAATGAAAAATATGAAATTTGAAACCCTTTTTTATGTGTATTATGTGTGTGTCTCTGATATTTATTATTCTTATCATCATATCACACAATAAATATGTACATATAACCTTTTTTCGTCTTGATTACATATTTAATTTAAATTGGAATTAAAGAAAGTGTGACGATTTACAAATTTATGCTTACCACCCCCAACCCCTCCTCAAACAAATCTGTATACACTTTTAAGCCTTTTATACAAATGTTTGAAGGATTTTACAAATACTGGGTTTATTGTGTAACAATCCATGTGTTTGTTTTTATGTTTTTGCGTCCAGATAAATATACCTAACCTAAAATACTAAATATATTTGCTTTTAAATCTATATCCACTTGTCAAGATTTGCCTCATCATGCTTGCACCCCATACTCAACCCATACAAATATTAAATTTCTTAATTTTTTTTTTTTTTTTTTTTGTTCATTTATCTGGTGGTTTACCCAAAATTATTTCTTTCGAAAGAAAAGTCAAATTTTGAGTAATGTATGTTGTTTGTGGGGTAACTGTATATCTATCTATCTATCTATGTTGTTCTATATATATGAAATAGAAAAGAACTTAACCAGATTTTCTTTCACAAAAAAAAAAGAACTTAAGATGATATTATATTCTTTCGAGATTGTTTATTTTTCAAATTTATTCTAATAAAGTTTTTTTTTTTCCTTGGTTGAGATGTTGAAGTGTATATATGAGATAATATATACAAAAAAAAAGCAAAATAAAGTTTTCAGTGGCGTCGTGTGAATAGTTTTAGAGAATACAAATGGTTTGATCAGCTAAAAGAATATTAATTTTGAATTTTAACTAAGGTTTAATTAACAAACTTATACGTAATAGTTTGTTGTTAACTTGAAGTTTATTCAAATTGAAAAAATATGTATGTGTTTATGTCAAATCAAGCTTCACAAAAACAATCCTTACATTAATGATCACAATTAAATTAACAACAGAGCTTGTACTTTGGAGATTATTTGTGCCAATCGAAACATTTGCGCGACCCGTCAAATATTGATTTTCAGATTTTACAAATAAATTCTACTATACTGACAAAAAGTTGTGGTAGGCTATATTTGACGACCACGACATTCAATCGTAGATATGCCTCTTGGAGTCTGTTTAGGCCATCGTATATTTGTAGTTTTAGGTTTTTTTCAGCTACTCAACGCCACGAAGGGCCCTGGTGTAAACTAGTGATTCTATCCTAAATCGCGAACGCGTGCTGCAGCCTTAATAAACCCGAGCAGTTTAGGCCAGGACAAGGAAGGCAGCTGATCTGCAACAATAGACCTAGGGTCAAATATTTGCAACCTAACTCCATCGAAAGCAGAACAGCTGCACACAAAGTGAACGCAGTCATCATCGTCTTCAAGGCAATCCTCGCCTACAGCATCCTGAGTCAACCCTATGCGCTGAAAGTGTATTTTAAAATGGTCGTGACCAGTAAGAGTTGCGATCAAGACTCTCAACTGGTACCTGTCGAGAGATAAAGCAAACCTAGTGGCCATCAAAAAGGTGGTAAAAAAAGTTGGTGCCATTTGAAGTATTCCGACCCATATATGTACATAAGTTTAAAAGTTGTTGACCAAATTAAACGTGGTTAAAAAATTTGGAAAGATCATGAAAAGATCATGAAAAGATGAAAATAATGGGCCTATAGGTAAAAGTATTTTAGTTGAAAAGCATAAATTTGGTGAAAAATCTTAAAACAGGCTGTTTTTTAAGAAAAACTGATTGTACTTTTTGGTGCCGCGTTTGGCCAGTATTACATATTAAGCTATGAAACTGAGAATAAGAAAATAGCCTAAAGACATTCAATTTTTTAACTTGCAAAAACTATAATTCGAGAAGAGGAAGGGGTTTAGGAAGGAGTACAATTTTGGGAAACACCATCTTTACCTGAAAAAAGATACAACTAAATCGTCGGTCTTTTAAAAAAGTATAATAGATAAGTTCATATACAGCGTGAGCCATTTTAAAAAATCCACTCAAATAACTCCCAGGGGAAGGCCTAAAACTAAATCATAAAAACCGTCGTAACAAAAGTTGCACAATTTTTAGGAGAAAATCAAATGATGGTCTTAAATTTGAACTTGAGGTAACATGTTAAGGTTTTTTTCGAAAAGCGTAGGAAATTGTATGCCATGACCTCCCAAGATCTCATGAAGAAATATAATTTAATTCTGCAGCTTGGTTCACCAGATTTGTCAATTGAGCTGAAAGCAAGATGGCAATTTAACGGAGTTAAAAATATGTTATCTCATTGGATCCAAAATTGCAGTTTTTTTTTTATTTAATTAGTGGATAATTATAGACCAATATATTATATAACTCCAAAAAATTAAAGGAACACAAATTTTTTTCAATTTTTTTAGTGTTTTTTGAAGAACTGTATCTTTGTAAAATATGGTCGTACAGAGATTAAACGAAAATTTTAAAGCTTCAAATCTCTAGTTTTGAAATTTTTGAGCGAACACTTTTTGTGAGAAACCGTTATCACGCAATCATAAGAAAGCAACCACGAAAGCAACATGCTCAGCAACCAATGATTGTACAGTAAATTTTAGGGCATCCTTAAAAACTTGAGTAAATTTTCTACAAGACCCATTAATGATTAGTTGAGAACAAATTTTTTTTTCACCCTCAATACTGAGTTGAAAAAAGTACAAGAAAACGACTTTTTAGGCTTTTTATTAAATCTACCGTTACTTTACAAATATTGATTAAAAGACTAATGTTGCCAGGTCATTTTACAGTTAAATGTACCACTAATAGCGCTGTATTATTTTAATATTGATCCATCCAAAAATCATTTCGTTAGTTGGCCATTTTCCTGAACTTTATCCACGAATCATTTTAGACTCCCATTTCCATCGCGCATACCAAATTTCACTAAAATCGGATTAGAAATAGGCAAGTTTGATAATAATTGGTCATATTGCAGAACTTTAATTTTCTGTCGTCTCTTATCGGCGAGTATTACAAAAAAATCTAACGATCGTTAAGGGTTAACAAATAAATAACGCAAAATAAGAAAAAAGTTGTTTTTTTATTTTGATGATCACTTGTTCCTTTAATTGTTTTGTAAAACTTTGATCAATCTGTCAGGAGAAACGGTTGGATGGATCAATATAAAAATAATACAGGGCTATTAGTGGTACATTTAACTGTAAAATGTCCTGGCAACATTAGACTTATTAAAGTGCCATTTCGGTAGGAAATTTGATTCTCTACAAAAAATCGTATAAAATGTACCTACTAAAAATGGATAGTTATAGTTAAAAAACTCTAACGTGGCCAAATTTACTCAAATATACTCAGTTCTCAAAAGTCCAAGCCTAAATTTAATAGCACTTTGTAGATTTATAATTGTTCGGGTACCATCCAACATATGAAACAATAAAATACTTTTTAAATTTTTTTTAAAAACACTTGTTAAATATTTCGCAAAATTACAAAAGGTTATTTTTTACATTGGTATGTGTATAACGTTTTTGAAATCAGTTTATTAATTAATTTAAAATTGTTATTAATTAATATTACTATTTTTATAAACGAGTGAGCTACGTTTCTCTTCATTTTGTATGGATGGGTCGAAATGAAATTTAATAATATATTAGAAGCTATTTCTTTTTTGTGCCATTCAGTTTTTATGATTTTGCTACGTTTGTGAAGTTTTATATCTAAAAATGTAAGTGTGCCATTAATGTCCTCTTTTTCAACAGTAAATTTTAGTTTATTATGGAATGAATTAAATATATTTTTCATGTTGTCAATGTTTGAGTCGGGAGTGGCCAAAATTATGTCGTCTACGTATTAGTAAATGAAAGTTGGTTGTTTTCCTAAAAGTGGTAATTTGTCAATAAATAATTTTTCTAAGACAATATCGGCCAAAATAGGAAATAACGGATTTCCCATTGCTACACGAAATTTTTGTTTATAAAAAATGTTTTGAAATTTGGAATAACTATTATCTATCATACATACATACATATATCTAAAATATTTAAAAATTCGTCTTTTGTTAAAATGCAGTTATTTTCTATTTCACTCCACCTTTCAGATATTGCTGATTTGGCTGTATCTATAGAAACATTTGTGAGAAGCTTTTTAACTAAATCTTTGAACAAAACAGAATTTTTGACGTTGAATTTGCTATTATCTGTTAGTGGCTTTAAAATTTTACAACAAACTTTAGACAAATTATAAGCCGGAGAATTGATGGTCAAAAAAATTGGCCTTAATGGAATATTATTAGCTTATGGATTTTGGGGAGCCCATATATCCGTGGTGGTATTGGGTTATTAATTTGTCATTTGAGTGCTAATTTTTTCTCATTCGTAATTATTTTTTTGTTTTTTAGATCCTCAATAATTTTGAAACATTTTTTATTTATTTTTTTGGTCGGATCATTGTCTAAAATTTCGTACTTCTCGGGATCATTTATCAGTTCAGTCATTTTGTTTTGGTAGTCTAATAGGTTCAGTAATACTGTTTTGTTGCCTTTATCCGATTTTGTCAAACATAGGTCCGAATTATCTTTTAAAAATTTGTTTAAATTAAATTTGTTTGTCTGTTTTAGAAAATATTGATTTTTTCTTTAAAAATTGTGTTACCGTCTTTGTTATTTGGGCTCGTTTTTCATCGACAAAATTTCGGTCTACTAAAGATAAAATATTTTCCAAATCAGTCTAATACATTACTAAATTTCATTTCGACCCATCCATACAAAATGAAGAGAAACGTAGCTCACTCGTTTATAAAAATAGTAATTTACCTTACTGACAGTGAATTTAGGCAAAAACACATTGTGAAAATCAAAGACATTTTAATTAATAACAATTATCCCATTAAATTAATTAATAAACTGATTTCAAGAACGTTATACACATACCAATGGTAAAAAACAAAAAGTCGGGAGGTAAAATACGGATCTTTAACTTATGTACCAACATTAACTGAAAAAATCAGTAAAACACTTAAAAATAATTCGGAGCTTACATATATTAGGTAACAAAAATGGGAATACGGTGTTTGACGGTTAATTAGATCCGCTTTTAAGAGATTTAATTTATTTTTTTAATTTATAGTTTTATTTAATTTCCTTTTTTCCAATTTTATGTTTTCTATTAACTGGGCGTTTAATAACCGAATTTATGTACGTATAGGTTCAAATGACCAAGAACATTTAATAATTTTATTGTTTTATGTTATGTACCCATAATTTTGTCTACCCTTATTTCCATTTATCTTAGACAATATATGAGCCGTTTATTTTGAAAGTGGCCCAAGTTCATTTTTCAAAAAAATCAAGTTAATGATAACAACAGATAAATAACAGTATAATCTTTCTAACGGTAAATATTTTATTGTCAAAACAAAAAAAAAATTAATTTCTAACACCTGTGCAAAAAATAAGAAATTTCAAAATCCCATATGTTTTTTCATTTACTGTTTTCCTATTCTTTCATTATCTCGTTTCAACAAAATATGGACTTAAGCCACTTTCAAAATAAACCCCTCATATTATACTCGAAGGAATTATTTTTCAAATATTTGGACCATACAAAAAATATAAAGCATAAAAAGGGTGTCGGTAAACTATCATTATCAATTGTAAATACGGTTTGTTAAAAAAACTTGCGATTATTCTTGATTTTTTTAAAAATTAATCAAAAAACCGCCAACCTTGATATAATATCTGCTTTTTTGTCTACACGTGACGTGATGCGCAAAGATAGACGAAAATGAGACACGGGAATATACTACCCCTATTTTCTGTATATCTTGATTAACGAACTAAAAAAGGACGGCCGGAAATTATTATGGCAATTAAGGCACCCCTTTCATCGCAACAATTCAAAATGTTAGATGAAACGGACAGAGATCGCCGACACCTTAGGCATAACTACGAATGAATGTCGCTTGCTGTGGAAGAGGATTAAGGCCAAGCACGTAAGTGCAAAACAAAATTTACGTCCAGTAAGTGGTAAGTGATATAAGCCAACCCATCCACGAATAAAATTTTTTTTAAAAAAAATGTGATTCTTTCACAGCGATGACGATAACAAGTAAGTTATATTTAATTATTTTATATCGGTAATATCAATACCTTAAAGAACAGTGCTATGTACTTTATGGTAAATTTAAAATAAACTTTCGGAAAGATATTCTTTAACATATAGTATAGTATATAATCTTTGTGTACTTGTGTTACTTGTGTACTTTATGGTATCGATATTAAATATTGCATTTAATTTATTTGACATTTCATTAAATGATTTAAATGTTATTATTTAAGGTGATGTACGAGCAATCATATTTATATTAGATGCATGATACATACATATGTATTTGGCGTAGTTGCTTATCAATTTAATAAGGAAATTTCAAAATTTGAATTCATAATCGAACTTGAATTCAAATATTAAAAGAATTGCCATATGCAAGTGATATCACGCGGCATTCCAAACCGTAAAATGCAACTTTTCGTCCAATGGTTTCATCTGCAGTATCAAAATTATTAAAAAAAAAAAATTTAATGCACAAAAACTAACATAATGGTGTTATGACGCTGACTAGTTTTCAAGTGCTATAAATTGCTGTAAAAACAATGAAGCGAAAGAGAGAAATAAACTTATTATAGTGAAGACAACACTATATGTACTTATTTTGACATTTTGAAATACAAAAATATGAACTGTACCGTACGGTTGATCTGAAAAAATAAAGATGTTTGGTTTATGAAAAAATCTTCTTTCTAGTTAAGGTACATAAGAGCAAAACGGCATAAGAGCAATAAAAACTAAAAGAGAAAAATAATTTGATGCCCCATATAAGAGACAAAGCTAACGTATTTGTTTATTTTATAGCAAACTTGTTTTGTTAAAAAATAAAAAAAAGCTTTGTCTTTTCTCTTATATGGAGTATCCGATTATTTTTCTCTTTTCGATTTTTTTGACTGTCAGTCAATTTTTCCCATGGAATTCAGGAAACTGCTACAAAATGGAATAATAAAATAGTTGATCTAGTTTTCACGAATTTATTTGAATTTTTTGCGCTATATTGTATACACTCACTCTTATAAATAATTTGTATACACATTATTTGGCCTATTCTATTTTCATTTTTAATCACTAGAACAATGTGAATGAGCTAGTTTAGACGATGCCTCACTATGTCGCATCATTTCCTCGTTTCTTACTTCTTTGCCTACGAACTGATTTTGAAGTGGGGATATTTGTGCGAATTTTTTCACCAAAAAATTGTATTGCCTCACATTTGATGATACACTAATACATTGAAAAAACAATACGTATTTTTTAGGTTCGTATTTTTTGTTTTTGAATTCGCTGTTTGTTCGTCATATCATAATAATGAAAATAATAATTCTACACACGCATAGGTAAATTGCAATTGTGATGACGGTTCGATATTTTTCGTGTGAACGAAATAGTGTGGAATGATGTGATGTAGTGATGGATGCGTCTAAATACCCCCAATCAATTATCCAGTGTCATAACGAAATAATGGTAGGACCAAAAAAAGTAACCAAATTTATTTCATAAAAATAAAATAATTAATGTTCTATCATTTGTTTTTACATCACTCATAAACAGTTTTAAAAACTGTAAAAATCGTCATTTTATATTCCGTCTGTGCTAGTATGTTTTCGACTCGACGTGATGTCCACTTACTGTGGTAAACATTTGAAGACCAGCTGTATGTTGACATTTTTGCTACAGGCCCATATATGTTTGTAGCCCAAAATGAATATTTCTGATAATTTTTCATTTGATACAACATTGAGTGCCTATAAATGTTTAGTATGTTTTCGAATCGACATGATGTCCACTTACTGTGGTAAACACTTGAAGACCAGCTAGATATTTTTGGAGATTTTTTAATGTTTTGATTAACTTTCAACGGATAATTGTTCTCGGTTTTATTTTTGAACGGAATTGGCATTTGTTTTGTACAATCTATATATTGTTTTTTTGGTTTTTTTCAGTTATTGATAAATTGAGTTCAACTCGTTTTGGTTTTTTCTTTTGTTTTTTGCTTTTATATTTTCTCCTTTGCGAATATTTATATTTATAAAATCTCTCCAGTTGAACGGAACATTGAAAATAAGACCGGATATTTCTCTGGCGATTTCTTTTACTGAATAAAACGTACGGTTTGTTTTTGGAGGTGGTGTGGGTCCACACCTTGATGAAACAAGGAAATGAAGGAATTGAGAATTGCGAATCAATAAATGAGATATATGGGACTTTGAATTTTCTTGTTATTGCATAAATTAAAATTAGGGATAAGTTGTTTGCCGGTATATCTCTATTGATATCATTGTCAAAGATTTTTCTTTTTTGGATGGTTGACTTGCACCACTTTTCGAAGTGAACGGTATATATAGAGATAGGTTGTATGTTGTTTGAATGTTATTTTTTTTCAAAAGTAATAACAGATAAACTTAATGATAAATAAATCCTAGATAGACTGAATGAATGATAAGGATAACACTACATATGACTCTACTGTGAACTCTTACTTAACTGACTTAAACAACCATTAGGTCATCAATATGTGCAGACGATTATGCTGTCGAGTCTTAACGGACAAATACACCCACCGCGAAAATTGGTGATGGTGGGAGATAGGGACACATCTTTATATACAGTACGAGAAGAGAAGATTCCTGGATATTAAGTATTGAGTACACATATTGATGAAACTATAGCAACACCTATACCTATGTATTCACTACTAACATAATTAATAAAATCCAAATCTATAGTGTGAGAATGGTTTTATTTCACAAATTTTTTATTTCAATAAATTAACTTTGTAGTTAGAAAATAACTTTGCTGCGATTACTGCTCTAGTTATATCTGTAACTAACATCCCAAATCCTTACAAAACTTTTATGTTGAGGATGCAGGCAGGGCATAGGGCCCGCATAATTCTGGAATAAGGTGCTCCCAGGTATCTTTTCTTGATAATGGGTTAGGCATACTCCAGGAATGTGCTATACACACCTAGAATCATCCATTATGATTGGCCTATAGATCTATATCATATCATATCATATCATATAGATTTACTGAGAGCAGCTTTAGTACAACACCGAAGTTAGTTTTATTATCTCATGCATCAACATCGACATCAATATCGACAGAGCAGCTAAGCACAACACCATCAACGAAGCAAACGTTAATAACACTACTAGAAAAATCTGGGTCAACAACATCAACACAGCAAAGGCCATCAATTTCTACCAGGCAACTTGGGCCATTAACACTAGCAGAAACACAGTAAAGACCATCTACCTCTATAGTGTAACCTAGGCCAATAAATACAGCAACTCAGGTACAGCGACAAGGGCAAGAAATGTTCAACAATTTTTGGATTAAACGGCTGCCTGTTTGACCGAAGAAAATGTTGAAGCTTCATTTAGCCAAGAACCGGCAAGGAAAGAAAGGATACATTACATTCAAAATTTGATAAAAATTAATGGAGTTAATGGATAGGCATTACGAAGCTTCCGAAAGGCTGGCCTCGCTGTGTGTGCGGACCCCAGTTGTCAGAATCAGTTCAATTCTCAATTACGCCAAGGAAATGGAACAAGAGGTTCTCAAGTGGGATGAATACGCGTATACTTAATTTTGCGAAGAGGGATGGACGAGGTAAGACGCGATGAGAACAACGGTCTATTCCATTTTTGAATAACAAACGTGTAACTGTTTTGTGTAGTTCTTTTCATTATTTTTTTTTATATTACCTGCTTTTGTTATAAATTAATTATTATGTTATACATGATTTTTTATATTTAATTATTTTTGAACTATTTACAAATAGTTTTAATACTAGTATTCTACAAAAGAATTATTTTATTTAATAGTTTTTATTTTAAACAAATTATTATTGAATTTAGTGATGATTGTGTACCATTAATTATTAAATTATAGTTAATAGTTTTAAGATTAACAATCGAATTTTAACCCTTATGGAACACACTATTCAAAAGTTACATAAGAGACACAATGGGTGATTTTTACCCAGCGATACTTTGAAAGCTTATATCTCGTGATCAAATTGATCAAATTTAATCAATTTTTTTTGTCAATTGATAGAAAATTTTCTCAAGAACATAAAAACATAAGATCGTTGCGATTGTCAAGTAGAAATTTAAATTGGTGGCACTACAGATTGTGTAACCTTTTAAAGTTTGTTGTACTTCACTAATTCACGTTCCCCTTTTGGGGTGGGGTATTTAAGTGTCTGCAAAGTGTCACCTTTACGATAGAGGTAATCGATAGACGGTTAACGGGAATCTAGACATTGACCTTGCCGGTAATATGAGGACGTGCTAAGCGTAAGAAATAAGTCGGGGTGAAGTCAATAACAAGGTTACCAGGTTTTATGTTACCGGTGGTTGAGCAATAAAGAACTCATTATCACTGAGCTGCAGAAAGAATAATAAGCTCAAAAGACGGCAGTAACAGAGTCCGGTGGTGAATCCAGGTGCGATGGCGGCACATCAACGTGTAGATATTCATCATACCTTAGCTTTATTAAATCAGGGCGAACCAGAAGAGGTATAATTTATTTTTTTGTTTTTCAATCACATGAATTTTGTTCGTATTCGTATTCAGAAATAGGCACCCAGGCTCTGTTTGACTAATTTGTAATAAACAAACGGGACGCGGTAAATTCAACGGAACAGAAATGAATTCATAGCAGTTGAACTAAATGAGGTTTACATATATTATTAGATAGCGCCAAACCAGATGACGAAAGAGGAACCCTTGGTATTTTAAACAAACTAACACCGGAAAAATTCACAACGTTAATGCATCAAATGAAACAACTTACAATCGAAAGGAAATGGAAATTAAGTGGCTTAATCAATTTTTTTTTTTCTTTCGGAAAGGGAGTGGAAACTCTCAAATAATGATTAAATTGGGCTAGATGTACCATGATTAGTATAGTACAAATTTGACCGCAATGATCAAGCAAGATAGACAACAGTTGAAACAAAAAAAAAAATACGAAATGGATCCGTTTATTACTAACAAGCAATTTAAAATGAATAATCGAATTGTACCGCCTTTGATTCTGACTGGAATCAAAGGCGGTACAATTTAAAAACAAAGAATGGGTGAAGTTTTACAGTCTAACACAAATTTCCGAAAGTGTTTCGGTCAAAATTCGGCTGTAAGTGGTAACACAAACTTCAAAAAGTAGGCAGGGCACCACATAAAAATTCGAAAAAATTACACAAGTCAAAATTGAATTCAAGCAATAATATGGTGCTGGGAAGTGTTTTTTATATTAAAGGGAACTCAAGGAAGCAAACACCAATTCAACAACATACCAAGAAATTCAAATCGCATAAGCACAGTAGCCAATTACTGTGGCATTAGCTCCAATACAAACTGCTTTCAGATTCAAGCAGTGCCTCTGAATCTGAATATATAATTTATTGAAAAATTTTCTATCAAAATATCAAAAAATGCATACTTACATATCAATCTTATTTATGTAATATACAAGAAGTAGGCGACGCTTTTCAATGTTAAATAAAAAAACAAAACAAAAAATAGCAAATTTTGTTTTTCGTGGTAACTCTTTTACTTTATATAGAAATAATAAATTTGACGAAATGGTTTTTACAAAATCTTTTGTTTTTTTTTTTTTTTTTTCATACTGAGTTGGCGAATTATTTGAACTCATTTCAGCGGTTGCGATTGATGTCATTCCACAAGCATTTCTCGAAGATATGATGGACAAAAACCAATCGGTGCTATATGGTTAGTGGATGGCTACGAGAAGTTCTCGTGCATCGTAATGTATTTGCTGAATATCAAATTGTACATTTTCACCGATGAATAAAATCAAATACTGCGTTGCTATATGACACTGCTTTGCGATGCTATTTAAATAACCTAATGCGTAAACTATTTCTTCAAATCATAGCCGAATTTCAAAGACTTGGTGCCGACATCGTTTACGCCGGCTTCAACAAAATCATTATCAACTCGTAAAAGAATTTGATTACTGATGGGATCGTGTACTTGAACTAAATCGTTCAAAGCTTGTTTCCAAAGATCCCTTCTTATTTTAGGAAAAAGATTGCGAGCCCACTAGGAAATTCCAAATTTCTTCAAAACTTAAAAGATCGAGATGAATAAAAAATTTAAGGAGATGTCAAACAAACTTAAGATTTTTTCAAGGCACTCGAAATTTCCTTCACTGTCCAGTTAAAAATTAAATAAATAATTGATATAGAGCAACCTGCCGAACAGAATTAAAAAAAGTAGGCTCATAGCCTTTATTGAGAATTTCAAGCTCAGAAGAGCTTAAAAAATTGAAGTCCCGCGTCAGTTTGTTTCCAGCGTAAAACGCGAGTCATAGTGAAGGTAAACTGATGCAAGGGCCAATTTAGTACTAGAACTGGCAGATTCAAGACTAATGAGCACATTGTTACCAACAAAAATGCAGGTTCGGCTTCTAATGACAGGAATCCTACAAAAGATTTTACCATTAGTTGATTCAAAGCCAGAGACAGTACCATCAAGAAGGTACGGTTACTGAATTTAGACAAACATCTTTGTGCGGCACATCAAATAACTCCCTTAATTCAAAGGAAGCTGACTTACTGAGTACAAGTTGATCTGTTTTTTTTTTGCAAGCATGGGGTCATAATGAACACCATCACAGACCAATCACCATTTTAGAATACTTAACGTTATATTTAACTCAGAAATTTTTAAAACTTCAATCTCACGAGAAATACGTTAATCTTTTAATCGATGAAATTCTCGTTAAGCCCGGCATGATCTATAAAGGCTTTAAAATTCATGGCATTGCGGATAATCATCCAACCACTTACAATAAAATATACAGGGTGCTCTGGTATTTCCCGTTAGCTTTTTTTTTTTGTTGATGTAATGCCAACCTCGACAGCTGAGGTTTCCACTCGAGAATTGCCTTCAGAGTTGCATAATATGTGTATTGGCGATGTCCAAGATACACTGCTGAGATGTTCTAACGTCACTTTATTCGATGTTCGATATAGTGTTCATGTCTCTTTTCAAGAATAAAATTGTATAGTATTTCAATTTTTAAGTTATGCTTTTATTGCGATCTCCTCATTGTAGAATAAATGTATTGTAGTGTATATACCACCCTGTATTAATTGTTACATTGTAATAATGTAGTAGGTAACAAATTAATCATAAAAACATAATAAAGTTAAATGCATTAAAATTAAATAAAATATGAAGATTTGATAAAAAAGATGAGCACGTCAAATAATTTTGTAAGACGCGTGAATCAAGTTTTATTACATTAAGAAAAAGTAAGCTAAGGAATAAAGAACAATTAGAGAATAACTAAGTTGTCTTTCTTTTAGTAGTTTTATGTGTAATAAATAACCATACAGTATGTGCTATTCGATTTTTTCACATAAAAGTAGAACATCCCAGCATAGGTTCACAATTTTTTTTTTTTTTTTTTTTTTTCGCTGGCGCTACATCCCATAGAGGGATTTGGCCGCTTCAGAATGAAGTTTCGTAATCATTTTTTTAACGGATAATGAGTGATTAATTCATTGATCCAACATTAACCAGCCGTGATTTTTTCATCACCCGCCGGGAATCGAACCCGGGACCTCCGGAGCTTAAAGCAAGCATGCTAACCACTGTGCCACCGGGGCGGCAGGTTCACAATTAGTAGTTACTATTTCCCACACAAAGCCCTATCAGAAAAGAGTATTTATCATCAATAAGTTCGACTGAATGAAGATTTTAGCGTTGTTTAAAAATCTGTAGCAAAATATGCTGTTCGTTGGATATAGAAACGGTAAATGCACCCCTCAGTGAGTTGGCATTCATAATATTGGAGGAATGGCCAGAAATGTTGCTGAATTTCTTGGTTTAAGTAATTTTGAATTGTATACGGATCAGTGCTTCCGCCGCACGTCTGCTATACTCCTCTTGCAAATACTGGTGTAGCTCTTACCACACTGAAAAGGCACGGAGCACGAATAAGTTCTTCAGTGGCAGAAAAGTATATTGAGGATTTAAGTGATCAAAAACATATAATTGCTCGGATGACCCAAGGTGGTGAGAATTTTGGATGTTCTTCATAAACAAGACGAAATAAATAGTACGACTCTTCTTTCATTTGTACTTATGTACCTTGCTTTTTATTATTAAAACGTTGTTAAAAAACTGTTCATCCTTTCGCTAACTTTAAAGAAAGACGGCCTGGTATTTCTCTAAACGGTAACGGCTCGTTTTGCGGACTTTGTTTTTCTGTACCGTAATGATTCGTTTTCTGTACTGAAATCAGTCGCATAAACATTGAATGTATAGTATGAAATAAAAAGTGTTGCCCAACTTTTAATGCTTATTTGTTTATTTAGCATTATCCTAAAAAACATGTTTAATCTCAATGTTTGATACAAAAAAAAAAAAAAACAGAATCTCTCTGTATATTTATCTGCAAATTATTAAATATCTTCCATTGATGACATGAATTCGCCCCACTAAGATTAGTAGGCATTATCAAATATTAAATCAAAATATTACATAAATGAAGGTTGAATATTACCAATAATACGACGCTTGGAACAGTTGTATATTATAAATGGAATACAAGACAGCAAACACCACTTAAAGTAATAAATTCGCCTCGTAAAAATTGCAGCAGCCATTTACTAGTGGCGTTAAGTCTCTGTTTTTATAATTTGTTGAATATAATTAATATACCGGGTGTTTCTTTTAAACTGAGACGATCAAATATCTCGAAAAATAGCCACTCTACGGAAAAAATGTCCATAATCAAAATTTAATCATACCACGGGGGAAATACATTAGTGCAAAAAAATAGCCCCTCACCCCCCGCTTTGTAGGTGGGGCGGGGGTAACTTTTAAACTAAGATAGGAAGCCATACTTTTTATTGCAGATTCGGATTCTACGGCTAAAAATACGTAGGATTTGACTGAAACATTTTTTTCGATTCATGTTAGATGGCGCTGTAATTGACGATATTCAATTTTTATCTCGGATTAAATATCTCGGAAAATAAGCACTCTACGAAAAAAATGGTAGAGATCAAAATTGAATTATTCCGCGGGGGGAAATACATTAGTGTTAAAATTAGTACCCTCACCCCCTCCTTGTAGGTGGGGGTACTCATTTTAACACTAATGTATTTCCAGCGCCATCTATCATGAATCGATAAAAATGTTTCAGACAAATCCTACGTATTTTGAGCCGTAGAATCCGAATCTGCAATAAAAAATAGGGGTTCCTATCTTAGTTTCAAAGTTACCCCCCGCCCCACCTACATGGAGGGGTGAGGGCTACTAATTTTAAAACTAATGTATTTCCCCCGCGGAATAATTCAATTTTGATCTCTACCATTTTTTTCGTAGAGTGCTTATTTTCCGAGATATTTAATCCGAGATAAAAATTGAATTTCGTCGATTACAACGCCATCTATCATGAACCGAACAAAATATTTCATTCAAATCATACGTACTTTTAGTCGTAGAATCCGTATCTGCAATAAAAAATATGGCTTCCTATCTTAGTTTAAAAGTTACCCCCGCCCTACCTACAAAGCGGAGGGTGGGGGACTATTTTTTTGCACTAATGTATTTCCCCCGCGGTTTGATTAAATTTTGATTATGGACATTTTTTCCGTAGAGTGGCTATTTTTCGAGATATTTGATCGTCTCAGTTTAAAAGAAACACCCGGTATACATATATTTAGCTAGGGAGACTGTAGAACGCTTTGAAATAATAGAACAATCTAACAATGCAAATAAAATTCCAGTTATTATATTGTTTGTGGCGTAGTGGTAACTTAGTGTTACTAAGAAATCTCAACCCGAAAAAAGGATTGTGCAACGGCACGCGTCTGGTAGTTCAGTAGCTCGGGCGAAACTTCAGCAAAGGCAAGATTATTTCAGAAATTAATCGAGGCGATCTGATACTTATTCCTCGAATTGATCTCGCTCCGACCGATACGATATTGCCATTCACGATAAAGCGACGTCAAATCCCTGTTATTCCAGCATATGCCATCACCACTAATAAGTCACAAGGGCAAACATTCGACCATGTTGGCATTGATCTTCAAACTGCTGGCTTCTCGCACGGATAACTATATGACGCCCTATCACGCTAATGCAATCCGAACCAGGGGCCTTACCACCGACTCCGCCGGCGTTCGTTGTTATTCGCTTTTATTTTTCCGCTTCGCTTATTAATACCCAACCACAAACAACGCAACGCTAAAAGCGAACATTCGTTTATTCTACTTACAATATTATTTGTGAAAACGAATTTTAAAAACGCCAAATTACTTTGGTACTAAGCATTTTTCTTCGCTTTGTTGTTCGCCATAAAATACACCGCGTAGATATCCCCGTTTATCATCGAAAAGAAGCGCGTTCGATTCTTGTGGTACCGAAATTATGTTTATTTAACGCCTAAAAGCGTTCATATTTTCGCTTCGCGTTTTATGTGGTACGGAAATTGCAAAAGCGAATCAGCAACGAACGCCGGCGGAGTCGGTGGTAAGGCCCCGGGTGAAAGGACGAATCGCACCGAATTCCCGCAACGTTGTGTTTAATGAAGTCTTATTTATTTTTATTTATTTATTTATTTATTTATTCATTCAATCAAGGCACGTAAGGCCACAGGCCTTATCAATGCATGCCCCAATACCACCAAACAAATCATTACAAATTGTATTCAATGAAAACATGTAGATAATAAAAATATACACTTATACAATATAAAGTTATACTAATAATATTACAATAATAAAATATACTAATTCTAATTACATTAACATCATAAAATACTAATAAATTTATTTATTTACATAAAATTCATTTACATAAGTCTTCCAGCTTTAAATTAAACTTGATAATTGATGAATAGCTAACGATCTTATTGGAAACTAATTTCGGTTAAACCAAATTAAAAACAACTGGAAACAAATTAAAATCCAGATGGCCGTATTTTTTTTTATTTTTGTTTTTTTAATCCAACAAACGTCTTTTAATAATTTTATATGTTATTTTAAAATTGTGTTGATTTATTACTTTGTTAGCGGTCAATTTCACCAGCAAGCTCAACTGTTGGAGATGTTGGATTTTTTTTTCTACTCTGTATAATTCTGGAGATTCTGGAATATGGTTTAATTCGTATGAGTGCAAAGCGCTTCAGCGGCGCGCAGCGCACCCGTACAGCTAGTGTATCTGATATATTATCAATCTAATTGAATATATAACATTATAAGAAGTAAGAGACCCTTTTCAATGTAAAATAACTAAAAAAAAAACAAAAGAAAATTAGAATTTTGTTTTTCTTGGTAACTACTAACTACGAATAAAGTCAAATACATAATAAATTTGATGAGGTTTAAAATTTTTTATTATTTTTTTTTTCTTAAAGAGGTTTTTTGAAACGATTTTTCAAAACAGTTTAGTTTTTGTTGGACTCGAATAACATACTGTTACGACGATCCTTGTAGTCGTAAACACGGAAAAGAAAATTTAATCTCTCTTACTTAAGTTTTGTAAATAAATTATCCCGCGCCTCATGTAGTTATTCTGGAATGATATCAAAGGGCCGAATGTCGAAGGGCCGAAATGGGTCGAAGGGCCGAATTTTTAATATTCATTAATTTACATCACTAAATCACAATGAAATTATTTTATTCGTCTAAATAGAATTTTCCTTCACTCTAACGAATATAAAATGGTCTGAAAAAACAAAATAATCGGCCCTATATTTCTAGAAACCAAAAAACAATAAACAAAAAAATTCGGCCCTTCGACTCATTCGGCCCTTTGAAATTCGGCCCTTCGTACCCATTCCGTTATTCTGTATTCAGTGTTTAAATTCAAATTTCGTTCCTTTATTTATTCTCTTTTTCCGCAAAAGAGATAAAATATTTTGTTTTGTTTCTTTCCTCCGGAACGAAATCCAACAAAATAAAATATCTCTCCTTTCCTATCTTTTGTGTTTTATATGAGGAGAGATATTTTACTTTTGTCGATTTCGTTCCCGGGGAAAGAAACAAACAAAAATATTTTTTGTTTTCTTTCACAAAGAGAGAAAAAAAAGATAACAGAAGGGAACGAAAAAATGAAACACTGGTTTGTAATATTTATGCTGCGCGCGATCCAATTTATGTTGTAGTAAACATATTTTTTATTTTATATTTGTATAACGCATTGAAATTAAATAAAATCAGTGTTTAAATTCATTTGATCGTTCCCTTCTTTTATCTTTTTTTTCTCTCTTTGTGATTTTGTGAAAGAAAACAAAAAATATTTTTGTTTGTTTCTTTCCCCGGGAACGAAATCGACAAAAGTAAAATATCTCTCCTCATATAAAACACAAAAGATAGGAAAGGAGAGATATTTTATTTTGTTGGATTTCGTGCCGGAGGAAAGAAACAAAACAAAATATTTTTTCTCTTTTGCGGAAAAAGAGAATAAATAAAGGAACGAAATTTGAATTTAAACACTGAATAAAATCGATAATTGCATGAGACGAAGTTGGTAAATTAGCATTCGGTATACATATTTGTTTTTTGGATGCAACCCATATGGTTATGGTCTCGTTTTGTTTGACTGATTTCATCTGGGTTGGTGGTATGTGTGACGACATACCACGGAGTCTGAAGAAAAGTGTTCGGGTGGCGTGATTTTATTATTTGACGTGATGTAATTTTTTTATATACGGGTGTTTTGGAAAAAATAAAAACGTCTCGTTTTGGATATTGAATAGGACAGTCAAGTTGGGTGATTGATAAGTGCAAGACGGTCGGATGATACATAATCTCTCGATTGTTCTTTATTATATTAAATCTGATAAATAAAGAAAAATAAAAAAATAAAGAAAAGTACTAATAAACATTCTTAATAATAGTATTGTATCTAATTTATACTTATGTAATTTTTGATGATTTTTAAAATACATTTTTTATTAAAATTTCTAAGTTTTTGTGTACACTTATGACCGGTCTCCACTTGTGTAATTTTCTCTAGACAAAAAAAAAATCTAGTTCATTATTTTTCTTGTGACAATTTGTAGTACATTTTGCAAAGTACAAACCGTCCCATGCAAATGAGAGTATGATAAGTCAAAAATGTCATTTTTCAGGAAAGGAGTTTGAATTTTTTTAGTTTGGAGAAATGTATAGCAGAAAAGAAAATGAGAGTATATTTTATTGTTTTTAACCATCAGCGAGGATTTTGATTTTTACGATAAATTGCCATAATATAAAATCATATTGAGAATTAAATTATACAATTATTTTGAGAGTATGATATAGTCACTTATCATACTTTCATTTGCATGGGACGATGATGAATCATGGCCGGTTTCCACTTGTGTATTTTTCTCTTGATAATTTTTAGTACATTTTGCAAAATACATACACAAAAATGGTTTTGAGCATGCGCATTGAAATTTTGTCAAGGGAGGAAAAGATCAAAATTTCAATATTTTTGGCATGACGTTGTGCCAATTGAGCATAAATTGTTTTTTATGCTCAATTTCTTGTCATTTTAATACAACTAAAATGAAATTTTCATGTTTTTTTGGGAAAATTTTAGCCTTTTAATAAATTTTAGGTGAAAATAAAATAATATAAAATAAAAATTGTGTTATTAAATTAAAACATAAATAATAAATTGTGGAGTTTAAATATAATATGCCAAAAATTGTATGTGTCGAAACCAAATTCAAATTTTTGTGTTATTTAAATATAATATGCCAAAAATTGTATTTATTGGAACCAAATTCAAACTTTTTTCTTATTTTCAAAGAACAAAATTTGTTATATTTTTTATGTTAGTAGTTGTACAAAAAATGTCATGAGCCGAATGTCATTTATTTTTTGTCAAGAGAAAAATATGCCAGTGGAGACCAGCCATCAGTGATTCTGAGAAACTATCATATATGTAAAACATACAAAATAAATAAAAATAACTGTGTTTTGTGCTTAAGTATTGACCGCATTAAAAAAAAAAAAATTTTGTTTTTACATCTACGATTGGTGCATTGAGCTTGTTGATTGGATATACTTTTGAAGATGGCGATAAAATTACAATAAAACCAAAAAAAAAACCCGAAAATAAAAGAAATAAACAAAAATCTTATTTGATGATTTAAAAAGAAAAAAAAAACGATAAAGCCAAAATTAATTGATGTGGTGAATCTGAGTCTAAAGTGTGTGTTAGCCTTCAATTCCATATTGTTATTTGGGGTAATATTACATAAATGCAGAATAAATAAAACGTGGAAGGTTTGTGGCAGCAACTCTGACAAACAGAGTCACAGAAAGCCGGACGGGCTAAACAGGTAGTTGATTGGTGGGAAAAATAAAGTAAAACTCACCACAATGACGCCACCTTGACTAGCGGGAGTTTTTTTAACATATTTCTTTTTACCTATAAATAAACATTTTCTTTCAGGCACCGTGGTGTACTATTGGCATCACCACACCCAATCAAATCAGTTTTCATTTAATTTTTTTTCTCATACTAAAGTTCAGTTATTTTCTTTTCATTTCCATTAATTACGTCATTTGTCGGTATTTTTCGTTTGATTTCTCTTACTTTTTCCTTAATGTGCTTTATGAACCGTTCTTCATGCGTGATAAGTGCCTTGGGTAAATAAACTGCAGAACCGTTAAGTTGATACCCGAGTAGTGCGGTTTTTTTTTCTCTGTGTGTAGATTTGCCGCGGGATTTCATATTTTCCCTCTTACGAAGACCTGTAAACGGTCCTTTTAATGTTAAATTTAGGATTTATTATCACCTTGTATTTATTTATTTATGGCTTGCAATGAATGAGTAAATTTCTGGTATGATTAAGTGTGGTGAGGTATGGCTGTGTGTTGGGTTGGGCGATTAGTTTAAGAACTAAATGCAAATAAAATATCTGCAATTTTATTGTTATCTTTATTAAAATAGATTTTACTTTCTATTTAATCGTGATAATTTATTATTTTTGATGATATACCGGTTTTGAACTATCTTGTAACAATTGTACAAAATTTTACATAGACCAAACTGGAAGAACTTTCGAAAAACGTTTTCAAGAACACATCCAGGAATTGAACAACAATCATCCAAAAACAACTTTAAATCAAACTACACACAACATTTATATAACGAAAAACCTTCATATACAGATATGCAAACTAACCTACAAATTTTATACAAAATGAAAAAAGGAAAAATAATAGACAGAATAGAAGAACTTCAAATATACAAAGAAAGAAATAACCCATTAATACTCAACGACAAACTAAACACAAGAACAAACAAAACCTACGAAATGATTTTAAAATTATAACAAAGCAAACACAAAAAACAACAATTAGATATTGTGAAAATAACGAATAAATAGAAAGGAAAATCTATTTTAATAAAGATAACAATAAAATATCAGATACACATTTTATTTGCATTTCGTTCTGAACTAGTGATAAAAGCCACAAAACAAAAAATGGACCAGTTGTACAATATATATAAAAATTAGTTTAAGTCCGGATATGCCGTTCATTCCCCTAGGGCAGGCTGCTCTGGGGGGGCGGCATGTCATATGTGGTGGTCGTAGTGGGGTGACGATTTCCGTTCCAGCGGGTCAACGTTGGGTCTGTCAACAGGGCGCCCTTCCTTCTTTTATTGGCATCGGCCTTCGCTGCGACATGACGGGGATTGAAATTGTCACTCCTGGACGATCATACCTGGTTTATAATTTTCTTAGCTACTGAGGACGTGGCAAAGATAGTTTTAACTTTTTGTTCCTTTCTATTTATTTTTCATGCGGTTATTCAAGCACAGGAATATGTCTGAAAACCCCACGTCGTACCATGAGCTCTATTCTTGTGTCTGCTAACGAAATCCTTTTGGATTACGTTACAATACGAGTTCTATATATGCGGTCTTACAACTTTGTCCATTTTTATTATTTTTAGTTTTTCTTAATTTTACCTTATTTTGTTTTTTTTTTTTGATGCTTTATTTTCTCATGTTGGAACGGTGTTATCGTTCTTTACTGTAATACTGTTTTCTTCATAAATTAGTACAAAACTAATTATTGTGATAGAAGTAAATTACTAGATCTATGCACCATTAAACTATTTTTTAATTGATATAAAAAGCTTGATTACGGGAACTAATGCTAGAAGTAACAAGTTTCGTAATAAATATATATTTGAGAATATTACAGTTGTCACGTCACAGTTGCAGAATCAAACTGCAGCTCAGTCTGTAATGAATCGTTTGAGTGATCAAACAAGCGTTTAGCTCGTCGAGTTGTGATTACTACACGCTTATCTTCAAGTTATAGAAACCTTTCCAATTTTCGTCACATTCACATCCAAAATAGTTGGTGATTTCAAAGAGGTTATCTGTATAATCACCGCAATAGTTGGGTCACATAGAAAAGTTCAGCCTATAGCTCATACTAAAACGATCCTTTGCTAATGGCCGGTGATTAACTTCACCAATTATTTTTAAACAAAAGACCTTTCCAGGGATCAAACTATTCGAAATTCAAATTTTTTTTTCTTGCTTACTGCATAAGTGCATTGTATCCAAGTCCCCGAAATGATTATAATTGTTTTCCCATAACTCAAAACGTTCCAAAGCAAAAAAAAAATCTTCGGTCAAGCCCCATAAAATTCTAGGCCCTTTTCTAGAGGTGTTAATTAACCCAACATTGGAACAGTGGAACGGACTACATAAAAATTTTGTCTGTCATCGCAACAAATTTGGCTGACATTTTATTTCTTCTTTTTATCCTATTCTTTGAGAATAGTTAATAAAACAAATTTAGGATTAGGATTTACATAATTGAGCAATTTAATAAATCTTAATATTTTCAAAAAACATTACACAAGTATTCGATTTTGATTTTCATGAAATGGAAAATCACCTATCTTCACTATATCAGCATGGGTTCTGCAATTGAACCTGTTTTGGCAAATATAAATTAATTAAATTTTTAGAAAACGTAAACAATTTTATATTGAGCTCACCAAATAAATTAGGAACCGGTTTGATATTAGTAAAAGTATGTACATTCCATTTTGTCGTTAATGAAACCAAAAAACATCAGTCAACTCTTAAATAATAATCAAAAGTATGAAATTATGGAGACGAATTTAAATTGTTTACAATTTCATCACATTTGTTTCATTTAGTTAAGAGGAATATTGAAGAATTCTGGTCAAAAATTGGATCAATTAAAATAATAGATAGTAAGATCAAATAACAAGATTAGCGAATTATACGCAATGTATAGGCCTAGGCCAACCTCTATAACAAAGGAAATAACTTTGCCAAAAATGTGTATTCCATTGATCAGTTAAGCAAATTAGAACAACTATCAATTTGTTTAACAAACCCTGATATAAAAGAACATATGAGGTTGAATCACAGTACAATAAAGGTAATATACTGCGCATCTGTCAAAAATTACAAAAACAACAAATTGAAAAAATGGCGGAACATAGAGACCTTTTTATAATAATATGTATACGTATATGCATATGTACATGCCTAATTACTAGTAAAGTTTAAAAAATAGAAGTTATTTTCAATAAATAAATAAAAAAGTAATTTAAATAAATAAAAAAGTTACTTAATTCAAATAAAATTATTTATATAATTATTTTATTTAGTATATTCAGGTCTCAAACATTCGCCATATTGGCAATTTTTGACAGCTGCGCAAACATGAACGAAAATAGAACCAGTGAGTATATTACCTCTATTTTGTGTACTGTGGGGTTGAATTATGTGAGATCCGTTGTCTATTGCTTAAAAATAATGTGAAGTTTATCACTGGTTATTAGTAAAGGTTTCCCTTAGTGTAAGTTAGGCTGAGTTTTTCTATCCGACCCAAATTTCGCAGTGATTTTACAAATAACCGATTTGGAACTTTAAGATTACCGTGTAGTAATCACAACTCAACGAGCTAACCGCTTGTTTGATCACTCAAATGATTCGTTACAGACTGAGCTGCAGTTTGAGTCTGTAATAGTGAAGTGACAACTGTAACATTCTCGGATACATATTTCTTACGGGACTTGTTATTTCTGTTATTTCTCTTCTGTTCTTTCTATCTCTTCGATTGAGGAATAGATTAATGTTGTAAATGTATAGATTTAATATTTAACCGATATCCCAACAATTAGTGTTGTTCTCATTTTTGAAGAAAACATATTGCGGTAAAGAGCAATAACACCCAACATGCTTCGTCACAATTTTTTTTTTTGAAAATATTTTAACGTTTAAGATGAAGAAATTAAGAATCAAAAAAATAAAATACAAAATATGGTAAAATTGGAAAAACTAAGTTCAAATATTGCATGTAACATACTCGTATGTTATTTGAGTCCAACAATAACAAAACTTTATTGAAAAATCATTTGTTTCACAAAACTATTAAAGAAAAAAAAAAATAGACAAAAGATTTTAATCCTCATGAAATTTTTATGTATTTGACTTGTACTATATACTCGTAGTTACCATGAAAAACAAAATTCGAATTTTCTTTTGTTTTTTTTAGTTATTTTACATTGAAAAGCGTCGCCTGCTTCTTATATAATTTAACAAATTTTTTATTGGTTTTGAGCTCAATTATTTTATAGCTTTAGCTTTCGAATCCTATTCAAAATAAGATTGGTAAATACATGTATACAATGTAGATAATTATTTTTCAAAGGCTAAAGAAACCGAGACTTGTTGCTTGAATCTAATCAAGGGGTTTGTGTTGGAGCTAAATGGCTGCAGTATTTTTGCGAGGCGAATTTATTGATTTCGTTGTGTTTGCTGCCTCGTGTTCCGTTTGTAATATAAAACTCTTTCAAGCGCCACATTATTGGTAATATGTTAATATTCAATTTTCATTTTTGTAATATTTTGAATTAATATTTGATAGCGCCTTCCTACTCTTAGGCTTAGATGCATGTTCAACTATTCTTTGTTTTATCCTCTTATCATATATCCCACTAGTAACCAATTTAAATTAAATAATTAAGAAAGATTTATGTTACAGAACGTAAATAATTTAACATGATCCAATTGCAATCCAATGCAATTTGATCATTTTAAATCTTTTACGTCTTGTAACATAAATCTTACTTAATTATTTAATTTAAATTCTTGTACATTATTCTAATGGTCTTTTAAATTATATTTTATTCACTAGTTAGCTTTTTTTATAGACCAATTTTATAGAAAATTTCCTTTTTTATTTTTTTTAAATTTTATTTTGCCAATATTTCGGTCTTGTTGACCATTATCAAAGCTTATCTATTTTAATTTACAAATTTAATATGTTTATAATTAGTTTACAAATTGACACAGTTAATACGGTATATAAAAAACAATATAGTACAAAAACATGAATATAGAAATTTTAAAATTACTTAAGTATTCCACATTTGAGTGCATTTACCATATTTAATCCTACTTTTCTTGCCGATTGTGAGTGGTATCAAATGGATATAATAAAGTTGTGCATTTTTCCTGTGTTAATTTAAACTATCACGAATGCTTTTGAATAGATCCTGTTTACAATGCTACTCTTTCTGACTGACTCATTTAGTTTAATTTCTTTGTGTAACGATGTTGGTACGTGTTTTATTTCGCTATCAGATTCGCCGCCTATCTTAATGACCGTTACAGCAAATTTCATGTAATACAACTTCAAGTTCTTTAACATCTGGTTTTGTTATGCAAACCAATAAATGTTCTAATTTGTGTCACTGAATATATAGAATATGGTTTATCTTCCTGATTATTCCAAAGCAGTTTGAAATAGCTGATGGAAACGAACCGTTATATACCTAGTTGTTTTCGTTGGTCCGTGGTAACGGCAATAAAGTGCAATTGCACATAATTATACTAGACAACTAGATTTTGCCCCTTAATTCAAACGAATATATGGGGAAAGAATTGTCTAAATTGAGGGTCGGGCGTGATTAAAAAAAACCACGTTGTGTGACGTTTCCTTCCAATATGAGCTAAACAATTACTTCAATAATATTGTAAGTATTTCCGATGACAATTTGGTACCTCACGAATTTCCACATGATGCAATAAACAGTTCTATTCCAAGACATTTTGCGTGTATAGAATCTCGTAAGGCCTAAGGTCTAATGCCACAGGTCTAGATGGCATCCCGGCGAAGTGTTTGAAAATCATTTTTCCACTAATGCCGACTATGTTTTTAACTGTTTCAATACCAGAGGCTGACAAAATTATACCTATCAGTAAAGTATCTCATCAATCGTATCCCATGGCGGTTTCTGATATTTAGCCTGCTCTGTCCAATATTTTTGAATGCTTAGCCAAAAATCAGTTCGTGAAATATCTAGATGAGACTGACTTGCTGTGTAAATTTCAGTCTGCTTATAAACCTTTCCACGGTACGGATTACTGCTAACCTTATTTTATTGTGGTTTGATTAAATGCTACCCCAGCCCTATATATTACACTGCTGATAGAGGTTCTTCTTTTGGACGGCCTTTTTGTTTGACGGCCGTTTTCAGTTTGTTTGCTCTGACACTTGAGACGCCTATGATGCTTAATCGAGCGTTCCTAATGTTATTTTCGAATTACGTATTAAACTTTTGTAATATCGTAGCCAATGTGTTGCCTTGAAGTTGATACACAACTTTCTTTTTAATTCATATCTCGCTAACCTCAATATTTTCAGAACTACAACACCGTCGTTTCTTGAAAATGAGTGATATTGGTGGATTACCGATATCCAACACGTCCCTACTGTGGATTTTGTATTTAAATGAAAAAAAATATTTTTATTTCAATTGTTGTTAGTCTCACATTTGAATATGAAAGGAAAATTCTGGAAGTAAAATAATAAAACTAAATAAATTATTGTAATCTTAACAACCAAATATTAATTTTCTTCGTTGAGCAATAATGTTGGTATTGTTTTTACAATAATTATTTAATATAAAAATGTTTTCGGCTTTTTGTAGACAACATATGTACTATTTGTAATGCCATGGTCATTTTTTTCGATTTGGTAATTCAGTAAAATAATGGAGACACACTCCAATATATCTACCTCTTTCTTTCCCTCAGAGTCAATCAAAATGTATTAACTCTCAAAAATGAGAAATCTCTTTGAAATTTTTGTGTTGGTAATTCGGTTACATACTGAAAAGTAAGGTCTACTCCTCAGGTAGCTATACGACCGAATTACAAAAATTCAACTATCGGTAAATACATTACTTATATTGCCAGAGGGTATTAACTTAGCGAATTATATTCACTAAATCAAATTCAAAAACCCAAGCAGAATTCTCATTTATGTGCGTATAGACAGTGCCCGTACGAATAATTACGAAGTTAAAACTTGGTCTGATACTCTGACCCTGTTGTACGACAGGGCGCTCCAAAAGCGATCATTGATCAATCACGGTGATGCTCATTAATAGCTCACCGTGAGCATCACTTTATACTAAATTTCGTAAAACAAGAACGAAAATAATGCGAACATTGTAATTTACTTCTATCAAAAACCAATTTAAAAAGCCGAAGGTTTAGTTTTTTTTACTTTATACTTCTGTTTCATGTTTTTAACGCGCCATCTCAAACAAAATTTCTCGATTGCTCACGCAAAGTACAACTGGGGATTAATATAAAAATGTTTCGGCTTTTTATAAATGAATCAGACTAAATTTCCGCGCCTTTTCCTAATTGCTCAGAATCCGTTGCGTGGCAAGATTGACACATTTAAAACGAACGAATAAAATTTTAATGGGTTTTTAGATGCTAAACACTCAAAAACGTGAAAAACACGAATTTTACAAGATATCGAGAATTGGGTGGGGTACTTTAAACCCCCTCGATCTAAATATTTTAAATATAATAAGGTTTCTTCAGATAAATCAAAACAAAATTTTCATTTGTTTAAAACTTCTGCGAGCAAATATCCCAATTTAATTTTAGAGGCTTCAGACTCAATCAAAATACCTTCAGAATGATTAATTAATTTTGTTAATTATGATTGGTCTACAAAATTTGAAGCTAAATCCGAAAAATTAATTATTTCTAACATTAAATAATTCGTTTTTAGATTTAGATAATTTCAATAAACTTATTAATTTTAATTTTCTTTCGGATTGCAGAATTTGTTGTACTGTTACATTATAGCAGCAGCCGCTTATTTTACGATATTGTTGTCTGAATTTAGCCTTGAAATTGTCTTTCTGAAATCCCGAATAAAACATCAGAATAAGTAGCATGCGACAAGCTGAAGGATCTCGCTGGTGCGCAATAAAGCTGTGGATAATTTATTGTTAGTTTGAATACTGTTCCAATATCTTAACCAATGAAAACAATTTTAAGGAAATCTACACTATTGCTGTTATCAGTTGAAAAAGGAATGGCCAAAGGCTCTCTTTTGTGAAACCCTTTAAGAGGAGTTTTCACATAACCGGTGGTCCAGCAAGAACCGGTGCGTACTTTACCGGTAATTTGCCCTCATGTTTATAATTAGGTTCCAAATGTTTATGTGTAGCGGAACGTAATTGAGAATATGGGTAGTTAAAATCTGGACTGAATGCACTTTGTTGTTTAGCCAATTGTTACGAATTGATTTTAATGTTTATAAATTGTGGGAAGATTTCGGATGAAGCGGTTGGTTATTATCAGAATTTATCAATACTATCGGCAAAAGCAACAATTTTACCGTTTACTGTTAACAGAACCCTGAGGAACACGATGCTCTATATTAAATGGAATGCTTTGTGATTTATCTATCCTAATGATAAATGTTCGATTATTGAGATAAGACTCGAACCATTTCTGTGATACACCTCTAAAACCAATAGACTGGAGCTTACGCAGAAACAGATTATGATCCACCCTTTTTAAACAAAGGGATAACAATTGCAGTTTTTAACGCATTAGGGATAAAACCATTTACAAAACATTGGTTAATATATTGTACTAAAACTGGTGCAATTGCTAGACCCACCAATTTTAGCATATAACAAGAATGTCAAGTGCATTACTTGTTTTAAGTCCTTTAATAATACTAATAATCTCTGATTTCTCGACTGGATTAATAAAAAATATTTCCAACATTTCAGTAGAGTAAGAGCAATCATTAGGACTCATATTTTGGGCAGAAAAGTTAGAACATCTCAAATCGTTAACGATTTTAGAGAAATAAATACCAAAATCGTTAGCAATTGATTCAGAGTCCGACAGTATAATATATATCTGGGTTAATAGGCAAAATTCTTTTGATATTAGTGCTACTTAAATCCCTGCACAAAGTTTCAATTACAACCGACCAGGTCTTCTTGCAATCTTGACCACATTCATTAAATTTCTTACTGAAATAGTTGTCTACATTTTAGTTGATTTTTTTTCCTTTCATTCATAAAAGTACCAACTTGTCTGAAATTCACGGTTTAAGCTTTATGATTGAGTTTTGCCTAATTATATTTTTGGAACATGAATCAGCTACTTTTTTAAGTATTGCAACCATATTGGTTAAAATTGTAGTGGCGTGACTTAGTCGTATTTTTCGTTTAAATAATTACCAGGCACCTTTATATCAATTTTCAGCAAAGCGTGGTCAGTGATATGTAAATTACGCAATGGTACATCCAAATTAGTACAACTATTAACACGGACAAAACAGTGATCAATGCAAGAAGCAGTGTTACTAGTAATTCTTGTGGCAGAATTAATAAGTGACAAAAACCCATTTGACGACACGACAACATAAACATGTAATCATTACTGGAAGCTGGAAAGTTCAAAATATCAATGTTAAAATCACCAACAATTATTACATTTTGATTTTTAATTATCGAGATAAAATTTTAAAACTGACAAATAACGGTTGAAATTGGAATAAATTGTAGTCGATACACACAAACAAAAATATAATTATAAATATTTAATGAAACAGATAATTTTAAAATATCCGTAGAATAAAGAAATATAAATAATATTCAAAATAATTATAAACACGTTTTCCGAAAAATAAATAATAAGCACGGAGTTATTTGCTATATGTTTTCACAAAATCACAATTTTTATTACAAATGGTGGTTCGAATATATTTGTATGATGGAGTAATGACGAGTGACTTTTATTTTTATTTTCTCTTACAAAGTTAATTTTGGTAGTACATAAAAATTATGGCAGATGGCTATTCTTTAAAGTAAAACTGAACTTAGCCAAAATACAACAAATAATAACTACTGAATGCAACCAACAAAAAAATGACGTAATAATTAATAATATTGTCAGCTGTCATTACTGGATATAAATTATAAACAAAAGCACAGGTAAGCTAAAATTACAATAATTGTATGAATTGAACAGTATTAATTAATATAAATGTCTTTCAGAATGCTAAATGCGTAAAATATTTGCAGTGTAAAACAAGTGATGAAAAATTAAAGATAAGTTTTAAATACATACAAATTTTACTCTTAACCTAAAATTAAATATATAATTAAAATTAAATAAATAGTTTCATTAATACGTTGCAAATTTGAATCATAAAAAGCACAAACACCTCCCGCTCTATAATTATTGTGACAACAACTTATACATTCATAATTAGGAAGATTATAATAATTTAACTCATGATCAAATTTCCGAAAGAAAATAGTTCACTAAAATGGGCTCATAAAATAAACATCGTTAGAATAATTAAATAAATTTCTACTTAAATTCCAATTGAGTTGAGTGGTGCAATGGGTGTCCATATTTTTACACGAGTTTTCCCTGGCGTACGAAACTTTCGATGAACAAAACTATTTATGAAAACTCCTGTTGGCCAAGTATCTGGAGTTAGGGCCTGTTCCCGGAATTCTTCGAATATTCCCACTTGATAAAAGATATATTCCACTTTGCAATAATTGTTGATTGGCTTTGTTGACTTTCAATTTCAATAATATTACTGCATGTAGTTGGGTTTTGCTGATTTCCAACAACACAAACTTTGCTGCGGTTTGATTTATCCGTAGGACTTTCAACCAGTACAACATTTCCAGTGGATTCTATTTTATCAGGGACAACCTCTAGATTTTGCACTTTACATAAAAAAGGTTACATTCACTATGCAAGGTAAGCACAGCCCTGTTCAGGTATTTATTTTCTTTCTTAATCTCCTTTGATTCCTCCTTCAAGTGTTTAAATCTTTTTAGTAGTAGTTCTTGAGACGCCATAATTTGAATAATTCCTTTTTGTATTCCTTTTCAAAATTTGTATCATTTGCTGGAAAACCTGAATTGAGTTTATTAACTAACAGACTGCAACTATTCGAGCACACCAACAATAGATTTGATGCTGGATGGAAGCATTTCTTGCAAATCAAGCATTCAAATATCGCATGTTTCTCTGAAATTTCTAATTTTTGACAATTGGTATTACCACACTTCATGCCTTCAATGAACGCCGAATTTAATTCTGCTCGCTCAAATTAGGGCATTTTTTCAGGACACAAATATCTCAATAATGTTAAAAATAATTGGAATTTAACAAAATTTTTAAACGAAGAAGAAAATGATTCGATGTTTAACGCAACGATATCTCTGTTGATGAAGAAGGGAGCTTTGAAAACAAAGAAGGCTCTGCGTCTTTGCAAAGCCTCCATATTTTATTTTTTCGAGCATCTGTAAAATAATTAGTTGAACAGAAAGAATGTGGAATGGTGAAATCAAGGGAGCGCACCAGCACGTACAACCACTTTTTGACTGCCTTTTTGCAAATATTTCACTGTATCACAAGCCGTTTGTGACAACTCTTCGTCCAGGATTTGCAATATGGCTTGATAAAATATTTCAATAACAATAACGCCCCAAAGCGTTAATTGCACCATAGAAATCAAATTTCACTCAAGTTCGGCCATACAATAATTCTTTAAGAGTATTGTTATACCTGCCCAACCCCAGTGTTATACCCACATCACCATTTCTTCACAGGTATATACTCTACTCGTTAAGCGATTATAGTAGTAAATTATTTATAAGTAAAATAAATTTTCCACCAGCAACAATGTAAATATTTAAATAAATACGTATTTAAAATTTTACCACATAAACTGCATAAATAACAAACACATACCTCACCAATCACTCAAAATCACTATCATACACTCGTTTATGCATAATATACCTCCGGATCTTAATATTTACCTTAGCTATATTCTATATACATACATACCTAGTACAACTAATAATAAAACAAACAGAATCAACCGCTCCTCGCAACATAGAAGAAAATCATCCACGATTTCAAATAAATTATGGATTTTTATTATTATTACTATTATTGTTGTTATTTATTTATTTATTTTATATAATTTTCAATTTTCATGAAATACAAATTTTTTTATTGATATATTCGCGATACATTTATATAAACATAATCGAGTACAAACTATAAAAAAAAAATAAAAACGAAAATTTATTGATTGATGAGAATTATAGGCGCCCAATTTAATGGCGAAACGAAAAAAAAAAAATAAAAAATCGATTTCATGATGATTTCTCGGTGGGAAATTCTTATGTATTCTGAAATTTGTTTATTTTTGTTCTCATATATTACAATCTTTTATGGATTTAAGATGAAATTGAGTATGCGATATATGATTTGTATGTACATTATGTACTTGTTGTATACCTTGGTGATGAAACGATGCTGCAAAATAATATTTTGAATCTTGAATTTTCCTTTACGTACCTACATTATAAATCAACTCAGAATTTCAATTTTTCTTTAAAACTCAACTTATAATTAATATATACAAAGTGGATACTTAACAAAAGACAAAAAAAAAAAAAATTTGAAATTAAAAAATCAAAATTATTTTGCAGTCTTTCAAATATGAGAGTACAAAACATCAAAAAATATTTTTATTAAATTTCTATTTTAAGATGAAAACCAACAATAATAAAAACAGTATATACATAGGTACCTACTTCATTTTCATCTTAAAAATAAAACAAAAATGAAGAAAATTCTTAATATTTCTCCTTGTCATCATTATTATATTTAAGAAATAAAATTTGCATACAACCAAAATGAATTAATAAAATTTTTACAAATTATGAATATATAAAGATGACTGCTGCATAAGTTGTTAGATGGCTTTGTTATATTGGAGACTGAGGGTCTATATTTCCAGTTTTCTTCCCAGTACTATACCTGGATTCGATTTGTAATTTATACTGAGAAAAACAACAAGCTTCTCTATGCTATTGCCATGTATTATTCCTATGACTTGGATGTTTACTAAAATAAAAAACTTGCGATGCGCAAGGATGACAACCTTAAATAAAATTGTATGCAATCTTCCATTTTAACGGGACATTTTATTTTGTACTTTTTTTTGCGATTTGTTTCGGAATTTTTATTGCGATTCAGCCGCCCTATTTCGTAACTTTATTGCAAATACCAGTGCTTTACTGATAAACAGTATACCGAATAGCATACTTATTGTTGTAAAAAATTTTAATTTGGAATGAATTGTTTATGCCCGATTTCAGAACAAAACAGCAATTCGTCAGTTAAATAATATTTCCTCTCTTTCTTCTTTTATGAAATTGCAATTTGTTTCATATTTTAAAATCAATGCTATCTGGTTATATTTCTTTTTTACATCAACATTTTAAAGGGAGAATTAAATTTTTATTTGAGCGATATTGAAAAGTCAAATATTTAATTTTCCCTTTGAAATTCTCTTGTAAAAAATAATTATGATCCAGGTAGCATTGATTTTGAATTATGAAACAAATTGCAATTTCATAAAAGAAGAAAGAGAGGAAATATTATTTAACTGACGAATTTCTGTTTTGTTCTGGAATCGGGCATTAGTCGACGAACCAAGTCGACTCGCAATCTTTTTTTTTTTTGCTTGATCTTAGGAAACAATGGTGGCTTCGGGTCCTTGCAAAGCCTCTGCCTTTTATTCTTTCGATCATCTGCAATATAATTATAGTGGTTGTTTTTAACGTCATTTTATTATAAAATTAAATTTTACATCTCCACAGTTTTCTCTTTGAAGAACATGGCAAAAGTATTTTTCTGCGGTTTGCTAACTGCACCAATTTTTCGGACTTATTTTATGAAAATTCCACAACCCATAGTGAAATGAACAATAATTGCAAATGCAATTGGTTCACAAGTTCGAAAATAATAAACTCAGTATGACAAAAAATAAACAAAAGATTTTGTACAAACCATTTCGTCAAATTTATTATTTCTATATAAAGTAAAAGAGTTACCACGAAAAACAAAATTTGCTGTTTTTTTGTTTTGTTTTTTATTTAACATTGAAAAATCGTCGCCTACTTATTGTGTATTACATAAATAAGATTGATAATATATGTAAGTACATATGTATTTTTTGATATTCTGATAGATAATTTTTCAAGAAATTATATATTCAGAGGCAGTGCTTGAATCTGAAATGCAGTTTGTATTAGAGCTACTGACACAGTAAATGGCTACTATGGTTTATGCGATTTGAATTTTTTGGTTGTTCTTGAATTGATGTTTGCTTCCTTGAGTTCCCTTTAATATATAAAGCTCTACCAAGCACCATATTATTGCTTGAATTCGATTTTGACTTGTGTACTTTTTTCGAATTTTTATGCGATATTAAAACCCCTGACTATTTTTTGAAGTTTATATGTTACCACTAACCGTCGAATTTCAACCGAAACATGAACTCGAATGGATCTCTTCTACCGGATGTTTGTGTTGAACTGTAAAATTTCACCCATTCTTTGGATTTAAATTGTACAGCCTTCGCTTCCAATTAGATAATGTTTTAGGTCTAGAAATTCGTGTAACATAAATCTTACTCAATTATTCATTTTAAATTGCTTATTAGTAATGAACGAATCCATTTCGTAAATTTTTGTTTCAACTGTTGTTTATTTTGCTCAATCATTGCGGTCAAATTTGAACTACTAATCATCGTACATCTAATTCAGTTTAACCAATATTTGGTTTAGCAGTCAAGGAAACTATTTCTTAATATTTAAGACGACGTTTGAATAAATTTATTATCTTCTACAGGTATATACATGGTTTTAACAATACATAAACAATTTAATTAAAATATGTAGGAATTACCATGCCATGCACTAAACCTGCCGTTAAATATATCTATAAATTTGAAGTGTATTTCCTTTCATGTCCCGAACTTGTAAATACTAAAATTTTTCATAAAACCAAATCGTGTCAATTTGACCGTTATTCTTCCGAACTAATATTGTGTTCAAAAATGGTAAGCTTCTATTTCTAAAGTGAATTTTAAACCAAAACGATTACTATTAAATTTTGAAAGTATACAATCAATTTATCATCCGGCACACTCAATAATAAATCATCGACGTATTTTTAATAAAAAAGTAGCACTTCCATTACGACATCAGCAACTACTGGAGATTAAAGTGAACCCATCACGACGCCATTTAACTGTTTAAAGTAGCTGTTGAACAGGCTAAAATATCCTGATTTTAAACAAAATTCTAGAATATCTAGAAATTTTGTTTTGGGTATTAAGGTATGTGGCTCTATCATTGACCACCGATTTGAATTTATTTCTACAGCCAAAGCAATCTTAATATTGGTGAATAATGAAACTATGTCCAAGCTTATCAACACTTATCGATTTGAAATATTTTGTTGTTTTATGAACTCTACTAATTCGTACGAATTTTTATAGTTGTACCTACTTTCGATTATCAATTGAACCTTTCAAAATTTCACCCCCTTGAAGTTACACCAGACATTCATCCTAGGAAAATTTGAAATTACCTCCGACAACACAAGCTTAAAAACCCATCCCAGACTTTTTACTCGAGAGAAAAAATCCATCCCAGGATTTTTATTTCTTTTAAAATTTTTTTTTGTATAATTAAAAATAAATAAACAAAAATACAAAAAAAAAACCTTCTGATCAGGAGTATCCCTACTTCATAGAATTTTCGCTACGTCAATAAATATGTTGCCTTCCCATAGTAAAAAATAAATAAAAAAATTTAGGTACATCTGAAGAGTAGATCGTAAGCTTGGTCTTAGTTTCACGAACAATATAATTGCCTAAAAATAAATTTTTAATTTTGTTGTTGTTTAGATTTTGTAGTGAAAGTTTGGGGTAGCTGTTTAATGTTGTGTATGTAAATTTAATTAACATAATTACCGAAATAATCCCTTTATCCGCATTTAAAATAATAATATTTTGATTGTGGCTCAGAAATCTATTTGTTTGATTTGTTAAGTTTTTAAATATTTTTCTTTCAAATTTGCAATGTTTTTCAAAATTTCTTATCTGATTTGGTTTAACTTCTGACTACTTAAATTTTCTGTTTTGAGACTGAATTTCTGGGTTAAATCTATAGCCCCACTGATGATAATTTCACAAACTGTGCACATTGGTCCGAACGAAACAAGGTTTATGAAATTCGAGTTGAATTTTGTGCAAGAAATATTTCTGTAATATCTTCATTTCTGTGGTCGAAAATTCTATGTATATAGATTTGATAATTTACCAAGGCCACTGAATACACTTTAGCACTGAACAATAATATAAGTTCTATGTTTAAATATCTCGTCGTCTGATTTATTTTTATTTGTCCAAGAAAAACATTTTTTTAAATGCATTAATTATTTCACAGAATCGAAAATAAAAATAAAAATTGTTCACAAAGCATTTCATGAAATTAACAGAGTTACCACGAAAAACAAAATTTGAATTTGTGTTTTGTTTTATTTTACATTAAGAAACATCGCCTACTTTTTCTTTCTCATCAATTTATTTGAAGATTTATATTTTAAAAAAAAAAAGCGGATACTTATTTCACGAATCTATATTGCAGCTTGTGTTGGATCTGTCGCCGCTATAGTAAATGACCGCTTTTAATCTTGCGTGTCTAATTGATTGATAATTCAATTGGAGTTTGCTGTTTTATGCCTTTTATAATATGTATAAGCAAAACCCTTCTTCCATTTTGATGTTTGTAATTTTTTCGGATCAATCTTTCATTTTGAGGCCTGGCTCTTACTCTTGGAAGTTTAAATTGATCACTGGATTCTCGTTCACCATCTCTATGTCCTCCGGTATGGTACTTCATCAATTGTATATTAAACTGTTTGTTTAACCTTTTAGAATTTCACTCATTTTCTTTGGATTATAATCTTTTAGCTCTTGATAAAAATTAGATCGATTTAAATCTATAACCCCCTATGATAACAATATAAATCTTACTCGATTATTTATTTTAAAATTCTTACTACTAAAGTATTGCAGATTTAAGTGCGCATATATTTATTGTGGCACTTAACTTTCATTCTGTTGTCTTTGAAGCTGTTTGGGATCGTGAATTTTTCCGGTGCTAAGTTTTTTAAAATACCACGGAGATATTTAAATAGTTCCTGTTTGAACCCCTCTTCTTTATCTTAGATAGTTGAACTTATACGTATAATGATAATGGTAAATGCTGAACGGAGGTAAATCTACCTCATTTCTTTATTCTTTCTTTGCCCCGGTTTGCCGATTCAATGTTTCGCCAATGCATACCGATCGAAAATAGCTTGAATTTTTAAACTTCAGAAAATCATAACTCGAGAAGAGAGGTCAGGAAGGAGTAACATTTTGGTAAACTCAATTTTTCTTCGACAATTTTTCCTGAAAAACGTTACAGCTAAATCAGTGTATGTGGTAAAATGTAAATGCGCTGGCCAACAAATTTGCGCGCACCTATTGAACTCATATAAAAAATTTTTTTTAAAGTCGATTATTTATTTATTTAACCTACAGTAAATATACAATCGGTATGCAAAAAAAAAAAAAAAAGATCAATGCAAACTATAAAAATATTAACAGTAGTTATACAATATTTTAGCACAAAAATAACATTTAACCATTATTTAATAATAGACATAAATTTAAACAACTCATTTCTAAACGAATTTCTTGTTAAGTTAAAATCGAATACATCATAAACCGAATTAAAGAGTCGCGACATTCTCAAAACTAGTTCCGAGAGTGCAAAGTTTGTAGAGACCGGATCAATATGTAACAAACAACGACGGCGCAAACAACGTGTAGGAGCGTAAAAGTTGAAACGAACCAGCAAATCGACACAGTCTATTCGGGAAGTCAGAACATCTTGAACGAAGATAGCAGATGCAACGTCTCGTCGGTGGTCTAATCGTTGTAATTTTAATAATTTACAACGATCATTATAAGGAGGAAGTACATAATGGTGCACTCGCTCCGTAGGTAAGCCGCGAAGCTCGTACAAAAGAAACTGCTTCTGAACGCTCTCAATTCTGTATGAATGGCAATGATAAAATGGTGACCAAATCTGAGAAGCATATTCCAGAATGGAACGAACAAAGGACACATAAAGAGTTTTCAGTGTGAGTGGGTCGCAAAAGTCTTTACAATTGCGCTTAATGAAACCCAGCATAATATAAGCTTTTGAAATAATAGAATCAATGTGTTTGGTAAAATTAAGATCATAGGAAAAGGTTACACCTAAGTCGGTTATGACCTCAACTCTGTCAATAGCGGTATTGTATAGAAAATATTGCTGAAGAACAAGTAAGTGTGTACGAGAGAATGATAAAATTCTACATTTACCCACATTCAACAACAATTTGTTTTTAAATGACCAACTGCAAAAGTTACTCAAGTCATCTTGTAATTTAACACAATCAGAAACTCCAGTAATAGGAGCAAATATCTTCATATCATCTGCGTAAAGCAAACATTTTGCGAATTTAAAACAATCAACAACATCATTGACAAATAATGAGAATAAAAGAGGACCAATGTGGCTACCTTGAGGAACTCCAGAGGTAACTCGAAATAAGCGAGAACTAAAATCATTTATCTTAACAAATTGGTACCGATCAGACAGGTACGAATGCAACCACCTGATGGGGATAAACTGACAATTTAGTTTATCCAGCTTATCGATAAGGATCGAATGATCAATTTTATCGAAAGCCTTCGAAAAATCGGTGTAAACTGCATCCATTTGTTGCCTACGTTCCAATCTACTATATAAATGTTGACAAAAACTGACTAGGTTAGTAACCGTAGACCTACCCGTGTAAAAACCTTGTTGAGCAGGAGAAATATAAATTGTTGCATGAAAAAATAAGAATTTCTGTACCATTGATTCGACAAGTTTTGGTATGGTAGAAAGAATAGCGATTCCGCGATAATTGCTGATATCGCTTCTTCTGCCGGATTTAAAAATCGGACGAATGAAAGACAGTTTCCAGGGATCCGGAAAAATCCCACTACGTAGGAAAGATTAGAGTCAGTGGATGGGCTAAACTCTCAGCACAATTCTTAATAAGGATAGGTGGAAAACCATCATGACCTGCCCCCTTATTACTATCAAGTTGAGATAAGCTATCATAAACTTCTGCTTCAGTAAACTGTAAAAAATTAAAATCAGAGCAATCGCGATTATTTATAAGCTTGGTACCAGAATCCCCAGATACTTCATAGACGGCTCAAAAAATTTTGCAAATAGATTAGCGATATCAGAGGGTTGACTTGCGGAAGAGTTCTGAAAGGTCATTGGAGTAGGAAACCCAACAACCTTCTTTTTACCATTTATGAAATTCCAGAACTTTTTTGGGTTGGAAGTCAGATCCTCTTCTATTTGAAAAATGTAGTTGTTGTAAAGGAACCAATTTAAAGTTTTGAACTCTTTACGAGCTAAGTTGAATCTGGAATAAAACTCAGCGCCCTGTAACTTATACAAAGAATGTAACTTATTCCGTTTTTTTTCAAGACGTAGTAGTTCTTTGTTATACCACGGCTCACGAAACCTAGGTCCGTTTTTATTTGATGGAACATACCTTTCAATACCAGTCTTGAGCAGCCCGTTGAACAACAAAATAGAATGGTTCAAATTTTCATCCCGCTCGAGAAAGTCCCAATTAGAACCGACAAGAAATTCGTTTAACGAATCGTAGTCCGCAAGCCTAAAATCGAAATGCAGAGAATTACTAGAAGTACACGTAGTGTTGCAATTCTCTAAAAATATATATATATGGTAATTGGAGTGTGGTAAACGCTCGAACATCCAGTAAAATCTTCGCAAGGTGATATCTCCGAAAACATAAAATCAGTTGAATAAACCAAATCGAGAAATATTCCCCGACTATTGCTTATCCGGTTCAACTGCATCATTGCTAAGCTAGCAAAATAATCAGTAACTGCCAACTCCCTTTGGAAGATTGAAGTCTCCTATAACCATTAGTTGTTCCTTAATACGAACCAAGGGCATGACCGCAGAACTGATGAAATTAACAATTCCCATATAATATTCCAGAGTAGATCCAGAGGGAACATATACAGCCACCACGAGGATAGATGACTCGGATACATTAATCCGAACAGCTATTACATCATAAATTGGATGACATGCAATGAGCTCGTTTGGGATCGAACTCTTAACAGCAATCAACACCCCCCCCCCCCCCCCACCTTTAAGGCTGGTACAAAAATCATGTCGATCTTTTCTGTGGACAACGTAGTTGGGTGGGAAATATTCCTCTGAATTAAACACTTTAGTAAGCCATGTTTCCGATATGATAATCACATCGTAATCGTTATCAAGAACGCCAAGCAAGAATAACTTAGCTTTCCCCCGAATACTAGAGGCGTTGTGATAGTACATCGAAGTGAATGTAATTTGTCCAAAACTTTTGGGCCGACGCATCCCCTTTGACCCTGCGTTATTTAAATTTCGGCAGAGTTGACTACTGCAGCTGGTATCCGGAATTTCACATATGGAAGGGCCTAATAAATACACCGGTAGGCCATGCATCCGAATTTAGAGCCTTATCATGAAGCTCAACGTTGATCCCCAATTTAAAGCACACATATTCTAACTCATGGATATCTTTATCCTTAGGAATTAGTTTAACTGCCTTGTAAACACTCGGACCTAAGCATTTGCTAGCCAGAGCCACAATATCATCCTCAGTTGTAAGAGTATCGAATCTTGACAAATGAAGCCAACATATTAGTGAGGTATTAGTGCCACGAATATCAAAATTTCGTATGTTCTTCCGGATAGTTCGTGATAACACCCGAAATAACTGCCGAAGATACCACATCAGCAAATGTGCCACCAGACACATACGAGTTATTAGACACAGGCTTGAAAGATTCAGCACATGAATTTCCACCAATTATAATGGTACCAAAGATTTCGGACTTAGCGGCACCAGGCAAAACAGGTGCGCTTGAGTCTGGAAAATCATCAGCGATGATGTGATCTGGAGCAACCACAATGCAATGTGTAGTGACTGGTATAGAGTAACTGGTTCTACTGGATCAGAAGTAAGCGCTTGGGCTTGCTCTTCCATTTTTTTAACGTAATTGTCTATATTTCTGATTGTACCAACCAGTTCACTTAAACTATTCACTTGGACCTTGTAGATGTCTTTGCTGAAACCAACACATTTGTAGTGGGCAACACATTTACACAACCCACTGCACATTAAAAAATTATCACTACCACCAGGAGTACAACACGACATACAGCAATTCGACGCCATATATAATTAATTATATTATTATTTTAAAATTATTTGGCACACGAAAAAACAAAAAAAAAACGTCCGCACAGTTCAAGGCTTCCTTTTTTCCTTTTGATTAAAGTCTTTAAAATTAGAAAAAATATGCCCAGTTTTCTGTCTAATAAGATTTTGCCTAGTTTCAATGATAGCGGTTGCACTGATTTTTCTTTGTCGCTGATATCCTTTCCACCCATTTTTTCGAAAACAGAGAATTTGATAATCTTACGTAAAATTTCACTTTAACACCACTATGAAATATTACGAAAATATTACGTAAACAAAACATAAAAAAACGCATTTTTATTGTTCACGCTTTGCCAGAGTGGTGGCTCACACTTCACACAGTGTAATCCAATATTTAAAAAAATATTGATAGATGTGGTATCAATCGGTACACAAGTTTTTTGGCAAGTGACTGAGGGGCATTCGTTACCATGTAATCACCGTAAATGACGGTACCGTTTTTTAATAAATATGATATACATACATTTTAGTGTTTCTGATTTCCCGCAATTTAAATTTCTCGAGAAGGAAAAATCGGAAATCGATTTCCCGGGAATTCCCGACAAATCTCGGGAAATACTATACTAGAAGAAAAATATTTTACACGCATCATATTTATAGTCGAATGAAAGAATATTACATTTTTCTGTATTAAAAAATCATTAAGCCTAATCCAACCAATCTGTGACTTAAAACTCTACGATTTTCAAAATAACTTTAAGTTGGTTATGCTTTACATTTATTTTAGTTTGAAGCATTTACTTACGTTAAAACGTTCTTGGTATTCTTTACAAAAATTGAGTAATATTATTTGATTGCAAGTTGAATTTACTAACGTAACAAAAATATGTTGGTTGGATTAAGGTTAAAGTAAAAATGTATTATCAGAGTTGAAATTCATATCAATTAATAATAATTATTTTAGTATTATTTGGTTAAATTCAAAGCATTTTGTAAGACGGTACAATTCAATTTTCAGTGCGTTAAGTAACTCTTTACTTAAATCGGCCGTTATTAATGTAGCATCTTGTCTACTACGACAGTTTACGGTTATTGAGAGTACATAGTTTTAACGTACTAGTAACAATTCTGGAATTTATATATTTTGATCATCCAAAAAATTCTCTAATTTTAAATTAATTTCCGCAATTCTTTCTTAATTGGATGCTGTCTTACGACTACATCGATTTAATATAGCCTCTAATATGTTCTACCGAGTTTTACATTCTACAATTAGTTTTAAGGGCTTTTCTCGTCGATGATCACATAGGTTTGAAAAATTCCGTTCTGAACTGGAGAATTTCTAAAAATATTTACGATTTTTCGTATGGCATTAATGGCTGTTGCAATCGTCGGCCGTATACAGACATCATTAATTTCGATTATTTCTATTATCTGAATCAGAAAAAGCATCAAACAGTTCATCGTCATTATTGTTCGATTGCGATGCTTCAACGAAAGTTGAATCTTTTTTTTCACGTATAACACTTTTACAACTGCTAAGTGAGTGTCATGGTTATAGCACAGTTGCTCATAGGCAGAGGAGAGTCTTTCAAATTTTTGCATTACAGCTGCACCACCCGACGTAACACACGCTATTCATTTGAATTCCGAATGCATTTAATTTTTCGATTACTATAGACCTAATCAGGATTATGCATAAATTATCCGATTCATTGTTGTTTACCGCTCATCCAATGAAATACCCACTCGAGTCCACTCATCCAATGAAATACTAAATTTTTCTCATAAAATTCTATCATTGAATTCATTAAATCTAAATCAGATGGATTATTTGGAAAATTGCTGTAACCTTTTGCAATCAAACTTTGTCTAATGAACTCGCTTTTAATAATTCGCTTAAAGGAAAAAGAAAATCCATCAATTTCCGCCTTGCGTTACAAATGTACCTAATTTCTGATAGTTATTATCGCTCTTGTAATGCTTTATTTGATAACTAGGCTTCTGGTTCTTGTCTTTATAATTGAGTATGACTCTTAAGTGTCTTCAACCACTAATTGATGAAGCTTTACACAACGACGTTACAGAGTCTATACGAATAAGATTTAATGCGAGTAATTATTTAAATTTCATGTAAAATTTAAGAAAAAAAAATTCTCGGGAAAACAAATTTTTTCTCGGGAAACGAGAAATGGTTTTTTCTCAATTTTCCCGAGAAATTTTCGGGAAATTTTTCTCGGGAAGAAACACTAATACATTTGATACCGTATATGCTGCCTCTTATTCGGTATATATTGCCGGAATGAATGTCTTTCTCGCCATAATATGAGAGCTTCACTTAACGAAAGATTTTTTGGTGAACTAACGTTTTTTGTAATGTTATGTCAATGGTTACATTTTGTATTTTATACAATCTATGGTTCTGGCATCGTGTAGCTCGTCATAGAAACAGAAAGTGCTAAGTCTGTTTTGAAACCTAATTCGGCTCGTTGTCTGCCCCCCCCCCCCCTTGCTGCAAAAGGGATGATGGGCTTATCAAAAACTTGGGCACCTTTAAACATTCTATTATTAAGAAATATAGCCTTCGCCTTTGGGCCCTTGGCGTCCGAAGAACAACGGATAACACGTGACCAATCATAAAACGAATAATTTTTTTTTTTTTTCGATGGACCATTTTGGTTTTTTTTTTATACAGAGATATAGAGAATGTAATTTTGGTCCCGGCTTACTTGACGCTTTACCCTATTCCCGATCAAAACTCAATACTTTTATAATTTGCAAAAACTTGCAAAATTCAACTAATTTATAGAAAGCGGAAGATCACACACATCCATCATACCTGTCATAACAATTGCGCCTGTGATACTCCTACTAAATTCGATTCGGCGTAAGTTATTAAATGTAAAAATAAACTTACCCTTAATATACATATTCTACAATAGATTTTCAATTTATGTCTCATCTTCGTATAATATATAAAATTTGATTTATTTATTTATTTTTAAGAATAAATAAGAAAATAACATAAAGTTGTTGGTCTGGGTTGAAAGAAAACCTGTTCATCTGTGTTCATACGAAAATATATGCAATAGATAAGATTGTGTGGGTTTGTAAAGTGGCGATGAGACCTTTTTTGGTTGTTATAAGATAGAAAAATTAGAAATTATTATTTACATTTTTTTTTTTTTAGATAATGGGTAATTTATTATATTCGATTTGACAGTTCAAAGTGTGTTGTATACTACATGTAAGAAGTGTGTATGTACGTATCAATTGTCTTTGCGGGAGTAAAAGTTCTCAATAAAAATCATAAACATGGTACTCTAAAAGTGAGAGGTTTTTAGCTTGCCAAGCGGAAGTAAAATTTCAAAAATGCTTTGGAAGTTTAAATTAGGCATGGAGGGTAAAATCATTAATGCCAAAGCCAAACCTAAGCACTAAGATTCACACAGAAAGAAACTTTATCATTCCTTGTGTTTTAAAAGTTATGAATATAAGTAATTCACATAAGTTTAACGAATTTAATATAAAATCTGAATATAGCGGATTGCCAAATTATTAGGGACACGCCGAATTTTGTCGTGACATGGTGAATATTTAACTAAACATTTTAAAAAATGTTGTTCTAAATGTAAGCCATGTGGAAGTTTATCTCATACTCGTTACACTTCATATAATTTAAATAAAAGAATATAGGAAGATGTATTTTTATAAGTAGAAATGTCGTGTAGAGCGCAATTTATGGTGCAGATGACAGAAAATAAAATGTTAAAATTTTTTACAGTGGTACCTCGCTTAACGAGCATAATTCGTTCCAGGATCTACTCGTTACGTTGTTTTTTTTAATAACGATACACTTTATGTATGTATATTAAGCGCACAATCCGGGTCTCGCTTTTTTTCGTGAATCGTTTTTGTGAAACGTCATAGCTCATTAAGTGAATCATTTTTTACAATTTATTTGCTCGTTATACGAGGTGCACGTTACCCGAGGTTCTGGTGCATTAAATTTGATTTATTTTGTTAACGGTTATTCTGAATAAAAATTAACTTAAAATGTTAATGAAGATCTGTTAGGCAAATATTTTGCTGTTATTTAAAAAAAAACTTTTATATCGTTTTCGTTACCAAAAATTATTTTATCTGATGATTTTACTGATGTCGGCTCTGGGAATGCACCTGAAAGGGAATCACTAGAAAACAAATTAGCACCACCAAATGCGCGTTCTTTGTTCTCTTTATCTTCAAGTGTCATTTGTGCAAATCTAGCTGTCGAAACAGTGTTGTACAATGCCTGTTTCCGATAACGAACAATCAAAAGAGTTACAAAATAATGAAAGTTGAGAACTACATGAGCCTTCACGTAAATATTCTAAAGCAATACTAAAGCACTTCTAAAGCAATCAATTTGTTTAAATTAAAAATTTTGAAGGCAGCGATTCCGAGTATGTCGGAAACCGAATCATCAGATTCCAATTAAGCATCACCAGATTTCAGATTTTTTTTAACAAATTCTGGGCATTGGGTTATTTTACTCTTCAAAGGGAATACATAATAAGGCTTATGACTGATATAGCTAAAAAATTAACAAAAATTGAAAAAAGTTTGAACGAAAGGAAAAACGCAAAAGTTTGCATGTTTTTATGTATTGTTTCGATAAGCAAATTTCATTAATTTTATACAACTTAAAATATTAAATATTTTTCTATATTTAGGAATAAATCGACAGTGGATTTTCACAATTTTTTTAAAGTTGAAAGATGAAACTTTAAAAATGAACATGTGGGGAAAGTATTGCAGAACAATTTTCGAATCTCAGTCTGTTAAAAATCACAAAAAAATCGATCCGCAACGTGAAGATTTGCTAGGCAACCCAAAATATCATATCAATGTACATATAGATTATATATTTTGTGGACTGCAGTGGAAATTTCTGAGGTAGTTCCGGCAATAAAGTGACAGGCCTAATGTGCATATTGAAAAACACCTTTTATTTTATTTATTTATTCATAAGCCAATGCTGTTTAAACCATAATGTTTTTGTACAACAAGAATAATATACAATTATCAAAGTAGAGAATAACAAAAATAATAAAAGAATAATAAAATTTACAATTAACATTTAGAATATAACAAGAAATAACACTCAAACATAATATAAATACAAAATATACACGTAAACATATATACATTATATACATACTATTTACAACCCAATCAATCAAAAATTTTGGTTTTCTTTTACCAATTTTAACATTAATCCTTTGAAAATATTCAAAGAATCAATATTTTTTAGTACCAGTGGTAGGCTGTTCCAGATGACAATCATGTTCACCAAACAAGAGTTATTGTAAACCTTTGTCCTATTGATAGGCAAGTTGACATTTCTTGTTCGCAACGATGTAGAAAAATCTAATTTCTCATGCAAATACAATGGTATACCCGATTTAATAATACGGAAAACAAAAACCGCAGTTCTATACCAATAAAATTCAAACAAGTCACATCCAATAATAGAAACCTTAAATTCAGAGACATGATCAAACTTCCTAAGGTCATCAACATACCGGATGCAGTTATTAAACGTAACCTCAAGTAAACGCTTTGAAGTACTATCACAGTTATTAAATATTACATCACAATAGGTGAAAATTGGTATAATCAAACTTTTAACAAGATATATGCGTAAATTCACTGGACAAAACTTTTTTATTAACCTTAGCGAGTATAAACTATAATTAACACGCTGGCATAGGGATTTTATATGATCAATCCAAGTGAGTTTTGGGTTTAATATTAGTCCTAAGTTATTAACTGTCGGCACAAATGAGATAATATCATTGTCTAAATAAATCAGAGGTGCTATATTATGAGAATTATTTCTAGAAAGCAATAATGGTTTACTTTTAGTGGGATTAATAGCAAGTGAATTATTCTTGGCCCATAAGGAAACATTTTTAAGATCAGCATTAAGTCGCATGACAATCGCATCCAACTCTGAAAAGTCCCCACCAATATACAATTGCAAATCATCAGCATAAAGGTGATATCGACAATTCCGAATATGCCAAAGCAGATCATTAATATAAATGGAGAAAAGTAAAGGCCCCAATATAGAACCCAGAGGCACCCCAGTAAATACTCCTCGAATACTAGATTGAGCTTCTCCATGTTTTACGAAATGTTTGCGGTCGCTCAAATAAGAATGAAGCAACATAATAGCAGAACTCGAAAATGTATAATACAAATGTAACTTCTGAAGCAAGTGGATATGGTTAACACAATCAAAAGCTTTAGAAAAGTCTAAAAGGACTAAAATACCGAATGAATTGCCCTTGTCTAGAATAGCTGATAGATCATCAACTATATGGACCAGTGCAGTGGTAGTGCTATGACCAGGCTTATATCCTGATTGGAATTTGCTTAAAAAATCAAACCGGATAAGGTGCTCGGTAATTTGGAGTTGAATGATTTTCTCTAGTACCTTTGATAGGGCCGGCAAAATACTTATCGGACGAATATCACCAATACCAGAAACCATATCCTTTTTAGGTAGAGGAATGATAGAAGCAACCTTCCACAAATCAGGAAACACCGATTTCGTTAAACATTGGTTAATAATAAATGTGATATGAGGCAGAAATAATTCAATAAACAATTTCAGTACTTTAAAGTTTACATTATCATATGCCATCAAATCCGATTTAACAGCACGAATCGCATTCAGCACCATAAGCTCATCAACACAATCAAATGCCAACGCGTAGCTTACCGAACTAATAAAATACGAATCAGGTAAAGGTAAAACACCAAAAGAATCACTAAACTTACAAATTCCATTCAAAATTTCCTCGGCAGAAAACATAATGACTGCCTCATTTGATGTACCTAAAACTCCAAGTTTTCTTAAATTGACCCATGTTCTTTTAGAATTGTATACATTCCCAAAATAAAATGAATGCTTAGCTTCATTAATGCATTTGTTGGTTTTATTTCTATAGAACTTAAAGGAAACCAAATCATGCTCCAGTCCATATTTTTTATATTTTTTATAAACCAAATCTCTACGCTCTATCAAATCCAAAATATAAGTATTTAACCACGGAGCAGTAGGACACCTATTTATAACCCTCTTACGAGGCACACAAATATTATCGAAATGTAAAATGTTTAAGTTGAATTCCTCAACTACATATATCATTCACATCCGGATAAAACCAAAAATTCAACCAGTCCAACGAAAAGAAACAACTCACAAAACTCTCACGATCAATCTCTTTAAAATCCGGAACAACAGTATAGGACATTTTATCCCTGACACGACAGAATTTATAGCACGCAAAAACCAAGTCGTGATCAGAAATAGCAGGAACCGCATGTTGCCCAAAAGAAACAATATTATGCCTATCAGGCTCATACAAAATTATCAAATCCAACAGGCTGTTATCCAATCTAGTCGGTTTAAAAGGTAGATAATATAAATTGTACAAACTCAAGCGATCACTAAGTTTATTGTTAGCCAACATGTTAAAATTAAAATCACCGCAGCAAATAACTTTTTCATACTGTAACACATATTGAGAAAAAATTATTTGTAAATTATTAATATCCTCCGTACAAGCCGGAGGCGGGTTATAAACAATCAAAATAAGAATTTTTCCAAACCGTCCAATAAGTTCAGCAGCCAAAATTTCAACTTTTCCAAATGTGCCAGAAAATAGTTTACAAACTTTTAAAGTATCCCTGAAATAAATACCAACCCCACCCCATCGTGTATTATTTATACGATCGAAACGTATTAATTTATAATTATTAATATGGAGTGACTTGTTTGAAATTTTATCGTTAAGTAGAGTTTCCGTCAACGCAAGGAAATCAAATTTGTAAACATCCAACAGTATAGTAATGTCATTAAAATGTTTAACTAAACTGCGAACATTTAAATGACCAAACCATAAACAAGAACCAGCACTTACCTGCAGACTATCACCTGGAACAGCCTTACCACAATTTAAAGAACAATCTAAAAACCTTGTGGATTGGGTTGGCGTAGCCCTAAAAAAGAATGACTCTTCGTTTTATTTTGGAATTCCTTCACTAGAACACCCGCTGGCCAAGAAGTTGGATCCATCAATTTATCAAACATAGTAACGGAAATTTTTATTTTAAATGATGAGTAATCCTGCTTGAAATTAACACTTAATTTTGGAGTAAACCGGTGAACCAATACTTCAGACAAATTGAAATTGTCCAGCAAAATATTGGCTGATACTTGCTTCAGTAACATCCGGGTGAAGTCTGGAGACAAAAATCAGCTTTCGAGGTTCCACAGCACGTAAGATACCACCACTACCAGTGCCAATAATATAGTTGTTCCCAACAGATTTTGACAATGAAGATGTAGACTGCTGAGCCAGAGTATTCTTGCTCGTGGTAGCACTAATAATTTTCTTGCGTACGTTTATTGTTACAGGCTGAATTGGCGGCAAAGAACTACTGTCAGGTCGAGTATAACAAATTGGCAAACCATTTGATTCAATAACTATTTCACCTTTAGGTACACTATCACTCACAATTTCTGGTTGAACTGATTCCTTAACAGACATGACAATATTATTCACATGACCAGTATCCAATTCAAGTTCACCGGTAATAATTTGTGCTATATTTTTATCTTGCGTCACATATGATTCAATATTTTTTAGAATTTCGCCCAGTTCAGAAATTTTATTTACATGCACTTTATAAATGTCTTTACACTTATCGCAAAACCAGTTTAAATTATCAGAACTTTTGATTGCATCAAACACAGTTTTTTTTATATTGACACATTTGTAGTGCGCAACGTTTCGACACAGACCAGTACAAATTAAGACTTGTTCATTCACTGATAAATCACATACCATGCAGTTATTGGAAACCATTTTTGAATAATATGATTAACAATTTAATTAATAAAATGTATTTATGTACAATGAATATGTACAATTAGATAAATATCTACAATAATAAGTTCAACTACAATCTAGAGAACACTTTAACACAATTAACAAAACTGAACAAAACACTAAACATTACATATTTTGCATAATTATTTATGTTATATAAAGTTTGATATTAATTTATTGTATTATTTTTATTTATTTATTTTAATTTGAAAATAATTTTCGATCAGAAAAACAAGAAAAACGTACACTTCGTTCAACGCTCACTCGCTCACCTTTTCACTTAATTTTAGATCAATACGTTGAACGTGAAGCATTTAATAATGTCGTCAATAAAATTTTAAATAATAATTTCATTTGTTAATTTTGTTTGTTTGTCTTTTTATTTTTAAACTTCTCAAAGCTAAGGAGCCTTGTTGTCTTTATAGGAAATTACTGAGTAATGGCGGATTTATGGTTGCCTTCGTTCCTTCGTTCATTCGGTCTGAATTTTTTTTTTAATTAATCGTATTCATTGAAAATGACGTTATTTTTCGTTAATTGGATTAAAAAAAAGTTCAGACCGAATAAATAAACCGATTGAATTATTCTCTACATTTTCATTTCCGTATAACTATGACATTTTGATACAAACACTTGTTTAAAAAAATTACACTATGCTAAGTAACTTTAGGTCCGACAGAATCGACAGGACACAAATTAGTAAGACAGGATTTTTGAATATTTCTAAAGGTTTTTCAATGATTTAAAATAATTATGAAAACTCAAATAAAAGATCCTCAGTCAAGAATTATATTGGAAAATTTGATGGCAGATCCGGCTGTAACTTTTAGTGAGTTTTAGCTAAACGCTTGATTACAATAATTTTTTATCTGTTATTAGATGCAATATAAACACATAGCCATAAATCGTTCAATTTTTGCTTTAAAAAATTTGCAAATAATTTTTCAATCAGAAAATATTAAGTATAGTTTTCATTATTGCCTACTTTTTTAGGTATGTAACACTAATATTAATATGTTTTATATTCTCAGATGGAAGATTCGCAACAATCTTTATTTTATTGAATGTAATTTTGAAGAATAACCATTTTAAGGAAATCATAACCGAAAATGGAAAAAAGGAAAAAATGCGATGTTCTATAAAAGAATGTCAAAATTTTTTTATTTATTGCTGTTCAACAACTGAAAGTTTGGAAATGGAGCAATATTTTGATAAGCTTCTTAACCTTCACTCTGTGTATAGCTTACTATAACGTTGTCTGTGTATAGGGGTCAATCTGACCCCATGGATCACCTTCATATATTTCATAGGGAAAGTAAATAAAAATTGTTTATTTTCTTATTACAAATTTATATTTTTATTGAAAAAGTAATTACATTCACAAAAAATCACTTTAATTAGTCAATTTATGTTTTAACCAGATACGTCATCTAAAACCACTTAATGTTCATCTGAAACCATTTCCTATTCTTTGATGCATTCTATGCATAGGATTTTGGTGTGGTTTAGGCAAGATAGCTCATTACAAAAATTACATCTTGTTCTGGATTTCATATCAGATAATCAAAGGGCGCAAATAAAATCTTGGTCGTTTTCTAACGGTCTTAGCCGCCACTTTTTCGCCTGTTGATTTCCGTCTTATTAATAACACTATAACCTATTAGATCGATTGCTGTCCTTACATTTTTTTTAAACTTTCGAGGGTTAGAGAGCTGGCGTGCACCAGTTGTATAACCAATTCTGTTAGAAACGATTTTCTTTATGATAAAACTTTCAAGTATAAGGTTGTTATCAAAACTAAATTTTGAAGATTTTAGTTCTCGGTTTTTTTTTAATTCCTTACTTGTACTAAGCTCTTTGGGCAAATCGGGTTTGATTTGTAGGATTGTTCCAATTAGTATCAGTTTTTTTCTGCAAAAGTTGCTCGGCTAAAGTACAAATAGTGAAAAAGTTGTTCATAGTAATTGTTCTTCTTTTGTTGACGTGAAGTGCGGATATCCGATGGACTAAATTCAAGGCGTAATTAACCGAATGAGGCCTCCCTGGTTGTCCATCAACATACACATCTGCGTTCAATGGGTAAGAGATCTTTGCGTCGCGTAGCTAAAATATTTTAATTTCATACTTCCCTGGTTTTGATGGTACATACTGTCGGGAAGAACATCTCCCTCGTGTTAGAATCAATTGTTCATAAATAGTTAAATTTGATGACAGTTTGTAAGGTTTTCGAATGTGTAACCGATGGGTTTGGGTTATACTGACACACCGCTGCACACTGTAAATTTGTTTGGAATAGCTTTCCGTGGCGAGGGAGGGCCGTTAGCTTTCAATGTGCCAATATTCCATCGTACAATAATAAAATCATAACGTTAGTGTGCAAGAACCAAAAAATACATAAAAATCATAAATACGCTAATGACGGTATAGCTTAGCATCATACGATGCAATCATCCCCCTAACGGACTTTCCGACTACTCCATATTACTTATCGTTAATTAATAAGTTCAACAAAAAAATAAATTAAACAAAAAAAATGAGTACATAATCTTCTAATCGAAAACTGGCAACAAAACGAAAAAATAAAAATAAACTTAAACTTATACTGAAATAAACTTTCGTTTCAAATATCTGCAATAAAACAACAAAAATTGCTATACAGATTTCAACCGAAGTGAAAATTGTTCACAGAAAAGCTTACAATAATAATTTTAATATTTCCTGAAATAAAGCGATAAATTAGTATTTTTTTTTTACATCACCATAACTGCAGATATTATCCCGGTTGTTGTCATCACGCGGCACCAAATGTACATCTCATTATTAAGCGGTAACTGTATGCTTTTCATCAATATTGTTGAAAATGTGGCGAAATCGATACTTTCCTCACTGTACTTGGAGAACAATATTTGGTTAAACTTCAATAGAAAGCAATCAAACGTTCACTTGGATGTGAAATTTCATGTTGCACAACAAATTAGGTATTACGAAAATTTGCTTCCCGCACTGTATTTATATGTTGTTGTTGTGTTTAAAAATTTTCTATTAACACCTTATGATTTAATAGGCACTACACTGTTCTTCATCTCAATGAGGTTCTTTTGGATGAAATCAAAAAAAAAAAAACCTTAGTATGACAAACATACGTTCACTTATTTATTTCTGTTATTGTTTTGGCCAAACGGCAAGAAATATTTGTCGACCAACACTAGGACACACTGTTACATAAACCACTGCGTTGATAAAGAAAACACATGCCGATTTTTCTTGTTTTTTTTTTTTTTTTTTTTTATTTTAATTTTTGAAACTAATTATGCATTTAATTTAAATTTGTTTATTTTTTTATTAACTAATAACAAGTTTAACACATTTACAATATACATATTAATTTTATTTTATGTCATTCAAAGTTTTTTTTTTAATGGTCACTCAATCAATACAAGGTTCATTTATGTACGTTATCATTTTAATGACTTTTACAAACAATAGTTTAACACAAAATATAAAAAATCGCAAATTAGTGACCCACAACACATATGTTTTAACTTAATTTTATCTTAAAATGTTTTATACATAATTTTATATATTTCTTAATTTTAATTTATATTTTTACAAATTTTCACTCTAATCTTACTATTTTTTTTTTTTTAATTTAGCCCGGCCATTTATTTTTATTTTTTTATTTTGTTTGGTGTTATCACCCAGTTTAATTTTCAATCTGTCCTCTTTCGCACATTTTTTTCGCTATATGTATATACCTTTTGCCAAACGTCCTTAGCGGAAAATCATTAGCCCGTTCATCGTTTAATCGAACACGCTTCAAACATTAACATTGATACCAGTTTCCTCTTCAAAATTCTCTTCATAACATCTAACCAAATACAAATTAATTGTTGGAAAAATACAGTGCTGGAAACAAAAACATTTCATCTAACAGCTGACTTTGATTTGTTACAAATGTTTGCCAAGAACATTTTCCATACAGTTCAGAATGCTACCAATCTAGCTGTTTTTAGCGGCTCCTGTCGGATATCATAGCTCGATAAAATGAACGGTCGCCCCAGTTCTTAAGAGCGCCAGCGTAAATTAAAATGCAGGTCAATGCAAACATTTCCACCGAATTAGTATCATACAAAGTACGGTGTTTTTCTGTTATTTTATTATTCATTATATAAAACTGCCGCGCTTTTCTATTGGTCTCAGCCACGATATCAATTGGTGAATATCAATATTTCTGTGATGGTTTTTTGGAAAGCTATAGTAACTTAGTTATTAGATTTTTTGCTGTTTGCTCCGTGAAGCCTTCCATTTCCCGCAGTAGTAGAAAGTCGCATGTTCTGGTCACATTTGCAATATTTAGGGTCCACTTTCGGAACCATTTTTTTATTTTGGGCAGAATACCATATACCAGTAACCGCTGCTTCATGTTCAAAAGTGGCAGTTTCATCATTTCCCTGTTCATTTTCTCGATCGTCAGCACAAAGTTCAAAATTGTCATCATCATCAAAATTTATCGGCTCATCCTCATCGTAATCACAGACGTTTATCGGCTCAGCATGTACAACTCTTGTCGCATTTGAAAAATCCAGTTCAATATTATCGTTCGCTATTTCCCCTTCATCTGACAGTCTCATTTACTAATTAACAAGAAAAAATGCAAAAAACATCACAGACATACTTTACAATACAATCATAAACATAAATATTAAGTCATTTTTTGATTTATATAGAAAATAGTAGGTGCCTACATGGAAATAATTTGGGGTCATTTTGACCCCGGTACACAGAAATGCGCTTGGTTCATTTCAGACTACCGTAATTACCAAATTTACAAGTAATTTGGACCCGCTTTTGGTTGTATTGCGTGTAGAAGATATTAGTTGAGGCTTTCTTTTAGGACATGAGCCATTCAAATAATAAAAAAAACAGTTTTTTCATTTTAAAACCGACTGGGGTCAATTTGACCCCAATACACAGAGAGAAGGTTAATGGAAAAGAGACAATTCAGTTGTTCATCGCTGTTGTAGGAAAAAGTGTAATTTATCCCGAACAGATATTATATTCCATATATTCTACATGGACGGAATAAAATATATATTCTCCTCGTTTTTGAGAGCAATAGACGTTTGCTTTAAAGCATTCCAAATTTTTAACTTAAAATATCCAACGGCGGGTCATATTTATTTATTTATTTATTTGATTCAATAACAACTAATAAACAGAAAACTAGTTTCCACTTACTTATCAGTCTATACAATAGCAATAACATCAAAATTAATTATAATTTAATAATATAAATAGTAATAACAATAATAATTCCAACAACAAAATAATTACAATAATAATACAACAAAAGATTTACAATAAAACTAGCATTATGTAAAATTAATAAAATTAATAAAAAGAAAAACAAAATTAAAACTTATCTACCAAGCTTCTCAAAACAATATCAATAAGATTTTTAAATTTAGATAGAGAACCAATACACAAATTACAATCTTTAAAGTAAGTATTATGATGCACCTGGAAACGAATTAAGGGCGAGTTGTTCCTAAAATTAGTTTTGTATGTGCTAACTTTAAACGTTAAAGGACATCTCACAATATAAGGATTATTGTTAAATTTAAATAAATTGTTGAGATAACTATCAATTATGTTATGCAACATTTTATAGAGTGTAATTTCATCCGCAAAAATCCGTCTACTATTAAGTGATAATAAATCATATCGTTCAAGCCTCCTTGTATGGCATATTGTATATGGCAATTTGTTCAAGTTCAATTTTACGATATTTAGTTACGAATAAATTTATAGAAACTATCCTTATTTATATTTTAATACACGGAAAAAAATAAACTGGTCCTCAGTTAAGAAAACGGACTTTTAATTCAAGAAAATGTACTTTTTCTTGATTTAAAAGCCAATTTTCTTATTTCTATCGAGTTTTTCTTCATGTAAGAATTATGTTGCTTGAAATGAAGAAAAATTCGAAAGAAATAAGAAAATTAGCTTTTAAATCAAGAAAAAGTACATTCTCTTGAATTAAAAGTTCGTTTTCTTAGTTGAGGACAAGTTTATTTTTTTCCGTGTATATGAATTTAAATGAAAATTATTTATTATTTTAATTATTAATTTACAAAATCGTTGTAATATTTTTAAAATTCAAAAGAATGAATTGAATTTTAATAACATTAAAGAAATATCTAATTTAATTGTGTTTTATTTAAAAATCAAAATATTGTATAATTTATACGTTTGTAATATATTTACTATATTTATAAAGTAGGTCCCGATTATACAACTCGCCGGATTGACCGCGGAGGGAATTTTATTCGGATTTGCCGTTTGACGTATTATTGAATACGTCGAATGAAAAGTGATTGAATCACGGTAATGCAGTGCAAAAAATTGGTATTATTCAATCCGCGCGTGAATCGCTACCCATAGCAATCCATACAAAAATTGTCATTACAAATATGCATCAAATAACTGCGGATGTGAAAGATTTCTGTGTAGTTTTTTTTGCCATGGAGACTAATAAAATGTGAGTTCAGTTTGCAAATTGAACGAAACCGTTCAAGAGTTTTGAGAAAATATTCGCGACGAATTAAATTCGCTGGGACCACCGATCAAAGATACTGCGGACTAGAAAAAGGTTAGGACATTTGCTCAAGTTAAATAGATGTTTTAATTTTCAATTTCAGGTTTGGAGTGATTTTAAATGCTTCTTAAGGAATAAATTAGCCCACAATAAGCGTGAGATTCGAGGTACTGGTGGCGGGGATTACTCACAAATATCATTCAGCCCTTTGGAGGAAGAAGTGATTATGCCTTAGGGATTGTGTAGAAGGTGTGCCAAAAACCAATAAATTCGGGGTGCCAAATGTCAAAGTACGAATATCTGAAAATAGTTTAGTAACAGTAACAAGTAATGATGTAGAGTAATTGCTGTTACCTGAAGAAGAGATCGAAATCCAAACATTTGACAGCATTGGTATGGAAACACCTACAGAAGTTGTTCAAAATATAGGGCCCAAATAGTTAGAGCTGTTAAAAAAACAAGTAAACATTCAGGAAAAGTTGTATAACGCATTAAAGAGTTTACCAAAACGCAAAATAAACAATTCGAGGAAGCAAACTCAAACCAAAAAAAAAACATACAGGGCACTAGACAAAATAAGTGATTATCAAAAGGCTATAAAGCATACTATGGATGACCTATTACAAGAAAACAAGAGGCATCATTTAAAAAAGGAGCAGCTTAAACTTGAAAAAAATAAATTAAAACAGCAACTCTTAGAAATTGAGTTAAAAAACTGAATTAGATAAAAGGAGTAATTTTAAATATTACAGTGATGAAGCTGATTACTTATGTGACTTATAATAGCCAAAAAGGCTGCATTTATTTTGTGATATGTAACCAAGAAGGCTGACTAATTTTTAAAATTAATAAAAGTTCAATAATATTTGGTTGCGAAATTCATTCGCATCTGTAGAATACCTTTGGTCTTCTTGGTCCAATTTTATTGAAATTGTTGTTCAATTGGCTCATCATAATCTGGAACATTACAATGGATTCTACTATTATGTAGAGCAGCTACCACATTAATTATTTTTACAGCTTTGTCAGGTGTGTAGTGTAGATGTCTGGCTACTCCGAGCAAGCATCTACACCAATTTTTCCAGACCCCGATTATACGCTCGACAATATTACGGCCGGAACTGTGGCTTTTATTGAAGCAGCTTTTGGAAGTATTAACCCCAGCACTTCTGAATGGGGTAATAAGCCATGGCAAAAGGGGGTACCTAGCATCAGCTTTAAAAAATTTTTTTGAAAGATTAACACAATAAACAATTTGTAAGATGAAAATTCTTACAGAGTAATTTTTGGTTTCTATCTATTTTTCTTCTAAGCCTCGCTGTTTCCCCAAATAAAGGAATTGCTTATGGTCACATATCTAAAAGAAAAAAATAATCAATAAAAAATATGCCACTAAGTTCTTACTATCATGGTATTCAAACTAAAAAACCCTTTGCGGTTGTAAATAAGGTGAGCATTATCATCTGATGGCTTAGCGATTTTAATCTGCGTACCATCGACACACATAACAATGGGTATTCTGCACTTTGAAAAACAATATAACCTTGCCTCATTTTGTTCATCTTCGGTCATTTTTAGCGATATCCATTTAGAGCATAAAGTGATTTCCAAAATATCAAGCACTCCCGATAGTACAACCGAAACAGTTGGTTGGTTGTCTGGAGTTAGTGAGGACGATTTTACTACCGGCGGTAATTTAGTTTTTAGTTCTTTTAAAACACAATTAAAAGCGATTTTGCTTAGTCTGAATTTTTTTATAAATCTGAAAAATAAATGACCGTTAGGAACAATCAACATAAACAAAACCAAATTTCAGAAAATGTTTACTCACTGGACGTTTGACAACTGAAAAATGCTTTGGCACATATTTCGTATAGTTTTCCTTGTTTCGTTCCTATTATTTATTCCCTCGTCCAAATTTAAATAAAACCCAATTGTAATTCACGAAAATATTTATCGGTTATTAAATAAATCCTCTATTCGATGTGGAAAATTTGACAGCTGGTGGTGAAATTGCAGTTTCATTGCGGATCGATAACGCAGATTTCCGTCGGATTCTATAATGGAAATATTTTCAAATGCGGATCGAATACGAATCGGATGTTCTCCCGCCGCTTTAAATCCGGCGAGTTGTATAATCGGCATGATTATCAGTATTGTGATTTACTGATATTTACTATTGTGCAGAACACAATGTATCTTCTAAATCTAAGGAGTCACAATGATAACCATCAAGAGATTTATTTCGGTACGGTACACCCTGTTTTGAGTATCCGCTCATGCATAACTGAGCATACTAATTAAGGGGGGGAACTTAAAATAACAAAAAAAAAAACAGCCAGTTCACAGACAATCCTGCATCTTCAACTAATCGACCGTGTTTACCAAAATACATATAGCACGAGTTTCTTTAATGACTTCCCTTGATCCTTAATCGGTCCGCAAACCTCGCGTCATACTCGGATGGACTTTAATCACTTGAATGATCTAAATTTAATTATTTCATTTTTAAATTTTGGCATCAAATTACTTGTGTGGCTGTTGCTGGGAATACTGTGTTTATATACATATTACTCTTGGTTAAAACTTCAAATTTATAAAAAAAAAAATTATTTCAGAAAATATTTTTTCAGGAAACCACGTCCAACCGACGTAAAAGACAAAGCCAATTTTGTTAGTTAACAGTGATTTTCACTATTAGTATCTATGAATATCATGTACTGTACATTCAGATTAATATCAATTTAGTTCACTAAATATTTGATAGTTCTAAATAATCATTGCTTCTTGAATATTACAAAAAAGAATATGATTTTCATAATAAAAACATAATAAAATAGATATGACGTCATTAGTTTTTCATTGAATAATTTTATGATATTCAAAATATTAAAAATGTGTTTTCTGCTAATCATTATTAGTCTGACTGGAGCACGATTTAGTGATTATTAAACTGTTTTTTGTTGTTTGCTGAGTTACAGAGCGTTTCTTTTCGTGTAGTATTAATTGGGCAGTGCGAATATCTTCAGAAAAAACTATTTCTAGCGGTGCTAGCTCTACACTTGCTACACTGAAAAAAATGTCCCATTCATTTTGATAATGAATGTTCGTTTAAATCTTGATAATACTTTCATTATTATAGTGAATAATAATTCTACTATGAATAATATTATTTTTAGATTAAACTAAATATTATTAAAATGATAAACAATGTATTGTTGACCTTCGTAAAACTTACAAATATTTTCGAATTGAAGTTATTTTATCAAATGTATAATATAATTAAAATAAAATTATCCACATGATAATTTTTTTTGTCATTGAAAAATTAAATAAAAATTTAAAACTTTAAAATTTGTCATATTTTTGATAACAATATTATTATAATAATTGTTTTAAAAGTACAGTTTTTTGTTGATATGATAATATTTAGTCGATATAATAAAATTCATAACATTTCGTTATAATTATAAGCAAAATAAATTATTGATATAATAATATCGAAAAATCAACTAATGAAATATTATAGGTTTGTATTATACATAAAATATTCTCAAACTGATAAATGTTTTTCTTAAATATTATACACAATTAATAATTATGTAGGTAATGTTTTCCTGACAAACGCTGAGTTGGTGCCACAATTCGGTTTCCCAAATAAATAAATTTCTCAAAGGCTTAGTATGCTGGAATTTTAGAATTATTCCATCTTACGATGGCCGCTACATATCTAGTTAATATCGTAAAGTGAGATATTCTGTTCTGGTTATATATACTAAGTAACGGTATAGGCATAATATTCGATTCATTTTGAAAATAAATATTCTCTTATTGATAATGATTTCCTTATTAAAGTGAGAAATAATTTTAACATGCATAATATTATTTTTATTTTAAACTAATTTATTATTAGATATTATTATAATGATAACCATCTATTGTTGAACTATGTAAATTTTGCAAATATAATAAAAGCGAAAAAAAATTATTGAATTGAAAATAAAATTATCAAAATAATAATTTTTTAGTACACTGATAGAAATATACCATTCAGTCTAATAATACATTTTGGTTTAAAACTTGATAATACTTTCAACATTACAATGATAAATAATTTTAGCATGAATATTACATTTTCATAGTTAACGAATTATTATTAAATTAAAAAATCGTACACTGTTGAACTTTATAAATTTTATATAAATAAATTGTATATATAATTTCAAAGGGATTTTTTTTATTCAATCTTAGATAACATGATTGAGGCGATAGAAACTCGAATTGAAGTTACCGTAACCCATAGCAAACAATTCGAATTTGAGCACAACATCTTCAGTAAAATAAATGACAATGAGTTAAAAAAAATGTGCTGATATTGATAATTAAGTAATGGTGCTCAAAAGGTCATAATATGCGGATCTGGGGCGATTTCATGAAATCCATTCGGTAAATTTCAGCGGTAGTAAACAATTCAATGAAAAATTTAGAATAAATTCAAAAAATTGTCAAAGACATTTTGTATGAAATTTCAAATATATGAAAGTTTATCGACAAATTTTAATGCGACAAATATTTCATTATCGATCAGAAACTTGCCGTTAAACTTTCATTTAATTACGATTTGAACACTTGGGTATTATTACTATTACTGTTGAAGGGTCGTGTGAGCATTCAGCCACCTCGCATTGCGACCTAAAAGTTTTTTTTGCTTGGACCCTACTTAATTATCCGATCAGTCAATATTCAGGGTCTTAATGAATTTTATAATACTGCCGGCGGTATGCGATATATACTATCTGGGATCATTGCTCTCCCTCGTAGATGTTTACTATAGTATGTACTTCTGCTCGAAAGACGGTGGCATTGGTACTCAAGGACTTCGAGGGAGTTGTCCCACTCCCGTAACTTGGGTAACTTTGACCATTTATTTTATTTATTCTAAATTTTTCAAAGAATTGTTGACTACCGCTAAAATTTACCGACCGGATTTGAGGATTCCGCCCCTGAGTTATTTGATGAAGCAAAGTTTTTATATGACTTTTTTAATTTTGTTGCCAACACTTCATTAGATATTTTAGTGTTTATTGTAGCATCATCTTACAACATCTCTATCAAATTTATTATTAAACGAATTTTCTAAACTTTGCCGGTTACCGCTGCTAGTGCAGAAAAAAGAGTTTTTAAGATTAAAGTTGACATATAATATATTTCAATGATTTACTTTGATAAAACTCTATAATATTTTGTTATAAAAATTTCGTATTTTCACAATAAATATTTTGCTATTATTATCAAAATATATGTGGAGTATGACAATACCTTTTTTTTCTAATAAGTGGAAAGGATAATTTTTCAACGGACATCAACAAATTTATCTAATATCTTCTTTCAAATCTATAATGTTTTATCATATAGGAAATTAATAAATTAATTAACGATATTTAAAACTTATTTTTCAATAATATTTTATTATAAACAACTTGTATTTTCATAATCAATGTCCTGCGATCATTATGAAAATATATGAGTAGTATGATGATACTTTTCCTTTATTTTCGACGCCGATGTCTCTTCACGGACAATGGAATTTTTATTATTTAAAGCAAGTGGCTTGAGTCGATCAGACGTGTAATAATGAGTGATTTTTATAATTTTTTGATGAACAAATTAAAAATTAATAAAAGTGTATTAATTGAATACAGCATTGCTGAACGATTTGTAGGTGAGTTAGTTTTGATTTCTAAATCTTAAGTGTAAATATATTAAACAATAAATGTGCTGTGATTTTGTAAAAAACGTGCTTTCCTAGAAAAATCTAATTGAACAATTTTATTATTTAGAAAGAGAATAACTTTTTTTTCGTGTGCCGTATGTTTCTCGCAAATGAACATGGAATAAACACTACTGTGAATTGTGAAAGTGTGAAATGGATAAAATAATTTGTTATTTTAGAATTATTTTATCCCGAAACAATTTTTGCCCCACCCGCAATATAAATATAATGGTATTCAACACTTATTAGGTAAATTACATAGCGCGATTCTTTGACCAAAAATAATGAAATCCCAAGTAACAATAAAAAATCGCTTAGATTTTAATTTACGATGTTTCTTAAATATAAATTAAATCGAGGTAACCTGGAAGTTTTTTATATTAATACATAACTTCTAAAGTAGGCCGTCTAAATTTACGATTGTACATTCAAACGATAGACAAATATTTGTTGTACCTTATGGATCCTTAGTAACAACATACATTACAGTAATTTTTTCAATTAGTTAGTTAAACTTCAAATTGTTAATAAAAATATGTAATCGATTTTGTATTCAATTCATGTTAGTTTAATTTTTATTAAACTAATTACTAAGCCGGTTTCCCTTGAACGACGATCTCCTGCCTCAATGGTAAGAAGACAAGTTGCATTCTTAGAGGATAATTAATCTGATATAATTTAATATCTGCATATTCTACAATCGAGTATTGTGAAATGTTTCAATTTCGCGAAAAGTTGATCTCCACTAGTCTATAGATTAACTAATTTAGATATAATAAAAAAAAATTGTGCAAATTTTGGTTATCAATCTTGAATTTCATAGTTTTTAAAAAATGTCACGGTGCGGTGCATGCAGTGCATACTTTTTCCTTTAGTATTTAGATTTGTTTTCTAGTGGTGAAATAAAGAAAAAATTGTACACTGCACCGCACCGTGCGAATTATCAAACAAACCCATTGTCTAATGTTTACTGTTGTATAAGAAACATATTTTTCTTTAGTTTGAATGTACTGTTGTAAATTTAGGCAGTCTATGTGTGCCATAGGGATAGGAGTTATTAATAAAAAGGAATTACAGCCTTGTATTTCGATTTACTCGATATTTAGAAAATGTCGTAACTTAAAAACTAAGCGTTTTCTTAAGAAATGTTACTTATATATTTCTCATTATTTTTGACCATAGGATCACGCTGTTTAGTTTGTATAATAAATTTTGATTCGCCCTATAAAGTTAACAAAATATATATTGTTTAATATATATTGTTAAAGTTAACAAAAACTACTTTTTTATTTAGCTGAACGAATAGACATCGAGGTTTTAAGAAACGTTTCTACTCAACATTTATTAAACTTATGTTCGAATGGCAAAATGGAACTGGGGATTGCTGTAAAATTTGAAGTAAAATTGAAGAAATGGCAGATACTGGACGCGACAACCATTTTGAATACTGGATCTGGAACAATAGGTGACAAAGAAACTCAATATGACAATATTTGTATATCGCAAATATTACAAAATTCTCCTAAAGGGCGATTAATACAAAATTATTACAAGATAAACAATAAACTAAATGATGCATGTAGAGCGTCAGTTCTAGAGATAATTAACAATCACCTAATTCAAAATGAATTTAAGATGTCAACGGATCTGGCAAAGTTTATGTCACAGAAAATCATAGATAAATTTCCCACAGAAGATATAGTTAAGTAAAGTTTTTTAAATTATTTTAATTGATTAATGGAGAAATAATATTAAGTTACAGGGCATGTATTGTATTAAGCAAAGAGGGAAAGCTGCAATCTCGAAGATTTCGGCTAAATTTTATAATTCACAACGAGCTTTAAAAAGTTGCGGAATTTTAGGGAAACGGACATATGAAACTCGGCTCGATAAAGAAATAAAGCTGAGGAATGAGCGTTTGATAACGTTAGGTAAGTTTTTCAAACATAATTATAATTATTAGAGATATTTTATTGTTGAGATTGATTGATTAAAAATTTATAAATAATTAAACTGCACTTTTTCTCAACTCAAATGTAATTTATTATAAAGGTTAACATAACATTTCAGTCACATGACATTCTTCAAATATGTAAAAACTTAAAAAAATTATGTTAACGTAATTTATATGTTAAAATAATTTGTTTATGTTTTTAAACATTTGAAGATGGGCGGCCATCTGACCGAAATATTATGTTAACCTTTTTAATAAAATGAGATTTGAGTTGAAAGTGCCTTTTAATTATTTATAAATTTATGATTATAAATATTTTACAAAATTATCCTAATAGAAAGATAACTTGTGAAATTCCAGAACCTGAGCAGAACTATGAGGAGAGCATAAAGATAACCATCAAAGATAATTGCAGTTTTGCTGAACTAGAATGCCACTGGGCGGCCACAAAAAACTTTAGGGCGCTAGACGTTGCAGCAATCCAGTCTAATTGCGGAGATATTATACAGAAATGGCCTCAGTACAAAAGGCCTCCAGGCTATAAACTGGTGAGTAATATATTACAATAGCTTATGAGGTTCAGCCGAAATAATTTTATCAATTAATTATAGCAATTTGAAATATTCCAGGTCGATATTGATTTCTCTAATTTATATCCACAAGCAAAACCCGTATCTGAAAACTTCGACAGATTTTGTCCTAAACTGGTTCCAATTCTGGACGAAAAAGTTAAGGATTGTCATACCAAAGCAATACTAGAAACCTTTTTGAAAAAAACCAGCATTACCGAGAGTAAGTCACATACATAAATACACACACACACTATATATATATATATATATCTTACTATCTATATATATTACACTTACCTTTCAGATCCTGGTAAAAGGCGTAATTATGAACAAAAATCTCCATTTTACCATATGTCCATCTTTAATCCTAATAAAGATAAGGGTGGTAAATATTTTTTGTCATTTTAAACAAAAATTGGAACTTTTTGTATATTTTGCGGTATAAATCATATAGATCAGTTATGTAGTTTCTTCAAAAGAAAAGTCAAATTTAATTAACTCGTTTTGTATGAAAGAGAATTTAACTAATTCGTTTTATAGAACCTTTTCCTTTTTCGCCATTTTCAACTTCAAAATTGATGAAGGAACTACGTAACTGATCTGCATGATTTGTCTCAAAAAGACGCAAAATTTTCCAATTTTTTAAAAATGAGGAAACAATTTAGATAAGTTAATAGTCAATTTTTTAAAGAAAAACTGAAGTAATTAACAAAGTCATTGGGATTTCCAGTTTTTTTCAATTTGATGGTAGTTTTGAACACCCTCTACTTTAGAAATAATTTGGTTCATCATTAAATTTATAAATGATTTTATTTAAAGTTAATCAACGTATATTTAAGTAATTTTAGTTTAGTAATTTTTAAGATTTCAGAAAAATTCTAAATACTTAGTTTCTAGAGTAAAACCCCGATTATCTCTATTAGGATTAAAGATGGATACATAGTGCAATGGAATCTTTTGTTCTACCATAGGAGCTGAAATATACGTGCGTTATTTTGGGACACTTTGTATTTATATTATACATATCTAACATTTATTTATATTACCTATCTTTGTTTATTAAATTTTTCAGACGCGAAGCATACATGCCTACTATATCTTCTTCACAATATTATACCACCGGTTACTAAGGAAGTTTCAACATCTAATAGTAGCGGTAAACAATTTATTAAATATTTAATTAAGGATTCCCAAAATTCGGTGTTTATATTTGGGGAAACGGCCACAGAATTAGAAGAAATAATAAAAAAAAGAACTAGAACAAAAATTGCCAATGCAGCCATTTATTATTATTACTGAAACGATTGAGGAACCGTTACTTTTTTTTACTACCTTGTGTATTTTGATTCAATAAGATATAAACTAAACACAATGCTAGACTCAATTGATTGTTGTTTCAAGATTTATAACTTTTTTAATTTACAATATCCAATACAGTCTATATTGTTCTGGAATTTTATACAACAATATTTGTACAAAATAAGTACAAATTTTGATAAACATCATACGTCAATAGTACATTAGTAAAAAAACTAAACGACTAATTTATCGATGTTTTTTAATTTTTTAACACATTCTTACATAGAGATGAAATATTTGTTTATGTTTAAGCTTTTTGAATCCTGAAAGCGGTAAATTTTGAATTTATTTAAATAAATTGATAAAATGTTGAAAAATCAAAATTATTATGATTTTTATTTTATAACATGGTATCAAATATGTGTCTCCACTGTTTCTCCTCGCTATATATATATATATATATATATATATATATATATATATATATATATATATATATATATATATATATATATATATATATATATATATATACATATATACATATATACATATATATATTATATATATATATATCATATATATGATATATATATATATATATATATATATATATATATATATATATATATATATATATATATTATATATATCAGGAGTACAAATTGAAAATGCGGGATTTTTTTCTATTTTTGAACGTTTATTCTGAAAAAATGGTAACAAATGAATTATTCAAAGTATTGTCCATCGCTAGCCACAACTTTTTCCCATCTTTCTGGCAATTTACGGATACCGTCGCGAAAAAATTCGGCCGGCTTGGCTGCTATCCAGTCATCGACCCATTTTTGGGCTTCTTCGTAAGAATGGAAGCGCTGGTCAGCTAGGCCATGTGTCATCGATCGGAAAAGGTGGTAATCGGAAGGAGCAATGTCTGGGCTATACGGCGGGTGGGGTAAGACTTCCCATTTCAGCGTTTGTAGGTATGTTTTGACCGGCGCTGCAACATGTGGCCGAGCGTTGTCATGTTGCAAAATTACTTTGTCGTGTCTTTGCTCGTATTGTGGCCGTTTTTCTTTGAGTGCGCGGCTCAAACGCATCAATTGAGTTCGGTATAGTGCTCCTGTGATGGTTTCGTTCGATTTCAATAGCTCATAATACACCACACCCAGCTGGTCCCACCAAATACAGAGCATGAGCTTGGCGCCGTGAATATTTGGTTTGGCCGTCGATGATGATGCATGGCCGGGGTAACCATATGATTTTTTGCGCTTCGGGTTATCGTAACGGATCCACTTTTCATCACCAGTGACAATGCGATGCAAAAAACCCTTCCGTTTTTGCCGTTCGAGCAGCAGTTCGCATGCAAAAAAACGGCGCTCGACGTCTCTCGGCTTCAGCTCATACGGCACCCAATGTCCTTGCTTTTGGATCATTCCGAGGGCTTTTATACGATGGGAAATGGCTTGTTGTGTCACTCCCAATGAATCTGCGAGCTCTTGTTGAGTTTGACACGAGTCTTCATTGAGTAAATTGCCTCCAATTCAGCATTCTCAAACTTTTTCACTTGGCCCGGCCGCTCTTTGTCCTCAACGTCAAAATCACCACTTCTAAACCGCACAAACCATCTCTCGCACGTTGAAACCGATGGAACATGACTCGGATGAGTCTCGGAGACCAATCGATGTGCTTCAGCAGCACTTTTCTTCAAATTAAAGAAGTAAATTAAAACTTCCCGCAAATGCTGTTTTGTTGGCACGAAACTCGACATATTGAGAGCTCAAAAAAACTATGAATTTGACACTGCGACAAATTGACACATACTGAAAATTAAAGCTATAAGACGTAACTTTGACATGAACATAGTCACAGTACTGCCTGATGCGTATAGCGTTAGTAACGCCATCTGTTATCAATCCCGCATTTTCAATTTGTACCCCTGATATATATATATATATATATATATATATATATATATATATATATATATATATATATATTTATATATATATATATATATATATATATATATATATATATATATATATATATATATATATATATATATATATATATATATATATATATATATATTTATATATATATATATATATATATATATATATATATATATATATATATATATATATATATATATATATATATCCATTTGACAAAAAAATTTAATCACTAATTTTCATTGTGATAATATTGTTTCATATCATTTATCAAACGGAAAAAGTGAGTATTAAATAATATTTTTATATAGGATATTGCTTATTAAAATATATATTCTAATTAATAATTATATCAAACTCAAGGTTCTACATTTCTTTTATTTCCCGTTCTGTGCTAGCTGAATCAGAAAAAGCTCTCAAGGCGTTCGTTATACATTTAGTATCAAATATATAAAATTAGTTTCACATTGGTATATGTATGTACTATTTAGTACTTATAATATTTAGTACACAAACAAACGTTATTTTTTCAAGTCCCTTTGTATACTTTAAATGTAGCTTTTATTAGTGTGCTAGCAATTAGAATTAGTGTTGTAGGGCCATGTGGGCGTTTAGTAACCTCGCGCTGCGACCTAAAATATCTTTGTGCTCCAAGCACTGCTTAATTATCCGTCCAGTCCATATTCAGGCCCTTAGTGAACCTGATAATACTGCTGGCCGGTACGTGATACATAATATCTGGGCTCATTGCTCATTGCTCTCCTTCATAGATGTCTACTATTGATGGTTTCTCATGGTTACGTTTAAAACAGTTTAGTTTCATACATAATTCGCTAAAAGCCAATACATCAATTCGGGATTCAATGTGCCCCATTACCTAAAAAAATAATATTGTAGAAGGTTACATGGAATCGGGAGAATCTGGAGCTTAAATTTACAGGATATATTTAGAGCCATTCCTTGACATAGAATAAAGAAAGATTTTACAAATATTTTAGTTGAAGAAAAACACCGTTTCTTGCAATATAATTTTTGAAAACAGAAAAACAGTTACGGTACCTCTTTATCCTCGTACACCGTTTATGCGACAAAGATCTCTGGTCCCAATTCCAAGAATATTATGATAGTTTAACATATTTTTTGGCGAATTAAAACTGTTTTGTGACATGCTTTAAAAAAAAAACATTAAAATACGGAAGAAGCAATCAACAAAACGAGAAACTAATAATTCCCATGCTAATAATACTATATAAGATAATTATCGGTTATCTTCCAAAACCATCTGTTCTTCTTCGGTAAACAATACACTATATCAAGATAACTAAAACACTATCATTACACTGGAGTAATATCAAAATAGCTAATTTTCCAACTTTCTTCTACCAAAATAAATAAATTCATCACGGTTTTCATTCAAAATATTTTGACGAACAAAAAAAAACTCATCTTCTCTCGTAGCGATGCATTTCTTCACATTTTTATCTTAACATGATTATTAAATCATGATCAAAATTTTTTATTTTTTTTTAATCGAACAAAAACAAAAAAGCGATCGATAATGATTATCATATTTGATCAATCATTTCACATCTTGTTTGTTTTCTTAATTTTTTTGTTTTTTATTTTTTTTTTTCGTTTCGTTCAGTTAAAAATTCTGTAAGACGAGAATACACATAAATAATAATCTTTCTGTTTTTTTTATATTGTATAAACGATTTCTTACATAGGTACTTATAACAAACAAAAAAAAATCTTACATATATAATTTAGAGAGACTTACATACATATGGAATGGAATGAAAATTAAAATTTATTTCCTATTGAATTTTATTTGATTTGAAAATTACGTTGGAATCAACAAAAAAAAAAAAAGTTGGGTCACGAATTTCTTTAATCTTGACCACACGAGTATATTCATACGGAATATTGTATCATGTACTCTCTCGTATATAAATAACAAAATTGATAAGTAATTGTTAACAATAGAGTTAATAGAAGAATTATAGCTTTTGTTATACACTTATATCAGAGTGATGTGCATATTGATAGGGGTATTATTGGACAGAATTGAATTAAATTATAGAGTTTCGACTGCAGATGTGATTGATGCATTGGTCTTTTTGTCTTATGTATTGTGCGAGTATGTTATATCATTTGGTACACGTCAAATTGGATAATATCGAGTCAATTCGGCGTTTATTTAACCAAAAACTGTAACAGCTAGCCGCTTAAACTCGAATATTTTTTAATGAACTTCACAAATTATTTTCTGGCTTTTCTAACGAAATTAGAAGAATAAAAGCTTTACAGACACCAAATCCAGTAGGCCGAATATAAAAACAAGGTGGTACGCTGAATAATCTTCAACTCTTAAGCTGTTTGACAGACGTTTTTTTAGTCATTTACAACGAACCTAGTCAAGTCCTCAAGTGAAAAACTCTTTTAAAAAAGTAATAATATTAATAAAAGTTATGTAAGTACATAATAATATTAACGATTAAGAACTTAACCGTTGACAAAATTATTTGAATCAAGTAATTCAAAATTAAAGATGATGATGATTAACAGTTTCTCCACTATAATATACTCGAGTAAATTATAAGAAAAACAAACATTTTACCGTCTCTTATTTTTATTGTTTTTGTAACTATAAATAAATGAGAAGAAAACTATGAAATTCATAACCCATAATAATAAAAATAACCGCGCGCACCAACAACAAACAGCAAGCAAATATTAAGTCGTTACGGGTCAAGTATTTGTTTGGTTTTCTACTCTGTCTGTTGATATACTATACATGTATACGTACCTAAACTCTAGCCTAGCTACAAAGAGCTGCTATATAAAACTTCGATTAAATAATCGAGTTCATAACAACTACAACAACATCCAACTATAAATTAAAAAGAAAAGTAGAAATTTTTCTTAATAAAATATTAAAAAAACAAAAATAAAAGAAAATTATTACAATTTAATAATAAAATACATTAAAAGACGTTGGTGCAGAGTTTTTAGGCGATATGCAGTAAATTTTGTATTTTCAGAGATTATATAATTATTACCGTTAAAAAGTAATTGTACACAAGAAATTACATATAATATATGGACGTATAGGAGAAAATTATATTTGGTTTCGAACTCTTTTGAAGGTAAGGTTATATCTAAAAAAACAATAAATAATGATAAAAAATTGGAATCTACCTAACATACTTATTTGATTCCCTAGCAGCTCAACAGTAACTTCCAATCAACTTGTTTGAAAAAAAAATCAGCTACTCTATGTAGTTCTGAAACAATTTAAACGATTTTAAAAATATCCATTGAAATTTTCACTTTATGAGAATATTCTAATTGTACCAAGACTTAGGGCCGTCTCTGATTTTTGTACAACATAGCATGTATAAAAACCAAAAACTTAAAACCCATAATCGAAAATTTTTAGAATTTACACGAAATTTCCATATGAATAGCGATACTATAAAACCACACAACACAGATCATGTAAATTCATGTTTCACATTTGTTGAGAAAACAAGTGAAACGATTTGATTGTTTGACAATTTATTTGCAAAATTGAGGTAAATATTTTAAAGTAACTAGCAGGCAACTAACCTTTTAATTCTGTCGAGTTTATGATTTAGTGAATATAATTCGCTAGGTCAGTACGTTCTTGCCTCATACTTAATGTATGAAGGTAGAATTGTATTTTGTTTTAAGTTTTTCTACGGGTGTTTACCATTCTAAATTAAAAGAAGCTGTTTTTATTCCAATTTTTAAGAAAGGCGATAGAAAATATGTTTCAAACTACATACCAATCTCCTTGCTTTCTGTGTTTGGTAAAATCATTGAAAAGCTCGTCCATTCGAGGGGTACTAATTTTTTGAACAGTACCAATTTTTACATCTGGTTGTCAGGTTGGCTTTAGAAAACTTTTTATACGAAGGACTTGATCAGAAAAATGTGGTTGCCTCTATTTTGCTTGATCTTACGATTGCCGTCGATATGATTAACCACAAAGTTCTATTGAAAACGCTTTTTTATGCTGAGTTTCATTTAGGTTCCAAATTAGAACATGACATCATCATTGTGTGTTTGTTGCTGTGTTTTATTCGTGCATCATCTATAAATTTGAAGAACAAAAAAGATTTCTAAATAAAAATTCAAGATTATTAATTCTCATGTACTCCACACGAATTTATATTTAGAGCGGTTATGTGCGCGATTAGCATACGTGTTATTATTTCGCGCGCCACAATTTTTTATAAACGTACAAAACTAAAAAACTGTGTAATAATAATACATAATTCTTTCTTTAAACCATACATTTTGTTTTTAGCTTAAGACACTAAACCCATTATTAAGATTGTTTATCGATTTAATGTACTCGTTCGTATAAACATTATACTCGTAGTATATACCATAGATTGAGTGCGATTAGTGTTTTTCGTTTTGTTATTGTTGTGTAATGATAATAAAATAGCATGTTTCGCGGCCGACTTGTCCCTCTAGTCGACATGGTATGTACATAATCGCACCTAACAAAAAATATACCGTTTTACCACCTACAATTTGTACAAAATATATAAAAAACAATGACCACAGTTAACTGTCTTCTAATTTTAACTTTTGATAATAAAATTATACAACAAAAAAGGTATAAAAGATAAAAAAAAATAACAAACCGAAAAACATTAACAAAATCGCACTTCTTTGGGTATCTACAGAAAAAAAAAATTTTAAGAATTCCTTCTTTGCTGCGATTTTATATTTTGTTTAAGTTGTGTACCATAAAAATGTAACAACAGCAGAAAAAAAAATTGTTAATGCAGGTTCAGGTTGCAAAGTAAAGTATATAGCACGAGATATAAAAAATAAAAAATAAAAATTGTTCTGTGAAATTATTAAACACACACATACACACACCCAGTAAATATTCCGTACCAACTTCAAGTTAAGTCGCAGCAGCAAGAAAGAACGCGAACAACACAAAATCGCGAGAATTTCTACAAAGTTATATGGATTGTTATCGTTTTCATAATTTTTGTTAATTTGACAGTTTGAGGAGGATTTTTTTCTTATGTAATTTACACACAAAATACAAAAAATTTATTTATATGTTGCATTATAAATAAGACAAATTCATTTTTTAAAGATTTATGTAGGAGATATACCTATGTATGTACGTATGTTTTTGAAAAATGCGTTTTCTGTGCGAATTGAACATGAAGGCGAAACGAAACGTATCGCTTATCGAAAGGAAATACCTCACGTTCTTTTGTGTATGACTTATGGATTTATAAATTGAACTAGATGAAAATTGATTACGAAATTTATTGGGTATAACATTTTGAAGTTGATCAACCACCTCATCACCAAATAATTTTTGTAGTCTTGATTCATTGGCTTGTGCTTTTTCTAAAATATGCAAAACGCGCTAGAAAGATTAAAATTGCATGATTAAGTTTTTCAACAAATAATAAAATCTCAAAACATTTGTAGCTTGCTGAGGAATGCTACTTCTACGTAGACGAATCGGTTGATATAAACGTGAAAAATTATAATAGTGATTGTGATTTATTTGTGGGTTTCACCACCAGTAATAATTTTGAACTGGAATGCAAGAAAATTGTTATTTACAAATTAACCCTTGTGCACGCACCCGGCTACCCGGGTAGCCATTTCAATTTTAAATATTTGTGGGGACTACAATTTTGAAGTTAGACGTTTCTAGCTTCTTGACATCCAAGAATTGACTATTAGTTTTCGATTTTTGTATAGAAACTGGATAAAAATTATTTCTTGATGGAGTTATGTGTGAATAATTTTCTTTACCCTTCTAACGCACACCCGGCCACCCGGGTAACCAGAACAAAATATAAGGAAAAGATTTAGTTTTATTTTAATTTATTTTAAATTGTATATCCCCATTGCGTTCCGCCATTGAAATTTTGAATACAAATTTAAAAATATATTATTTTATACCAGTGTTCGCAAGGAGTTGGTTATTACCGTGCCAATACAATTATGTTTTCAAATGACTGATTTTCTGCGTGCGAAATCAAAATATAATATTTAAATATAATATTTAAATATAATATTTAAATATAATATTAAGGGTCACCAGAGTTCTATTTTAAGATGCATTTTATTATCCCAAAACTCGGACTGAAAGTCTAAACCCGAGACAATTGCCTTAGGCCGTTATATTCCTAATTCTTTTCAACATGTTCATCTATAAAAATACGAACCCACAAAGATATTTGGAACAAACATTTTTTATTTATCTATTTCAACTATTATGAAATGGTTTGTTAAAATTATGTTACACGATGATCTGACATCGTCAACTAAATGGTCAAATAGGTTTAAGTAGATGAAGTAAAACGATTCAGAATTTTAGATCTTCTTACGAATTTCCAGTTTTCAATCTTTACACGTGAGAGTTATCCTTTCTGCTAATCGTATTTCTCTGGAATTTTCTTTAAACTTTTGGTTCAATGCCTTTTTAATTAATTGATATTTAAATTCAAATTAATAACATTTTTTCATTCAAGAATACTATCGCAAAAGTGCTTCTTAATTCTCGTAATTTGTGATACTAAATAAACCTTGAACTAAAATTACAAGCTTACGAATAAAATATCGCTAAACTCACCTATTTTAAACATATCGGTACCTAATATCGGTAAAAATATGTTAGCACCTAGTAATTTACTTTGGAATTTTCCGTATTTGTCGAAAATACTTGACATTCATTTCAACGGTGGTTGTTTGTATGACCAAATTGATTTCGTGTTTTCCTAGTTCCCAGCATTTCAATAGTTAGGCTTTATTAAAATTCTAAAAGCCTTCTTTATTTTTTGGAAAAATTCTAAAATTATTTGACGTGCCAGGGCCTAGATTCTGATCAAGTGACAAATGACAATTTTTTGTGATTTTATACTAAAATTTGAACTGCTATAAAATGACAATATGGTGTGAGTTCTAAAATGCGATTCTGATGATGTGACTTTTTCAAAATGTCACAAGAAAAAAAATGACAAATTGAACAAAATTGTCATTGATTTGGTTTTCCGTGACTTTTCTCACTGTATTTTAAAATAAAATATTTGTGAGTATATTTTGTTAATTTTTATAATTTTTATGTTATAAATTTTAATTGTTTACATTTTAATTAAAATAAAACAATATTTTATATAGTTTTATTATGTATGTATATAATGTGTAGTTGTAACTGAGTGTGCATCATCGAGCTCTTCGTACGCCACAAATGCTCAGAAAGATTTTGTGGTCGAGTTTCTCGAGCATCATCTAGAAACTGACAAAAATCAGTAATTATTTTAGAATATTAAGAAAAACAACAATATATCAAATTTTATAACTAACCAATTTTTTTAATAATTTTTATTAATTAAGTTTTATATTTTTGTAAATAACCAACACAAGCACTTGAGAAAAATGAGAAATGTCATTAAAATTGACCTTAAAATATAACTGCGATAAACTAGAAATGCAACTACTGTAAACTGCTGTTAATGACATAACTCATTTCGTCAGAATCGTAAATTTTCTGTGACAATATTTTGTGCTAATAATAAAATGTCACGAAAAATTGTCATTTCATCAGAATCCAGGCCCAGGCCAATTTTTAAACGTGCAAAATACAAAATTTATAAAATAAATGCAACAACATAGCGGAACCGGCAAAAATCTGTTGAAAAAACCGAAAAAATACACTTGGCTACCCGGGTGGGTCGGGTGTGTACTAACATAAATTTTTTTGGGTATACACACAAGGGTTAAATGATACCCCGCTAAATTACCAATAAAATCCGTAACAAAATTGGTATGGCTGATGGTGGTTTTTGCTCAGCATTACGCCTATTAGACATAACCAAAAGGAAGGATAGGAAAGGAATGGTAATATTATAGACTTGACCCGGTTACAGACACCTGACTACATGTCAACATTGTTAGTATAATTTATGGTAAATTAGTTAGCACACGGCAACAAAATTAGAATCTACATGTGGGTTGGATTCTTTTTTCTCTGAAAACCTATCCGGTTACTCAGGTTTCTTTAAAATCACAATAAATTAAAATCAAATTCAGTTATTCTAAGAAATACTCCAACTGAAATATTTATCTTAAATTTAAGCCAGTGTTTAAATTCATGTTTTCGTTCCCTTCTTTTATCGTTTATTTCTCTCTTTGTGAAAGAAAACAAAAAATATTTTGGTTGTTTCTTTCCCCGAAAACGAAGTCGAAAAACGTAAAATATCTCTCCTCATATAAAACACAAGGGATAGGAGAAAAGAGATATTTTATTTTGTTGAATTTCGTTCCAAAGGAAAGAAACAAAACAAAATATTTTTTCTCTCCTTTCGCAAAAAGAGAGTAAAGCAAGGAACGAAATTTGAATTTAAACACTGTATTGAAACATATTAGTAAGTTAGGTTTGCGCAAGCCATCAAGTTCTTCACTCTGCGGCCGTATGCTTGAAAATCTGGAATGCTGTCCGGCTCCTCCGAAAAAAATTCTAATTGGGAAACTTTAACCCACTTCATTGTGTGCACATTTGATTTCAAATTCATCTCCAAGGAGCGAAATTGTTGTGAGGATTTGAGTTAATTTAGAAGCAAACCATACCTAATGAACATCAATGGTTGGAGATGAGGAAATGGGTGGATATTAAGAAAGAATATAAAGAATAGATAAACTATTATTTACATTTTTCATACCAATCAAGGTATACCAACTTAGGCCGATATTTCTATTTTATTTGTTCTTGGTATTTGTGGCGCAAATTAAAATAGAGTTTTTAGCCTTACTCCAAAACAAGTTCTTCTTTGATGATGTATTGACAATTCTGACAGGTTACACGGCATTTCTCAACGCCAACCTTAACGGTTCGACCGCGGTTTTAATTTACTGGAAATAAAGTATCAGCATAATTTAACGAGGGGCTATAGGAGAGGATTAAATTGTTTCGAGAAATAATTATAGTTCACACACCCGATCAATTACTTTTTGGTGTGGGGATTGATAATGTCGAGGAAGAATCAAATATTTTAACAGTTTTGGATATGTTACACAAAGGTTTTCTTGATTTCTTTTTATACGCAATCCAAACAAAACATAAAAACATATAGTTCGTTGATTACGGCAAGATATTTATTTCCTCTTCTTCTGTATTCTCGAATATATGTTTAAGTGAATCATTCCATGTGAAGCAGGGGCGCCTCAGTTTCTTTTGACCGGCGGAGTACCTTAATGCGGTCCTTAGGATGTGAGTTGGTCCACGGCGATGTATGTGTCCCCAATATTTGATTCTTTGAATCTTAATACGTTTGGTTATTGTTCTATTTTAATAATTATGTGAGCTTTTGTGTATTTGGCTTATGGGTACCACACTCAGTCAATTTCTTCAAAAAGAAAAGCTCATGTCGTCTCAAGGCGTACAACACATCGAGCGCGAACTGCGAATTGTGAATAAATTCCACAATGCGATATTCGTAAACAGACGCGCATAGAGAAATAAACGTCAAATATAAAAAATCTTCCGAAACTTGACGTTTATTGAATTTGCGCCGCGCTCTATGTGCGTCTATTTGCGAATATCGCATTGTGCAGTTTATTCGCAATTCGCTGTTCGCGCTCGATCTGTTGTACGCCGAAGAGCTGCATCTGCTTGACAAGACCAAGTGCTTGATATCATCTCGCCCGTATTGTAAGTGGACGATTTAGTTCCGAGATCAACTGGGTACCTAGATATGAGTACTGTACATTTTTGTGGATTGATTTCTGATCCATCAATTTCCAGGTTCTTAATTAATTCTTTGAGAATGGGTTCGAAACTATTGATGTTACGTGATATGAGGACGCACCATCGGCATACGCGAGAATTAGTGGTAATTGTAGGTTCTCACGCTGTTCCAATTTTAATTTTGGAAATTGATCAGAAACCGTCATTAATACTTTATTGAGTATCAAATTGAATAAACGTGGTGAGGTTGGACACCCTTGTTTCACTCCTTTATTTTTATTGACTCTGGATGTGGCCACGTTGAACCACAATTAAAGTGCGCTACCAAAAGCATGTTACGGTTTATTAAGTAATGAGGTGCATATTGTTGTAGATGTAGACATTCAGCGATCGCATTTATTTTTACGGTATCGAATGCTTTTGCTAGATCGTGGGAGAGGACACACACTCAATGGTCAGCCCGCCATTGCTTGTCCAAAACGCGACGTATTGTTAACATGAGGTCTTCTGTGTGGATTGACTAGTCAGAAAAGCGGCTTGATATGAGGGTGGTAATTTCAAGTGTTCGTCTAGTTTATTAAGTAATATTTTCAAATACAATTTGTATTCGACATTGCAAAGTGTGATCCTTCGGTAATCGACGAAATACTGAGAATTTTTATTTTAGCTATTGGAATCTGAAGAGTTTCCATCCACTCTGGACGAGGATTATTACTTATCCAGGATTTGTCCACTATTTTTTATTGAATGGATTTGATGTCATCAGTGGCGGGTGGATGCCCCAGTAGGAAATAATCGTTCTCTTGGATTAGAGGTGGCCAAATACTAGAATGTAGTGCCTATGCGATGAACTTTTGCCTTTCTTAAGTTGCTTCAAAATGAGTACGTTTTGCGCAGTCGATCAGAGCATAAGAGGTTCTGGAAGAAGCTCTGGCATTCTTGAGCATTATGACTTGAAACAGCATTATTAAAGTTTAGCCGGCTATATTCAAGTTTGTTTGAGCGATCAGGTCTTTGCGATGGAATTTTTTAAAACGTAAAGCACTTTTATACTTTACCAATGCTTTCCACAATCAGCTGCCACTAGCTAGTGGTTTTGTCTTCGGAGAGAGCTTCCTTGTAGGTGCCCGTTAACATTGTTTGATACTCATTTCGGATTTCCTCATCTTTTAGTAGGGACAAATTTAAGGAACTGAAGTTAAAGTGTATAGTGTATAGTGTAGTTTTATGCAGTCAATCCATAATAAACAGTGATCACTTATTTTTTGATGAAATTTAATTTGACATAAATTTTCTGGTTTTGAATCCGGGATAGTACTTATGTGATCCACTTGAGAGTAGAATCTACAATTTGTCCAGTTGATTGCCGTTTTTCGCCGACCGCTGGGGGAATGAATATGTAACTGTGCAAATTGGGTGAGCAGCTCTAAGGCGGCTTCATTCTCGTTGGATGTGTCATGGATCAAATTGAAGCCAATGTTTTTCGTCGAGTGGCTTTGGATCCAATATGTGCATTGCAATCCCCGAGCAGAACTACATCGCGCGATTTAGGAATGCGGTTAATTAGTTAGCCGACGATTACACTGGATTATTTGTGAATGTATATTCACCGAGATGAAGTCGATCCCTCCAAGAGTTGGAATTTCTCTAGTGAGACTAATGATGGCTTCAAATAATTTTTGATGTTTATGACTTGTAAATGTGTACTTTTGCTGATTAATACAGCCACTTTCCTCTTTCTAACGTGCGATTCATTGGCGAGGTACCAGGTGTAATTGTCGGTTGAAAATGCCCCTGTGCCTATGTTTATTGCCTGAACATTGCAGATATCAATTTGCATTCCAAGTGCCAAATCAGAAAGAAGAGGTAATCTTGCGAGGTGTATGTTTAGTCAGTAGTGGTTCCTCCACGAGGATAAATGGATTGCTAGTGGGTATAATGTTGCGATGTACATTTTTCGCAGGCGTGGCTACGGGCAATGCATAGTGCAACTGGGTGTTTAATAAATTAAGCTCCTGGAAGAAATTTCCATTGTTCGGAGAGAAACTAGTACGATTCTGAGTGCTTTCAAAGTGAACAGTAATTTTGATGTTTCTCAATTTTGTTATGCGGATAAACATTCTGCGGTCTTGTTGTAAGTGGGATATAGGTATCTTCGTATTAATTGTCCTTGAGTTAGTTTCGATGTTATCTCTGAACTATACATGTGATAATACTTGGTAATTGTCGGAATAAATTTGTGTAAGTTACACCCATTTTGTATAAATTAGACTATCTCAAATGGTAATTGTCTAATTGAACATGATTGTTGAGGATCCTTGTCTCTTTTTCCAACCAGCAGAGTGATATTTATCACGTTGCAAATCCAACTTAATTAGCTATTGGTGAACCGGTTATATTGAATTTTTTCACTGTGCTTGGAGGTTAAGGATGTTTGGGCACAGCGATGGTAAAGCGTTATGGAGCATCGATGTTGGCAAGCGCTTTAATTACAATCTGATCATTTAGAAAAACATACGATTAGTGACGTAAAACTCCTAATTCAAACGCAGCTTAAATCTAGGCATAGGTAGCTAGTAGAGAACGGAAACAAGCGTAAAATTTCGATCAGATTCAAACAAAAATTTATTATTGCAAGCACAAGCAAAACCAAAACAAAAAATTACGAAAAATACGAAAAAATATTTTTCTACGATAGTGCAGTAACCTATGCTTTCGATGATGATTTTTGAATTTAAATTATATGAGAAAAGGAGGCATTGCGTCGTCTACCAAAATCGTGTGGAAATAATTCATTGCACAACGATTTCTTAATATTGCTACACGATTTGTGAAAACCCAAATGTTTTAATGGTTTAATAAATTTGTGTTGATCCGTACAAGTTTGTAATTTTTTATGTTTCTACTTATTTATAAATGTTACAGGGCTATTGTATCGTAGAAAAAATAGCGTGTGCAACTCGCGTGAAAATGAGTCATTGCAATACTCAAGTGAGTGCAGCCCTCGCTATCGCTCAGGCTGCAAATTTCACTTTCGTATTGCAATGACTCGTTTTCTTCACTTGTTATACAATATACTATTTTTCTACGATAGTGCAGTAAACTATACTTTCGATGATGATTTTTGAATTTAAATTATATGAGAAAAGGAGGCATTGCGTCGTCTACCAAAATCGTGTGGAAATAATTCATTGCACAACGATTTCTTAATATTGCTACACGATTTGTGAAAACCCAAATGTTTTAATGGTTTAATAAATTTGTGTTGATCCGTACAAGTTTGTAATTTTTTATGATTCTACATATTTATAAATGTTACAGGGCTTTTGTATCGTAGAAAAAATAGCGTGTATAACTCGTGTGAAAATGAGTCATTGCAATACTCAAGTGAATGCAGCCCTCGCTATCGCTCAGGCTGCAAATTTCACTTTCGTATTGCAATGACTCGTTTTCTTCACTTGTTATACAATATACTATTTCGAGTAATTTTGCTCATTTCGTTTTGTAGAAACAAGCAAAATCAAAATATCAAATTTCAAGTAAATCTAGTTGTTCAATTCGGAAATTTTTTTTGGTTTACTTGCAAGCAATCTTTTATTTTTCGTGAAATTTCGAAATTGTTGGAATTTGTTTCGTTTTGAATTTTTGTTTATTTGTAGTACGTCTTTGACTTTTTGTTTAAAATAAAACGAATTAATACAAATTTAGTGTTAAATTATACTTGCTGATAATTACGGTAAGTAAAATACAATTGGTACACCAATAAAACAATGCTTATAGTATATCAGTAAGAGGAACAACCAAATATTTTTAGTACATATCTCAATATAATTTATTAGTTTTTTATATTTTGCCAAAAGTTTATTTCATGCTGTTTAAATTTGCCCTGAATTAATTTCGCAGAAAAAATTGTAAATAATCAATTTCGCCACACACAATTTTCGCGGAACTAATTAGGTTCCTGGTTTATTCGCAGTTTGTTTAAGTTTTTGAAATCTGGTTTGCACCAGAAAATCGCACTAAAGCCTAAATTAAACATCGGATAATTTCGCCCACTTGAAAAATATAACAAAGTTGCAAATTTTAATGCTCCATATCGTTATAAATTACTTTCCTTAACCTCTAAAAAGGAGCAACTAAAATTTTTGTAAAATTGATCAAGATTCAAACTTTTATAACTAGGATCAATTTAGATATTTTTTTAAATTAAATTATTCTAGGTACATATTCCGGTCTTGAGGCTTAAATTTTAGGCGTTTTGTGGAGCTCGATAAAAAAAACAAAAAATATTTTTACAACTCATTTTTTTACACCATACATATATTTATTTATTGTAAACAATAAAAATTTTGATAGAAAAAAAAAATTAAAATTATATAAGCTATAATATGCTGAGCTGCTAAAGTTGGGGGTAAATAAGAGGTATACTGGTTGACACGATTGCAAGTTGCAACCCTTTTGGTCGTCTGAAACAAAATTTAAAAAAAATGTATTAATTATAATAATGTCGAGAAAACGATGTTTTTTTCGCAAAATGGTGGCTGTCTGAAAAAAGGTATTTTTTGACACTTACAAAAATGATAGGGGCGATAGAAAGTTATATATTGAAGGTTGGTACAAAATTTGAAGTAAATCGATTAAAAAGAACTTAAGATATCATGTCAACTATCTTGAAAATAGTAGTTTTGAGAGGCTGCAACGGTCTAAGCCTAAAATAGCTACCAAGCTCCGTAAATTATTGGATTTTTAACATTTTCGCTCAAAGATGTATTTTTAAAGGTATAAACTTTAAGAATACGCAAAAAAAATTGATTTTGTTCAAAATTCTAGACCAGACCTTAAATGTTAATTCTACCAATGTGGTATATTGTGGTATTATTATATTATTCTACCAATCCTTTGGTTTGGCCATTGCTGCTCATGCTGAAATGATAAATGCTCATTTTAAAAGTACTTCTGTTTCTATTAGAACGTCTCCCATTGACCCCATGGTTACATTGATGCACTGTATCTAAAACAGGGACTGAAAATGGGGTCCCATGGACCCATTTCCAATACCATGGACCGATTTCCAATACCTGTCTCAGACTCAATGCATCAAAGACAACAAGCTGAACGACTGTAACAACCGCTTGTGGTTGTTCTGTAGTTATTGATTCAAATCTGTAATTGCTGCTGAAAATTTCTAACGACGATGCACGTGTATTCCTTGCCTTACAATCTCTTCCACTATTCGTCATTCCTTCATTCAAATTAATTTGTAATAGAAAATATTTTTTTATTTGTAGTGTACCATTATATACACTTCTCCTCAATTATGTCGTGTTCGGTTTTTTTTGAATGTATGGAATGGCGTATAGTGTGTTAGTATCTTGATTCATTTGTTTTACTGTTGTGCGCGCGTGGATTTTCTATTAGAATCGAATGTTCGAGATATTTGAGTCTTTAGTATTGGTGCGTGTGAATCGATTTTGGGTGATGTCGTATGTGTACGTCATCCGAAATCAATCGGTCGGATTTTTTTTTTTTTCTCTATGGGGGTAATAATTTTTTGGTGGGGATACATTTTTTTTGTACGTCGCGTTTTATTTTTATAAAAATCAGTTGAGTTTGGAATTTAAAGACAAAACACATCAAGTGAAGTTTGGACTTTTTTAAAAAAAAAAAAGTCTGTATCAGTTTTTTTAAAAGTTATAATTAAGTTTTTTTGAATAGTTTTGTGTGAAATTAATACAAATAAAACATAGAAAAACAATTTTTTTTTGTTGTAAAAAAATTTGGAAAAAAAAAAAAATTTTGTAATCATCAATAGAAAGAATGGAAAAACCATACAAACAATAATAATAAATTATGTTTAAATTTCGGCCTTGTGGTCGTGTTATGTTTATATAACAAAACTATATATATGTGGAAGTTTTTTGCATCTTTTATTTTTGAATTTAACGGACATGTGGGTTCAACTTTTCTTCTAATATTAATGGTGATGATTATGGGTGGTTTTTATTGAGACAGTATTAAAACTTGGATGATACATGTGCCTTGTATCTCCTCGAATAAATCTAAAACAAAAACAGTTTTCTTATGTGATCCAATAAACTCAGTGAAGAAAATAAAGTTTGGGAAAAAAAAGACAAAAAGGGAAACGTTTTAACACCACATATTATTTTTGTTGTGCTACGGTTGTTGGTGTTTCCATCTCATGAAAAGTCGCATAAATTGACACACGGTGCTATTATTTTTCCTCCGGATCGTGTCATTTGCTAAAGTGGTAGGGTAGCTTATTTTTTTGAAAAATATTTGGGTTTGTGGCAGCGACTCTGCCAATCAGAGTGGGGTTCGAGAGGCCAGAGGGGCTGCTGTGTTCCTGCGACGGCGCTGTTATCGTGGTCGGACGGGCCTCAAAAGGAAAACTTTTGTTTGGTATATTCAGGTAGGGTGTGGCGTATAAAATATATAAGAAATACGTTCACACCGCGTGGTTTTTTTTATTTCTAAAAAGTTTTGTGAGCCAAATTTGACTCTTTTGTTTTCATATTATATTTTTTTTTTTTTTTTTTTAATTTTACATATATTTTTGCGGTTTTCAGATTTCGGGTGGCGTACCCTTTTACGTCATCCCTAAAATCGATTCACACGTGGTTTTTGGCCGAATTTTTCTTTTTGCTAACGGTTTTGTTTCAATTTTATTTTCCATTTCATTTTTCCGTTTTTTTTAGAATTAGTTTTTCTCATCAGTAATTACAGTTTTGCATACCAATTTTGGTTCAAACTTATATCTTCAATTTTTCCTCATGTGTAATTTAACGGGTATTATTTTTCTGGTTTTGTTGTTGACTTTTATCGTTCTTGATATGTCACATTAATTTTCTCGTAGTGGTCACGTGGGGGATGGGAGCGTACCATGTTGAGTTAGTGCGCGACGTTTCTTGTATCGGAGGTGTTTTAACTCCGGGGTCGGGGGTGTCACTCGGGGGGTTTCGACCAGGTCTGAAGGGAGGGCACCCTTCCTTCTTATTATGGCGTCGATGACCGCCGCGACCGGGAAACGGCATCCCGGTAGGCGGCCCGACGAATAAGGGGGCCCTTCCTGCAGACAGGGTCGAGGTCGCCGGAGTGACATAGTCGTCCTTGGTAGGAACACACACTTTATGATTATCTACCGCTGTGGGTCGTGGCAAAGGTAGGATAATTACTCTTGTCCTGTTCGTTATATCTCTATGCGGTTTTGAAGCATAGAAATATGTCTGGTAATCCCCACGCCTAGCGGCGAGCTATAGCCAGCACTATACCGCAACCAGACCGCTATTTCTATGTTATGATTAACACAATCCCGTTTTATGGGGGATTGTGTTACGCGACCTTGACGTGGATTACCCACATGTAGTTCAAGTAGTAGAAATTATTATTATCTTCATTTTATTGTATAGTACCCTTCCAATATACATTGAGACATTAATACAAAAGTAATGACGATAATAATAATAAACGACTTCTGTAAGGTCAAGGTCTAACTCTCACACCCACACATGACAACAGGCCTGATTAAGACCCTATACAACATCAGCATGTGTTAGAGCATACAAAGCACGGCCGCCAACGGTAAGAGATCTCAAGTATTTGAATCTTGTCACTCCCTCAAATATGTAGTTACCTCTGCTAAAGAAAATTGCGTCATGGCCTCTAAAACCAGAGATCACGTTAAAGAGTATCGTCGACAGAGCATCTCCTTATTGAACAGCGTAGCCTGGTAGCCAATTGCAAAAATTCTCGTAGATTGTTCTCAACTTTAACACAATATTGTGACTGCATTACTGTCCTTTTACATACATAGCTGGATAAATATTCTTTATTGGTAACTCACGCTAACATCTTCTAAAAGGTTGTAACAGATATTTTGCTTAAATCGTTTGGTTTTTTATAATAAAGAAAAACCATTATCTTTAAAAAGTTTGTTCTAATTTTAGTTTCAACCAAAAATTTAACATTTGGCAATAAATAAAATAAGTAAATGCAATACTAGTCGTGTTTTCCGTGAGAACTGCACTAGAACTCGATAAACCCTAAATTTTATTTACTGTACGTAAACCGAAAAAAAAATAAATTCATAAAGCACCAATGTCGTAGTGCATTTACACAAACAAAATAAAGGTAATACCAAATCCTACAACCCAAACTAAAGACGGTTGATCTACGTAAATTAGTTTAAAAGGTAATATTAAGTAAAATATGGATCTAGGTATCACCTCGAACAACATTTCCTTGACGCACCGTATCTCAGTATACATACATATATTGAAAATGGGCTCAAAGTTAATGAAGGAAACATTCCTTAAAATATTTACGGTGAAGTGATTAACTGTATATTGAATTTTGTGGCCTGTTGTTGCTTACCAACGTTGAATTATTAACCGATGCCAAATTAAAAAACAAAATAGACTTTCGGATGAATTCTACGTATAGTACACCAAATGACTGCGTAGTTTTGCGAATAGTTGTGTCAGTTTAATTTGTTAATAGGGTTATTCTCTAATGACTTCGAAAAGATATGGAACTGCGCGATTGTCCGAGCTTTCATTGGTTTAGTAAATGTATCATCTGCAGAATGCAGTTTACTTAGGTGTCAGAAAGATTGGCCGTCATAAGATAATGTTTTCAATTCTGTGTTAAACAGGAAACAACTCCCATAATAATTTAATAAAAAAGGTTTCTTATAAGCTATTGGGTCAGATTATGGAATTAAAACGTCCCTGCTTGCTTTATGAATTTGTAGTAAAAAACTAAAAATAAAAATATTAAAACATAAAATTTTAGAAGTTACAATCGACCAAATAGGTCTTAACAGTTGTTTGCTTTATTACATAACCGTAATACCATAAAGATTTAACCAAAATGCCGTTTGATTAGTATACACATTATTTAACTGTTAATATGTACATATGATGCAGAAAATCACTAGATATTACCACAGAATATATATAAACAGAACAATATCTTCTATAGCGCTTTAGTCCTAAGCTGGTGAACAAATATTTTCGTTATTGTTTTTTTCGACTGATTTTGATTTAGAAAAGATAGAAAAATCATTTTGTATGCAATCATTGAAACAAAAAAAAATTACAAAAATGTTTGTACCCACCTCTTTCTATTGATAAATAAAAACCAGTACAATTGTAAAACGAAAGAGAAATCTTTACACTTTATAATGTGCTTAAAAGAGATAGACATTCGTGAATAATTTTTGATTTTAGTCTAGTTAGCTTTGCGAAACTTTAAAATTAAATCAACAAATAAACAAAGGACCAATACAAATAAATTAGAAATGCTACACAAACTCATACACAACCTTATGGGAGTTGCAAGTTTTCTTTTTGTTATTTCTTTGATATGATTTTAAAGTTTCGCAAAGCTAACTAGACCAAAATCAAAAATTATTCACGAATGTCTATCTCTTTTAAGCACATTATAAAGTGTAAAGATTTCTCTTTCGTTTTACAATTGTACTGGTTTTTATTTATCAATAGAAAGAGGTGGGTACAAACATTTTTGTAATTTTTTTTTGTTTCAATGATTGCATACAAAATGATTTTTCTATCTTTTCTAAATCAAAATCAGTCGAAAAAAACAATAACGAAAATATTTGTTCACCAGCTTAGGACTAAAGCGCTATAGAAGATATTGTTCTGTTTATATATATTCTGTGATATTACCTTAAAACCTTAAAGCAAAAATCAAAAATTTAATTATATACAAAAATGTACAAGTAAGATCGAGTTTGCTTGTTATTTTGCAAGCAAATTTTTCGGAAAAAATTTACAATCAAGCAGTACAAAAACAAAATAAAACGAGTAAATTCAAAAACGAGCAAAATCAAACAAAATGTTTTTCAATTTTTGAAAAATCAAACAAAAACAAAAAACCTACTATGGTTTTTCGACTAGACTCGATTTCGCTTGTTCCGTTCTCTCTAGCTAGTAACATCACGCGTTCTATTTCAAAAATACATAAATTTATGATGTCAACTTACTTTTACTTTGAGAGAAAGTTTCAGGTAGGCATCTTGAGATACAAATTCAAAATCGAAAAAGAAATAATTCTTAGGAATAGTTTTTTTAAATCTTTAGTAAGATTTACTACTTTTTAGTAATATCGCAATACAATTTAGCAATAGTAAATGATAATAACACCGTACATCTTAAATTAACCGCCTCCAAGGTGTGAGTATCAAATTTCATAATTTCAATCGATAAATCATGTTTAATGCAACACCAACAACAACAATTTTTTTTTGTATGTATGGTATAATCAATGTAATATTATTATTCAATAAATCATTTACTAAATTAACACCATTTTATGTACAATTCACGAATTTCTGTTGTCTGTACACAAGAGAAACAAGATAAGAAATTCTTATTTTCTGTATATACAAAATATACTTTGTGTGTCGATCCTCTTCGCTTCTCGGTTCTCGCGCAAAATTACTCTTATTACTAAATAAAATTCAAAATACTTATCTAAATCATATTTTGTACTTTGTGTTATATAACGGGTATTTAAAGAAAAATACGCGTTGTAATGGTTTATGCGCCGCGCCGGTATCGCAATTCAACATTAAGTTATCACCCTTTAAAAAAGAGATTCCCCGAACAAAGTAATACGAATACCGCGCGCAACGAGAGTGTGTAATAAAAAGAAAATTTATATCATTTTTATAGTTGTTGTTGTACACAATATTCTGGAAAATTATTTTCAATCTCAAATTACCCAATAATCTAAAATGTCTTAAAAATTAGTTTTAAGTGATCATCGTTTAAAATGTAAAATATTACCTTTTGCAAACTTCTTAGTCATTTATGCCTTCGTACATAGTTGTTGTTGTTGTGGTCTTTATACTCTTCGTTCGACTTTGACTTGAATTTTATATAAAACCAATTTTGCTGTGTTATTTTATTTATTTGATCTTAAAGAAACAAAACACAAAATAAAAAAAATGTTGCTATAATAATAATAAAAATTAAGAAAATTTTTTGTTCTTCAATATATTTTTAATAATAAATTTAATTTGTATTTATTAAAAGAGGTGTAATCACGTGTAATAAATAAATATTACCAGCATTTTGTACATAAGAAATGTATGCGTTGTTGATAATCAAAAGTTAAAGGTTCTCTTGCGCTTGCTTTTCTCCTCATTTTCTTTCTTATTGAAGCGCGCTGTTCATCTTTGTCCGTTGCTTAAAGTTTTTTTTTGTTTTTTTTTGGATAAAGTACTTATGTCCATTTAAAATTATGTTCTTTTAATTTAATGGTTTGTTTCATTGTTTTTTTTTTTGGAATCTGCGGAAGCGCCAGCATATTATTTATACAAGAATATCAATTGTGATGTTTTTAATTTTTTGATTTTGAGGTATAGGTTAAAGTTCATAATGTGCCGCGGTCATTCGATTTTTGAACTTAACAGTAAATTGATAAATTTGGTAGCTTTTGTTTTTATAATTTTTTTTATAGCATCCGATATACCCCGTGTCGTGTCATAATTTATTCAAATGCATTCTAGTTACGTGGTATTTCTAAAATGTACTTAATGCACTTATTGGAGGTCATTAACCTCTTTTCAACCACAACAATCATATACTTATATCCAAACACGACATTTGACTACAGTGCAGCAATAGTATAAGAAGGGTTAAATTTCCAACGAATAATAATTTATGCCTTTAAAATGGATGTGATACATATAAAAGAGCTTTTGAGAAGAAGAGAATTACATTACGGTGAATGAGTATAGGATACCGGCTGAAAGGAGTGGTCAAATAGGCTCTATACGATCAAAATCTAGCACAACCATCAATCCGTTTATAAGGAGTGGCAAGATATCAAGATCTCCTACGGAAGATGCGGGAACCAGAGATTGACAAATGGAGCGACGTTTCCATTGCTTTCTCTGGGAGAACAGATAAGACTTGGAGGAAATTTGTAGAACTTTCCGATTTTGTTAAACTTAGAAGCAATGTACATTATGACACCAAGAATATGGTTACCAGTCATCGATCTGTACGATTCAGCTATTAGAAAGATAGAGGTAAGGGCGGAGCCAGTGGGTGGAGTAAGGTGTTTCCCGAAATGACCACAGAGTATTTCGCAACGGTGGCATCTGGTTTTCAAAACAGATGAAATTTTCCTCACTGCATAGGGGCAAATGACGGAAAACACGTGCCATATTGGTCCTGCAGGACGGCAGAGTGACGGAGGGGTTTTTAGGGAAAATAATTTTGGCAAAAGGTTTTATGCAAATACGCTTCCGTAAGTATACATTTTCAATTTCCTAATAAATCCAAAAAGTTGATAACTTTAATTGTATAATATGTTTTTTAGCCATTTACTACCATCAAAGCAGAAAAAGGCCAAGTAAAGTCGAGCCCGACGCATGATTGAAAATTGTTTTGGTATTCTTTCATCTAAATGGAGAATATTTAGAACTACAATCAAAGCAGATGTTATTTTGGCGGAGAATATAGTGGTGTTTTGTGTCTGCCTACACAATTGGCTAAGACAAATAAACAAAAATTATATTTTTATTATTACAGATCTTATAGATCATGAAGTAAGTGGAGTTATCGTACCAGGTAAAACTTTTACTTCACACTTCTGAAAGTTTAAAATGTATTTTAAAGCAATATAATTATCTATTTTTAGATTCTTGGCACAGTTACAGCACCAATTTCAAGCCTCTTGAGGCAATGAACAGAAACTCGACAAATGTAGCCAAATTGACACGAGAAAGGTTCGCCGATGAGGGGCAGCTGGGTAACATATAAAAACTATACAACTAGTCGAGCAGGGTAAGAAGCTACTTTTATTCATATCGATTTCAGTAAAACTTGTTTAATTTAAATTATTATATTTTTAATAAATTGCTCAATAATTTATTTTCAAATGATTCATTCTTTTACATCAGAAAATTTCATACCAGGTAGGTGTCCAACACCTGTTATTGCGGTTTTAACCACATAATATAAATATGTAGAAATTTAATTATAAATAAAATTATACAGTAAAACAAATTCATTTTTTTGTTTAACGAAAATAAATAATAAATAAATTGGTTTTAGTTAATATAGTTTTAGATATTGCTCTGCAAAAACAAAAAACAAATTAGATATTAAATAATAAATTTAAATAATTTTTTTTTATTATTTACTTGTTTTTTCAATGAATCGCTGACAACTTGGAGTAAATCCTGCTGCGCTTCCAGCCTGGCCATGAAACGCAAAGCTTTTAAATAAGGTTTTAACGTTAACAAAATCGCGTCTACTTCAATGTCATCAAAGCCAGTGCCTGGAATTGAGGCAGGAGGATTAGAGGTAGTATGTAAACATCTCTACGGCCTCTACATAACGGCGTTTCATTTCCATTACCTCTTCCTGATACTGAGTCATTGGAATTTCTGTTAAAGTTAAAACGATTTGATATAAATTAGTTATATATACGAGTATAGTATACATATAGCTCATATTATATGTAAATACAGTAACACTTCTCTAAAGTGACCACTCAAGGGACCCAGCAATTTTGGTCACTTTATGGAGGTGGTCAAATTAAGGAAAAACAAAATGAAAAAAATGAAAATTAAAAGTCAGACTAAACAGAAAGTTTCTTTAAATAAAAAAAATTATTTCAGTAATTAAAATAAAAATCATTGTTTAAATAAAATAATAAAATACATACATACATATGTACTTAATTCATTTACAACATAAACAATAAAACATGTGTGTACGTACGTACATAGTACCTAGTAAACGTTTGCATTTCCTGACTGTTGAGGACTCATCACTATAATCAGCTCAGCACCTGTAATTACAAGAAAACCAATTTAGATTTAGCAATTAGAAATACATAATAGTAAATAAGACTTATCTTTATACTTTTTCATGTCATCATAACCTAAAATTACACAAACTAAAATTAGAATAAGTCTACATATCATATAAAATCAATACTTACATAGCTTAATTCACATTAATTAATGCCCGTCGTTTTCTGAAATAGTTAAATGTTATTAGTTCTAACTAAATTATTTAATTTTGAAATTAACAACTAAATATTTATGTATTTACCTATTTGTTGAAATCGAGCGCAAGCAATTTGACGTTTTGAGATTGTTTACATCACAAATACCAACCTCAGAAAATCAAAATGGGTGCATGCGGTTCGATGATTTACTACTATGACGACATCTATAGAACAAAGAGTGTACCATGAAACACGTTACAACCTAAAGAAAATTAAGATAATTATAAAACAAAAAAATTGTGAATATATTTTTTAGTCGTCGTTCAACCAGCTGTCATAAAAGTTAAAATAAATAAAAACTGTAAAACCACAAATAAAATCAGTGTTATTGAATTTATTATAAAATCAAACCAATCAATATTATTTAAAACCAAAAACCTAAAAACAATACCATCACCATACCAGACTACAAAATCAGTCAACATCTTCTGTACCGCACCTATTCCGGTACATTAATGGTCCTTCGAGCCGGATCTTCGGAAAGCTACGCCATTACACAAAAAATAAAATTGCATAACCAAGAGACCGCATGGAAATAACCTCAATCTGGATTTCATCAAAACGAAACCTTAAGTATCACACATTTTTATATATCTTATATAAATTAATTTTAAATTAAAATAATTTATGCACAATATTGATTACTAATTTATCAAATTATAATTTGTTTAATAATCATTAAATCAAAACTAATTTGCACGTACATATATTGTAAAATCATACGCACCTAAAATACAATCGTGCAAAATTAGACATAATCTTCCAATAATCGTAAATTTAACAAATACCGCGTAAATCAAAAGTGTTTAAAAGTGCAATTAGTGTTGGTGTATACTTAAGGAAATTGAAGAAAAATAAAATGGCAGCGCTTGTAGCATTGAAGAAGAGACGTTCTACCATGAAAGGCAACATAACCAAGTTGCTGAAATACATCAAGAGCATAACCGATCAAACTGACACAGAACTAATCAAGGCCCGATTATTACTCGTTCATAAACTTCGGGACGAATTCATTGCAACTGAAGACAAAATAGTCGAATTAGACGAAAATGAAGAGCCAGATGAGGATTTCGAAGAAAATTATTATACCATCGTGGCAGGACTAAACCACGCGTTAAGATTAATTCCGGAAGCATCAACTTCAACAAGTGAAACAATGGCAAATGCAAGTATGTCCGGTAATCATACCGAAGTGAAGTTACCGAAGATCTCAATTCCAGTATTCAGCGGTGATTATACTGATTGGCAGTCGTTCTACGACCTTTTCTGCTCCACCATACATGACAATCAGAAACTCACGGCATCACAAAAGCTACAGTACCTCAAGGGATCACTCAAAGGCGAAGCAGCTGGGTTACTGAAACATTTCAACATCACCGATATGAACTATATCGAAGCCTTGAAAAAATTGAAGGAACGATATGATAGACGAAAGCATACCATATATGCGTTTATCCGTAATTTCATGTCACAACCAACAGTAACAACAGCCAATAATTTCAATGTAAGACGCCTTTTAGACACATCGGATGAAATCATACGAGGTCCAAAAGCATTAGGCGAAGATGCGGAATCCAGAGATCATTGGCTAATATACATCATGACAAATAAACTCGATGATGAAACCAACAGCTTATGGGCGCAAGAGTCTTCCGTTGATGATCGACCAACACTAAAAGGATTCTTTGATTTTTTAAATAAACGAATTGATGCACTCGAATCAATGAAAGTACCAAACCGACGCGTACAACAGCCATCAAACCAGTTCAAACCGAACGTCAGAAGTCACGCAGCAATTACGACATCAGCAACACCATGCACAATATGTCCACAAGAATACCACAAATTATTCGAGTGCAACAAATTCAAGGAAATGCCGATAGCCAAAAGAGTGGAGATGCTCAAAAGTGAAAATCGATGCGTTAATTGTTTAAACAACAATCACGCCGTAAATACCTGTAGATCCAGATATCGATGCAGACAGTGTAATCTAAAACACCATAGTTTAGTACACGAAACATCACCATCACCAAAACCAGAATCAGATGTTACCGTATTAAACACTCAATGCATCACTTCAGACCCAGCCAAGGACATTTCCAGTTACAAGTCAGGAACATCTCTCCTACCTACGGCTCTAGTACAAGTACGCGACTCATCAAACCGAAAACAATACTGTAGAGCACTGTTAGACTCAGGATCTCAAGGGTCTTTTGTGTCAGAAAGCTGTGCACAAAGACTGAATCTGCATAGGAGAAACGCCAAGTTTGCAATCACAGGCATCGGAGCATCAAAGAACGGCTATACCAGGGGGTCAATGTTATTAACAATTTCACCATGGTACAAAGAGAAACCAAACATTCAAATTGATGCCCTAATATTATCAAAGCTGACGGCAAACCAATCCGAAGTATCACAACCAATAGATATGAAGTTCCTACAGCAGTATGAATTAGCAGATCCTTATTTCAACAAACGAGAGGAAGTCGATATGATACTTGGAGCAGACATCGTGTTGGAAGTGCTAACCGAGGGTAAAATAATAACCGACCAATTAATCATGCAGAACACGCTACTGGGATGGGTAGTTGTCACCAAATCAAATGAAGACCAACCAATACAATCAACCACAGTCACTTTGAGCAATCCAAATGAAAACCTCGACAACGTATTAAAACAGTTTTGGGAAATAGAGTCTGCAGAAGTTCCATGTAACATTTTGTCGCAAGAAGAAGAGTTCTGTGAAAACCACTTTCGGGAGACCAAACGGGTGGACAGTTCTGGCCGATTTGAAGTGCGCTTACCATTCAAGCTATCACCGTCGCTATTAGGAGACTCTTATCAAGCCGCAATTCAGAGAATGCACTCAATTGAAAGGAAATTCACCAAAGATCCAGAATTTGCAACACTTTACAAGGATTTCATGAAGGAGTATGAATCGCTAGGACACATGAGAAGAACATCTGATCTTGAAGTATTACAAAAGGGATACTATCTACCGCACCATGGCGTAATAAAGAGCTCCAGCAGCACCACGAAGCTGAGAGTTGTATTCGACGGCTCCGCCAAAACAAGTTCAGATGTGTCATTAAATGATTGCCTAGCAGTAGGACCAACCATTCAATCCACATTATACGACATACTAATGCGATTCCGAAGATTCAAGGTTGCATTTACAAGTGATATAGAGAAGATGTTCAGACAAATCCGAGTAGCGGCAGACGACACCAGATACCAGAGGATAATATGGCGCAACACACCTAGTAAACCGTTTAGTACCTACGAATTAAGTACTGTCACGTACGGCACAGCCAGTGCAACATACCTTGCGACTCGAGCACTTAATGAGGCAACCGAAAACTATAAGGAGATACACCCGGAAGCGGTAAACCAAATAAAGACCAGCATTTACGTAGACGACTTGATGTCAGGAGCCGACACTGCCCAAGAAGCAATGAGGTTAGTGCAAGATATTGATATGATACTGTCAAAGTTCGGTTTTAAGCTGAGAAAATGGCTGACAAACGACCAAACCATTCTAAAAACCTTACCGTCACTATTCACCGAACAAAATAGCACTCTTGAAATAAAAGGTTCTGACTCAGTGAAAATGTTGGGTTTATATTGGGACCCGAAAGCTGATTATTTTAAATTCAAGGTGAATTTGAATAATAAATCTCCCAACACCAAGAGAGGAATACTTTCAGAAGCCAGCCGGTTGTTTGACCCGATTGGATGGCTTGCTCCAGTTACAGTAAGAGCGAAGATATTCTTTCAAACCTTGTGGATCCATAATTTAGCTTGGGATGATGACTTACCAAATGACCTAATGGCAGAATGGACCAGAATTCGACATAATCTAGTTAACCTCGAAAACATTAAAATTGATAGATACATAGGCACAACGTTCAACTGTGAGGCAATATTACATGGATTCTCAGATGCCTCCAGAAATGCATATTCAGCGGTTGTGTACATTGAAACTAAAACGCCAAATGGAAGTTCCTGTATAAGATTGCTGACTGCCAAAACCAAAGTTGCTCCAGTTAAGCAAATCTCAATCCCACGCCTTGAACTTTGCGGAGCGTTACTTCTGAGCAAACTCATCTTAAAAACTAAGCAAGCCATGCGGATTAACATCAGCCAAATCAACGCCTGGACCGACTCCACCATAGTTTTGAGTTGGCTCGCAGCACACCCTACAAAATGGACCACGTTCGTGGGGAATAGGACTGGTGAGATCTTATCACATATGAGTCGTTCACAGTGGAGACATGTGTGCTCGCAAGAAAATCCTGCCGACTTTGCATCGAGAGGTCTCGATCCAGACAAATTGAAAAACGCTAGCTTATGGTGGAATGGACCTCAGTGGCTTAAGGATCCATTATCTTGGCCAAAGGACATAGCGAATCTACCTACCACAACAGATGAGCTGCGAAATCAATCATTTCACGCACAAATTCCATCACCAAACATATTAGACGACCTAATTACAAAATCATCCAACTTTACCAAAATAGTGCGAATTTTGGCCTACATAATGCGATACATAAACCTAAAATTAAAACGAATACCTAAAAATTCCTTAACACCAAACCTCCTCTGCTCTGAACTCCAAAAATCTAAATTGATCATTATCCGACACATACAATCCAAATGTTTCCAATTTGAAATCAATATTCTTAAATCTAAAAAGGAACTACCTAAAACCAGCAACCTAAGATGCCTTCAACCCTTTTACGATGAGTCATTCATTCTACGAGTTGGTGGGCGAATCAAAAATGCGGCAATTACCTATGATGTCAAACACCCGCCAATACTACCTTCAAAAGAAAGACTGGTAGAGCTCATTGTAAGAGAACACCATGAAAAATACTTACATGCTGGTCCTACATTGATGATGGCAACTTTACGCCAAAGGTATTGGATCATTCGAAGCAGAAGCCTAATCAGAAAGGTCATCCACAGTTGTATAAAATGCACAAAATACTCTGCACGGGATTCTAATCAAGTCATGGGGGATCTACCTAATCCCAGGGTCGAATTGGTTAGACCATTCCATAAGGTTGGAGTCGATTATGCGGGTCCAATTTTAACACACACATGCAGAGGCAGAGGGCAAAAAACATACAAAAGCTACATTTGTATATTCGTATGTTTAGCTACAAAAGCAGTTCACATTGAACTAGTCTCCGATTTGACGACAGATGCGTATATGGGAGCATTGCGAAGATTCATAGCCCGCAGGGGTATATGTACCGAAGTTCATAGCGACAATGCAACTAACTTCATTGGAGCGCGAAACCATCTATACGAATTCTATTCATTCCTAAGAAAAAATGCTAATTATTTTTCTAATCTTTTATTGGCAGATCAAATTCATTTTAAATTTATTCCGCCGAGCTCACCACACTTTGGAGGGTTGTGGGAAGCTGCCGTCAAGAGTATGAAGTTTCACCTGCGACGAGTTACTGACGGTCACATACTAACAATCGAAGAAATGACGACATTGCTGACCGAGATCGAGGCTATGTTAAATTCCAGACCGATCTGTGTATTATCCTGCGACGACTTGGACTACCTTACTCCAGGTCATTTTCTGATTGGCCGGCCAACAACAAAACTTCCGAGCGAAAATATGGCAGAGGTCAAACTTTCCAAATTATCCAGGTGGCAGATAATACAAAAGATGAACCAAGACATTTGGAAGAGATGGAATCTCGAATATTTGACGAATCTGCAACAGAAAAGTAAATGGCACGTCAAGCAAACTAATATAAAAATAGACGACGTAGTGCTCATCAAGGAAATCAACTTACCCCCTTCGAAATGGTCAATGGGTAGAGTTGTCACATTACACCCAGGCACCGACGACAACGTACGAGTTGTTACTATAAAAACACAAAGTGGTAACATAAAACGTCCAATACACAAACTCTGTCGTTTACCAATAAGTTGAATCAACCGATTCAAGGCGGCCGGGATGTTGAGGACTCATCACTATAATCAGCTCAGCACCTGTAATTACAAGAAAACCAATTTAGATTTAGCAATTAGAAATACATAATAGTAAATAAGACTTATCTTTATACTTTTTCATGTCATCATAACCTAAAATTACACAAACTAAAATTAGAATAAGTCTACATATCATATAAAATCAATACTTACATAGCTTAATTCACATTAATTAATGCCCGTCGTTTTCTGAAATAGTTAAATGTTATTAGTTCTAACTAAATTATTTAATTTTGAAATTAACAACTAAATATTTATGTATTTACCTATTTGTTGAAATCGAGCGCAAGCAATTTGACGTTTTGAGATTGTTTACATCACAAATACCAACCTCAGAAAATCAAAATGGGTGCATGCGGTTCGATGATTTACTACTATGACGACATCTATAGAACAAAGAGTGTACCATGAAACACGTTACAACCTAAAGAAAATTAAGATAATTATAAAACAAAAAAATTGTGAATATATTTTTTAGTCGTCGTTCAACCAGCTGTCATAAAAGTTAAAATAAATAAAAACTGTAAAACCACAAATAAAATCAGTGTTATTGAATTTATTATAAAATCAAACCAATCAATATTATTTAAAACCAAAAACCTAAAAACAATACCATCACCATACCAGACTACAAAATCAGTCAACATCTTCTGTACCGCACCTATTCCGGTACACTGACCAAGGTAAATTTTATAAATAAATTCAATAAGTGTGTACTATACTATTTAATATGTATACACTACACATAGATACGTATTCAAAATTCGATCGCACAAATTATTTTGGACATTTAAAGGTCAAAAATTATTTTGATGAAGACAAATTTTTTTCAAAAAATTTATCAATAGTTGTTTGATGGGTTTTACGTTTGCTATCTACTAAGAACCTTTCAAAGGCCACCTCAGATGCATTAATTAAAGGAAATAAGTCGGCACACCGTTCTAATGCAAACATTTTTATGTTTTGCAACATTATTGCAACATCTTCTTCCTTTGCTACCATTCTCTCGTTACCATCTGTAATCTCGCCCTCACTGTCTAAATCGGATTCTCGCGCCTCATGAACCTCAGTGCTTTTGCCCTTGATCTCTTCAACTACTTCCTGATAAAAACTATCCTGATAAGGCTCTTCGAACACACATAACCCTTCATCGATATCTATGTACTCCATAAAATCATCATTTTGCAATTCATCGAGCACTATACTCACTTCGTCTTCTGATTCGAATGTAGATTGTGCAGTGTGTAATAAAAAACCAGCCTTTTTAAAACAATCAGCAATTGTTTCTGGTTTCACAGCTTTCCACGCCGCATCAATCCAATTTACAGATTGTAAAACGTTTATTTTATGTGCTGAGTGTGTTACATCGACAAGTAGTGATTGTGAGATAATGGATGTCATCAATAAATTCCTATAATGTAGCTTAAAATTTTTGATTATCCCTTGATCCATGGGCTGAATCACAGACGTAGTGTTTGGTGGTAAAAACTTTATTTTGATGTTGGTAAGTTTTATGTGTATGTTATGAGCAGGACAATTATCAATTGTTAATAAAATGTGTCTTTTGGACTTTCTCATTTGTTTATCGACAGTTATTAGCCATTCTTCGAATAATGAACTCGTCATCCATGCTTTCGTATTATGTCGCCAAATCACAGGCAGTTTTTCCATTTTTATGTTCTTAAAAGCTCTAGGTTTTTTGGATTTACCGATAACTAGTGGTGTCAATTTTTCACCTTCGGAACTACCACATAATAGAACCGTTAATCGTTCTCTAGACATCTTACCGCACTTACACGGATCACCTTTTAAAACAAAACATCGGTCGGCCATTGCTTTAAAAAATAGGCCACACTCGTCAGCATTAAAAATGTCTTTTTCTTGATGCCCTGCGGCAAAATCAGTAAATCGTTCCCTAAAATTATCAATTATTTCCTGTGGTACATTATTTGCTTCACCTGACAACATTTTATAGCTGATACCTATAGCAAAATTTGTAAAAGTTAATTGGCTTATTTTTGTATGTTCAATAATTAAATAAATTACCTCTCTTCTTGGTGAACTTATTTAACCAACCATTAGACGCTTTAAAATTGGGACAGTTGAACTCACTGGCAAATTTAAGAGCCGCTACTTGAATCATTGGTCCAGTAATTCGAGCATTAATACTCCGAAGTTTTTTAAACCATGAATATGCCGCATTGTTGACGTTCTCATTCTCTGTTTTTTTTTATTTTTCGTTTCGACAATTCGCTTTCATTTTCCAGTCTATCCATGTACTCATGTTTCCTTTTTTTTAAATTATTCACTGTCGTTTTGCTAATTTTGAAATGTTCTGCGGCTTTTCTTTCGCTATGATTTTCTAAAAATTTTAAAACTTCACTTTTTTCCTTTAATGTCAGCTCTTTATATTTTTTTGCACTCATGTTTAAAATTATGTACGTTTGTAGTCCGTTGTTTAATAAAAAAAATGTGCTAAGAGTATTCTGCGTACACAACTTTATTGAATTCAACATGTACGTTTAATAAACTAAATTTGCATTTTACGAAACGAAAATAGCAATTTCAAATTCACAACTGGAAATATGAATACACCGTACTCGTGAATTATAAACGTGAATACACTGTGTGTGTGTGGATGCATATTTTACACCTACAATACGAATACACGGTATAAAACAATCGAGACACGAAAAATATGTAACTTCATTACATCTATTGTTCTTTTTCTTTCTCGAATATAAAACAATAGAAGACAATATACATACTTAATCAGTGGCGGGGAAAATCTAAAAGTAAATTACAAATGCATACGTAGAATATATTTTACATATTTTTGTAAATTTTTGGTCACTTTAGAGAAGGAGAAGCAAGTTTTGCATCTTTGTTCTAAATAAAATGGTCACATTACAGAATAGAGAGGTGGTCAACATATAGGGAACTTTTTCAAATATATTGTATGTAGTATTCAAGGGACTGACAAAAAATTGTCAATTTAGGGGGGTGGTCAAAATAGAGAGGTGGTCACTTTTGGAAGTTTTACTATATATAAAATAGTAAATTTATATTTTTAATACCAACTTACTCTTTCTACTGATTGATGCTCCCTGTTTCCTTATCTCATTTGACGAGATATTTGGGGACATACTTGTATCGCTCTGAACACCTCCACCTAGTTCTATTGATCTAAGTGATACAGAAAAACATGTCATTAAAAGTTGGTTTTGACGTCACGGAAATAATTCATAATTCCACCGTGAAAATATTGCGAAGCTAATCAGGAAGCCATGTTGTACCGTCTATTCTCATGAAATTGAGGCATAACTCAAACAAAATACGTCAATTGCAACAGATAATAAGCGAAAAATAGCATACTGAGCGATTGATATTTTTGATGTGAAAACACCTTTAGCGGGGGTAAGTCAAAATTTTCATGTAAAAAAGGAACGGAAAATCCGGTACGACCGAAATTCCAAATTATATACGACAAACATGAACACAAAATACACCGAAATTGCATACTATATAAGTCGAATTACAATTTCCGTCAGATTAAAATAAAAAGGCACAAAAACTATGCATGTGTAGTGAAAGTTATTCAAAAAAACTGAAATGGAAGTACGTTAAACAAAGACAAATGCACCCATACTTTAAATATTAAATATTATACATCTTAGCGAGCTGTGAAAATGACACTTTTATACTACATTGATACAATCATAATAAAATAATAATTTTGAAATTGTTTAATCGGTGTGCTATGTCTAGTATTGCTCATGCTTCTGCTGAGTTTGGTTATGCGGGGCATATAGGAAACAAAAACTATAATAGTAGTAAACAGATTCGAATGCAATTTTCTAAAGATACGCACAAGGAAGGAGCCGCAGCTTTCCAGCTGCTATGATATTACAGTCAAAATAGCGTCTTTGTCTAATAGAACCGCCCTATTTCATTTAGTTCAATTCAATCAAATCAGCGATGCCGCACTTTGCTTTGTTCACCTGGTTTGCCGTGACCATTCACAAAGTCAAAATATGTAATCTTCAACAATTGTCATGTATGAGTAATGATGAATTTTAAAACGTTCAGGGTAGGTTTAGATGATTAACTTAAAAGAACTGTACTTTGCTCAATCTCACCAAGACATCGCTATACTGAAATGTAGTTGGTTATAAATTTCAATTTTAAATTAAACAATTAATGTTGGTAAAGTTCGTCCTCCAAATCCAAAATAGAATAACTTATTGACTTTTAAAATCAAAATTGTACCGTAATTTAAATACTGAGCGAACAGTTCTCAGGCCCATCGAAAAGACTTGAAATGATTCAATAGTTGAAGGTTTTCACATACATCTTTTGCGAGTTGAGTGTGAACTCGCCCGTTGTTTTTTTTATTCATGTTTTGGGAAAAAATAATTACCAGCCAAGTTTTTAGGGAAAAATACGCAACCAAATTGCTATGAAATGCAACTATTTTTCCCCAAAATTTAGTATGCTTTGGAAAAAAAAAAAAAATACTCTAAAAACTGACAATAAATCAATTCTCAATTCGCAATTCCCCGGGAAAAACAGAAAAGTGCCACAGATATGGGCCAATAGCTGTAAAATTTCACAAATAGAAATTTTTTGTTTGTTTGTTTGCACTTAATGTTTTTTCTCATTTGGAGTATTTAATTGGCAACACAATTCCATTGCCGGCAGTTAACTTTACTAAATATTTTATAAGTTATTTGGAAAATTGCAATCGTCCTTCCTAATTTATGTCAGCTTTGTTACCGGATAAAAAAATTGAATATCCAAAATGTAATTAATACTTGGTTTCACTTTCACATTTCCCCTCTCATTGTATTCAATTAAAGATTAATATAATTTTAAAAAAATATAAAAATAAATCAATTTATGTAAAAAAAAACTGAAATTTTTGTCAGCTGAGTTATTCGAAGATCACATTCAAGAAATTTTCTTTTAAAATTAATTTATTTTTAAAGAAAATTTCTATTTAAAATTAATTCATTTTCAATATTTGCTGAGATACAGTGCGTAAAAGAAAATTAGTTTGGGGTGGTACCTTCACGCATATTTTTCTTAATTACTCCGAAGTTAGGTAGCCTAAGCCAAGCATTTGAAATATTATTTTTAGGGATCATATGCAATTATGCTGCTCATTCCATTATTTAATTATTAATGGTTAAACTTTCAATTTTATTTAAATATCACTTAAGTTTTGCGTTTTTCATAGTTTTTTACTCATAAAATATGGAAATTAAAAGTCATTTCTAATTTCTACTTTTTCCTCATAGAAATATCTACAAAAACCTCATAGAATCATTTTATGTAGTTTCTACATAACAATCAATTTTCTGGCTTTTCTAAAATATTTTATTAGTTTTTTCTAAATACTTTTTAGAGCAAATGCTCAAAATGACCACCATCTTGTTGAATGCATTTTAGTAATCTTTTTTGAATTTTTCTATTGATATATTTTTATTACCTAAAATCTCCCTTATTTTTATAATTCTTATAATTTTTATAATTCCGCATCAATTCTTTCGTTTAAGGGACCTGTAGTTACAATTTCAGATGAATAAACCAGCTGCTTCATTGTACCCCATACAAAAAGATCTAGTACTGTAAGATCAGGTGATCTTGCGGGCCACTGGCCAGTGAATCGATCCATTTCGTCCAATTCAGCGATAGTTAACATTCATTCAATCCTTTATATGATGTCCAAAATGAGCAGGGGCGCCATCATGTTGGTATATGATGTTTTCTAGTTGCGTTGCTGAAATATCCACCAGAAGTATTGGTAGTTCATTTCGCAAAAACTCTATAGGTAATACGAACTGTTTAATGTTCTAGGAAGCCAAAATGCCCCAATCAATTTATTACCAACCACACCAGCCAATACATTCACACTAAATTTTTGTTGAAATGATGTCTGTTTTTTACAATGTGGATTTGTTTCAGCCTAAGTATGCAGATTATGGAAATTCGTAATACCCCGTCTTTCGTAAGCTGTGACTCATCCGTCCATAGAATATTGGTAAGAAAGCTTCCATCGTCAATTTGTCTTTCTAAAAGTAGGTTGCAAAATTCTCTCCGTTTCTTAAAATCAGCTAGCAAAAGGCCCTGGACGGGCGGATAATGGTATGGGCAAAGATTATTGTCATGAAGAGTACTCCAAATTTTATTGTTTGATATATTGAACCGTAAAGACAAATGTCTGATACTGATTGACGGTTAATTTCTACCCGCTCTTAGCACATAGCATCGTCGGTATAAACAGAAGAAGATTGTACCGGATTTCCATCCACCCAATCCATTCACGCAATCTTCTAAATGTGTTAGTAAATGATTGAGCATTTGGCAAACGATGATTGGAATATTTTATTTGATATGTATTACTTGCTAGATTAGTGCTTCCATTACACAAACCATACATGAAAATTATGTCTGCATATTCTTCATTTGAAAAGCTCATTTTATTATTTTTTATTAAAACTAATAATTCATTGGATTTTTAAATAATTGAAAATGAAACACACCACATAACTTAGAATTGGTTATTAACTAAAGCGTGATTGTCAATCATTAAGTATTATCATTTTCAGCAATGAATTTTTTGTGTAGAGATTTTTGAGTATCCAACAGATATATTTTTGTACTTTACTTTTGTTTTGAGTTAAGGTTTCTCTCTTTCCAGCTGAAACTCGACTAACATCGTTTCTCATAAAAAACTAGTGGACGTCTTCTCTTAATTTAATAAATACTGCGTTTTGTTTACGAGGTTGTGGTGCTAAGCGAAGTAACCCTTTGAGACCTAAACTATCAAATGAAGCTGATCAAAATAATTTATATTTCTTCAGTAACTTGTTTACAACGATTGACTTTAAATATTTTTTTTTTCAGTTGTTTTGATTGACGATATTTTCCTTTCATCGATTCAATCAAAGTATAATATTTTAGTAATGTTATGGCTTAAGTCTTACAGCAAAGATAAGTGCTGAAGATAATTGCTCTTTTTGATTTAATCTTTGTGCTCGTTTCAACACTTCTTTCTAATTTCTTATTTTCGCCTCTTAGAACCGTATTTTCCCTGAAGAGCTGAGTTCTGTCTTGTCGTAATTTTTTTCGTCCCCGAGCCACACTTGAGTTTGGCACAGATTCGCGATCGGGCGAAGATGGTGGCATTTCATTTAAGCCGACACTTAAACGTTTTGATCTTTGTCTTTCATCGGCTTTATATTTTCTCCATTTCCGTCTGGTTAACCTTTGGTCCCTATTCGATTTTTCTGCGATAAGTGTCGATCGTTTTGTAATAACGATCCCTTGCCTTTTGCTATTGTATGTTTTCTTTTTCGCGACTATTCTTTAACCGCTCTCTATATCGTTTTTGCGTTTCTGCCGGTGTAAGTGGCATTTTATTAAAAGACCTTAAACTAAAATAAAATTATAAAATTATTTAGTACGAGATATTCTAAATGGTATGGTGAAGCGTTAAAAAAATATTTCTTATGAAATAACCACAAAAATTCATTTTCTAAACAAAGCGCAGTCTGTACTTCCATAAAGAATATCAACTGTGTTACTGTACTGTCAGTCGCGTTGCCAAAGTTAAGTAACGTAGGTAACCGGGAACACAGTTGACGTTTCTTACGTAAATGAATTGCACACATTAAAATTAAAATATCTAAAACATAATTTTTATTAATATTTATCGTTAATATATTCTAGCTCTATTACATAATATAATACATATATAGATTTCATTAAATCATTTAATTAACTTTTTAGTAACACAGTTGAATTATATTAAAAATACATACCTCAGTTTCGAGAAAACATTGACCCTACAAAGTGATGCTAACACGCGCACATTCTAGAATAAACTGATGAAATTATGGAACACGTTACGACACGTATTTTGTTTTTTTTTTAAATAAAAGTTTTTTGTTTTTATTTTCTTGGTAGCTTAGTTTAGTTGAAGTTGAAAATTAATAGGGACACAACTTCATAATTATAAAAATCACAGAAAAACATAGAAAATTATGATGAAGGATAAGCATTAAGAAAGGTTGAATCTTAAATAATAAAATTAGTTAAATTTTAAGTAATATCGTACAATTAATATTGTATTTAGTTTAGGACATTGAGTTTTTGGAATACCATTGGCAAACTTTTAAAAATTTCGAAATTTTGCAGTTTACAATTCAATTTGTTTGTGTTTAAGTAATTTAGTGATTGAAAATAAAATTGTAATGCAAAGATTTTATCGCTTAATTTAATTTGAATATTTATTTTATGTACATGTATTATGTGCCGTGGTAGCCTGATTTGTTATTAAACAAATAAAAGTCAATATAAATTGCTTAACTGTGATAACCATCTTTCGGTATAAAAAAAAAACTAAAAGTACCTATAAAAATCACTCTAAAATGCTGTTTAATAGTTTAAACTAGTTTAATTTACCAATGCAATCACTAACCTTTAACAAAATCAAAACAATGGGCTGGAAGTGTAAAGACGAATAACTATAACAGTACAGATATTAAATGAAATATAACTGCATTAACGCAAGACCGTATAAAACCATATAGATATAAAATGTGCGCATATAACATTTCATATAGCACCTCATCACCTTAAGGGTTCAAAGATTGATTGATTTTGATTTAATGTTTGTTATTTTACACGATTTTTTTATTTTAAGTTTACATTATACGGATGGATGAATGTGCGATGGTTGTTCTATGTTCTTATTTTAATCTCTTAACATGATGCTCTTTTGTCTTCTTTAATAATTTTTTTCACTTCTTTATTATTGTTTCCCAACTATTTTGTTACTTCTTCATCATAAGCAATCAACTATGCACTTTATATAGCGAAATAACAAAAAACAAAAAAAAAATTCTTCACATTTCCATCAACTTCATCATAAAATATGTAACATAAATGTTGGTATTTAAAATAAAAAATAAAAAAAACTTATATGATGTGTTATCATATTAACATGATGGCTGGCTTGGTATTTTCGGAATGTGACCAATCGAATTGTTGATCTGGCTTAACCACGACTTGGAGATGAAAATTCAATCCTAATTTAATAACCACGAAAACAGCTGTTGAAACACCACCTTAATTTATACAAAGGGTCTTTGGCCAATTTTTACATCGATAAACATCAAGTGGATAAAAATCTTTCTAAATGACCGAAACTAAATAATTAACGGTTGGAAGTTACAAACCCGCTTAATTAGCATTTAAAATAAAAACATTCGTAAAACGATGTAACGAATTCCGTCTTATAAGATGTTCACCCGGCCATGTGTAGAGTGTTACTGTCAAATTAGATAAGGAGCATCCTATATTAATCTTCAGTTATTTTACAGATTACAAGGCCGCGATTTCAGAGTATGACAGCCTACAGCATTACGGTGCAGTTTCTCTTTGCAGATGCCTACATGGAAAAGTGGAGAGAATACCCTAACTTGATTTACTGCCAGAAAGCGGAACAATAGAGGAATTCGATGTACGCACATAGGTTTACGGTCGCTATACCAAAACTAAAAAGCAACGAAATGGAATACGCTAAAGGGCTATCAATTTCCGTTGGAATATAAAATACACTCGAGTCTCGAGTTGCGTCATGCGACTTGCGTCGTTTCGACTTGCGTCGCAAAATATTGTAAAACTGTAAATCTATTTGCGTCGCATTTTGTTATCGCATTAAAACTGTTTACCTTTAATAATTTCAAAACAATTTTTTTTTGGTTTCCTAGTTGCGTTGTTTTGAGTTGCGTCGCATTCTCTGTGGAACGTATTAGCGACGCAACTCGAGACTCTAGTGTATTTAAATATTTTTATAATTAATGGAAACTATTATTTTTTAAATCCGAATCTTTAAAACTTACAGGCTCATTGAATACCTAAATAAACGAAACGGTTAGCTAAGGTTGTGCAATATTAAGCCTAATGACAGGAAAGCCTACTATATGTAAGTATTGCGTGCGGTTCGATACTTGATTTGAGCCAAATTTGACTGCTCGTAAATTAAATTTGCAGTTCAAACGAATGGCGAAAAAATGAGCCCAACCGACATAATATTGTAATTTTGAAAATCATTTCTTGTAATTTGCAATCATTTGTGTTTAATTTTTGCGTAATACGTATTTTTTAATTTTCAACTGACGGGGCTAAACATTTCTAAATTTGGAGCTGGATGCCGCATATATTTCCTATATTTGAGAGGGTCCAGGCTAAGAAGACTTTTGTTGAATCTATGTGAGAGTATTTTTCGATGAATTCTAAAATCGCTTGTGTGGTTATGCGATTTCTATTCTGTGAAATATAGGAATCAGGCCACAGAATGATTTCATTTATAGGAATTTTGATAAATACTTAAATTTTGATTGAGGCTCGAAATAAAAAATATTCACGAAAACCTCCAAATCAGGATTCAAAAGCAAATTTTGAACGTAAAATAAAACAAACAATCGTACTTGACACCCTCAATATAAATCTTATGGAAAGTATAACTATCGAAATTACAATATACCGTACTATCTGCCAAGAAATTTAATTTTTTAAATTATGAAATTAATATTTTTCTGAAAATTATATGAGAATTTAATCCAGTTTCGAACCGATGAGCCTATGATTATGAAAAAATCAATCTTCTCATCAGGCTATGGCTACTGGACTGATTGTACCACTACCACAATTTTACATTATATATATATATATATATATATATATATATATATAAATCGTCGCATGCACATGACGGTTTGATAAGTCAAAAATGGCATTTTTCAGGAAAGTAGTTCGAATTTTTGTTACTATTAAATCCATTGTAACTGTTTTGCTACAAAGTTATTTTCAACGGTTTCAATTAACAAATGTGTGGGGTTTTATCAGTTCTTGAAGCTTTAAATAACACCATTAAAATTAATTAATTATTTATAGTGAACACATTGAAAACTAAATTCAAAAATGTTGTAATAGGCTTGTGCGGTTTTTTTACAATGTACTAATAATCTATACCTGTATTAAAATCAACTGGAAAGAAAATATTTTTCTAGGTAATAAACGAAGAAATCATAATTTAATTAGGAGAGATATTAATAGTCGTTATATTAAAATAGTTTATAATTGTTTTTGTTGAAATATTTCAAGTTTTATTCCATATAATATAAAATTGCTGAAAAAAGTAATGTAAGTATAAAGAATATTTCATTTATTAAAATAATATCACAAAAATAAGTAATTCACGAAATCACGAATAATGGGCCCGATTCAACGCAAATCTTTTAGTTTTCTTTTTTTCTATTCTTCTATTATTTCAAGGAAAACTCGATACGATTCAAAAGACAATCCACACAAACTTATCAATTGTTTGAAAATAGCATCTAGTTAGACAAATAGAAGGTTTACGTTGAATCGGGCCCAATATCACGAAAAAAATTTGGTTTCTTTTATTCATCATCCGAAGCTTCCAAATTATCGGATGAATGAGGCAGATTTCTGTAAAAATTGTGGTATGCTGAATTAAACCTTTTTTTATTACACAGATCTACCAAATCTTTGTTCTCCGTTATCGGATGGCGCGAATTGTACGCCTGTTTTAATTCAAAACAAAAATTCATTGATTTGGTCGAATTTCGTCCTCTAGATTTGATTTCTTTATAACTAAAGCAATGGTTCTATAGGGCTCTTTAAATTCATATTTATATTTTAGTTGTTGGGGATTATTTCGACCAATAAAACGCTGTTTCATTTTGCTGGTACAAAATTTTTCCCCATTAATATTTTTGGTAAAATTAAAGTGGTTTGAAGGAGTTTTGAAGTCAATAAAATCTCCAAAGTTCATTTCAATAACTTTATAAGCTGGTGATTTCACTTTTGCACATCTTATTAGCTGGTACCACTGCTCTGGCACAAAAATTTCTTGACTTTTCGCCACACGTTCATTACAAGAGTGAACGCTGTCGCCCTCATTTTGGGGGTGGCCCTTCTCCAAATATTTATGGGAGATGTTATATTGTAGTTTTTAGAAGCCCATGCGTAAAATGCGTACAATATTTTATTTCTGTTCTGGCCAAGGCAATTGTCTGACCAAAATCTAAATTATTTACAAGATGGATGTAATTCGATAAATTGGTTAAGGCAACCGGCGAAAGTATTTTCGCTTATAGTAAAAAATTGACGCCCGAGATTGTGGTACAGTTAAAATATTTTGAAAGTCAAATGCTGCACTGACGATTTTGCCATCACATTGTTGAGCTTCCAGTTTTTCGATTTCTTTTAACTTTCTTGATTCGATTTTATTCGACAAGTGCCCGTCTTGAATTAATTTGTTTTATTCTTTTTCTTCAGGCAACAAATTTTCAAATCCAATGCATTGGTCGCATTGATCTTTCTGGGGTACAAAAAAGCCTAAATTAAAATGTTGGCTAAAAATGTTACGGTATTGACGTTCAGTCACGCTATGTTCAATCGAGTTTGCTTCCATAACTTCAACGAATAGCCGGTACATTTTTTCTACAGTTAAATTTCCTTCTAAATATTTTTTATTGCTTTTTTTCGGCAATAATGTGCATCAACGCATGGAAATGAATTTGTTTGGTCACCAGTTGCATTAAACATAACAATCTTCCGTATGTCTTCCGATCGCTTGTGTTTGCCCCTGCGATAAATATCTAAAACGCCACTTCCTGATTATTTTTTCTCATATGCCGTTGTGATCCACTGGCTATTAATATCCAACGTTTTGAGAACCATTAATTTGCATACCTAAAATAACAAGTTTATACATATGAAGCGAATTTCAAAAAAAAATTCTCTGTCTGTATTTGTAATTTTGTCGGAGCATTTGCAGGAAGTGCAAGGCGGCCTCTCATTCACGTATGTCAATCCCTTATTATAGGCGGTTTTAGAAATTCGGGAAATCCAATTAAGCTGATCCCTTTTACGTTTTCTTACGATTGGTTTATAAGACTTTGGTGTGGAGTTTATATTCTCAACAATATAACTACCTTGAGCTTCCGTTTCTGAATTGGGGGGAGTAACGTCAGTAGCAACGCTCGAAGCATTCCCACCTAAATAGATAATTGAAAGCCGTATAAATAAAAATATTAAAATATATTATTTAATTTTCCAACCTGATAAAGCTGAGGTTATTTCATCCTCCGAAGACCTTGAGTCACTATTACTTGGTTTATATTCGCTACCACTGTTCGAAAAATCTATATGAATAAATTAGTAAAATGTTACGATTATTATTTTCAGTAACAGCTTAAATGTTAGAACTACTAACCAAATAAACTAGAATCATTTTTATCAATTGGTTCTTCCAATCCAGAACAGATGGTAGTCTGAGGGAGCCCAGATCTGGTAAATGAGGTGGATGTTTAAGCAATTCGTTTTGTAATTCCTTCAATTTGACCATTGGAAGCACACATTTGTGAGCCGGTCTTATATCCTTTGAATTTCATCCTAAAGGTTTGAATAATATTTCCCGCTTATGTTTTTACTTGTTTGAACGTAATGAACTAACCAAATTCCTTTTGCATTCCAAAAAACTGATGGCATAACATTCTTTGCCGATTTTAACCACATTGGCTGATTCGGAGCAGAAGTACCGAGGTCAGTCCACTCTGCAGTTTGTTGTCGCAAATCATCACTTGAAATCAGTTTTATCCTTTCGAAAACGATCCAATTATTGTTGAGAAAATCGGACTGGACTCGAAGTTGTTTTTGATCCGAACGTAGAAGTCCACATTCACACCTTAATTTTAAAGGAGCAGTATCAGCTATCATATTTAGCATTTCATTTAGGAATATCAAAATTTTGATGAGATAAATTTTATATGTGTAACTCTGCAAGTTCCCACAACCCAAAGCTAAAAGCCCAATAAATTCGAAAATCTCTAAAAATGTAAAAAATCTAGAATAAACCGCAGCATAATCACGATTGCCCCAAAAAAAGTTTCCCGAGAGAATGAATAATTTCAATAATATGGCAAAATCTAGAGATTAATGAAAATTTCGGAAAGCATGTAACAAAAGCCTAGAAAACTCCGAAAAATCCGAAAAATCGTGCAATTATCGAATTATTTGTCAAGTATTTAATGTCACTAGTATTACTAAGCAAAATGCTACTAAACTAGCTAAGTCTAAGCACAACTAAACGATATGGAAACCTCTAATAAGATTGGAACCGACAAATAGCATCGGAAAATTTCGATAATATCAAACAATCATATTCTTGGAAAAGACTCTATGATTCTCGAGTGACATCGAACAATCAAACGGGAAATTATAAGTCATACAAACGCTAATGTATTATAGAGGCTGACTGATTTGGTTCAAGTATTCGACATCTGTTGTTTCCTTTTCTAAAGAAAAAGGCGGTTCTTATCGACGCTTCGTATTTTTCTAGGAAGGAAGTTTAAAGCAGATTAGATTAGCTCCCTTTTACAAATCTGATTAATCCTTTTTCGAATCAAGTTCAACCATTCCTAATCAAAACATTCTTGGCAAAAGGCTTGTTTGATGTCGGAAGCTCTGATTTTAATTGAGCCTAGCGAATTTTCTTCTAAATCTAAATATCTGCCGAACTTAAAGGCATTTTTATTATGTACTATGGAGTCAGCTTTACTCTGACATTCACCTTCAATAACCGAGAAAAAATTGTTGGACCTCTCTTAAGAAATACCTAATAGCGACAGGAACAGTTTCTTCTTTCTCTAAAAATTAGACCGCACCTCTTTTCTTAAAATTTTCCTAGAAATGTCCCGAAAAGGTGACTAATTTAAGGTATACGTTTCCGGCGGCATCCTAGCCTAGGATGTCCAAATATATTAGAACGGCCCTATGTACATACTTGAACACTGCAAGCGCCTAAAAAATAATTTTTGTACTGCACTATAAACAATAACCATTTGACATTCTTCAAAACTATTTAGCCAGAATAGATGCCGCATACATAAAATATGCAAAAAAAATTATTTTTTTACAAATTGCCCTGACATTCCACAGGTTGAAAATAAAAGTAAAAATAAAATCAAAGTCAATCCCCTTTTATAAATATTTATTTTTATTTTAATGTTGAAAAGCTGAAATCTGTTTTCAGAATCTTTTTTTCCCTCCCTTTAATGTTGTGTACATTAAAGGTGATTTTATTGTTAAATTATTATAACTTTATATACTTTACCAACACAATTTGCCTCTTTGTTTACAATAAAAACAAATAAAAAATTCGGACAATCCATTATAGTGGAAAAAAAATGTTTGCGCTGACCATATACATATGTAGTAGACACGCAGTGCCCTTAAATCTAGCGCAGACCCCTTTTATTATTATTCAATTGTATAGATTGACCACATGAGGGGTGAATTAATTAACTGACCCCCTTGTCCAGTTTGCGCGTTAATTGTATTATCGTTATTTATACGTGTGTGCCATAAACCAAATAGGTACGTAAATATATAGGGGTCAATAAATTTATAAATGAAGTGACTGTCGTGTGCGCAAATTTTATTATGTGACTTTAATTGACATTTACATGATGTCCAACATTATAAAGGGGTCAAGTCTCATTGTTATGATATTTATTGCGAGATTATTATTATTATTATGATTATTATAGGTATTAGACTCGGACAATTGAGATACAAATAAATTTTGTGGATTTATATTTTGTGTTTTTAGGGAGCGACACTTGAATGAGTTTTCATTAAAATATGACTTTGGTGAGTTTATAATAAATATACGGCTTGAGGGGATAATAAATTTTAACAATTGGTCAGTAATCAGTTATCTCTTTTTATTATATAGGAAATAGGGATGAAGTGCCATTTGGTTTAAAATTATCTTGTCAATTTTAGTGTTTGGGTAGTATCACCTGCCTGTCAATGTTTTGAAACAATTACAATGACCATACTAATTTTTCAGTGTATTTTTATTGCAGTTTTAATCAGATTAAAAACGAAGTAAAATTATAGTTCAGGAATTTGGACGACCACCCCGGTGGCACAGTGGTTAGCATATTTGCTTTACGCTCCGGAGGTCCCAGGTTCGATTCCCTCTATGGGATGTCGCGCCAGCGGAAAAAAAAAATTTGGGCGAAGATCTTTCAGTATCTTCCTCGAATTCGATTGATAACTGGCTGATTCATAATTAGCTTAAATTCAAGATACATACTGGTAATGACCCAGCGAACAATTCTGTTTAAAATATATTGATTTCTGGCTCGGACACAGTTGGGCGAGCCAATTTATCCTACGTAAAAAACATGTAATTTACTATTTTGGCCATTTTTAATAACGCCATCTCTTATCAAACTTATTTATAATACTTCCGCCATCACACGTTTAAATTTTCAGTGGTTTAGAAAGAAATATTTTTGAATTGAAAATCTGTATTAATAAAAAAGCGGCAGATTGTGAGACACTTATAGGTCGTAGAACGAGTGTTAAAAGCTTGAGTCATATCTCCTCAGTCATTGAAAGCAAATTGTTCCAACTTCAAATCATATCAATTATAAGAATAGGATAGTTTGATCATTTCATTGAAATCAATCCTTAGTCGCAAGAACTTTAACAATAACCCTGTTTGATTGCATACAGCTTCTTTTAAATCTAGATTTGACCGTTCATAGCTAAATTTGGTGTATTTTTTGTAAATGTAAAGAAAAACATTAAAATTTCACCCCGCTTTTGCTCTATTAAATTATGAACTTTAGAGGAATCCGGCCCCTGTTCGCTAAGCTCACTACTCTTCAATTAATTTATACATTTCGGTGACAAATGCAAATGTACTACAAATTTACACATTACACCACATTTTGGTTGTAGCACTGTTTTTGTTTCCTGTATGTAAAAAAGCGGTACCAAACTAATGTCGTTTTCGATTCGCTTTTTCCATCAAATGATTTTGAATTTTTGTGAATCAAATAATTTTGAAGATAAGTTGGAACATGCCTAGGAGTGAATATTTGTTTAATACTGTTACCAATATTAAAAGTAATTGACACGTCATAACTTGGTAAAATGCAAAAACAAAAGAAAGTCAAGGCCTCCTTAGCTATATAAAATGTTTCAATAAAATGTTCAATCAATTTTCAATCTAGAAATTTTAAAGGCGTGTTATTTGTACTTATAATTAGTGTATGTAATGAATTTTCTTCGGTGGAGCAAAATAGTACGTGTTATTCGGAATAAAAGTGGCTTCACATGCAAATATAATTAATGGTCAAACAATGTATCATTTTTAATCCTAATGACACAATGTACTATTTCCAATTTTGTTACAAAAATACGACTTTTCAAAATCGTAGTAAGTTGTGAAACAGCATATTTTGCATAACTAGTTAGGAAATGAAGAATATTCATGGCTAGCCAGCTACTGAGGAAATATTAATTTCAATACCAGTTTGTGCCTACTTGATTTCCAAAAAATTTTAAAATTAATTTAAAATTTAACCATCCATAGACTTTCTTTTCTCAAAATTCAATAATTTAAGCTCAGTATATGCAGCTCGAGCTAAGATAAATTTTGCATACAAATTTGAGGTACAATTTAGCTAGCTAAATAAAATATTTTTTTTTAGCTGACAATTTCCGTGAGGGGTATGCACCTTTGCTTGCAAAATTTGAAAAATATTAATTGTTTTATTCAAATCTAGATTGCGCCACCATAAATTCTCCAAACATTTTAGCCGCAATTTATCTAACAAGGATAATAATTTGAAGATAAATTTTGACTGTTCTGAATTTTGATTCGTTTTATAATCGAAGTAGGCACGAAGTAAATTAATTTATTTTTATATAAAGAAGACAAAAGTCAAAATGGCCGACCAACATTACGAAGTCGAGCATTTAGTTGATTTTTTGGACGGCGATAATGATGTGGATAGTGCTGATATAATAACCCAAACCATTGAAAGAAAATCTGCAGATGCATTAAATGCATCACCAATAAAAATTATATCCTCTTCGTCAGTGGAATCCATTATTTTGAATACTTTTTATAAACTGTTTAGCAATTTTGAAGAATTCTTTAGAAGTATCAAAAAGTAATAAACTAACAGAAACTTCATTCAAAAACAAACGAATAAAAGGCAAACAAAATCAACAAAATTTATCTCTACACAAACTTTTAGCTTGACGATTTATCTGTAATCAAATGGCAACTTGTGTAGACCGCGCTAAAATTTATCTTCGCTCGAGCTGCATACTAAGCTATAGTTTGCAATATTTCGATTTTATTTTAAGTAGTATAATCAAATTGAAAAAATTGAGAATTCATTAAAGTAGGCTTCGCTTTTTGCAAGTTTACATGTTTAGCCATTATCTTATTTTTTACAGAAACATGGTGCTGGGTGTGATTCTCTAAAAAATAAGATAATGGGTAAACGTGTAAACTTGCAAAAAGCGAAGCTTACTTTAATGAGTTTGCAATTTTTCGTTTTGGCTACTACTTCAAATAAAATTAAAAATTGCAAACTAATAAAAGAAAGCTTTGCTTTTTACAGGTTTACACGTTTACCCATTATCTTATTTTTTAGAGAATCATCACTGTTGCTTAAATAGCTATTATTTAATTAAAAATATCGTTAACATGTATTTTTTTCCAGCCTCTCTCTATTTTTTTAAGGGGCCTATTTTTTCTTCTGCGCCCGAGGCCTCAACCGACCTTAATCCGCCACTGTTCAAACCCCACAGAAAGTGTTTCAGCTACTGTCCATGTCCAAAAGCATTTAGGACAAGTAAAATGAAACTTGATTGCGCATAATTTTTGATTGAACATTTTATATTTTTAAAAAAATAATAAAAACTAATATTTATAAAAATTCAAATTATAAATATTTAAAAATAAATAAAAACATAAATTAATATTTATAAAAATTAAACATATTAACAATATTTAAAAAAAATGAAAAAAAAATTATTGTTTTTGAAGTCTAATTATCTCGTCCAACCTCTTCATCTTATCGTCATGGCGTGTTTTCTTGTTATCTTCCCTGATTTGGAATCTTATTTTTTTCCTCCGCTTTATTTTTTAAGCTCTCATCCATCTGCTGGTGTCCCGTGCTTTTAGATTGAAATATTTTTCACACATCAGCTCCTGTGTGGTTTTGTTTTGCTTTTCTTTTTGGTGCTACTATTTCACCAGCATCGCTTTCTTGGTCATCACTTGTTGATGGCATTGATGTTGATGGCACCGGTGTTGATGGCATTGGTGTTGATGGCACTGGTGTTGATGGCATTGGTGTTGATGGCACCGGTGTTGATGGCACTGGTGTTGATGGTTGTGTTTTTTTAACAGTGTTGTTTTTTTTATAGTACATTTGCCTTTCCGAGTATATCGGTCCAGTTCCAGAAGAAATTCAGGAAGAATCAAGTCGTTCATTGGCACGATACGACTCACTTCTTCTTCGTAGCCACTCTCCCGCCATAAGTCTATCCGCTTTTTTTGTTCTGGGATATATCTTTCATCCCAGAAAAAAATTATCATCAGGCAACACTATACAATTTCAACGTTATCCCAGCCCAACATTATTTCATACGATATAATTTACTCTAGCCCAGAAAATAATTTTTGTTTTAAATCGCATAAATTTAAATCATATATGTATTACTGTGATTCGACCGGGATATTTCTTATCTGGAAACCGTCGGTATGTCATTCAATTTGCCATTGCATTATCTAGCTCCATAAACAATATCAAGATGATTTGCATGTTGAGATTGGCGTTATAATTATTTAAATTAGCATAATACTGAAATTTCATACAAATGGAAGCCATTTGGCCCTAGGATGACCGGGATGTTTTGATTTGGCATTGCAGGTAAACTGGTAAAGCGCTATTGGCTATTTGTTGTTTTTCGGTCGGTGCTACATATATCTGCAATTGAATCTATTTAAAGAGCTTTAGTTATTGGTGTTGACCGATGCTATCTGTAATTAATTTTTGAAATCCATTATGAGCTAGCGATGATAATAATCAGAACGTGTTTGCTTAGAAACTGAATCGTATGGAAGAGGAAATTATTGTTCTAATTTTTGATAAATTAAAAAATGTGGTGTCACATAATTTGTCCTAGGGTACTTAATATTAATTGCCTTATCCAATAAGTCATCATATTTCTTCCATTGCTGATTTCAGTAGGAGTAGCTAATTTAGTGTTGAGCAGTTTGAAAGTAGCAAACTATACTATTTAACTCAAAATCTTCCGAATGTATATTAATTGTCTTAGGTATGTCAGAAAGCTTAAGCTGTTTATTTGGGTTTAAGGATGGTTCGACATAGAGGTGCACAATTTTGCCGGTTCTAAGATTCTCTAATACCATTTCTCCATAACATTTGCGACAATAAAATTTAATTGGCTCTATAGGCAGGTTTGTAGATTTTCTAAACCGTCAGTATCTAGTCGGTTTAAATTTAATGGTACATACTTTAAAACATTCTTCATATTATTGGTTTTACAGTTGATACATCTGGAATCTGCTTCTATACTAAATACGTTTATTTTTTTAAATAAAAATTTAAAAGGTTACTGTTAAACCATATAACTTGGTTAATAAAGAAAAACGTGTTTCATAGGCTGTTTTCAAATTACCAAGCCTAAGAGCCCTAATTAGTTCAAGGATTTCGCCATGATCTTTATTGAAATATGAATTTTCAATATTTAAAAAGCATTGAATTACTGCGTCAAATGCACAAGTAACATATGAGTGTAACTTTCACCAGTAATTGACTCGTTTCGTAAAAAAATAGGTACCTACTTACAATGGGTCTACTACTTTTACTCTTTTAGATAATTTGGAACATTTAGGGGTTTGGGTATCGTAGTTCCGTTTATTTAAAGATAATCCTTTGATCATTGCACTTTTTTTATCGGGATCAGGAAGATTATTAAGATCTTTTAGTATTTTTAAATTAAAATTTGATTATGATACCTTAGTTGGCTGACCTCTCCAGTTTTCCATATCATCTAAAAATCTGTTTTTGGAACTTGTACCTTAAAATCAGTAGTGTTTTGTATAATTGTTTCCAAACAACTTAAAACTAATGTTGTTAGATACTTTTTACCTTTCTGCCGTAGGCACTTGGCGAAACACACTTAATACACACATTTTTAAATTTTTTTAAAAACACTTGTTAAATATTTCGCAAAATTACAAAAGGTTTAAAAAATCACTCGATCGATTTCGGCTTGTTAGGCCATCATCAGGAGTATACAGTTTAGTAAATACTCCTGATGACGGCCTAACAAGCCGAAATCGATCGAGTGATTTTTTAAACCTTTTGTAATTTTGCGAAATATTTAACAAGTGTTTTTAAAAAAATTTAAAAATGTGTGTATGTTGTCAGATACTTATTTTTTAGAATTACAGACAAATTATACCAAATATCCTGCAATAAACTGAAATCAGACATTAAATAAAGCGATGCAATTATTTCTTTCATGAGTTTGTTGTTTTTTGATGATTTGGTAAAATATTTATTTATGTCGGCTGTCATATTGTGCATTAAGTGAGAAACACAAAGATGCATCCTAACCAAACCTAATTTATTGGATTTCGTTGTAATTGCATCATAGCATACATTTAAGTATTGCACTATGTCCATTTTATTGAAACTATGTAAAATCGCATTGATCCCCGAAAAATTGAAATCCGTGACAATCGTTTTGAATATTGGCCACGACTTAAATCTTTTTTCCACCTCTATGCGATATGACCTAAGCCAACCTCCTATTGTATCAATGTTGTGGCTAGAGGTTATCATATCCGTAATTGGAAACGGGTCGCTCTGTTCATTTACTCTAACTGACACTGGAACAATTAACGCATAATATAAAATTGATCGGTCCTCCTTAAATGGGTTTCTAATTAGGCCGCCTGTTGCATCTAGATAAGCAACTAAATTTTTGTTTTTATTTACTAGCAGATCTAGTAGCTTCATTTGTGTTTCAAGATCGCTAGACATGGTTTCTTTAATTAAATCAATCAAGTCATCAGAATCACTATCTTGTTCTTGAAATTTTTCAGAACGCACTTTACGCAAAACATCTAATTTCTTCACATTAGTGGTCTTGTATGTTTCTACGAATAAGGGATCTGCATTTTTAACCAAATCTTCAAATACTTCCGTTGCCATTTTGTTTTTCAAATTGTCCTTGTATTGTTTCCTTTCAAATACGTGATTTCAAATACAATGTTACACTTTTATTATATAAAGTTTGTATCTCTTACAATTTTTATGGCCACAATAAGCGCGAATGTTGACCGATTTCCTTCCTAAGTCTAAAGATTTTATGTTGATTAGGCAGCCGGTTTTCTGTATTAAGAGGTTGGTATAACAATCTTTGGATATGCCTCAAAATTTAACTGGTTTATCTTAGAATTAAAAATATTATTCCAGGTTCCCAGAGGAATTTCGATTTCACCATTTACTTCAGAATAAATATTTAATTTAGATTTAATCTTGGAAGGCTTCTTTCGAACAACAGTATTACACGTACGCTTAGGTTGAAAATCATCGCTCTTGATACTTTCTTCACCAAGCAAATCAGTATCATTTTTTATAATTTCATATTCTTTTAAAATTGTTCGACTATTGTCTTCCTGAGTTTTTTCGACATGATGTGTTTCTGGTATACTATTATATTCTCTGATGTGGAATAACTTTATCTCTGGTTTCCTGATTAATTTTACAAAGTTTTTCACCAATCCAATTTTAAAATCAGCATTTTGAAAAATAAGCTGAAGGATTCTTCTGTAGGAATCTGAGGGTTTTAAACCAGGTATTAATTTGCATATTTTTGAAAATAATGCAATGGTTAAAATTCTTTTGAAATTAGTATTATCAAAATCTGGATTAAGTTGAATTACTAAAATATTTGGCAATGTAAAAATATTTCCTTTATAATTTAATAACAAATAACACACTTAATATCCAAACAAAATGTTTTTGAATTTAATAAGATTTCCCGTTATAAACACTACATAGGATAATTTAGATAATTTAGATTTTTATATCCCGGTCATCCTAGGGCCAAATCGCTTCCATTTGTATGAAATTTCAGTATTATGCTAATTTAAATAACTATAGCGCCAATCTCAACATGCAAATCATCTTGATATTGTTTATGGAGTTAGATAATGCAATGGCAAATGAATCACAGTACTATTAAAATTCAGTATTTTTTATGATTAAAATTTATGCGATTTTATATAATAAAATATGTTATAAAATAAAACAAAAATTATTTTCTGGGCTAGAGTAAATTATATCGTATGAAATAATGTTGGGCTGGGATAACGTTGAAATTGTAGTGTTGCCTGATGATAATTTTTTTCTGGAATGAAAGTCTGGGCTAACTTTACATCGGTGTGTTTCGTCCGTTTCATAACACTTAAATACCTTGTCTCGACTTGCCTTGGTGTAAAGTCGAACCCAGATTCTTCTAAAATTGTTTAAGCGATATACTTCCACATCGAATTTTTCTTCCGGAATATCTTTAGTGAACCGATTTAAGGGAAATTTTCGCTGTATAAACTTAGCAAACATTTTAATTGCTTGTCGGTCCATTTGATGCTTCGTTCTAAATCAAACAAAACATAAACAGTAGAAATATAAATGGTAAATTTAAAAAAGTATAAACGGTTCGATTTGTTCATCTACTCTGGACATCGGAAACCATGGTTCAGAGGAAACTTCTGATACTGGCGGATCAGTGCTCCATTCGATGTTACCTAATATTTTAAATATTTTTACAATTAGAATTCAAATATGTTTTATAACAATAAAAAGCGGGCCCAAAATTTGTAGTTACGCCACTGAGCATTTATAGATATGTGTAATTTTATTTTATGCATACTCAAAAATAAAATAAATACATAATTACGAGTTGTATTTTGTGCAGCACGATTTCACGTACTTCATCCAATTAGTATCTTCTTCGCATCATCTACCAAGACGGAAATTACCGCCTACTTCACTGTCCACCAAATCGTGTGTTATATAATTGGAGCCTTGTTTGACGCCCAGCCAGTTGTGCAAAACAACAGTAGAAGATGCGCTTTTTCAATTTTAAGCCCTTCCAAAAACAGTTTTCTCTTGAAACTGTAGAAAACATGGATCCTGGACAATGGTTCCCGCTGTCCAATAATTTTGTATCTTATGTTTGACTTTTCTCGTTGAACTCAAGGACCGAATCGCTTTTTTATTGTTCCTTTCCGTGGTCTTTGCTAAAAGGAGACCATCTACCGACATAACCTGAAAAAAAAACGTTTTTAATACCTCTTGTCTTATTTTAAAATTAAACCTTTAAATCCCAGCAACCCTCTTATATTCCCATATTTGTATAAATACACTAAATCTAGAGATTATACATAAAAATTAAGTCATAAATAAATAATAGAATAAGTAGGTATCCGTTTAACCCCAATAGCTATTATCTATACGTAATCAAACTACCCACCAAATTAAATAGAACACATTTCCCAATAAAAATATGTTTACAAATCAATACCCGATAAACATGTGAAATCCATTAAAAATCAATTTCCCAAAATGATTTTCTACAAAATCCAAAAATACTGTAAAACCACACACATTCGATATAAAGTCATCAAAATAACCATATCCACCCTTCTAGTACGTATAATACACATATGTGATACCAGTAAACAAAGGATAACACATAAAGACATTTATTAGACTCTAATATACCGATTATCTTCCACTCTCTCACATTTCGATTTACGCAAGTATCAATAAATTGCACAAATATATCGATAAATAACAATAAATATCAAGTAAATAGTAAATTTGCCAAAATCATCCCTCTTCAACAGCAACAACAACAATAAAATTTTAGGGATTTTCATATCACTCGAAACGAGATTGTACGTAACTCTTGTGAAAAATCCCTTTTTTCCGCATATTGTGCCATTCAAACAACATCGCTCGTACATACTATACAAAAAATGTTTGTTAGTTTTGAAACAGTTTATCCGCTTATTATTATGTTTTCCAAAATTTTACAACAATAAAAGGAAAAAAAAAATATTGAAAATTGCACCGACAGATGAGGGTGCGGATTTTAATATTAAATTTGCACAAAAAACATGAAAATTTAAATTGGGTTGAATAAATTGGCGCACGGGGGTGAAGAATACATACATTTATGGAAGGATAGGAGAAATGGATTTTTTTTTTATGTTTGTTTTCAGACTGGACTTTGTACACAACGAAAATATACGTTTATGATAAAAACAGTAAAAACTACTTGTTGATTGTTGGAATTTATTTGGATCTTTTTTTTTGTGTAACTCAAAAGGGTGCAATTTACGACATTCGGAAAGGGATAATCTGATTTAGAGAATATTTTGTGTTAGCAGATACAAACTTAATAAAAACGTAATCAAGATGATGATTTTTTGTTTGTTCTCAGAAGAGTTTGAAAGATTTAAAAAAAGTGTAACGGGCAAGTCTTCTGTGTTGCAATTAATGAGGGGGTTGTGAGAATTGAGTCTTGCATCCAGCATCGTATAAAGGGTGCCCGGTCTATCAGCAAACCCCGAAAAAGTTGAAAGAAAAAATTAGTGAGAAGCGCCGAAACATAAAAATGACTGCTTCACTGACGAGAGCTTATCCATACAGAGCTTAGCAGAGAAAGTCAAAAATATACGTGAATTTTTAGAGCATCATCTTCCAGACATACTTACAATGATGCACAAAAGTCAAGCGATGAATAATGCTAATGAAATCGAATACAGAGTTAAACTGTATAAACCATATGCTCCAACATTTGTACGGTCCGGAAATTACATTGACCTGATCATCACAGATAATCGACTTAACATTGAAACCAATAATGAAGGATAACCATAAAGCAATTGAAGATTGAACTGATATGAAAGGATATTGGTCAAAGGTATGTTAAGGCAATAAATGAACAACAACAACTGTTCAACTTTCTCAACACCGAATGGTTATTTTTATTATATTTGCAACAAATTAGCACACTAAATAAATGAACTGACATCCCAGAACATAAAAATAGAAGTAAACAAATTCTGGAAACATAAGCTAGAAGCTATAAAACCAGGTTCTAAAATGTTCGCCAACATTAAGCGGATAAACCAAACGAAAGCGGGCAGGAGCACACAGCGAATGGAGGTAACGGATATCAATACCAACGAGCAATAAGACCTAAATATTCTGGATTATCTTATTGAAAATCCCAATGGGGAGGGAAAATAGAGCACCAACAACTCTATAAAGAACACAACCCGATAAAATAACCACATATCCAGAACAAGGCCAATCATGCCGCAAAGGTAAAGTTCAATACAACAAATATAGCCAATGCACCAAGTTTTCCAGCTGATGAGACCTATTTTGTCAGCATGCTACAACTAACAAACATCTTGAAGTGCGGCAATAACGAAAAGCCATTCGGACTGGACAACATACCTAGCGTTGTGATTAAACATCTACCGGAACAAATAATTTCGGAGTTATGCACACTATTAAACAACCTACTAAATAATAAATCATTCCCATGTTGTTGGAGAATAGCAAAGATCTACCCAATCGAAAAAATAAAAATAAAAATTCCACAAATCCGGAAAACTATAGACTGATCAGCCTTCTTTCCAACCTCGAGAAGATATATGAAATAATTATGTACGATCAACTTCAGCAGCACACTAACAATAACAGCTTGGTACCAGACAACCAATTTGGATGCAATATCTAAACTTACAACCGATATATGCCACAAGGTCAAGTATATATGTACATGTACGGGAGCAGTAACGATTGACATGAAGAAAGCATTTAAATCTGTTTGGCTAGATGGACTACTATTCAAATGGCATAAAATGAAATTCCATCCCGATCTAATTCACCTATTATATGAGATGCTTTGTAACAACCAATGGGACAGAAAATTCCAGTGAACAATTCAACATACACAATAGGTTTACAACAAGGATCCATCACAGCTAGGGTTTGCAAAAACCCGGAAATTTTAAAACCCGGGTTTTCGGGTTTGGAAAATACTTAAACTCGGGTACCCGGGTTAAACCCGAGTTTTGTATAACTTCATTAAAATGACAAAAATATTTAAAATAAGAAGTCAAAAATCCAATTTTATTCATGAAGTACCAACAGTAACAGTTCAATCATAAATTAAATAAAAAAAATATGTTAAATTTGTTTAAATTAAATAAGTCCTTGATGCAAAATTTTAATCGTATAAAATGTTTTAAAACTACTAAAGCGTGTATTGCATTATCACCTAAGTGCGTTTTGGTCTTAGCACAAATATTACCTGTAATTAAGAATACAAGTTCTGCCTCAGTCGAAGTTGGCAATTTTGATAGCGCACTCTTTTTAAATAAATTTGAACTTTGAAGGGTTTGTTTTGATTGCTGCAAAGAGGCCTAATTCAATTCCTCGGCCATTGATAGTTTGACAGAGACATCGCAATATACATTTGGTAAAGTAACGGCGATTGCTGATGTTTAACATTAAATAATCTTTTAAAAAAATTTCCTCCGTACTCCAATACATGTGATTTTGTACTTTACGGAACTGCTTGTTTGTTCCAAACTTCCAACTAGACAGATAATTTATCAACACGTTAAACTGACATTTTTACGTTCCATAATTATTAGTTTGAGCGCATCTAACAGTTTTAGTCCATATTTAAATTCAAATTTTCTTAAAGAAAACGAGGGATCCTCCCTTCATAATACTACAATCGTTAATTTAATTAGGATAGTAAATTTCGAAAATCGTTCAATAGACCTAAGTTAATTTGTAAGAGTTCTTTAAGATGATTGTGATCTTTATAATGTATTTTGAACAGAATTTATTTTGAAAATTAAATCCGGGTTTTAAGTAAAAAAACCCGGGTTTTCGAGTTCATCACATTTGATAAAAACCTGGGTTTTTGAGACCGGGTAAACCCGGTTTGCAAACCCTAATCACAGCCTATTATTCAATCTATACACTGCAGACTTGATAGCAAATATGAATCTGAACTCACAACATATACAAACCATAGCGTATGCAGACGATATTGTTATAGTGCGAATCCAAAAATTAGTACAAGACAAAACAACCTCCAGAAGGCAGTGGATTTCATATCAGTGTTTCTTCATACGTATGGCGAATCGAAATAAATGAAACGAAATGTGAAGCTATATTATTCCGAAAGACGGTTCATCGAGCTACACGTGATACAAAGCTAAACGGGAAAACCTTCTCAATAAAAATCAACAATGTAGTGATTGAGCAAAAATCGATGGTGAAGTATACATATTTACATCAATATAGACCGGATGTGTTATATAAACGAATAAACACACAATTAGCGAAAGCCGCAGAAAACCTTTTTTCAGTCATAAAAAAATATTTTAAGCCAAACATATGTACCGGGTGATTTTTTTAACCTGATTCACTCAAATGTCTCGGAAAATAAGCGCTCTACGAAAAAAATGGTAAAGATCAAAATTTAATTATTCCGCGAGGAAATACAGTAGTGTTAAAATTAGTAGTAAGTCGAAGGCCATCATTTTGAGTATTTAATTTAATTGAAAGATGATGAGCACCTTTTTGAAATGAATAAATAGTTTAAGACCATCCTCGTGTATTTACAACAAATCCATGCAGACTCGTAGGTTCGTAGTTGCGTAGATTCCCAGTAGGAGAAATCGAAAAAAATTGAATATCGTCAATTACAGCGCCATCTATCATGAATCGAAAAAAATGTTTCAGTCAAATCCTACGTATTTTTAGCCGTAGAATCCGAACCTGCAATATAAAATAGGGGTTACTATCTTAGTTTCAAAGTTACTCCCGCCCCACCTACAAGGAGGGGGAAGGGGTTCTAATTTTAACACTAATATATTTCCCCCGCGGAATAATTAAATTTTGATCTTGACCATTTTTTTCGTAGAGTGCTTATTTTCTGAGACATTTGAGTGAATCAGGTTAAAAAAAATCACCCGGTAATAGACCAGAGTTTGTAACATAACATAACGCAAATTGTTTTAGAGTATGCATTGAAAATTCGGCGTTTGTTTATTTTAGTGTTTTGACACATTGAAAAACGAAAAGTGTTTTCTATTTTGAATAACAATGAATATTTAATTTGAGTTTTAATATGGTTTGTGGTTTAGTGGTAACAGGCTGGACTAGTGCATCAAAGGTCTTCGGTTCGATTCTCATTCAATTTTATTTTTACATATTTAAAAACTGTTATATTATGAGTTGTAGTAAGCCATGAGAATTTTTCGGTAGCAATTTTTTTTCCTGTCATAAACTTCGTCGCATGCTATGTTTGAAACAATATAACAATGAAAACTAAATAAATTGTCTTACGTTGGGTTAGGCTTAGTAGTAACGTATTGGGCTAGAGCGGCAAAGGCATTTTAGTTTTTTTTTTTCCAATTTATATTTTTTTTACATGGTAACGCCTTACACCGCATGTTCAGAAAATTGACACGAAATTTTGCCTTTGGTCGTGTTCAAGTACTCATCAACTGTAAGCATTACTTTTAATTTAAATGTATGATTTCTTAGGTTGTCCTTAAGGTATAAACAGAACAAGAGCGTCGACGACAAGCGATGGCGCCTGTCAAATTAAAATACACAGAAATCATACGATGCTAACAGAACCAATGTCGCTGGCGACGACGGCAATATCGCCGAACTTTTCTTAGCATCTATTTCTAATTTTATCGCCGGCAATACAATCTTGCCTACTGTTTTTTATATTTTTAAGTAGAATACGATAGCTGTCATATTATTAACCATTTTTTCACAATTTTTATTTCTTTTATGTAAATTGTATTCCTTTTATGTATTGTTTTATTCGTTTTATGTTTGTATGTCGTTTATTATATTTTTAACGCCATGCGCTGACGCTCTTGTTGTGTTAACTACAGCGATATCGCGGCGATGTTTTTTTTTTATTCGTCGATGCTGGCCGTTGTCGCCCTTGTTCTGTTTATACCTTTAGGCTTCATGCCTCACGTATAATGAACGAAATTTTCATTTTATTCCATTCAGCTCTCTTGAAATCATCAAAATTATTGCGTCTCATAAAAATAAGCATTCAACGGATATATTAGAAATCAGTAGTTTTTGTTTCAAACAAATAAATTTTAACAATTCGAAAAGTGTTGCCAGATAGCGCGGTATTAACCAACATTTTTATTGTCTAGTAACAAAAATTAATTAAAAATATAAATCAAATTCAATAAGTACAAATTTACTAGTTTTAATTAGTTGAACAATATAATTGCCAAATCTATAAAATATTCTGGTGGAATTTAATTATTAATATAAATATAGTAAGATTTTATAATGCCCTATCGCAATGTACAAATGCGCCAAACTTTGACAGTTGATCTTCAATGTAATGGCTGTGAAAATAAAATTACAACACTACAAGGTTTCTTCGAATGCGACGAGTGCCAAAAACGATTCCATCCGTTTTGTAAAAACATTCATGGTATTCATATAACACGTCTTGCTGGAAATCCAACATGGTTCTGTAATGAGGAATGCGGGAGAGGCTTCTCGCTGAAGTTACCTAAAGACCGACCTCAGGCAATTACTTCAGAAAGTGGCGTTGATGATTCAGCATTTCATGGTCAAAAGTCAGACACTAGTGACAGAAACACTCTACAGCAAAAAACGTCCAACCATCCAGTTATTGAAAGCGTCAAACAAACGGTAACATCTCTTTCGACACAACTAACAGATCTACTAGTGACAGTCAATAATCTAAGTTCAATGCTCGAACAAATCCAGTCATGCCAAAATGAACTTTTCGAAAGGGTATAGATGAATCTGAAAAACAGGTTGGTGAGCTGCAGAATAAACATCATGCATTGGAGCATAAGGTATCTGAAACTTCCGAGGCTCAATTGAAACAGGATGTGATTATATCAAAATTGGAAAATAAATTGGAAAGTGTAGAGCAAAAACTAATCGAGAATCATTTGATTATAACTGGAATCCCAGACAAATCTCAAAAACCTGAAGAAGTTATGGTGAAAATATTGGCGAATCTTCAAAGCAATACAACCCTTGATCAGATCCAGGAACTCAAATACATTGAAACAAATAATCAGGAAACGTCAACCTCAAAACCCAAATTAAACAAGGTTTTTCTTCAAGTTCGTTTACGTGATAGAGCTACAAAAGAAGAAATCCTTTCTAAATTTCGAAAAAGGCAGCAATTATTTGCGAAAGAAATGGACTACAATGTTGCTGATAATAAGCGGCTATTCATCCGTGAAGAACTTACAAGGCTTCAAGCAGGCATATTTCGAAAAGCTCTCCAGTTTAAGTCGGAAAATAATTTTAAGTTCCTGTGGGTCAAAAATAACCATATCTACCTTAAAAAGGAGAGTCACAGTAAAGTCATCATTATCAGGCAGATATCGGATTTGGATGAAATTAAATCTTCACAATCACATTCACAAGCAGATTCAGCTGGTGGTCAAAGTCAATTTAATGCAACAACAACACCATTGGAAAAGTAAGAGATTCAATTTATTTTATTTTCAATACAATCCATTTAATCAACATACACACATTAGATTAGTTTCATTTATTTATTTGCAAACTTTATTATTATTAGTAGTTTTACAATTAATTGTTATCCAGAAAGAACATATTTTTATTTTTAGCTGCAATATTTTAGTTTTGATTTTTGTTTTTAAAAATTATAAATATGATGACATTACACAATAATATTTTGTCAAATGAAATAGATAGATGAATGGAAAGCAATGAACAAATATTATACGTGCGTTCAAAAATCTACAAATCATTGTGGAGACTTTTTGAATATTCTTTATTTAAACATTCGAAGTGTTCGATATAAGTTAAGTGATGTAGAGCTTTTATTAACAGTTTTACCGTTCAAAACAGATGTAATTGTTTTAACAGAAACTTGGCTTTGTCCTTTTGATCGGGAATTCTGTAACATAAGTGGTTTTATTTCATATCACTCAGTAAGAGAGGAAGGTTATGGTGGGTGCAGCATCTTTGTTAAAGAAAAAATTAATTCTTTCATTTTACATGAAGAAACATACATGAACAGTAGTTTCTTAGTAGTATGTTTTCCTGTTTATCGATTAAATGTAATTGCTGTATACAGGCAACCAAACCATCTCATAGAAAGTTTCTTGGCAAAATTTGAAATTATTTTACTGAATTATAGTAATAACATTATTCTAGGGGATTTCAATTTGAACTTATTATCTTCAGAAAAGGTTCTGGACAATTATATTCGAATGTTAACTAGTCTTGGATATATTATATTGAATAAAATAGACCCTGACTATGCGACGAGAATAAGTAATACAATTAGAACCATAATAGATCATGTTATTTCGGATATGAGTAATTTTAGTTATGAATTTTATCTAGATGATTACTCCAAATCGGACCATAAATTAATATATTTCAGATTTGTAAAAGATAAGCGCATTATTTTGTCAAATAAACCGTCTTTCAAAGAGATAATTGATTATGATCAAATGGATAAGGATGGCTTGTGGAATGATCTGAATACTGTAAAGAGTTTTTCAGAATTAATAAATAAATTAAAGTTTCTAATAATGAAATATAGCAAAAAAATTAAATACAAATCATCTTCCAAGTTTAAAAAAGAATGGATGAATAGTGCTATATTTTCTCTTATTAAGCAGAGAGAGAAATTCCATCGTCTTAAAAAAAAATATCCATTTTCCGATTACTGTAAAGAAAGGTACACGTATTATGAAAAAACTGTCAGTGCTAAAATACAGGAAGCAAAAACTGCCTATTATTATAGACTATTTGGTGATAGTATTGATAATCCAAAAATTTTATGGAGTAATTTTAATAAGCATATATTGAAAAAAAGAACTAATAATAGAGAAATCAATCTAGAAATTAAAAATGAAATCGTTAATGACACCAATATACTAGTGAATGAGTTTAATGCTTATTTTAGTACAACACCGGTGAATTTGGTAAAGCATTTACAAACGCCACCAGAAGCAGCCTTTCATCACCTCAGTCATAATATTACTTGCCCTATAGATTTTAGCGATGTTACTGATGGTGAGATTCTTAATATCATTAAAAAACTAAAGGGTCGCTCAGCAACAGGTCACGACAATATTTCTAATAGATTTATAATTCGAAATGCCGAAAAACTTAAAAATATTATTAGCCAGCTTATTAATGATTGTATAAAAAGAAAAATATTTCCAGATTGTTTGAAGCTATCCAAAATTACTCCAATATTTAAAAGCGGTTCTGCAACCCTTGTAAGTAACTATCGGCCTATCTCAATTCCTAGTTCAATTACAAAAATTTTCGAAAATGTCATAAATGGGAGAATTGAGTCATTTCTAGAATCAAACAACATAATGTCGGGAGAACAATTTGGCTTTACCAGGAACTCAAATACTAATGCAGCGTGCCTTAATTTAACCAATAATATTACTGTTGAAATAGAAAAAAAGAAATTTGTCTCAGTTCTGTTTTTGGATTTAAGTAAGGCATTCGACACAGTTAATCACAAAATTTTATTATGGAAATTAAGGAAACTAAATTTTAATTGTGAATATATGACATTCTTTGAAAGTTATTTATATAATAGAGCGCAATTTGTTGAGATCGGTAATATTAAAAGCAATATTAACATTTCAAGTATTGGAGTTCCCCAGGGTTCGGTTTTGGGTCCGACCTTATTTAAGATTTTTATTAACGACATTGTTGATGTAAGATTGAGGGGAATGATTCAAATCTATGCTGATGACATAGCTCTGGTTTATAGTAGCTCTGATACAACAAGTTTAATTAGTAGTATGCAGTCGGATTTAAAATTGTTGCAACAGTGGTTTAATACTAACCTATTAATTTTGAACGTCAATAAAACTAAATATATGATATTTGAAAACAAAATTGCAAATGAAACCGAGGCAATCCTCGAGTTAAAATACAACGATGAAGTAATTGAAAGAGTCAACAAATATACCTATTTAGGGCTGGTTTTGGACAGTAAAATTAAATGGAAGTTGCATGTAGAGAATGTGAAAAACAAAATAATGCCTTACATTTTTCTACTACGAAAAACAAGGAAGATATTACCAATAACCGTTAAAAAAAACATTTACTACGCTTATATTCATACACATTTAGTTTACTTAAACCCAATTTGGAGCGGTGCGAAAAAAAAGTATTTAAATGAAGTATTTCTACTACAAAAGAAGGCCATAAAAAATGTCCTAGGTTTGCATATCAGAACACCTACAGTCAACCTATTTCAAGAATTCTTATCCTTAAATATGATAATATCAAGAGAATTATTATTATTAATACATAAAATTATATATGACCATATTAAGCACAATTTTGTATTAACTCGTATGTCAGAAATTCATGATTATGATACAAGAAGGCGATCTCTAATTAGAAATACACTCTTTCTTACATCTGCATCCGACAGCAATGTTCTTTACAGAGGGCTAATGATTTATAACCATCTTTCATCTTATTTAAGGCATCAATCCGACCTTAATCTATTCAAGAAGTGTCTAACAGCGCACGTACTTGAAAATGTAAGTGTACTATTATAAAAGCGAACATGTACTTCAAAAGTGCGGTTAATTCTCTTTCCATCCATCAGTTTCATTATATGACATTTATTTACTTGTAATGGTTGTTATATTACTTTGTGTGGTGCCTAACTAAAATATTTCAGCAGCTAAAAATTTATTTAGTATTATTTTATTATTTATTTATGTATTAATTAAATTTTTCAACCTATTTGTTAACACTAACATTATAATTACAATACGCTATATGTTTCAAAATATGCGACTGCACTACGGTTCTTTGGACCGACGCAGGCATTGCACTTAAAAAAAAATTTATAGATAAAAGAAATTGAATATATTCTATGTATAATGTAAAAAAAAAAAAAAAATTGTAATATCTATAAATCTAGTAATAAAGTAAAAAAAAAAAAAAAAAACATTTCTGATATTCTGTCGCATTTATTTAACTTCTCAATCTTTATTCTTTTCCGGTATTTTCCCTGACTCGCTTAAATGCTCCATAGTGATTCCTCTATACATAAAAAGGGTTCTAAAACAAAATTAAAGAATTTTAGACCAATTTCTTTGACGGTAGTGTTCTCAAAAGTATTTTAAAAATTAGTTAAAATTCGATTTAACAAATTCCTTGGGAGTAACAATATTTTTTCAACTCTGTAATTTGGCTTTCGTACTGGCCATTGCATTGAAGGTGCTCTGGTAAAGTTTTTGAATTTATTAAACTGTGGAATAAATCAGAAAAAATTTACAGCTAGCTTATTTGTTGATATACATATGTATCTAAAGCTTTTGACACTCTCGATCATAGTCTTCTATGCATCAAGCGTTATAATTATGGCTTCCGCGGATTTTTTATGACTAGATTGTGTCGTTTTTATCCGATAGAATTCAAAAAGTTCAGATAGGCAATCATTTTAGTGAACTTAGACGTGTTGAGTGTGGTGTTCCGCAAGGGTCTGTACTTGGACCGTTGCTGTTCTTAGTTTTTATTAATTCGATTTACTCGCAAGCTTTTCAAGGTTCAATTACTTCATTTGCAGATGATATGACTTTTACATACGTTAACAATAACTAATGCTGTGAATTCAGATTTGATCAAACTAAGGAAATGGTTTGACGCACACTATCTGGTGAACGTCGCGTCGTGACATAAATTTTGATTTATAATTTCATAATTCTAGCTGTAATCACTCGTTCTGTCCTCAGCTTTGTTTTAAAACTGAGCAGGTAACAAGTTTCAAATATCTGCGAATTACATTTGATTCTAGATTAAATTGGAAAGAGTTTATTAAAGATTTAAAACCTTACTGTTGGTTGTTCATTAAGAAGTTATTTTTGTTAAGAAGTTTATGTCGTCCTGAGCTGTTACGTATTAATTATTTCGCTCTTGTTGCTTCGAAGCTTCAATATGGTTTATCATGTTGGGGTGGTGCTTACTTTTCTAATATTAAATCTATTATGACTTTGTAAAAGTATATGGTTAGAATTTTATGTCATAAGTCTTAACTAACCCGTTCGTGGCCGTTATTTTAATAAACAAATTTGACCAGTGAGGCTTCTTTACGTTTATAAAGTACTTTGCCATTTTTATAAGCTCTAAATCTCGTGAATGTTCCCAAATTTAATACCACTTACATGTTTCGAACATTTGCAGTATTGGCCCCAACATTGTACAATAAACTTCCCATTTCATTCAAAACATTTATAATTTAATTGGTCAGAGAACTAAAATCCTGGTTGTTCACGTTACAAAATATTGAAGAATTTTTATTTTTGATGTAAATAGGTTATAGTTAAGACTTTTATAAGTTTTTATTAATAACTTCAATTAAACCCATGTTTCCCCTTAAATATTTAAATATTTGAATTTTTTTGAATAATCGACACTGGTTTTTAACCACAGATTATCTCATATGTTTATTTATTCCATTTTTTTTGTTTGTTGTATAAATTATCTTTACTTATTACCAATGTAGTTATCATTGTATTTGATAAATATAAATAAATAAAAAAAAAAAATATTATCGCAATTACCCGCGAACCTCTGACTTCGCGCGATTTATACGCTTGAAGAACTGTAGCGACGGAATGGCTCATCCGAGAAATTCTGGTGTCAGTTTATGCGTAAATCAAAACAGTGCTGGTTAATTTATTTTAAATTAAAATATTTATTCTCCACATTAATTTAATTTAAAATTAAAATTTGAAGCGATTTACAATGCTTGAGAGCACTGTAGCGAGAGAACGCCTCTTGTGATCGGAGCAATTCTAATCTCAATTTGTGAGTAAAGAAACTGCTGCGGATAATTTATATTAAATTAAAATAATCAATTTATCACGTTATCACGCAAGATACCTATACAGAAAAGCACAGCTTCCGCTGTTTATCGGTCTGTAAGATTTTTTGTGTGATGCCCCAACATATGTAAAATCATCCTTAAAAACCCTTATTCTTTGGTTTAATGTCTATTTAAGGTACAATAATCATTAAAGCCTTTAATGTCGAGGGACTCCTACTCGGCTAGAAAACTATCAAATGGTGATTGTGGCAGCGGCCGCTGAGCATCACCATTATATATAAATTGTATCCGTCCCAGGACGGGCTGTACCTCCTATGAATAAAAGTATATACATGCTTTCAGAATTATAAGAGATGCGTTTATTTATCCCCTTTCCCTCTTGTTTATATTCCAAGACAATCGTTCTTAAGGAGTAAACTCCAGTTGCGCCTCGGAGTTGACACGCACAATTTTTTAAAATTACCAATGCTACTAAAATAGCTGAAATTTTTCTAAATCTATAATTCTAAATAAATTCTTGTATTTCAAGAAACGCTGATAGCTAGCAACATACGGATATTCGAAACATGATTATTTTGGTTACAAGATAGACGAATACACAAACCTGAACACGGTAAAATATTTACTCACTACACGCATAAAAACACGCATCGAATTTCCATAATTTTATTTGTCGCAAAACAAAATGTCAACTTGTATATTTCTCATAAAAACCATTACAAAGTCGATATTGATTTATATTCCATTCGACGAATACGAGAAGCATAACAAAAATTCATAAGAAATGGAACAAAATAAAAACAAAATAATTAAATAAAATAGACACCCTGTACCCCTGCCCCTTTCAAATTCCAATCCACAAATACATACATTTTCGTAATAAATTTCAATTTTTACTTTTTTCCCCAATTTCCATTTATTGATTTGACTCACAGCACAGTAGCAGTAAGTACAAACAGCAGCAAAAAAAACTGATCAATTTATTGTTTTTTATTTTTATACTTTTCTTATTACTCATCTTAAGTGCAAATTCCGCAGTCGATGAAGAACGGTAAAAAAATGTATATTGTTACAGATAAAATTTAATAAATAAAAGTCAAAACGTAATTACATTACTAACTAATCGTTAATCGGTACTACATTACATAGTAAAGCTACTCCAGCGAAAAATTCTAGCCTCTATAACCATTTCTGGTGTGGTCTTCTCATTTGGAATACAAACTCAGGTGATCAATGTCTATTTCCACCAGATTGTGAAATAACTGAATCGCCAGTACACTTTAGATGTTGGTATTGTACAATATTTAGCACAATCTCTCCCGGATTGCTTTTGAAATGCTGAATGAAAGAATCGGCAAAATTAGGCCATCACGATTCCAATGTGAACTGTAGTAGAAATGCCCACCTATATGCTACTTTTGGCTTTGGTAATTGGCGAATGTGGTTATGCTTTGCATTTTTCGCCTTGGAAACCAATATACCAAAATATTTCGCCATTTTATTGTATTGCATATAGTATGTTGGCCGCTTTACCACACGCTATGTATATCAATTCGTTTGCCTCCGGTTTACTTGCTGATTTTATTATTCGCCGAAACTTAATGAGTTGAGAATTGGTGTAACAGATTTGATCGGATTTATTATAAAAGACGTAAGTGCAACCATTCAACGAGCCAACAGCAGAAAATTAAAATTGTCTCAGTTTGAAACACAATTTGGGACATGAATACTTTATTCACTCACCCACATATTCATGTATTAATCGTACTCATTTGATTTTTATTTTTGACTTCCCCGTTCCTAAAATATCTTAAAAATATAAAAGCTGCACTTGCCATCCCAACACAACATCTTATCCCTTAAAAGATTTTCTTATGAATGATTCAACGAAAAATGAAAAATAACAAAAGGAATAATCACCATACCTACTCGTATTTATAGCTGCCACCATCGTAAATCCTATTCTCCGCATTCAGGACAGAATATTCATTTTACAGTTTTCCTTTTTATCAATCTTCTTTGAAAAAGGATATTTTCTTATTGCCGTCGTCCTTTTTGCTTCATTTGAGATGGAACAGAAATGTTTATCAATTTTTTGTTTTAATTTCAAGAAGATTGATTTGTTGCTTTTTTTTGTTAAAAGGATTCGTTTATTTTGTTTTAGTTAAATAGGGATGAACGACCTCGATCAGGTTTTAAAATCTTTTTTTAAAGTCTCAAATTTTAATTCAATGTTAACCGATGAATTTACAAATTTTTCAAACCCCTTTGAGTTTATATCCATGCTTATTTTATATCCTGATTCGTTTTTGTTTGACACTAATCTCGTTGCTTTTCTCTCTTGGCTGGCTCCTCTAGCCTCGTTTCGAGAGCGCGAATCTTTGATGGTCGTGCATAATTTTTTATTTTTTTCATATTACCTTCGTTAATTTTTCCAATCGCCTGTCTTTCTCGTCGTCCCCTTTAACCGTGGTGTTGCTTGAACTCCCTCCGATTGCGGTCGATGTCGTGTTCGTCAACACGTTGATTCCCAAGATAGTATCCGCCTGATCTACTAATGATGCTAGTGGTATGTGTTTCTCAAATGTGATGAGAATCATCTGTATCTGCGAAGGTAGCTTCTTCATCCACAGCACGTGTTCTGGTCGAACGTTCTTCCTGCGTTCATCTTTATTTTGCTGAGTAGTTGCGACGATTTTTGATCGCCTAAATAGAGTGAGTCCATGCAACAAATTGTTTAGTTTCGTTTCTTCCAACTCCCCTAGTATCCCCAATACTTCTTCTTTAAAGGCCGTGTACGTGTACGGTAAAGGTCCCGTATCGCGTATTTCGTTTGCTCTATGTGTACATTGGATAACTGGAATGATTGTTCCAGTATATTGAACCATACGTTTGGATTTTGTCCATAGTGCGGTTGTGGTGGCTTTGGTTTCTTCCATTTATTTCCTTGTTGCTCATCTGACTACTTCTCTGTGATGCACTTGGGGTGCTGTGTTCGTCTTGTCGGTCGCTTTTTGCTTGCCTTTTTTGTACTTGTGCGTCTACGTATGCCTGTAATTGGTCCATCGTCATTGTCACCGTTGTCCCGTTGCTCGTTTCGCTGGCTCCCATCACTGGCAGGGAAGCACTACTCGGCGGAAAACTCATTTCACTAATTCACTTAATCTGAAATTACGCGAAACGATTGCTCGAAAATTTTGGTACAAATTACGCACGATTGCGAAACAAATTTTTTTATTTAAAAAAATAACGAGTTGGCGAAAAATTTGCAAGGTAGAATTTAGCAAAGCGGATGGCGAACGATTTTTAGCAAGGTGAAGCGACACACAGAAATATGGTTCGAAAAATATTTTCTTTGAAAACTTTATTATAATGAATTTGGGAAAAATAATTTTTGGTTACCTCTTCCGTAAAACGCAGCAAGTCTTTATCAATTTTGTTTCGATTGTACGTTATTGCTTTGCCTTCGGATTATGGTGATCGGCTGATCTTTGGCGTCATCTGGTCACACCTTGTTGTTTGCACACTTTGATTCCGGGAGCTTGCCACGGGTGTCGGCTCTTACAGGAAAGAATTGATTTGTTGGTTTTTGTTTACCCGTTTCCTGCCTGGATGATGCTTCCCCTAATTTTACGGCTGCTTCGGGTGTTTCCCTTGATCGTATTGCTGTTGGAGGACGTTTCCTGTGGCTGTACTGCTTACTTTTTCTGGTTGCTGATTGCGTGTTTTTTTGGATTGTACTTGTTTCCACAAATCCCGTTGGTTTTTGCCGATAATAGCGGGTTTTGCCGATTCCTGGGTATTTTCCGATCACTTTGGGGTCACCATTTTATTTGGGGGGCCGGCGGTGTGTCCACTCCCAAATAATAATAATAATTTTGCGTGTTTGTGTTTGATCCACCACACAAAAACGAAACACCAGGAATGTGCTGCGAAAATGGCAAAGTTAGACTCCGTTGAAAAATCAAACGATGGAAACATTAGCGACATTGGCAAAATAGTTATACTTTCAGCAACAATTACTGGCAGTCCGCGACGCACATATGTGCGTTTATACGGACGTCCCGACTTTTTCATCAGCATCTCTTTCATACATGCAATCCAGCATGGGATGAGATAATACAGCTTCTATCACCCGGTAAAGGCGTAGCGCCATCCGGTCGACACGATTTGACTGCATGAATTTTTAAGGTAAAACTCACAAAATTGATGGATTTGATTGTGAAGTGTCACATTTATGGTTAAACCCCATTGAATGGCAAAAGAGAGGCCTTTCTCATGCACACATTCTCATATGGCTCAAAACGAAAATACACCTAGCTCAAATGTATATGATGTCATTTGTGCAGAAATAATAGATCCTAAAGAAGATCGAATGCTGTTCGATATTGTCACCAAAAATATGGTATACATGGGCCATGCGGTGCTATGAATCCACAGTCACCATGCATGGCAGAGAACAACTAACTGCATGAAAAAATATCCCAGAGAGTTTACTCATGCAACTCGCTCTGATGCTATCAGCTACCCTCAATACAGATACCGTAAACCAGATGATGGAGGTCACACAGCTATAATCAGAATGATAAATGCCGGATATTCAAATCGACAACAGATGGATTGTGCCATATATTCACTTTTTTTATCAAAAACATTTAAAGCGCATATCAACGTGGAATATTGTAATTCCGTTAAATCAATAAAGTACATATGCAAATACGTAAACAAGGGGAGCGATATTGCAATATTCAGTGTTTATAATCTCGATGCGCGCGCGGATGAAGCTAGTCAATTTCAGACAGGTCGATATATCAAGAGCAATGTGGCTGTGTAGCGGATTTTGGGATTCCTAATTCACAGTCGGCATCCTACTATTGTTCATCTTAGTGTTCACCTTGAAAATGAGCAAAGATTCTACTGGTGCACCAGCGCACACACGCAATGGCAGCATTCTTAGTGCTGTGCATAGAAGATGTATTTGCCGAAACATTATTGTACGCAGAAGTACCAAAGTATTATAAATGGAATGCCACATTGAAAAAATTGCAACAATGTAAACAAGACACGCGAGTTGACGGCTATCAAAATTTGCATTCGGCTGACGTATTACGCCGTATTTATACAGTACATCCAAATAATGGCGAATGCTACTATTCGAGAATGCTACTGATTGATGTGAAAGTTCAACTTCATTTGTAAATTTTAGATCGATCGATGGCGTAGAATGCCTGCATACACAGAAGCTTACCAAAAGCGTCATTTATTCGAAAATGACCAACATTGGGAAATTACATTGATGGACGCCTCTGTCAGATTGTTCGCCATCCAACCCTAACGATCTGTGGGAAAGATTCAGAGAGGCCTTGAGTGAAGAGATTTTGCACTGTATTCATACCATTAGCACTGATAAAAATCGAAGACATATGCTTAACCATTATCAACAAAACTCTCATTCAACTTAGCATGGTTTCACCACAACGTACTGTTTATGATCGAGATTTATTGAGGGAACCACAATTCCATGTGATAACTTGCGTGCATTTGTCGAAGCAAATAAACATCTTTTAGTTGCAGATCAAAAATTGGCGTACAGCACAATGGCCAATGGTAGGGGTGGTCTGTTTTTCCTTGATGCGGCTGGCGGCACAGGAAAACATTCGTTTACTATAGCTCAAATTCGCTCCCAAAATGGAATTGCTGTGGCCCTTGCGTCATCAGATAGAGCGCATTCCGCGCTCAAATTGCCATTAAATATTCAATTTGCCGTAGCTCAAATATGAAATATTTCCAAAGGTTCTGGCATGGCGAAAGTGCTACAAACTTGACTCATTGTCTGGGATGAATGCACCATGACACATAAAAAATCGCTTGAAGCACTTGATCGAACTCTTCACGATTTACGAGCAAATGCAAACACATTCGGTGGAACTTTCATTTGATTAACAGGTGATTTCTCTACCAGTCATACCAAAATCAACACCAGCTGATGAACACAGCGCTTGCCTCAAAGCATCGCATCTTTGGTCACATGTGCAGAGACTCACATTAAAGTCCAATATGCCCATGCGTCTGCAGCGCAATGCGTCAGCCATATTTTCAAAACAGCTATTGGACATTGGTAATGGCAATATATCAATTGATGCCAACATAAAATATATTTCATTTCCATTGAACTTTTGTGTCATTGTTTCGTCGAACGAGGAATTAATTCAGAAAGTTTTCCCACAAACACCAATTACAAAAATCACCAATAACTTTGCGAACGTGCTATTTGCTATGCAATTCACGAACAAATTTCAAGTCTGTTACCTACAAATCGATTGACAGCGTCATCAATGAGGACGACATTATAAATTATCTTGTTGGTGTGCCACCGCACAGATTGTCACTCAAAATCGGTGCACGAATAATTTTTTTGCGCAACATTATTACACCAAGATTTTGCAATAGAACCAGGCTCGCTGTCAAAAAACTGATGCCAAACGGCATCGAAGCGACAATTTTGACTGGTAAGCCAAATGAGAAAATTGAGCTGATTCCACGTATTCCCATCATTCCCACCGATACACCATTTGGTTTCAAACGACTTCATTTTTCCGTTCGACTTGGATTCTCAATAACCATCAACAAGGCACAAGGTCAATCGCTTCAAGTGTGTGGATTAAATCTAGAAAATCCATGCTTTTCACATGGCCAATTATATGCAACATTACTTCTGCCACATAACTAGTTGAAATTCAGAATATCAAGAAGATCGGTTTGTTCAATTGACTCAAACCTTACCCCTGGAAAGTTTATGAAATTTTTTTTAATTTAACGTGAATTAGTCTTTATTGCAGTATATAATAGTAGAAAAGTTACCTCAATTAATAAATCCCCAAATCGTAATATTTCAAAAAAAAATCCACTCAAACATGTGGTTATCACAACAATAATAGCTGCACTTTCAAATAAATGTATGCAAATAAAATAATTTCTCACCCACCCAAAAAAAAAAAAACAAAAAAACAAAAAATTGCAAACAATATGAAAATCCCACACAAAAGCATGCAAAAATATGTCACACACAAAATTCTGCACCCCTCAAACTTTGTGTGCCGCAATGACGACGACATCGACAATCTCAAATGACATTATAAAATCATATTAAATAGTTACTTTTCTATTATCGCATCATGTATTATAATGATATCATTCAGCAACATAATTTCACCACACACAAAACACACATAACATAAAACTTTCACTCGTGCGAAAATCAAATAACCCATAAGTGGTATATACACAGGAGCATCCTATAACATTAGGGAAATTTTAACTGCATAATAATTTTCATCCCTTCGAGATAGCACAAAACAAAAAAAAAAAAATAGCAAACAAAACGGGAACATTAAGCATAAGCAAAAAAAAAAAAAAATTTGCAATGTTGGGTGAATTGTTGTTGTCATCGCCATATAAAACGCAACTCTTGTATTGTATTTTGGGAGTTTAATTTTGTATAACAAAATCATGTATCATTTTCATTGACGACGACGACGATATATAATCATAATAATCGTAATGACTATGATGATGTTGATGACGATAATATAATGATGGTTCGTATATTATGAGTGTATATTGTCGAAATTCACCGATTTGATTGATTTTTATTTGAATTTTATTAGTTTTGCCAATTTTTTTGATTGTGCTGCTGATTTGACTTTTATTGATATACATATTCGCATACGTTATAGGGGGAGAGAGGATTGCGATATTTTCTTTTTTTGAATGATTTATAGGGAATCGTTTTGATTATTGTTTATATACATCATTGTCTACTAAATTGCTGCTATTGGTGATGCACTTTTGAGTGGAATCGGCAAGAATAACATATTTTTTTTTTTTTTTTTGTGGTATTTATTTATGGGGTGGGTTGATCGATTTTGTGCAGTCAATTATATTTTATTGATATATTTAATCGGATTATTTTGGTTAGGTCCGGTTACACTTTTAACCGAAAACCAATGCAACAATAATTCCATTGCTTTTCTTTTATCCCCGTTTATCATCGAAAAGAAGCGCGTTCGATGCTTGTGGTACCGAAATTATGTTTATTTAACGCCTAAAAGCGTTCATATTTTCGCTTCGCGTTTGATGTGGTACGGAAATTGCAAAAGCGAATCAGCAACGAACGCCGGCGGAGTCGGTGGTAAGGCCCAGCCTTTGGCCTCAAGGTATTACCACTTAAGTTAAATTTAGTGAGGTTACAGGAGAGATAGAAAACGTTGAATAATAAAAAGGAAAAACAGCTTAAGTCGACTTAAGCTGTTTTACATTTTAAGCACAGATATTATACGCTACATTCATTTCCTTTCATGAGAACGGGCACATATTAAAAATTTGTATTTTAGCTTAGAAACATACCAAAGTTAATTTTTAGTACATCTGTCATTTTCATTTAGTACAACAGGAAACTAGTAGCTGTTTTATATTTAATCTCTTGCTCTATTTTAAAAGACAAAAGATGTACGATACAAGTACATATTCATTTTGTTATTATTGCCTTCCATTATGAAAAGATATATTCAAAATGTATCATTTAATACTATTTACCGCAATCCACAAGTTTTTTTGTACAAAAAGAATGGAAAAATCGAAAAATGAACATGTTTATCATTTTTTCGTAAGAGTTGCTCAAAATTTGAAAGATCAGCTGTGTTTTTTTATAAGTCTCGATAGTTCGTAAATTGTAGCTACTTCTATCATCCACTTAAAAATACTGGCACTCGCAGCACTAAGAATTGTTTTTATTTTGACAACGCTACGTCATTGTTGTTTTCATTATACATACATATTTTGTTATTTCAAAAGCATAAATACATGAGAAAAAGTGTACATTTTATCCATATAAAAAAATGAGACAGCCATACTACATTTTTTTTTATTTTCAAAATGTTACTATGATATTTTAAATTTTGGGCAACTTTTACGAAAAATGATAAACAGGTTCATTTTACGATGTTTTTCGCCAAAAAAAAACTTGTGAATTGCGGTAAATAGTATTAAATAACACATTTTGAATATGCCTCTTCATAATGGCAGGAAATAACAATAAAATGAATGCTTTTAACGTACATCTTCTGTCTTTTAAAATAGAGCAAAAAATTAAATGTAAATCAGCTACTAGTTTCCTATTGAATGATAGATGTACTAAAAATTGACTTTGGTATGATTCCATGCTAAAGTACAAATTTGTAATGTGCGTCTTTACTCATAAAAGGGAAAATCTGTAGTCTCGATAGCATATCTGGATAAAAAGCAAGATTTTCATGTACAATTAATAAGTTGTGAAATTCAAGGAAATGAATTATAAACGATAAAATGTTGAATAAAAAATTATTCTTGATTAAAATAAACTGAATCAATTGCAGTTTAACCACAAAAATAGAGAACATCTGGATGCGATCTATTGAGATCTATCGAGACTTATAAAAAAACACGGCAATCATAGCAACATTTTGAAAGAAAAAAATTGTTTAGTATGTTCGCCTCATTTTTACATATGGATAAAATATATTCGCACTTTTCCTCATATATTTATACTTTTGAAATAACAAAATAATGAAAACAAATGAAATGACGTAACGTTGTCAAAATAAACACAATTCTTAGTGCTGCGACTGCGAGTGCTAATATTTTTAAGTGGATGATAGAAGTAGCAACAATTTCCGCGACTGAGAATAATTCAAAAAATATTGATTTATCGAAAAATATGATATTTTTTGCTTAGAATTCATCCCTCTATCGATTTCTGTAGTTATTTTTAGTGTACTAATTGCCACCCCCTAAAAGGGGTGGATCCACCCCCAGGGTAAAAGCACACATTGCCATTATATAACTTTTGTTCCTTGAGCTATTCCCTACTTACTGTCTTAATTTCACGAAAATTGGTATTGTCCGTAAGAATTCTGAGGTAATGAACTATTTTTACCGTCAATGACTGGACTATAAGGCGGTAGGTGCAATCGATGGATGTCACATTAAAATTAAAGGTCATCCCAACTATAGGGACCAATACATTAATAGAAAACTGGATTATTCTATTTAATGTCGAATATAAAAATATAATAATATAAAATAATAAATATGTGTATTGGTTATCCGGGCTCGGTACAGGACCAGCGAGTGTTAGTGAATAGCAAATTATACAGAACTGCTACATTTCCACTCGGGGGGTTTACTTTTTGTTGGGTGATGAGGGGCATAAATGCATAGGGAACCCTATTACAATTTTAACACCATACAAGGGATTCCAGTTAACTGGGGTACAAACACGCTTCAATCATGTGCATTCGAAAGCTCGTATCACTATTGAGCAAATATTTCGTATGCTAAAGGCAAGATAACGATCAATATTTTTTAAAAGCCTTATGAGTTGGAGGTGAAAAGATGCGTTCAAGTGGTGTGCGATAGAAAATTATGAAAGCAGTCCCAGAGACTATAGAGATGCAATGGAGTTTCGGGATTAGTTATGCTCGAGAATATAACAACAAAAAATTTTAAAAATAACATAAATAATTCTTTTAATTAAAATAAAAAAATGTAAATAAAGCACATGTGTTCATTTCTTGATTTATCACATCAGCTATCCATTTATCAAATTTTCACAAATTTGTTTGTTTCTCCATTGGTTTTCCTTTATTCAAGGTTCGGCAATTCTGCATTAGGAAACAATTGCTCAGCTGCAAACTGTACAATTTTTTTCGATATTTCGAACGCTTTTACGTACGTCGTCCGTAGTTGTTTCAATCATTTCGATCATTTCCTTTTACATTTTTCCGGCGAAACAATCCGAATCGGAATACTCCATCTCATCTATCGTAGAATGACTGTTTACACTGTAGCTACTCGATGAGCACGATGGTCCACTACTATCACTTTCATCAATAATATAGGTCGCATGTAGACCATGATTAGTTTTTAAAAAATCATGGAGCACGTCGAAGAGCTCCCATTGAGTGGGAAGTAACGCCCCGTCTTCCGTCGAAACTCCTGATTGTGGTTGTATCATTTTCTGAAATAAGAAATACATAACCTATAATAATCGCTGATGTACTTACTCCCAGCACTGGAGTGGGTTGCAGTTGTTCGACGGAATGCGTAAGCCAACATATTTCTTGCTTTTAATCAACATCTTTCCGTATATTTTTTTTTGGTTTTCGTCAATCGAGATAAAATATTTAATTGCTTTCTTGCCTCATCACTTACTTGCCTCATTTAGATTGGAGTTTTCCAGTATTACTAGTTTGCTTAAGCAATTGGTGGGTTCTGTTAAAGGCTCAATTATTTCCGTGTCTAATCCGTCAAAAATGTCTTTGTTCTGTTGTATAAACTCAGTGACTTCGGTCTAAAAAAAACAAAGTATTGAAATCCTGTTAAAAATGACGGAAAAAAACACTTTTCTCAACGTTTTGAAAATCCCTGAGTCTGAAAAAATGTCCGTCCGTCTGTCTGGATGTCTTACCCATGGTATCTCGAGAACGGCTTATCTGATTTGGAATTTTTTTTCGCCAATCTGTTTCTATGGGCTATAATATTTGCTTATAAAGTAGCAGCTTGTTGTATGTTGATAAAGAAGAGTTCCTTCCCATCAGCCAATACATCTTTCTGTATTTAATTCTTAGTTCTTCACTTTTCTTCTTGACATGTGCTTTCCATCGCAGTTTAGCATCCAGGGTCATGCCGAGATACTTAGCTGTGTTCGCATACGGTACTATTTCTTGATTTATGCGGTAATTGGGATATGTTCGAATCGCCTGTTTGTAAAATTGATGTGAACGGATTTAGTTTCATTTAGTTTTATTCGCCATCTTTTTGTCGCCGTGTCAACTGCAAAAGTCGCCACTGTATTGTTTTCTATTCTTATGCCCTGTGGAACTCCTGCGTTGATTTCTTTCAATTCAGAGAAAGTATCATCTAACTTAATCCTGAAGAATCTATCTTTTAAGTAAGATTCCAGTATAATAGCAAATTTGATTGGTAGAACATTTCTTAATTTATGGTTAAGTCCTTCATGCCACACTCTATCAAATGCTTCGGCAATGTCTAGAAATATTGTTGAACAGATTTTTTTCTCCTCTAGTGCTTTCTCAATTATACTGGTTATTCGGTGAACTTGATCAATTGTTTAGTGTTGGTTACGAAAACCGAACTGATGATTTGGGATTAAGTTTTTACTCTCAATTATCGGATTTAACCTTTTTACCAGAAGCTTCTCAAAGAGTTTGGACATGACTGGCAATAGCGAAGTTGGCCTATAAGATGAGGTTATGTGTGGTGGTTTTCCAGGTTTTGGGATCATGATTACTTCTGCAATTTTCCACAACTTGGTACAAATTAAATTCTAAATGCTGCATTTATAAGATTGGTGAGCTTCACCAGAGCTTTCATTGGCAGTTCTTTTAAGATTTCTGCAGTAATAAGATCGTAGCCAAGAGCTTTTTTCGTATTCATATTAGCTTTTATCTCACACGCGACTTCTTTTGGTGTTGTCGGTAGGATTTCTTTACTTTCTTGCACAGCTTGTTCAGATATTATCTCGGCTTTTAATGTTTCATCTTGATGTGGCTGGAATATTTTTTCAAGGTGTTCAGCAAATTCTCGAGCTTTATCTTCATTATTCCTAGCCCATTTATCACCTGCTACTCTTATTGGACTCTTATTGGAGGGTTCTGTATTATTACATAAAATAAATAAATAAAATTTATTTTAACAAAAAACAAAAAAAATATTTATTTTTAAATTTATGAAATAATTTTTTTTAAAAGTTAAAACATTTTATTTTCTATTTTTCACCACCATTTTCTACCGCGCGAGTTTGGCGGCATGTCGCCGTATTGAAAATCGAGAGCAGACTGATTAAAAATATTTTATTTTGTTTTGTGTTGTGTGTCTTTCGTATTTGTTTCGTTGAATTTTGGACAAGCCGGTCAGTGGTTGGTCATTTTATGTCATGTGACATAGTGCCCAATGTGCCGGTACAGGTGGCACCCAATGTGCGGCGAGCATGTTGGCGCCGGTTGAATTGTAGTGGTGCATTGGGTGAACCGCTACAAGGCAATGTGTGCTGGAGTTGAAGTAAAGTTGGGGTTGGATTAGGATGCAGTGAGTAGTTAACCAATTTTTTATATGATGGAATTTGCCTATTTATTAACCGATTATTATGAAATTTGACATGTGTCTTGGAAATGGGATTCTAAAATGATGTTTGGTTAAAGTTCTGGAATATGGTCAGTTACCCGGTTAGAAGTATCAGTATAATTTTGTATACTATCATACTTTCGGTATAAAGTTCTAGAATACGATTTTTCGTGTTAAATTGGATGCATGTACCCATATTACTGAAGCTTTTGACCTGTTTGGCTGTTGTTGTATAAGTAAATATATGTTGGTTAAAATAGAAATCAATGCTGTCACACCAACTTTACGATACAGGTGAATGCTATCCTCATTGAAGACACCAAAGACCGAAGTTCTGATCACCTCGTGAGGTTTCATCCCTTTATATTTTTGTCTTTGGTAACCTGATAAATCTGTTTAATATTTCCTAATTTATTACAACTACAATATTCTAATAACGGAGTAGCATCTAAGTCCACCAATACAAATTTTTCTAACAATTCCCTATCCATACGGAAGAGATCCATACGGTATTATTGTTGTACCCCCATACGCGCGTAATTGTATATCCGATTTTTCAATATGTTTGTGACATTTTATTTCAAATAATTCTCACTGGTTCTTCTTTTAATTCGGGAAGACCTTTTTTGACCCTTATGGACAAATTCCCAAAATAAGCAGCAGCATGCGAGATTACAAATCGGAAACAGACAATCTTATTCTATTTTAGTAGAGAGGGAATCCCCAAATTAATAACATTAGACTCCGCAACCGGATCAAATACAAATTCATAGAAATCAGATATGTACATGATAAGCGACTTTTTGATTTTTAGAAATAACTTTTCCGTAACTTCTGACCAACAGTGGTAGTTTTAAAGTTTAATTGAGCCCATTTATTGAAACTAATAATATCTTCTGTTTTTACTTTTACAATGTTAAATTTTCTTATTTTACTAGATTGTTCAATAAAATCAACATATTAATGATGGATGAACACACGATCTTCACGTCCAATTTTCATTTTAACGATTGCAAAGTTTCTGTCATAATTATTAAGGGAGAGACCACGTACTGGAAAATGTATATGAATCATCATATTTCTTTGCGAAGATACAGCTAATAAAAATCGGATAACCGTATTGCTTTTGTTCTGCCCGGGGCAACCATCGCAAAAAAGATGTACAGTTATTGAATTTTGAACATATTTATTGATGTAATAGAATGTAGAGAAACTTCGTCGGGTCCTTTGAAAGCTTGCCGTTCATGATAAGAATAGAATGTTCCATTGCCAGTCCTCATGTTATGTATGCAAAATTCGTACACCCAAAGTTGTCTGTAGAAAAAAAATGTTTGTACAGGTAAAGTTGACAGAGGCAAATTTTGCATATATTCAAAGGATACACCTAAAACTGTTTCGGTATTTGCACATTTCTTTAGCTGTCTTATAAAATTTACTTGCGCAACGCTTGTGTACTATCAATTCTGGAGTTGCTGTTCGTTTAGCACTTTGTGTGATAACTCAAAATTCAAATTGAAATATTGTCGGAAAAACCGATAGTTTATTTTGTCTGTCAATTCGGGATACTTACCCAAAGACATTTCATGCAATTTTTTATATTTAGATACGATGGCAAATAATGCTTCTGAATGTTATTCGAATAATGAATTTGGCTGATGCAAAACCAACACAAATGTCTTATACAAGCCTTACTAATATCATAACAAAAATGTACATTGACTTGTATCGGTGTGTTGGTGAGTTTTAAATTTTATCTCGAATCAAAGCCAACAAAATTGTTTTTAAAAGTCGTCTAGTTCGCTCTTTACACAGATCCTATTTAAACAACAACAAAAACAAGTTTGTGTACTATATGTACATACATATATGCAAATATAGCGGACCTTTCTTATATCTTAAGTGTTTGTTTGTACTGTATGGCTTGTACCAAAACCAACAAAAATGTTTATTCAAGCCGTGCCATTCGCTCTTTACACCGACTCTCTCACAGAAATTGTACTCTATAAACGTAAAATACACGTAAAATATTGTAAACAATATTTTAGGCATTTGTGTTAGTTTTGTGTATATATATTTTCTGATTTATTTTATACATTACTAATCCTAAGCCATAGGGTACAATTTTTATAGCTTACGTGTTTGCTTGGCACGGCTTGTAGAAACATTTTTGTTGGTTTTGCTTGTACAGACATTTTTATATCACATGTACTGCACAGCTTGTATAAACGATTTTGTTGATTTTGGCTGATGCAATATTATTTATTATTGCGTACTAATAAAATTCATTAAATTCGAAAAGGGCACATCTTCAAGAGTTGTAACCTTTTCGATATTATTGTTATACGCTTCGATACTGGTAGCAGTATTAATACAAGAGATGTGCCTATTTCAAACCAAATAGGTGTGGGGATGTATTACAATCAAATTAACGTAAAAAACGGTTCTGTCAAAACATACGAGCTGTGCTCTTTTCGAAATTGCACATTCAATTAAAATTTGATCTCCATATCACTACCACCAAATCGTAAAATGGAAATTCGCCAATAGAAAGACTCCATTCTACACTGATGGAATTTATCAGGATTAAGTGGCCTAAACCAATTTTAATGCCATAGCGGAATTTTGATCAGGAGCAAATCCGTTGAGAAGTGCTTACTCTGTGGATCCCTACAAATTTTCTTATTTGTTACAAATAATTAATTTGAATTGTGTTGGCATGAAAAATCTACCGATGGAAAAAATTACATTTAAACAATCACATTGCCATGAAATTTTGAATGTATCATGTGCGTTCAGGTCTCAACGTGTTGAGTTTACCCAACATGTTGCCAACAGTTGGCTTGCCTGAATGCGCCCAATGTCTCTTATATAAAATTGTTTATTTTGTATCATAGATCTCATGACCTTCTTCACCAATTAAATTTAGGAAAATAGCAATTCTCACTGGTTCTTCCTTTAATTTCAATTTCTGGAAGTTTGCTCAAAAGTTTAAAAAGAAGTACAACCATCATTATGAATTGACGAATGAAACTCAGTATACTTGCTAAAAACAATAACGTCCCACATCAAACGGAAACTTTGTAATCAAATCATATCACTGATCCTTAAGACTATATGGAGCATACAAAACGTCTTACGAACAAAAGAAAATTCCACATGAAAGAAAAGTCAAATCAAATCATTCTAGAGAGCCGAACACATCATACCCCTTCACATAAATACACACCACGAATCACAGAAATATAAACACAGCAATTCAAGAAACAAAACGTTATACCATCCATATATAGAAGAAACTTTTCTTTTCTTTTCTTTTTTTACTTCCATCATCATTATTATTGTTATTATTATTATTACTATTATTCTTTCTACTACTACTCTCTCATAATATGTACTATTATTATTGTTTTTTTTTCTTCTTCAGCGTACTGTTAAGAATATAAATAAAAATTCAGTAGGAAAATTTCGTAACGAAAAAGAAAAACAACGAAAGGAGATTAAGACGCAAACCCCCTTGGTTATAATTTTCTTTTCTTTTTAATTTTAACTCACCCAAAATGTACACAAAACAAAAAAAAAATACTCTAGAAAAAGAAAAAATTAAAGAAAATCTTAGAAAAATAAAATAAAAATGTTGAAGATGATGATGGTTGGTTTCAATATATGAGGCGTCTTATTTTTATTATTTTTCTTTTGGAAAATTCATTCGTTTTGTATTTCAGTGTGTGCGGGTATACACTATACGTATATATATGGACCTACTCGTATATGTACATAAGACAATTTTTTTTTTTTGTCTTATAAAAGAGATAATCGAATCGAGTGGAGCGATGAGATGGTTAAAAAAAAAATTGTATGCGGGAACATAAAACGCGCATAAGACATTGAAATGACTTTATGTAGATTTTTTTTTCCATTTTCTTGCGAATATATAATTTTGATGAGGAATGAAAATTGTTATTTTTAAGATTTAATGTCATCTCCAATTTTTCTTCCACATTCTGTTTTTTTTTTGTTTTTTTGTTTTTTCATCTTAATTACAACATCATCATGCGCATTGGCAATTGTAATGCTTCGTTTTGTTCTTATATAGTTCTGTTATTTTGTCCGTATATATGTATATACATATATATCAAAATGGCAACTTATACTCGTGTATAATAGTGTATGGTTAAGTTGAATAAAATAAAAAATAAAAACAACAAAAGAAAATCGGAAAAACTAAGATTTTTCTTCTTTTTTTTTTACATCTTATGTTATATATTCAGAAGCTTTCTGTTTGTTTTGTATAATATTTTGAATTAAAAAATATTTTTAATTCTTAAGAGTCAGCACACAGAAATATACAAACAACTGTAAAAAACAAAAAAAAAAAACAGAAAAAGATTTGTGAAGTGGAATTTTCAATTTTTGGAAAATTTTCAATTTTTTATTTATAGTTATTTCGTTGTAAATCTGCAAAATTTTTCATTTGCTTTTTTTATTTTATTAATTAAAAAAAATTAAAAAGAAAAAACAACTGGAGAGAAAATTTTTTGTTCGTATACCTACTTGGGGTGGGGTACTTGAGAATTTTTCACAACATAATTTAATTTAATGCATTAATTTGGAAATCCTTTCTTCCTTTTACTGTAAAGGTTTTTTGTTGTTGCTACATTTTTGTAATTAAAATTAAAAATAAAATTGTTTGCATTTTATGTTTTTGTTGGTTATGTTGTGCTGCTGTTGTTCTTATTTTTTTGGCAGGTATTTTGTGACAGTTTATTTGGTGTGATAAGATATTTACGGCCTTTTTAACTTTTGGTGAAGAGATAAGGTTTTTTTTATTTAGGTTTATAAGGAGTTTTAATGTTTTGTGGCCGGTGAGAGTTTTATTCGGCAGTATTTAACAGAAGGAAGGGGTTATTAGGCATTTTTGTTGAATCAGCAGCTGTTGTTATGTAATCTTTAAATTTTGTAGGACAATTTATTGCTTTATCGGCCATCCTCTCTTTCATATTTTTTGGCCTCGACAATAAACGACAGTTTTTATCTAGATATCAAGTATTCGTATGTTGGCTTAACAAAAGATACTCTCGAATAATTTTAGAAGTCGAAAATATGAAATAATCTGGGAAATTTTAAAGCGATTTATTTTTGATAATTTTATCTCGATTATTTGTAAGCAAGCAATTCATCAAATAATCTCGAAAATCTTGAATAACCACAATGATAATGTCAAAAATCAATTCACCGGTGCTCTGAACCCTACTTACTTAACCATCCAGTTGATATTCAGGCTCTTAATGAATTTGATAATATTTCCGGACGGTATCCGCATCATTTTGGCTGGGCTTAATATTCTACAACCTAAATGATGTAGTCTTTGGTGGAAGATGGCTGTAGATTGGCACAGAACATGTTCTATTGATTCCACTTCCATGTTACCGAAGCATTCCTCATGTTTTTAAGGTGGTATCTTAGGGCCAATTAGTAGTCTCAACTCAGTTTTGCTAAGTACGAGAAGCGCTTTAACTCTAGTCCGAAGCTGCTATAAATCCCTTCGCCTGTCGTAGACCTGGAATTTTCCGCCAGTAGGAGGACTTCTGCATTTCTTCCCAGCGCCTTTCTACTGCCTTAAGGTGATCGATCTTTAGTGACCCCACAGAAGGTCTCTGGCCCAACAAATGAAGAGACGGAACCAACGCGGGCAAGCTCATCCGCGGCACCCACATAAGTAATTGTTACCTTATTGGTGGCTGCCACTTGTTTAATAGGATTTAAGAGGATCTACGGCCACTTGAATGTCTGAAACAATGTAGACCTTAGGAAACCGAATCTTGAACCTTTCTTCAAAGGATGATCCACCTGCGCCCCACATGCCCCTATCTGGCATAACAACGCAGAAGTGTCTGTGGAAGTTACATTTAGTTTGCATACATTTGGAAGGTATCTCTATGGTATGGTCTGGCTTAAATTTTTTAAGTATTCTCAGATGACCCTCCATATTACCTGGCTTAATACGGCCTTCTAACTAAATGTTGAAGACCGTATTTACAGTGACTTGTATTGTATTTTAGCAGTTACTGGCTTACTGTTATTATCTAATTTAGCTGTAATCTTCCTATATTTCAGTAAATATAGGTAGATTTCCTTCTCTTTTCCCCTGCTGCCACCTCTATAGAATCATAGGAGGTATTATAAAAACCTTCCCAATATAAATAAAGACACATAGGGCGATTTATTTTTCAGCAATTGCTCTTTCAATCTTACAATTAGTCACAGTGGATTTATCAGATTGACATTAATTGGTTCCGATAAAGCGGATTTCCTAAAAGGTTCTCACCTTATTGATGAGATAATGATCCAAAACCTTTTTCCATCGTCGAATAACAGCATGGATTCGTCAGGCCACTACAAATCTCTTAAGTCTAACATCTAAAGTGTTTAGCGCTTTTGACACCAAATGTCAGCTGGATGTGGGAGAGCATTCGACTCACCTCAGTTTGAGCTACTTCTTGACAAACTGGATAGATATGGAGTGATTAAATTGTTTTTGGATTGGATTGGATCGTATCTGTGTGATAGGAAGCAGGTAGTTCAAATTAGCGGGTTTACATCTAAGACGATTGAAGTTCATTCTGGAGTACCTCACGGCTCACACCGAGGACCAGTGTTATTTAATGTTTTCATCAATGAAGTTGCTTCTTTATTCCAGTACTGTGACTGTGAATTATATGCTGATGACTTAAAAATATCAAAAACTGTATGTAGCCCGCAGCAGTGTAATGAAATGCAGAGTGATCTTAATTTGCTGTATAATTGGTTAATTGTGAATAAATTGAACTTAAATTTGGAAAAGTGCAAGATTATGAGCTTCTCCAGGAAAAAAGCAGTTATTCGTCATAAATATCTTATTGGTGATTATTATATGGTATGACATTTAAAGATTTGGGTGTTATCTTGGACCATCAATTGAATTTCCAAGACCATATCAATTTAATAGTGGCTAAGTCTAATTCTCTACATGGCTTTATTCGACGTATCACAAAAGAGTTTCGTTATCCACAATCAATTAAAACTTTGTATTGTTCCATTGTTCGGTCTAATTTGGAATATGCGTCGAGTATTTGGGATCCTGCTTACCATATTTATGTCGCTAGAATTGAACGGATACAGAAGAAATTTAGTATTGACTATCTTCATAAATTGAATTGGCCGTTTGATCTGAACCTTCCAATATGGCTGAATAAAATGAATTTGCAATCCTACAACGACCGCTGTAAAATTGCTAATTTGGAATCATTGCTTGTACGACGTAGATGTGCTGCTTCAACAGTCATCGCTGATTTTCTGAGCAATTCTATTGACAGTCCGGAATTACTTGCAAAGATTGATATTTATGTGCCCTGTAAACCTACTCGAGCCAGGGATATTATATATTTGCCGACATTTAAATGTAACTATGCATAATGCTACGATCCCGTCTATTTGTCGACAATTTAATCATAATTTTGATTTAAAGTGAATGGTTTAAAAGAAGCAATGGTCTATCTCCAGAATTCCAGACTATGTTGCGTGGTGTGTAAATTACTTCACTTATATCATCGAATTAGCCTTCCTGAAATTCCGGCAATTCTCAATAAAACACCCGTTCGTCCTGTGGAGTTGCCTTATACCATTGGAATGATCTCTAGACAAAACTTTTGGAGCCATACTATAGAAGCTGATTCACTGATTCCTTCACAGAAACTCCTCTAAGTTACCCTTGAAGTTGGATCTCAGTCAAGGAGAACTTATACTCGCCCCATTCATTGGTACATTTAGCCTTGTTAGTTAACTTCTTCAATTTTTTTCAAAGGTTTTCCGGCGACCCGCCACAAAGGGACCATGTTTGTGGACACTCTTCACTTCACAAGACGACTGTTTTCAAATGCTTAATTTTTTTTTTTTTTTTTTTTTTTTTTTTTTTTTTTTTTATTATAAATTTTTTAATTGGGTGCAGAGCGAGCTTATTAACGGTCCTAGCTCCTTGTAACTGTCAGAGCTTCCGCACCCAATGCGCGATCCTGCAAGTAAAGATTAATAGCTACCTTAAATTTATTCATTTTGTATTCCTTCGGAAATTTGAAATGTATTAGCGAATTCCACTTTTTTGATGTTCGGTATATAAATTCGCGCTTGATTTCTTCAGTTCGAGGTTTCGGGAGCTTCACCGTAAACCTATGTGCATTGGTTGTTCCTCTTGTTACTCTTGTTGTTGTAACGAATGGTGGTATTTTCTCCGATAGTTCTGCAGAACATTTACCATGTAAGCATCTGTAGTATACGCAGAGTTCTGCAACATCTCTGCGATGCTGTAAGCTGTCTAGTTCTTGAGTAAGTCTGGGATTCCGTATTATTCTGATAGCGCGGCGTTGAACCCTGTCCAATAAGTGGAGGGTGGTACCAGACGCACCTCCCCAAACTTGACAGCAATACTCTATACATGGTCGGATGAAGGTTTTATATATCTGGAGAACTTGATGCGATTTGAAAAACCTTCTGCATCGATTCAGGAACCCGAGTTTTTTTGAAGCTGATTTAGCCAATGCAACAATGTGTTCATTCCATTTGAGTTTATTACTTATTTGAACACCAAGCAGTCGAATTGAGTCGCAACCCACAAGGATATGGTTTTTTACCACAAATGGGTAGTCGTTGCGACTTTTTTTACGTGAGAATGTGCATATTTGTGTCTTTTTCTCGTTAAATTGTACTAAGTTGTTGTTACCCCACTCAAATACCAATGTATGATGTTCTAACTTCTCTGAATATTCTGTGTTCCCCATAATCGGGGCATTTCTGATCCGAAATATAAGCCCTAGGCGGTCAGTTTCGGAACTCCAATTCAATACTTCTGCATGGTACCGGCCGCCATATTAAATCTAACGTGCATGTGATCTGATAAAGAGGCTTCTTCAAATACGCCAATTACTTATTAAAAAAAAAAGCAAAGCATCAAATCTTGAATCTCTTGCCTAATCGCATTTCTTAATGTTAGGTTTCCCCCTATTTAAAATGCCCGCATTATTAGCCATTAAAAAATCAAGAAGGTACTCACCTCTGTTACTGCTACCCCATACTGTATGGTGTACATTCATATCACATCCGATCAGGTTGCCCAACTCCTCTGCTTACAGTTGGCTATAAGCTACCTAACCTAATCCAGAAATGTTATTTCTTTGTCCACAGGAAAGTAGGTGGAGCCAACTTCCTGTTTGCCACTTCCTCTCAGCACCTCTATCATTACTGTCACCACGTCTCTATCAACTGTGGAATGGGAATAAGATTTATTTGCGAGTTTACCAGGATGGCTGCTGTTGGACTATGGGTTCCCTTATCTAAAATACACTTACCCATTTGTTTAGGTAATCCCTTAACTTCATTACATACTTCTGAATCATGGAAATGTTTATGTGTTGACAGGTAAAGCTATGGCTAAGGGCATCCGAGGCGACCTTAGCATGATACAGAGTACCCTGTAATATTTTCATTTTTTTTTATTTAGTGCGTCATGGGTTAGAGACGGCTGTGTTGCGGTAGATGGCTTTCATTTCCTTTCATTTAACTAGGCTCTAATAGTTTTTATTAGACCAGTCCACAACGGAACTACCGCTGGCTTGCGACGTTTTAGGAGCGTGCCGATCCACGGGAGAAGCCAACGATAGACAAACTCCTCACTTCCTTGGAGCACTGATTCCAGGTATTGGAAGCGACAAGGCCAGAAAAATTCGCTCCCTGCTTTACTAGAGCAATCGCCCTGCAACCAGCAAGAGTCAAGATCCTACACACACAACCCCAGGTGAATACTGGAGCAACAGGCTCTAATACCAACAAATGTTAAAACCCTCCATGCACAAACTAAGAGAGCATGTACCGTTCGTCAACAAAACTACGAGACGCAAGATTGCTTGAAGTTTCAACAAAAGTCTACATTGGCACGCACTAAATTAATAAGATATGTTGAAATAGTTCCATATACCATGTTCAAATGCTACACGTTACTTAGTATGTAACACGCTGCATACAAACAATACACCACCAAATAAGTCAGAAAAGGAAGTGTTCTCAATAACAACCAATCCAATGAACAAATCGGAAAACCTCACGGGAATACTACTAACCATGGCCATGGTTAACGTACCAACCAGCAACATAAGAAATAACCCTCTAGCACTTTTCTGACTTCTATTGAATTCCGGATCACAGGAAGAAAGCTGCCAAAAGTATAAACAGGCAGAGAATAAATGGAATTATAAGATGGCTAGCAACCTTTCTTATAGAACCACGGTTTTCATCAAATTTCTCGATGGAAATAAAGGCTTTGGCATTGCCAAGTATAACTCAGTCTCTACTCGCGAACCACGCGTGGATGCGGAGAATAAATACCAACAGTATTTCACAGTTTTTTCACATTTTTTCACAGTTATAGTGCTGAGTTGGGTGAAAAACAAGCCCCACACATTTAAAATCGGATATCGGGAATCCAGAAGGTACATTCACGCCATCTCAATGATTATACGTCAAATCTTCCGACAACCCAACGGATTATGAAGTATTTGAGAATGCCACATGTCTAGAAACAATGGTGGTAAAGAAGTATATGTGATGACAACATTTCATGGAATAAATACGCGATCTCACAAATCGGAAAGGGTATCCCACATAAAAGGAAGTTCGAGACATTTTATCCAGTGTTAAAGGATGGCATTGTGCGAGTTGCCGGGCGAGTCCAAAATGCAGTATACCTTGGTCTTATGATGAAAAACATCCGATTATAATTCCAAGGGATCGTTCAAAAACTAAATTAATAATCAAATAAGTGCATGAACAAACGATGCACGGAGGAACACAATTAAAATTAGGTCACGTCCGCACGACATACTGGATTATACATGGTCAAAATTTAACACTGAAATGTATAAAATATCACGTTTCAAATTTTCAATGCCAAATCTAGAACTCACCTAATGGAAAACTTCCAACTAGCACGGATTACGCATGGAAGGCCATTTTTAAAAACTGGAGTCGATTATGCGGAACCTCGTCTAATTAGTACAACAAAAGGAAGAGGTCATAACTCACACAAGGGTTATCTGTCCATATTTGTTTATATGGCAACCAAAGCCATACAGATTAAACCTGTCAGTGGTCATCTAACCACGGAGGCATCCATCATATAAAAGATTTTCGTTATGCAGAGAGTTGTGCCGCAATCTACGTAGCGACAATGACAAAAACTTTGTTGGTGCCAATAATCAGCTTGGGCGAGAATTAGTGCCGCGGAATTATGTCGTGGATCAACTAATGAAATAACCCAGTTGTTAGCAATCGATGGTACAACATTTTATTTCGTACCACCAGCTTCACTGAATGGGAGACGACTATGAGGAGGCCGCAGTAAAATCGTTGAAAAAGCATTTCAGAAAGGTTATCGGAGAAATAACACTGACCATCGAGGAACTGTCCATGGTAACATCACAGGTGGAGGCTTGCCTAAATTCAAGACCTTTAACACCAATTACCGCGGATCCTGCAGATGTGACTTTTTTAAGTCCACGACATTTTTTGATTAAATCATTCCACGAGATGCCGTATCAAACATTTGCAGTATATCACAAAATGGTTATCTGAACAAGCAAACGTGAAGATAGATGAACAAGCGCTCACCAAGGTCGAAAACACTTCTCCACAAAAAAACTTAACTGGACGAGTCATAGAAGTGCATCCTTGGGTACCGACCAAAGAGTTCGGGCTATCTCACTTCGAGGTCACGAAGGGGACTTTTAAAAAGGCCTATTCAGAAACTAGCACCACTACCAAAATCATCTACGTAAATCATCAGATCATGTATACAAACTGTAACTCAATTATACGCGTCCAACCTCGCCGAGGAGTAAAACAAGTGAGGTCGTACCACATTAAAACAGGACTCAAAAATGAGCTAAAGCACAGGGGTTCGACTAATACTGTTAATCATAGGAATCGCACAAGTGCTCTTTGTATCGGGTTTCATCATTAACCACAATAGAACCATTGCCATCCGATGCAGTAATCTACACACAACTATGGAACTATCTAACTATACATCACAACTATGGAACTATCAACCTAATGTCGCATAAACTATAAGGTAACTGGATATACTGGGAAGACTTTTAGATGATTTAGATGAAGCCTGTCAAAAGGGATGGCAAGCAGATAACCGGTTGGTATAATGTTTGATGTCGTCATACAACAACTGGATGAACAAATGCAAGAAATTATCTTACAAAATAATCTTCTTACATCCTTACGGATGGACAAACGCTTAGCCTTATACAAACTAAGCATAATATTTGTAAGATTAAGTCATTGTCTTAATGTCTACCAAGCAGCATTTCGACTTGAATCTTTCAAAAGATTTAAGAGCCATAAGAGTCACCTTACGCCAATGTTTAAAGCGGTTTATGATCGGGCTGGACTCAACCCTTTCGATCACAGATGTTATCGGTCTTTCTACAAAGAAATTACTTAGTATTAGGGTTTCCACGGAGGAACAACACTCAGTTCCATGAGAGGCGCTGTGATTTCTTTGTGAGACCATCCCAAGCTGGTTAGACAAATTTAGAACTGGTTTCTCCCTGGTTATCGGATCGATTTGCTTATGAATAAGGTATATTCACGATAGATCGCCCTGAGTACTTCAAGTTACGCCCAATGTTTCAATTCTGGTAAGCAATCGGTGCATTTCTTTGCGGTACATCCGGCAGTGTGTCAGAGATCTTCTACCTCGTCAGACCCTATTTGTTGCACCACCCTTGTTGTTGATATTCCGTATATGAAACTGTATTCAGCTCGTACAGTTCAGTTCTTATTCGGGATTCTTGCGATGCCATTAGACGTTCTAGGAACGCAGTCAATTTATGCTATTTAGTCATTTATTCAATCGCCCTGACATATGTATCTATAAAATCAGTTTGAAACCCGCAAAAACAGTAAAATTGCGTGTAACAAAAACTATGCGCGCGATACACAACACAACACACACACAGACAAAACAACATCAAACACAAAAATCCTTTAAAATATTCTAATTTCGTTCCCAATTTTTATTTCTAAAACATTAATCTCTAACCCCAATAAAATTATTTCATTTATCTCTGTGTACTGTGTGTGTGTTAAATGTGAAGGGTAGAAAACATACAAAAAAAAAATTCATCCCCTTCGTTTCCTCACGATACAGGAACAATAATTAGACGAATTTCCAATGGAATGTTTTCGCTCGTTTAAATTTATGCATGCATGCGAGATTTTTTTTTTTTTTTTTTTGTATTAAGAAACGCAACGGTTTTTAGTTCGTGCTGAATAATAATAATAGAAAAGGGTTGGTTAAAATATTCAACCGATTTTCATCTCTCCCGTATAATTTTAGGGGTTTACTATAATTTGGTGTATAATTTGTATATATGTATACATTTAGGCGAATTAATATGGCAAAACCGGTAAAATTTTCTTCATTTTGACTTTGACTTGCTTGATGATAATTTATTACTTTGCTCAAGCTGAAGAATTTTTTTATTTTTTATTTTAACTCACCAAAAACAATTACAGTGGGTGGAATCTGAAAATATGTACATGTTTTAGGCCAAAAAAAGTTTTGCAGGTAATCAATTTGCTGCCGCCCCCCGTGCACACACTTTATCCAATTATCACCAAACAAACAACACAACAACAACAACAAGAACTTTTCTCAAATCATCGCCAGAAAAATCATTAATGGATTTGGATTATGATAAAAATGGATATAAGCGAGCACCATGGTATGAAAATGTTGTTTTTGTAAAAAAAGCAAAAAAAAAAAGGTTAAAAATGAAAGTTTATAATTTAGAGATTTTGTCTGAACATCAATTTTCCAATTTTCCGCAAACAACTAAACCAAAAAAAAAAAAAAAACGAAAGATTTCACTTTTACTTGGTATATTGGAAAATCTGTTTATTTTTTGGTGAAAATTGAAAATTAGTTGGGAAAAAACTTTTATATTCTTACGTAAACTTTTTACTTTTTTTTTTTTTTTTTGAAAATGGAAAATGATGGATTTTCAGTTTTTCCTCTAATTATTTATGTTTTAATTTGATTTATGGTAGTTTTTCATTTGTGTTCTCTATGGTACGATGAAAATTTCAGCTAATTTGCTGTGTCAGAATTAATATTTATATTTTTGTTTTGGAAACAACAAATCAACGGGGTGATAGACGCACGAAGTGAATATTTGGTAGGTGGATGGATTTTTTTTTTTTGTTGCAAAACAACAACAAAACAATAATGATTTCTTGTCTAATTTAATGATGGTGATATTTGATTTTGCTAATTAGATATTTCGCATAAAATGAAAGAGTTAATGTAAATATTTTATTAGGGGGCGTTACACTCGAACCGGTATTTACAAATTTTAGATTAGTGTCTTATTTGTTAAGCAACAGGGTCTAAACTAAGCTAATATGTATTTAAAACATCACCGTGTTTAAATCTTGCTCTAACTAGGAACTATTATCTTTTAGATTATCACCTGTTACAATGCGTACGCTAAATGTTGCGCCCCTTTTAAGCTAAATGTCATTCTTTTGAATTGGAAAGGTTTATCCTTAGGGAAGTGCTAAACCCATTTTCTCTTTCTCGAAATGGTCTAAACTTATATGGTGTGGTGACCGCTTTATAGATCTATTGGGGAGAGATTAACGGAAATAAGTCGTGATTTACCAACCACACAGGTGAAAATCTTGTGATGAATTTCGACGCGAGCTTTGCGTCGAGGCTTATACGATTTTATCTTATTCTAGAGTAAGACTTACATCAAAAATTTATTGCATACAATTACTACCATATGCGATGTCTTATTTTGATGTAAGGTATTGGCATTCAAAATAAATTTGATTCAAATTACTACGATAATTGTGGCAAAGTTTGGAACGAAACTAAATGCACATGCGCAAGAAGATTTTTTTCGGGCGAACAGACATAAAATGTTGAAAAGTCATATATATTTAACATTCCGACATATATTAAGTATCAGTTAAATATCGGATTTTATTAATGCAGTCTACATACGTAATAAGAAAAGTATATCATGGATTGTCTGGACATAATCTGGGTGCAAACATTTTTGTTGAAGGGAGAGATCGTTTCAATATTTTTGAAGAAACAGGACGTTACTTCATCGGAGTTACTGGTGCTATAGATGGCTCGCGCATTGAAATAAACCGATTAGTTGGAAATTCAAATAAGTATTATTTATTTTTTTATTTATTTTTGTGTTACAATAAACTATTTATATTATTTTTTTTTACTTCATAATTACTTAATAATAATATAAATTTTAATTCTTGTATAATAATTATAATAATAATAATTTAATAATAATATAAATTTTATAAAAAAAAAAAAAAAATATAAAAATAGAAATTTAATATAAAAAATTATAAAAAGAAGAACAGACCGGCTAATGGATTTAATGTCCTGTTAAAGCCACATGTTCCCCCTTAAATACAAAATATAAACTAAAAATTGTTAATTTGTATCAACTACTTCTATATACATATGTAGGTGTTACGATTATTAGCTTATAAATATTTCACAGATAACTTTCGACGCTAGATTTCAAATATGATTTTAACATTTTCTTAAACTTAAATATATTTTCCGAGCACTTGATTAGTTCCGGTATTTTATTATACACATACGGTCCTAAATATGATATAGATTTTCTTCCAAATTCTGTCCTAATATTGTGGCATGTTAAGTAATTTGAAGATCTAGTAGCGTATCTATGAGTTACATATTCAAATTTCATGTTCGGTAAACATGATGATACATGCAAGTATTTGTACATGTAAATAGATAAATAAAGTTCAAATAGGGCATTTATTGGAAGAATTCCACGAGCTACATTGCTATACAAATCAAATGTTGGATAAATCGATGGAAGCCTGTAAATTTATTTACAGCACTTATTTTGCATAATCTGTAAACTTTTTAATTTAGTTTTGGCTACTGATCCAAAAGCTGCAATGGCGTAATATAAACGAGAGTGAATAAAAGAAAAATAAATCATTTCCAAGACATGGTTTGGAACAAAAACTGCCAGTTTTCTTATCAAAAACAAGAATGGACTAGCTTTCAAGCAAATTGAATTAATATGATCAAACCAAGATAAGTTCTTATCAAATATTACTCCAAGGTATTTATATTTATCAACACGTTCAATAGTAACACTGGAATGTTGCAGAGCCGGTATTGCAGAGTATTGCAACAGAAAAGGGGTTCAATCGATTGTATGTGTGTGTGTGTGTGTGTGTGTGTGTGTGTGTGTGTTGTAAGGTATTAATAATTTGATAAAACAACATAAATTAAGGTGTAGTTTAGCTATTTGTGATAATTACTGCAATGGATAATGCATTATTAACACCCTAGGAATATATGGCTTAAGGTTTTGGTAACCCCCATTTTGCCTAATTTACTAACAGCTTATAGAGATAATGGAAACTTAGGCCCCTATTCACAAAATGTAAAAATTCTATAGCTGTAACTTTACGGAAATTGTTTATAGGGCAAAAGTTACAGAGTACTAAAAATTGATGTTCACAAACTTTAGGAACTTCGCCACTGTATACATTTGAATTCCGCTGTAAGGAAAATAGTAGCCTTTGATAAATCGAAATGCCAAAAACCAAATCATAACAAATCATTCTGGCTTGAAAGTCAAATAAAGTAGAATTTACATATGAGATTTTTTGCGGGTTACTCGACATCATAAGTAAAATATTTTTCCCAGAATAGTATCCGACGGAGCCTTGTCCGTGAATTAAATCAGGTTTCCGTCAAAAAATAATCCATAAATGCGTATATTTGTTGTCAGCCTTCTTTTGTAATCCGGTAGCCTAAAATTTTATGCTTAAATACGATAAATGGGGTAATCACTTTATACCTTCAGTTTGTTGGCATAGGTAAGGTATTTATTTTGACTGTAGTAGAGAGCGTAGAGGATTACCGGTGGTAAGGGGTTCTTTGGCATTATGGCGTCCCATAGACCATTGTCATGGGGCTAATAAATTTCACAATAATCTGAACACTTTATCAAAAATGTAGTTATATGAGTTCAGATGTTGTTTTCTGGACTCGTTTTCAGTTCCACAAATCTCCAAAAGTCTGAAAAAAAATTTTATTCGTATATTGAATAGTTAAGAACACAAAGAAATCCAAATAGAAAATTTTTTAGTGAAAATCCCAAAAACTATAAATTAATTAAATTCTTGCAGTAAATCAATGCTATCGAGAGTAGTAGTTCCTGAAAAAATCATGTAAGGTGAACATTTTCAATTTATTAGCACCAATGTTCAAAATAACATTATTGTTGCATTTAAAATATTTTAAATTTTAACAGACCTTTAAATTTCACTGCAAAATTTTATTGTACTCCGTTAGTTCAACAAATTAAAAATATTCGTTTAAAACTTCAATAAGTTTCTTAAATCCTAAAATTTAGAAATTCTAAAAATTTGTATGAATAATATAAATTGTAATTTTTACTATTGTTTCAGGTCTGTTTGCTCCATAAATTCTACAAGCTCTAATTTTACTTATTCTAAAAATTCCATATAGTTTCTATAAATTTTATAAACTTTATAAATTCTTTGATTGCTACCAATTTTATAAAAATTATAATTTCTTTAAGTTTTGAAAATTAAATGATTAAAATTCTATAAATTTTATAAATTCCAAAAATTCTATAAATTCTATCAATTCTAAAAAAATCCATAAATTTTATAAATTCTTTATATTTTATAATATGATAGCTCTATAAATTCTATAAATCCTAAAAATTCTGCAAACACGACAAATTCTATACATTTTAATAAGTCTTCAAACTATATAAGTTCTATCAATTCTATACATTTTGTAAATTCTATAAACCTTACAAATTCTAAAAAGTATAAATTTTATAAATTCTTTAAATTTTGACTCAAATTGATTTCCCAATTTTTTTCTTCTAAAAATTCTCTAATTTCTATAAATATGTACTATAAATTTTATAAATTCTTTGAATTCACCAAATTTTATCAATTTGGTAAATTCTATAAATTTTAACAATTCTACAAATTCTTTAAACTCTGTAAATTCAATAATTTCTGTAAAAATCGATAGTTGCGCTTACATCTTTTTAACATTTTTAAATGTAAGCAATTGTCGCCATCGCTTAAAAATGCTTATTAACTCCACATATCGTCGGTTTGCGAAAATAGTGACACATCTCAAAATATCATATTTTTGAGGAAATCGATTTAAATTTTTTTTTTTTGGTCTAAAATATGTAGTTGAATTCATCAAATTCAACGTCACATTTATTGAAAACTATGGGTAGTTTAGAAGTGACACTATGCCAGATAAAAGGTTGCTAGATTTAAAGGATTTTTTTCCTATTAACTCAAAATTGGTCATTTTTGAGATGTGTCACTATTCTCGCAAACCGACGATATGTACGTTTAAACCTTAGAAACAAGTTTGCTTTAATTTTTAAACGTTTATATTGTATTATATTTCTTGTTAAAATACGAAAGATAAGGACTAAACATACTTATATGGAATTCATCTGGCATTAACTATACAGTCAAACCTGTTTTCTGCGGTCTTTTTTTATGCGATTTTTTTTTTATGCGGTATATGAATATCTTGATTCTGTACGCCATAAGTAAGTTCGCCGCGAGGTTAGGTCAGTCTCAGTTGGCATCATTTTTTTTTCAAACCCCAGCCATTTTCATACCTATTGCATCAGCCAATTTTATTAATCATTAGACAAGCTCAATATTCTTATATTCCAGCAAATTTCAATATGTAATTAGTTACCTAATATCTTGCACACAAAGAATATAATTTAGTTAAAAGAAATGTTTATTTCAGAACTAACGAAATGCGTAGTAATCGCCACACTGATTGTTAACCTTGAACATAAACTAAAAAAATATTCATAATGATTTAAGAAAAAAGGAAATTTACCGTTTTATTTTAAAATGAGAAATTAAAATTTTTTTAAATGTTTCCATGTGTAATTTAATTTCGTAAAACTTTAACGAATTTTCTAAGGGAGACTTTTTTTATGCGGTCCCTCTCCGCCGCATAAAAAAAAAATTTAAATTTTTGTACAAAATTATTTGTTATAGCGATTTATGAAGTTTGTGAATATTTTTTTTTGTGCGGTCTTTTTTGTACGGTCCCTATCTACCGCACAAAAACAGGTTTGACTGTATTTGGCAAAATCCTGGCTTTACTCATAAAGATTACATAAGTAACGGGAGACAGGTTATTGAAATGACCAAGATAATTTTTACAATTTTAAAACAACAATATGTATTTCAACAAATTGAATGAACACAAAAAGTTGAATTAAATCAAAAACGCCAAATGTTTTGTATTTTTTAAAAATACTTGTACCTTCCGACCCTGGGGTACGATTCTGGTTCGATGATATGATAATGAAAAAACAAAAATATCATCGGATTTTTTATTTGCTTTTATCATTGTATTTTATCATAGTAGATTTCACCATAATAAAAAGCGATTCTGGTTCGATGATAATTAAAAATTATATCATTATCATCGATGAAATACAAATAGCGATTCCGATTTGACGATGTATGATAAACTTATGTCAAAATTGGTGAAAAAAATAAATATTTTTTCATTTTATTTTTGTCGCTTTATGGCCGATGATATAAATTATTTTCTTCGCCTATTCGTGTTTTTAGTAGCGCGTGGTTAGATTAATCGATTAACAAATATACAATTTATACTACCTACAACATTGGAAAAGTAAAAATAATTTTCTAAGAAAATAATATTTAATAGTTTTACTGATTTATTAAATATTAAAAACAATAATTAATGGAAAAGGAAGATTTAACTTTGAAATATTCTGGAAAATGGAGATTTTCATTCTAATTTTAAATCTAAATGTCCATTTTCCAGAATATTTGTAAAGATCTTAATTTTAAAGAAGATTGAACAGTTTTAAATAATTTTTGGGGTATTATTTCTTATCCGATATAACGATTAACGACTATGATGAAAATATAAATATTTCCGATTTGAAAACCATAACCAATATGATGTATTTATGATTGTAAAGAGAGAAACTCTCTTGACAAAATGTTAATGCGCAGTGCGCATACTCAAACCCATTTTTTTGGAAAACGAAACCAATTAACCAATATATTTTGCTATCATCAAGAGAGGAAACTCTCTTTGAAGAATAATAATTTTATCATTTTTTATTATCATCGAACCAGAATCGCTTTTGATATGTTGATGATCAAATAGAATAAAAAGATAAAAAGCAAAGGCGAAAGCAAAATGACAAAAACAATTGATAAATTCGATGATATTTTTGTTTTTTCATTATCATATCATCGAACCGGAATCGCACCCCTGGTTTCTAAACTGATAGAAAATAACTAAGGTTAAATTTTAACCAGAAACTATCAATGTTATTATACGATGCAAATAGCATCGAATTGAAAAACATTTTTCACTGTATTAGTAGAGATTTTTTGTATTTGTATTATCAAATAATTTTGTCAATTTAGACATTTCTAGACGTCAATAAAAAATCATAATAAAAACAATAAAGTATGTATAGTCAAAATAATATCTCGCTGAAAATTCCTATCCTTTCATTCCCGGGTAAATACAACAAAACAAATTCATTTTTTGTTGTTGTTTTACTCGAGAATGAAGGAATAGGAATTTTCAACGAGATATTATTTTAACTATACATATTCACATACGAAAATTAGGTATTTCAGTTTGCTTTGTTTATAGGAGGATTGGAAATGTTCCTAAACAAAACAAGGGAAATTTTTATTTTTTTATGTAAATGCAAAATTAGCAATGGAAAAAGATGTAGGCATGAATAGGTACCTTTGATTGCGAATCTTATTGTAAATTTGTCTATGGTTGCGTAGACAAATTTATAGACCGATATGTAATTTTTTAAACAGATTGCAATTATTCGCAAAGCATCCCAAGTGGAAACGCACAGTTAGGCTATATTTGTGATTAATATCTATGAAAATAGCATTATAAATATTATATTTTTTATTTTTAAAACTTATAGCTGCAATCCTTCGCCTCAACTAATGAAATTGATTATAACAGCGGGTCTGCCGGAGTCCGCGGAGTTTACCTATAGAAGAAGGCGTAACATCTGGTAATGCATTTTAACATGGTACCAAGAAGCGTATTACCATCTAATTAAATGGTGTGATTTTATGGGATTTAATGAAGGATATGTTCCTTTTTAACCAAGCAGCAAAATAGGTATTTGTTTGCTGAATCCAAATATGACCCTATCAGATTTTTCGATTTTTGGCATTTGTGCCATTTTTCCTTACCAAATAAGTGTAACTAAATTGAAAGAAAATAATTTTGTTAAATGACATCAACATTTTTATTTTCAATTAAAGAATTTGTAATAAACAAAGTAACTTAATTTGATGCAATTGCACCATAATTAAATAATAAATACAGCGCTGATTGCCATTATATTCGATACTAATTGTGTCGCAATTCTGTTTGATGCAAAACTTAATAATCAAATTTTATTCGTAACAATGGCTGCATCTAAATTTCGTTTTCGATGCAAATAATATTTAAACAGATTTCGAAGCAAGGCTTGTATCTTAAAGTGATGTACACTAGAGTTGGATCAATATGCGATGCATATAGGCCTCGTATTACCTGGGTATGGAGTACCCGGGTACCCGGGTATTTCACCAACATTATGTAGAAACTGTATTATAAGAATGATTTATAAACGATAGAAAGGCAGAACATTTTTAATAAGTTTATCTATTATCCGAAAATATTACCCGGGTATTCAGGTAATACAATTTTTTTTTTAAATATCCGGGTACCCGGTACCCGATACCCGGGTAATACGAGGTCTAGATGCATATCAAAAAATTTTCAACTGTGCATTATGTTTTTAAATTACCAAAATCGAGGATCCAGCTTTATATGAGTTGTTCGATTGTTTCGAATAAATATTGAATTAGAAAATTTGATATAAGCATCTCAACATGCCATGATTTTAATTGTTTCGGTAGTAATATCTTTCACTTTCCAAAAAAAAAAAAAACAAAGTTGCCTTAGTTTTTAATTAATAATAGATAATCAGCAGTGGTCACGCGGTTTTCAATTGGAATATTAAAGTTCTTATTGGAATAGGGAATTTAAAGTTTTCCATATGATAATCAACATCGTAACTTCGTATGGTGATTTTGATTAAATGAATATTTTATTTCATTATGGATCAAGTGTTAATTTGTTCCCAATTAATTTTTTTTAACTTTATACCGTAAATGGACCCACCGAGCTAGATTTTTTCATTTGATTTAAAGTACATATAGGCTATACAACATTTTTTTAATGTGAGTGGGGGCGCCGACCGAATTTTTTTTTCAATAATTTTATTTTCTACTATAACTTGAATTAATTATTTAATTCGTGTAATCACCAAATTAATTCAAGTTATAGAGTAGAAAAGAAAATAATTAAACATTTTTAAGTAAAAAATTGTAAGAGAATTTGGTTGTGGTAGTATTAATTCGCTAATACAACCTGCACTGTGAATTCTGTATGAAATGTGTTTCGTCGGCAAGTGACCGGCCGGAAAATTCGGAATATTTATGTAAAATTATCGCAAAAAATACTTTAAAGTGCTGGTTAACTGTAAAACTTTGCATGTGTAAAATTTTACATTCATTAGTCCACAGTCTGCTATAAATTTACATACAGCTTTGAAATATGCAAGCATAATATGGAAAGATCCTAAATGTAGAAATATGTCATCAAAAAATGGCTGCTCACTAGATTGAATTTGCATCACAACTTTAGCGATAGCTAAATCGTGCCTAAGTTCAATATGAGACTGCCCTACTTCTTCAGCGATTTTTTGGCTTTCTTTCAGTGTTTCTAGAATAACATTTTTAGCAGTAGGTGATTCATTGATATATGCGTTAGATAACAAATTTTTGATGTGAAAACATCTTTAGCGGCAGGAGTAAGTAAAACATTGTATAGAAGTCGGGTTACGGAAACAAAAATGCCGAACAAAAAATATTGCTGGTATGTGTGGATATAAATAAGAACAAAAAATAAAATCAATGCAAAATCTACGCATACTCATGCAATATACAACATCATCCGGCATTTCAAAAACATCGTGAGCCGAATACAAAAAAAATTGAAAAAAACCGCCTACTTTAATTTATTTTGTTGTGAAAATATCTGCTATATATGGCCGCAGCAGCAAGTGTTTTTGAAAATTAAAATTACATACGTCTAAAAGGACCACATTATGCTTGTGAAGTGTAATAGTTATTTACGTTACAAGAGCAATAAATGAGTTATTACAGTATGAGTTCGATGTTTATTTGAGAATTTTGAACGAGTAATGTAACGATCATTAGACGTACGTGTAACCTGATTTGGCTTGGTTTAGTGAGTTTGCCGTGACGATTTACTACTATGGTTATGGAGGTTTAGGTGATTAACTTAATAGAACTGTACTTTGCTCATGCTTAATTATTGTCAGTAAGGTTCGTCCTCCAAATTCATAATAGAATTATAACTTACTGACTTTCTGAATCAAAAATGTAACAGTTTAAATACTGAGCCAACTACATCCGTCTTTATGGAGGGGTTTCTGAGCTTAACGAAATGATTCAATAGTTATACAAAAAGGTTTTCACATAAATCTTTTGCGAGTTGAGGGTGAACTCGCTCGTTGTTTTTTTGTTTAGAGGTATTAAAGTCTTGTATAAACTTGCTGTTAAAGCCAACCCACATCGGAATTTATTTATTTATTTATTTATTTATACTGAGAAAAGTCTACAAATATGACTTGAATTTATAACATACTGAACATGGTAGAATAAAAATTAAATTAAACAAAAAAAGAATAAAAATTGACCTAAAAATATTTTTAGGTTGGAGCAAAATGTTGCTTCAACCTACGTTTAAAGCTGTTTTTACTTAAGTAAAAGTCGAACAGATGGTCGATTTTATTAAAACTCTTCGACATCATGTTTACCGGTTCATTGTCACCATAGTTTGTTCTGTGTTTATTTAGATGAAGGAACTCATGATCTCTTAAATTCCTACTCGGTGCCTTTATTTTAATTGATTCCAGTATGGATGGTGCATCGATTTGATCAAGTAAAATATTTCCAATAAACGAACACTTTAAAAGCTCTCGTCTATTTGCCAATGTTGTCATTTGATAGGTTTTGCATCCAGTAGCATATGATGGTAATTGCTTCAGGTTAACGTGGTGCGGTAAGTCATGGTCATAATCCCATCCGTCTTTACACGTTATATACCGTATAAACTTTTTTTGGACACTCGATTTTTCTGATAGGTTCGTCGTAAAAAGGACACCAGATGTTGACAGCATATTCAAGTTGAGATCTCACGTAGGCATAATACAGGATCTTGATTGTCTCTAGGTCATGAATATCCCCAGTCCAACGCTTAATAAAACCAAGCATGGAATTGGCTCTAGCAACGCATTGTTCAATATGCTTAGTAAAGCACATGTTTTCAACGAAAGTAACCCCTAGGTCTTTAATCTCGAATACTTTTTGTAAAAGTACGCCATTTATTTGATATTGTTGTGTAACAGGGTTAACTTTTCGATGGAACGATAAACTCTTACACTTGTTGATGTTGAGACTGAGGAGGTTACACTCACACCATTTCGCTAGATTGTCGATGTCTTCTTGTAGCTTATGGGTATCGCCGATGTTTTCTACTGTTTTGGAGATTTTGAGATCATCTGCAAACATTAATACCTTAGAATGTTGTATTACTTCAGTAACGTCATTGATGAAAATTATGAAGATCCAAGGACCAACATGAGAGCCTTGTGGTACTCCTGAAGTAGCTTGAATTGATTCTGATCTTCTATTACTAAGCTCAATATACTGAATGCGATTACTCAAATATGATTTAATGAATATTCGGGGTTTTGAATGCATGTGACAGCATCCAAAGCATATCAACATTTTTTATTAATTGTAAAGATTCTGGAATTATGGAACGTCGCTCACCTGTATGTAGGTTGTAATAACGTTTCTGCCATATTTTTTTACAATATGAAACAAATCGGGAGTAATTGCATCAAACTTTCTTCGTCATTTTCGCATTTGTTTATTGGTAAAATTATTTGCAGTTTCATTTTCTTTTTCGTCATTATCCGATAAACTTTTTGGATTTCATCTAAGTTCTAAGATATTGGGGTAAATACTCGATAATTTAGCAAATCGCAATTCGCAAGTTAAAATATATGACAACTACATAGACCGGTTTTACGAAGAAAATTATAATTTCAAAATTATTATTTTTTCTTTACTATTGTTTGTTTTTACAAAAAAAACGATATGATTGCTAACAATTATCTAAGTCCGTAATATAAAATGACCAACCAAGATAATATACTATGCTATAGTATGCCTTTTTCAAGTCAAGTTAAACATTTTTCAAATCAAATTAACAATTTTTCAAAACAAATTAAACTTTTTTCAAATAAATTTTACAACAATTTTCAAATCAAACTAAATTAATTTTTTTTTTTTTTGCAAAATATGCAACAATAAAATATTGTTGCAGTCAGCATTTTGAAAAATCGTACGAAAAATTGCACACTGGGGAAGTTTGAGTTCAAAAATGTAGAAAAAGCAAAACAAATTCACAAAATATTAAGAACGTGTCATAATTTTGTGATTTAACAATTTTTTTTCGTATTTTCCTGTATAAATCTTAGATATCTAACGTACACTAGTAAAACTAAAGATAAATTTAGCAACTATTATTTTAATTCGTCAGAGCCAACTTTGATGTATTTTTCAAAATGAAAGTTCCAAAAATATATTTTAGAAATAATTTAATTTTAATATTTCTGCAATTAATATTTACTTAATACCAATGTAGCCTTCTTGTATATAGTTGCTAAAGACACGTAGAAAACATGTATATAAATAGTTTATAATATTTTTGCGTTTTTCATTGAAAAACTTGAAGCTAAAAATTTCATTTTTACTATGAATTCCTATGAAAATCAGTGAAAATGGATACCACTAAAAAAGCTTCTAAAAAATACGTCATAATGATTATGGCTCTATACTCTAGAAGGCTCTGGTTTTACTATGGAAATTTTGGTTTTTTCCTCGTTTCTAATTCCCTTATAAAACGTTCGTTTTTTAGATTATGGCTTGTATAATCAAGGTTGCTTGCCACTACGCAACACTGCCGAAAAAAAGTCTTATTTTTTGTGGTGTCGTACATTCACCCTTCACTTAATCAGATATTTTTTTCATATTTAAAATTGTACCACCTGGCAGGTAGATAGTCCCACTGGGGACCTGTCTTTCTAAAAATATGTTTCTTAGGTATAAGTATATGTATATTATTCTGTCTAAGTATTAGTTTGCTTCAAATATATTTTTAGAAATCCACGAAATTAAATTTTGAAACCGACTTCTGCCTTTTTTATTTTATATTTTATTAAATACTAAATTAAAAGGTATTAAAATTTCAAAATGCCCCAAGGAGTCGTCAATGGCCCGCTACCCTTCAGCTAGGTCTTTGATTTTGTGTTTAGACATTGCTCAAGAAGTGTCACACAAATGTTCATGCTACCTCCAATACCTACTTAAAATTGTCTAACAGCTCTTAGATTATAACTACTTAATTGTATTAAACGACAAACGGCCTTTTAATCTTTGCTTTTAATTTTTGCCATTTTAGAATGATATTGATTCATGTACATAATATTACAAAACTTGAATTAGTACATACATGTGTGAAGGCATTTCTGGATGGATCTGCGGATTAAATGTCAAACGTTGCATTATTAAATAGTCAAAAGAAACCAATTTATTGTTGGCACGTACCCAGATGGCAGCGTAAACCTATTCAGTTGCGTCTTCATGTATTCACCCAGTTCTAAGATATTGTTTCAATTTGGAAAATGTAATTTACGTTTACCACAATCAACAAACCAACCTGCTTGTTTCACTAGAAATACTTTTGAAATTTAATCTTTATCAATGAAATCAACATCTTATGTTATCACTATTTCTTATCTAAAATCTTATACAAATTGTAGAGTTTTGTTTTTTTAAATACAACATACATATAGTATACATACCTCCATATAAACCGAGTAATCGTGTGTGGTGTTTGTCAGAAATAAAATAAACTTTTCATTTTTCATTTAAAACAAAAAAAAAGTTTTATTTTCTTTGGATTGGGTTGGGCTTGCAGATAAGAATTTTTTTTTTTGTTATTAAGATGCAAATGATTGTTAGTACAGTATCTTATTAAACTATCTTGCATTTGTGCATTTGAAAGTGTGGAAGGAAGTTGATGGTTTACAGTAGTTTTATACAAGTATTACGTCAGTTTGTATCAATAATTCGTACAGATTTTTATCGATCGTGAAATTGTCGCCAGCCACATAATTTATCGCGTCAATATACTAAATTCAAAATACAACAATACAACTTTGCGAAATATTGAAACAATATCAAATCTATATACGTTTTATATTTTTAATTTAAAATTATTTTTAAATAAAAGAGAATAAAATTGTTCTTCTTATAGTGATATTTTTTATTATTTTATATAGTACAAGGACTATAGTTTCGAGCGTTCGCTCATTATCAACTTATAACTTATTCTCACATTATCAACTTATAACTTATAACTTATTCTTACTTTGCTATATACGTTTCTATATAAGCCAGAGGCGATGTCTTAATACCATTTTTTTTTTCTTATTACTTTGCTTGGATCTTCAAAAGAAAAATACAATTCAAAAAGGCGAGTTCTCTCTTGTTCATATTTCAATACGAGTACGAGTAATTTTTATTTTTATTTTTATTGTTATTTCATATTTTTGAGGTTGGTTAGGATTTTATTGTAATTTATAAATGTAAGGTGACCTATCTAAAAATAAAAGTTCTATAGATTTGTACCTTCTATTGATTTAAGACATTTATATGTACGTAAATATAATTCCCTTCACTTCATATCACGTCGATGTACTCCCATACTAGTATTTTGTGTATATAGTTTTTCTCGTATATGCAAATTATTTGTATACCTTTTTCCACTCGACGAAATGACGATGATGATGATGTTGATGGTGGTGAGGAGTTTAATAATAAAATTCACTAACTAATATATATTTAAGGATAAAGATAAGATCTTATATATAAATTTTATAAAACTCATGTATAATAGAAATCGTATATAGCACAAAAAAAAAAGTCTTAAGTGCTCTTTAATAATTCTTTGAACTTTAAGATACTTTCTCGTATATATGCGGTTGAAGTATCATAACTTAGTGTATTCCCTTTGTTGTTAGAACTAAAAGTTTATTTGGACTCAAGTAGGTGATTTTTTAAAAGTTTGAACTAGATACGAAAACTAACTTTTTTTTACACGAAAAGTTATTGTATAAAATTTGGGATGTTAGCCAATATAAAAGAAAACATATATGAATTAAATTGCAGAACAGTAAGCATAAAATCCATTTTGATGCACGTTTATTCGATCGTTCGGCCATAGCTGTATCATGGGAAGCGTAGATTCATGACATTGTGTAAATAATTTAAAATGCCAGTTTAAAAATTCGGTTAAACATTTTCTATGAAACAGTTACCTTTAGCGAATTTTAAGTCACATTTACCAGTTTACAATTAATCAATTTTGAAATTTTTTAGAATTTTAAGCCCTTTACAAAGCCTCGCCGCCCTCTTACTTGGAACTCTGATTGCTAAATTTAAATGGACAGAAAAATTAATAAATGCTACAGAAGATTCTTAAAAATTAGGGCTCGAAAGCGTGCTTTATTAAAGAGCTATTAAAGAGCAAGAGTCTCTGTAAAATAATAAATAAATATTTTAAATTTTATTTCAGGTACTCATCGTAAAAACAATTATCTGGCTATTATCCGGAAGGACCTCTTATTTCAAAACTAAAAGTGGCGTTCTTGGCATGAAACGTTAAAGAAACATATAAAACTTTATAATTGGTGACCCCACGACACAAAATTGGTGACCCCACGATATTACCGATACCCGAACAGTTTTCCAGTTTTTAAACGTTTGTGATCCAAATAAATTTTTTTGTATTACAATAATTATGAAAAGTAAAATCAATTAAATGGCCGCCTCTGAACCGATCCTTTCGGTCATATATATCAATACCTTCGATTTCGTGCGAACGATAATTGGTTATCATGCGCCTGCAGCAATCGACACTTCCGGGTCTTCGGGCACACTTTCACTTACAGCTGCACAATATTTTCGACTAGACGGTCGCCACAATGATTCACGGGCCTTACGCTATCTCCAATGCTTCAAGTTTCTTAAAATTTGTTCACTACGCTGTTCACTCAGTAGGATGATTAAATTGACAATAATCTTTCCACAAAAGTTTGATACACAATTCGTGAAGACCTTGTTATTTCTGTAGCAGAATTAAATAATTTCAACACGTTGAGCAGTGACTAATAAGTGATTCGTTGTTGCGAAACTAACATTTGACACTTTGAAAAGGCCTGTTTATTGACAGCTACTTGATTTACAGTGCTGCCAGCAAAGGAAACTCAAATTGGATCCATTTACATTAAATTATATGTAAATTAGCAATATTGCACATTTATAAAATAAAGTTATAAATATTTAAGATTAGTGAAAATTTAAGTAGCGTGAATGATATGAAACACTAAAGAAACATAAATAGCTTTATAATTGGTGACCCCGACATGAATTGGTGACCTGTCGTGATTTTGAAACGTACCTACTTAATAGTCTTTTAAACTTATAAACTCCTATAATTAAAAATGTTTTCCTACTCGAGTGGTACACGAAGAATAATATTAAATGAGCTTTAAAGGGCAGCAGCATGACATATATATAACATTTATAGCACTTCCGTCAATAGCAACGTCACGATCAACTAATTCTGCGAGTGAAATCCTGCCAGAATTGTAAAACCGCCACACTGTAAGTTGTTACCTAGGCGGCAATTATCGATATCGTCCAAATAGATTATTTCTAGAAAGACACACATTTTTTGAAACTAGGTTTATTACAAAAATCTGCCTCAATAAATATTTATCAATCCTATTTTACCCAATCAAATAATTTAATTAGGCAGCAAATACTGTAAACTCGTTACCCAGTTTTGTTTGAATAGCTCTATCATTGAGACATGCTCAGTAATAACAAGCCAACTGCAAAATATGTTAGAAGCTATAAATCATAGAGATGAGATACTCCACCATAACAAAAATTACATACTTAATCATCTCCGTATAGGAGATAGAAAAACGTACTAAGGAGAATAAGAAGTACCGTAAAATGGGGTGAATAGAAACAGCGAGGTGAATAGAAACAAAACTTTAAAAAATAACTTGATCATTTTTCATAATATGTACATAATAAAAAAAAAAAAGCAACGTTAATTTTTTAAGTTGGTGATGAGTGCAAAAATAGAAATAATAGGGATTTTTGGTGGAACACCGGCAGTTTTAAAGAATATACTGGTAAATATAAATCAACATTTTTTGGTTCGAAAAATACTCTAAAAAACTTTGTATGTAATTGAGCCATCGTTGGAGTAATATCAGAGAAAATTCATGTAAGTTATGTTCAATTATGTCTTCTTTTTACTTGTGTAATTAAAATTGTAATTAACTTTTACCGTTTTTCCTAAATTTTACCATTTTGTAGTTTAGTGTCAAAAATTAGGAAGTGTGGGGTGAATAGAAACACTAGAAATTAGTGTTTTTATTCACATTACCAAGTTTTCCTTAATTCCAAATTATTAAATTTCCCTAATATTAAATTATTTGATAGTATATATTTCGGTTTTTGATTGCTACAGAGTAATAAAATGCCCAGACAATACAAGTCGAAGAGCCAAAAACATTATAAAAAGCGTGATCCTCTGATATTGAAACAAGTAGTTAAAGATGTTAAAAATAATAAGTTATGATTAAGGAAATCATCGGAGAAATACGGTATACACCATTCCGTGATATATCGCCATTTAGAAAAGGTGATAAAATACAAAATCAGGGGGACCAACCTGCTTAAACGAAACTGAATAAAAAATCCCTGTGGACAAATTGATCATTTGTTCAGAGTGGGTTATCCCATTGATACAATAACATTACGAATGAATATTCAAGAATTCTTAAACCGGCAAGAGAGATAGGTCGAAAAATTTAAGGACAACTTACCCGGTAAAGAATTCATCTGCTCGTTTCTGAAACGATACAAGCAAGCATTATCTCACCGCCGGTTATGCCAAAATACCAAAAGAAATCGGGCTGCTGTTTCACCAGAATCATAAATGAATATAGGAATAGAAAGAAACCGAAATTCATTGACTGTTTCTATTCACCCCAATAGCAGGTGAATAGAAACAGTGAGGTTTTTTAAAAAAAAATCCGCCATATTCATTTCTAATAGATCAAAGTAGTTTGAAAAGGAAAGAGTACACCCATATTTTAAGATATTTCATTATATTAAAAACAAATATCCTCTTAGCAGTACATGCTTGTAAACTTGAAAAGTGTTTCTATTCACCCCATTTTACGGTATTTGCTAAAGCACATAAAAATTCAGACCTCTATTGCCGACGCCACCGGCCATAAGCCAGAAATTATTTAGCATTGGAATTGGAAGACGTTCAACTACCAAGTAAATGAGCATTTGAACGATCTGTAATGCATCTGTCTATCAAAGCACAACATGAACCACTACGCAGTGACGTACCTATATCACTGCATCGCGGCTTAGTTGCTGTTAGTTGTTTTCTTCCTAATAGCAGTGATGGTATTTGTAACGTCAGAAGAAGGGATCCACAGCAAAAACACTACAACCTGAGGAATCCGGATCAACCAAAACCTGAAGGGGATTCAGCATAAACCACACAACAACAACATTTATACCTGGGAGTATGTTCAGTCTTTTAAACAGTTTTTTATATCAAAAATTTTTGTTACAATGTTTCTCAAAGAATTTAATAAAAACAAATTATGATGCTGTGGAAGCAGGTCATTTGACTTTCATGCACTTGTGATGTATTTCCGCAAGAAGCAATTTGAGCATTTGTAACTTCATCAAACTTATATTTTCATATTTTGTTATTGTAATTAATGTAATAGTTTTGTATATAGGCCATAAAATTATAAAATAAAATATGTATAGTAAGAATACAGCAGTAAGTTTACAACAGAACAACAAATTAATTTTTCTGGCTACAACAGCAAGAGGTAACAAGTATCCTCATCCTGCCGAAGTCCCATGTTTTTCAAGTCCAAATTGATTGATGACATAAATAATTTTCACTCAATATTCCGGTTCAACAGATGCTTTAGAAATGTCCACACTATTACTTTGAGCCTCATATAACATAGCATTCAAACCCCGTCACTGCAATACCAAGTTACTGGAAAAATAGTTAATATCTAAGAAACAATTAGCGGAATAAAGTTACCGCGTTATAGCATTTATACAAAATTTTTACTTGTATACCTGACACTCTATCCATCCATATCTCGAATTTCCCATCAAATAGCATATTACTCGCTTTAATGAAATAAAAACAAAACAAAAAATGAAAAATCCACTTTAATTTTATAAATAAATTCTGTTATACAATTTCTAACAGATAATAATGTCTCTTATTATCATCAATCTTAACTTACTCGTGTACATATTTACCTTAGAGCAATGAATCGTATATATAATCACAAATCACACTGTGTGTACGAATATGTATATAATAAACAGGTAGATATGTAATTTTCACTCCAAGTACAGAGAATATTTTCCTCGAGAAAAGTCACACACACACACACACATATTTTTTTTTTTTAAGATTATATCGCACAATTTGAAATATATTCAAATTTATGTACTTCATTCGTACAACGCATATACAACTTAGGTACAATCTCATCCCTTACAATTTAGAAAAGTATTTTTGTCAAAATTTCCCGCCACCATATACAATATATTGTCTTATCTATGCAAATTCATAAACATAGCACAGCTATACGTATATAGTACATAAATTATTAGAATTCCACTATTGTTTGATAAGATGAATAAATAAGAAAATTACATTGATTTAGTTAAGTTAAACTTGGAATATATCGATTCTCGTCTGGTCGTATATTCCCAACCGTCATATAGTAGTAATTATAAAGGAAAACAAATGAAATAGACAAATTTTCCATTTTCTCAAGTGATTTTCAATTTATATTTTATTGTGCGTGACAAAACATATTCGTATTTTCATTATAGACAAAAACAAAAGATGAAATAACAACGTTCGTAGTACATAAGAATAAATTGGAAAATTCATTTTTCTCAGCATCATCATCATCATCAGCATGATCTCGTACAGAGATACATAAAAATAATGTAATTAATTTTAACCAAAATCTTCGGGAATGTATAGTAAGTATGTAGGGTGTGCATCAGGTAGCTATTTGTGGATATATGGAAATGTGTCATATACCTATATAAGAGATAAAGGGGGATTGGAAGAAGACTCGATTTACAATTATTATTTCGTGGGAAGGGATTTTTCTTTAAAAAATCGCTTGGTGATGGTGTTTGATTAGACTAATAAAAAATTGGAACCGTGTATTGGAGATTAATTGCAGAATAACTGGAAATTTATTTATATCCCTAAAATTCATACAATATTGTGGTGCAAATTTGCGCTTATCAAATATACGCGGGAACAAACAAAATACGAATGATAATAAAATTGATAAGACAATAGAAATGAAAATCTCATACAATTTGGAGTGTGTACATGCGAGTATGAAAAGCATATATTTGAGAAGACTTCTGTATCTTTATCTATGTATCTACATATTGTATTATGTTCTCGTCTACATACATTTTGTATTTAACGTTGATTTTTTAATGAAATAAAATTTTAATTAGTCCCGATTTCTTTTTTTTAATTTATACAATTTTGATTTAACACTGCATTGAATTGAAAAAGGAAATTGTAAGCGAATTTCATTTTTCTTGGCAAAACAATTTTTTTATTTTTATAAATGTAACAAAATTATGTTGTGAAAATGTGGTGATGTGTTTAAATATGTTATAAGGATGAAGTAAGGTGATATGCAGACAAGGAGTTTGGTTTTTTTGTCGAAAGTGATTTGGTAGTGATTTGGGGCTTTTTTCTGAATAATTAATTTTTTGCATTTTTCACATGTTTTATTCTTAAGGGTAATGGTTGTATATCTAGACAGCGTTTGCTTTGTTATAACCAGGTTTTATTTTATTTTGAAATTAAAACAGAAAGAACAACAGAAAAGTTGCCAAAAGAAATAAAAAAAATAAGTCTATCCAACTTCTCGAACGACACGTTTCCCACAAAGCGTCCATTATACGTCGCCAAACCAAAAATTTATATTTTACAAAAATTTCTTTGCCAATGCTTTAGCCTGGAACTCTGGACGGATCATGGCTGTGGACCGTTCGAGCAATACAAACAAAAAAAACACAAACAATACAAAATCAGGATTAATGTCAATCATCTTTTTCGAACGAGATACCAAACCTTCTTGTTACCGTTAGAAATTCGATAAGTAAATGACTAATATGGTAAATCGATATGCTGCCCCGTACGTTCGCAATAATACCGCTGCCCTTAAGTCATCCACTAATAGGTTTGACGGCTTAAATATATTGTTTTTAAACACTCGTAGTATGTTTTCTAAACTGGACGAAATTAGATGTTTTATTTATGGTGCGAATCTGGACGTTCTCTGCTTTATCGAAATTTTAGAATAGTATAATCAGTAAAATCAGTTAAATAGTTTTGTCATTTTGTACTTGGAGCAAAATTTTTTAAATGTGTCAGCAATTTTCTGTTTATTGAATGACATGTTTTTAATTCCCGCTGGAGATGAGATAACATTCATCGCACATTCATTAACAATTTTAGACTCACAAAAAATGTCTGTCAATGTTTCCTCTGGCAAAAGTAGCAGATTTAGTTTTGTATAAAAAGAAAAAGAGTTCATGCAATTCTAAACATCATTTAAGGTTGGTGATATAATTTCAGCACATTTCTCTAAAATTTTTCGTTTTTTTCAAAACTAGTTGGTGTATTAATGTCCTCTGTTTTGTTTTCTTGGAAATTATTTGCATGCAGAACATCAATGTGAACTTTTTCAAAATGAATTTTAAGGGCAAAGCATGTTTGGAAAGTGGTAGTACAATTTTTATCCTTAACACATTTAATTTTGAAATGAGATTTCTCCTTTACAAACTCCTGATATTTGAGATGTAATATTAGTTTATCTATAGCTCTTGAAATAATACATTACAAAAATAACAGAAAATCATATTAAAGTAAAAAAGTAATACATATGTGAAAATATACCCTAAATTAACTTGAGCTTCCCGTAGGCCCAATTTGGAAGCAATTTCTTTAATTCTGGTAGTTATTATTCCTGTAACTTCTATGTTATAAAAATAATAACCAATAAATGTCCAAAACGTTTTCAAGTAGCCATCAAAATGTTGTCCAAATATGTAGTGTGACTTGAGCAGGTCAACTGCTTCAATAAAAGTAGTATTATTTGGTAAAATAATTAATTCTTGTTATATGCAGAGGTAAAAATTAGAGATAGCCGATTTGTTTTACCCTATGCAATAATGTAAGGATGTTCTAATTCAGTTGCTAATAATTCCGCAGGAGGTAAATTAAGCTATAATTATAAATTAATAACATTAGAATATTTATGCTCGAGTGCTTTTTGAAAGCAGATTAACTAATATTTACCGTTCTGAACCCTAATATTTTTTGTATAAGTGTGGCAAATGGTTCCCTTTGAGTATTTGTGGATGATTTACTGGTAATGACTTGAGGAAGTATGCTTAGCAGGTAAAAAAAATCTTGCATAGAAGGCAGTAATTCTAAAATATTTATTTGTTATAATATTGATTAATTTGTTAAGCACTCCGTAATTTACCTTCAATCTCAGGTATTCTTTTCAAATTCGGCCCTTTAGTTTCTAAAAAAACTTTATTAACATTTGGAGAGCTTATTTTCCATTTGTTTAAGAAATTCTGATGGTTAGCTGGATGTCTTATTTGGAAGTCGTATAGAATCTGAAAAAAGAGTGAAATATCCTCATAAATAAAAATGACAATTTTTATTAATTAATTTAGGCTTACTAAGTCTGGAGATTTAAAAATTGGAAAATATTTTGAGAATTTCTTGATTTCGGTGGAAGTTTGAAAAATGTTAACTCGGAAAGGCAGAGTCTCAAGTAATTTTTGTTTAATTAACGGTTTCTGCGTCTGCACATTCAAATTTTGTAAAATTAAAAAAATTTCATCAGTTTGTAAATCGTGCGATGTTAGCGATGAACTCAAAACTACAGATCCCGCCACATTACGTTTTCGACTTGTTGATTGTCCCGAATCTTGTTCCACTGTATATAATTTTTGCCTAACTCGATTAATTCTGGCGATGAGATAACCTCGATTTGTTTTCCTGTCATATAATGCATCCTATAAATAAGATAGAAATATATGATTAATAAATAGGATTATAATATTTGGATTAGGATTGAATATATATGGTGCCCCTAGGTTAAATCTCGCTTTGACGAAGAAAAGCCAAACTAAACAGAATTTATTTCTTGCTGGCACTTCAAGATACATAAGTTTATGCTACCTGAGGTTGCATTAATTTTTAATAAACCTCATATAACATAATTAAATTGTTCTTTAACATGATACCTGGGTTCTTTTTTTTTTTAAATTACGTCGAAACAAGAAAAACTCTACATTAGTTTGAGGCCTAAATTTGTAAATCCCGACGTTGGGAATCGATATTTCCCACGATATTTCCATTTAAACACGCTATAAACAGATATTCATTAAATGGAATTCCACCATTCTCTATAATCATTCAACCATTTTCTTACTATTCCATCATATACTTCTTTGGTTTTAGCTGGGGAAATAAGTATACGAGCACTAGCGCCAAGGCTGTGATGTGTGCCGGATCAGGATGATACGAAAATTTGGACGTTAAAAAGTCTACACTTTCTCGTATTAATGACCTACTTTCGACATCAGACAGGCCTATTATTGATTCATTTTGTTTAAATCTCTTGCATAATACATAGGCGTTTTGAGTTGTTTTTAAAAAACTTTCTAAATCCTGTAATGATAAAAATATATACAATAAAGTTAGATAATATATATTAAAGTTAAATTATAACCTGCAAATTACCTGTGGATTTATATGAATTTGGTGGTTTTGGCGGCAATTTTGACGAGTAACCGGTGTCGCCTTAGCGTTAGAATAATCTATCAGATTAGGAAAAAATAGATAGTTCAATTCAAACGTACATCATAGCAATACACACTTTTCTATCTGGCAAACAAAACTGACCGTTATTTTTGTTTTTAAGCACTATCTTAATTTTAAATTTTGAACAGTGTTTGTATCGATCGAAAATGCTTAAGAAACCTTCTTCGGGAATTTTTACATCTTTAGCATCCGTAAAATGATCAATATCATAAACTGATACATCTGCATACATTGATGCTGAAAGCAATAATTATTAATTTGAAACTGTATTTAAATTAATAGAAAAAATTGAAGTATCTTTCTGAGCATTTATTTTTTAATCGCGTCTGATGTACTTTGAATGCAACGTTACATCATAATTCAATAAACTTTTGGTAATAAGGTGCAAGCTTACATCATATAGGAAAAAATGAAATGAGCCATAAACCACTTTATTTGACATACCTACACTTAAGAAAATGAATTTTGCTAACCTGATAATAGAAAATCTTTAAAACTCTAGGTTCCCTCGTGCTTTGATATCTTTACAAAATTCGCAACACCGCTAAAATGTATTTTAATATAATAATAATCTAAATCCATTGTACCAAATATATAGGTACCGTTATATTTTTGTTACACAAGTATTTCACTATTATGTATATCAGTTAATAATATAGTACGAGCACTAAACGATTTTGCAAAACAATATTATGTTTCTTTCGCGATTTTTAACGCTTATTAGAAATATGTGTTTTTTGTAAATATAATAAACACAAAATTTTTTTTTTGAAAAACACGAAAGAATGATCCACTACGCACTATACACGAAACTAAATGAAACATGAACAATATGAACAAAGCAAATTAAAAAGTATATAGCTCAGGGATGCGACCATAATTAGAAAAAGGAATATTCAATGTATGTACATATGTACATACATATGTATAGTATAGGTATTCAAATATGAAACCCTTTTAAAATAATTTTTCAAATATGCGTGCTCTAGAATAAGTGCTTTTACAAATATGTAATATACTCTCTTAGTATGTAGCTACAAAATGTTATAAATTTAGTAAGGAACTTAAAAATTGTGTATTTGGATTTTCATAATAAATTCTGTGCTAATCCCTGCTTTCTTCCTTAGTAAACGATACAATGGGTACATCTGAAATACGAATTTAAATTTACATTTAACGCACATTTTTCGGAAATTTGAACTCCAAAAATTGTTATTAAATAAAAGCAACTAAATTTAAAAACCATAAGTTTTGAATATACGAATACATAATTTGAACAAAAAATTATTTCAAAATGCGCATAAAATTGCTCTCTTGGCTAAATCTGCATTTTAGTAAAAATGAGCAATTTGTACACATCCACTACAATATTGGCTACTGGAAAATCAAATTCCTGTTTCCAAAATTCTAGTTCAATGTTTTAAACTAGAGCCATCTACCACAAGGTCTTTTAGGCATGGCCACTATACTTTTGCCGTTCGCCATTACATTTATTTAATTAAATAATTTGCATCGTACCGACATTTAGAGTTTGCTTTACTCATTACATAAAAATCGGTTCGACAAGATTGTTAATAACCTATAAATCATCAATATGGTACAAAACAATATTCTCGATGCAAAATCTACATAAAAGTTTCTTTTAACTGTATCGATATTAAATTCGAAGCAAGCTCTAAATTTTTTTGTGATACTAATTATAACGCATATGATGCGATGCAAGAGTTATATCAGAAAGCATCGCAATATTTTCAAGTGTGTACTGTAATTTACTGTTCAAATGATTTGGCGCAAGCTGGTCCCTTAAATTTTGACATTACTGAACTAACTCTGTTGCTCTAAATTCCATCAAATCTAATGCAACGGATGATATTTCCAATAAATTTATAAAATTTATTTTTCCTTTTATTGATTGCTACTTACTTCACGCCTTCAACAGGTAATTATGGCATTAATTTTCTCTTGTATTTGGAAACACTACAAAATTCTTATCGCTTTGAAGTTCTGGCAAGTTCTCCTTAATTTTATTTTTTATTTTTTTTTTTAATGACAATTTTTTACAACAAAAAATCTAAAATCTTAAAATTGTTACAAAGTGACATCTGAACATGATACTATATATTACTATAATTATTATTAGTACATCTGAAAATAGATTCCAATATTTAGTACAAAATTTATTTGCAGTGTGCAATATGCAGCTAATATAATGCTATTCTCTTATTTACAAAACGTCAAATAAAATTGTAAACAATTTAAATTGGGTGAGTAAATTGATTTTATATAATATAAATTTAATTAGATACATTAATTCTATAACGGGTGTTTTCTTTTATTCGTTTTGGATATTCCGGGCATTCCGAAAGTGACGTAAATTATTCATTCCATTCCTTCTATTCCTTTTTTACTTCATTCTTTTATTTATTCTGAATATTCAGAATCATTCTTTTTGTACTACATCGAAAGGTAGAATAAAAAGAATATTTCGTTTGACGTTTTGTAATTATGTACGATGCTTACAATTTAAATGATTAAATTGAATTAAATCGTAGATATTATGGAAGATGAAATTATTAATTATGATAAAATTAATTATTTAAGGTGTTAAATTTTAAATATTAAACATTTTGAAAATATTTTTAGTTTTATTACATGATAATAGTTCTAAATAGAGCTTGGCGGATACAAAAAATCCCAGTTTTTTTAAAGATATATAAATTAAAATTAATATTGCATTGTGTGTTTTCACGTACAAATTATTTGCAACTTCAATTAATTATAATAAAATTATTTATTTAATAAATTTAACTTGTTTCCTTGTTTTCAAAATAAAATTCGTGCTATGGAAAATGTATTCCATTTATCCCAATCCGTTCTTTTATTACAATACGTACAGAATATTCCGAGGTCACGTGATCGATATTCTATTCCTTATGTTCTTTCTATGGAATTAATAAAAGAAAACACCCAAAAACATTAAATAATTAATTAAAAAGTTTCGGACGTTATTGTTATTATGCTATAAGTTCATTTTTAAAAAGTTCGTATATAAGCTTTATATTACAATGTCTGTCGAAAATTTGAATTCTGTTGATTTTATTATTGAACATTTGACAAACTTAACTTTTGAAGATAAACTAAAAATAAAAAATATGGGCCCAGATCGTCCGAATGTGGTAATTATCAATAACAACTCCAAAGCGTCAAACAGAAAATTCAACAAAGAGTGGTTCTCGAAAGAAAAAATGGTTAACTCTCAGTTTAAAACTTAAAAGTTTGTATTGCTTTCCATGTGTACTATTTGGTAGTGATAATGTGTGGACGCGGCAAGGACATACCGATATGAAGCATTTATCTACGACTTTAACGCGCCATTAGTTTCTCTTAGTTTAAAAAACTTTTATTTTTATTGAAATTATAATAATGTATTCTTATAACTTTTGTAATATGTATTTTGCAATGAACGGTTATGACACTAACTAATATATTTAATTTTTCGAGTTTAACCACCAATTTTAAAATTTTGCCCACCCTAAATTAAGACCCACACATCGGATCCATGGCTGTGGAAAAAAAAATAATCATAATATTTCGATCTTTTCATTTGATTTCCGCGATTTTAAGAATATTGATGTTCCCAAACTGGCCTCGTCATATAACAATTTAAATTGGAACAAATGATTCTATATACTAAATCCGCATGTGAAGATTAATTTTATTTTCTATAATAGCTAGTATCTACGATTTATTTGAAGAGTTTGTTCCTGTAAAAACGACTAAAATTAAATCGTCTAAGCCACCTTGGTTAGACATAAACATTCTAAATATATAAATCTGCGCAACTTCATTTATCAACGCTGCAAAAGAACGCCAAGTACTGTACTTTACCAGGAATTTAAGTTAATTAGATATAGTACTAAAATTCTCAATCCGTAATTTCCTTCTAAGGTTTATTGGGAAAAACTTGAAATCAGTTAATTCTTTTTCTGAGGCTATAGGCGGCAATAATTTACCATTTTCTGCAGATGAATTAAATGATTTTTTCAGTTCTTACTGTGATTGATAAATTCACTTCGGTCACTTAAATATCGACATTACTGAACTAACTATGTTGCTCTAAATTCCATCTAACGTCCATTCCATCTTCATTCATGTTCATTGGTTCATTTAATTCTGGAACGTGTTATACCGTTTCTGGGATTCCATAGGGGTCTATTCTGGTCCCGTTTTTGTTAATGTTGTATATAAGCGATCTTCCAGAAGTGGTCACACTAATTGTAAATATCATTTATTTGCAGATGTCTTACAAATTTATACATTTACATCAATAAAGTTAATTTTGATATACAGTTTTAATTTGTAATGGGTTATAAGGAACAGGCTCTTATTAAATTGTGAGAAAACTTAATGTATTTTGATTTCGTCTAATGGATGTAACACCTACACTAGATTTTCCAAAAATATCGGTAACTTTTGACAAAACTCCCTGTGGGGATTCTCATACTGAATGTGTCAGCAACAAATTATTTTCTTACTAAGAATATTGTGGTATACGACAAAATTCTTTAGTCAAAATTCTTGAAGCTGGACTACAGTTGATGAAGCCATACATCCTGCCACATTTCCTGTACGGAAATTTAGTTTTATTTTGTCTTCTGAAACAGTATTTCGATGATCTCCAAATGCTTTTTAATAACTGTGTCAGATATGTATTTTTAAATTAAGAAAATACAATGACATTTTTAATTATTCTAAATATCTACTAGGGTATTCCTTGCATGAATTATACAATTTTCGAGTGTGTCTCTACATTTTTAAATTTTTGAAGTATATACCAGCAACCAAATTACCATTGATAAATTTGAGAAGTCATCTATACGAATAGCAAATGATTAAACCTGCGATTAACAGGACGGGACTAATGAACTCTTGCTTCTTTGTAAGCGGGATCAGTACATATTTGGAATTATTTACATGTTGATATAAAAAACTCAGGTGAACAACTGGCGTCTTTCGAAAAAGATATTTTCAACTATTGATTAGGTAGCAACATTTATTTATTTACATAATTGCTCTTACAGCAATGAAGAGCGTTTGATCTTTTATTAAGAATTTCGGTCGTATTGATGCTACTATTTTCCTGTTTGATTAATTATTTTCCTGATTGTTAATTAATTAACTAATAACTGCTTCAATTGTAAAATCGAACATAATATAAAATTCCAAATTTCACAATTTTTGCCTATTAAATGTTTTTGATTAAGCTTTGAGCGAGCAAACTCGTAGACTTGTCCTACGCTGTCTTTAAATTTTCTTTGAATTCACTGAATTCCCTGAAAAAAATATATTTAATGAGATGATGTTCTAAAAGTTCCCACTTTAGGACGAGACCTTTCATTGTCTCTCTTTTTATCTTTTAAGGAAAATGCATTTGTTGTTTGTTACAAAATTGTTTTTAAAATATTGATTCAAAATGGAAATATCAAGTTTTCTTGAGCAATTATTGAAATCACTAGGCTATTAATATAATGAAGTTCACGAAGAAGTAGCCATCTCGAATTATATTAAACAGTTTAAATAGCCATTGACATCGTGGCCTCAATTCTCGTCGTACCTTGAAATTTTCTCAGTCTGTGACTATTTAAGCATTCTGAATAACGCACGTAAAATATTCACCGGAATATTCGGTTTCCTACGGATATTTACGATAATTGAACTCCTTTGTCTGCACGGTAATATATTTCGTGTTTCGTTATATTTATTTGTTCAAAAATTATGTTATAAACAAAGACATCAAAATCAAGTCTCAATAAAAGAGTTCCTGTAACAGTTTTTATCCCCGGTATACCTACGTTGCTGAATTTGTAGAATACAAAAACTATAAAATTGTTAAGCAAAATCGGATGATGTATTCCAACGTTCCACCCGCTATGATATTATGGTCATCATACTGCGTTTTCTTTTAGTACGGCTCGATTTAATTGAATTTATATACAGTGCAGTGGTAACCTTTATGCAAAGGGTGTCACTTTGCTTTGAGCACCGGTTCTGCCGTGACGATCGCCGTGTATGAGTGATGGAGTATTTTAAAGCTCATATAGTAGATTTCGAAGATTAACTTGACAGAACTATAATTTGCTCATGCTCATCGAGACATCGTTGAAAGAAAGTTGCGCCAACAAATTATCGAAATTATGAAATTTATAACTTTGAGTTTTTAATTTTATCATTTAATGTCAAAGGTGGGTCCTCCAAACGCAAAATAAAATAATTAGGCGGTTATCTTCAGGGTTTTCTCAGATTCATCGAAATGGCTTGAAATGATTCAATAAGCATGCATGCATTAATACTAATTTATTTGTTATAATTTTTAAATGTTTTATTTTCTTAGTTATAAAAAAACAATATTGTCAACAATATTGATTACTTTAATTGAGTGACATAGATAGTAGTATACCTTGTGGACCTAAAAGGCAGCGGCTTTGTTATTACCAGGCTTTACACTGTACACATAATGTATAAAAACCAAACAGATAAAGGCGTGACCACTCCAGCAGCCAATCATAACACGAATAAATTTTTTATTTTTTTTTTCAGTGGACGATCTTTATTTTTATATATAGACTGATTAAAACAAGATGTTTAGAGGCATTTTAAAGGAAGTTTAGGGGTGTTTTAAGAATTTTTATCGTATATCGTAAACGTGTTGTTACTCTGTCGTTCGAGATTATATCCAATTCAGAGACGTTGAGTCTATAAAGTTCCAAACATCAACGTTTTCATTATCGACATATCAAATTCAAAATTTAAAATCAAAATTATCGATTTCGAATAAGTGCGAGTTAAATTTAAATTAGTTCCGAAGATTCGCAAAATCTAAGCCTTAAAATTTAAATTTTAATAAACTTAGCAATATTTTTTTTGTTCTTAAAATTTGGTTTTTCCAATACTGAAAACGTTCTTATAATGGTCTGGTAAAGCTACGGTATATTATTTGTGGCCTCAAATGAGATATCTTTCAACCGTAACCGTTGGACTGACGCCCAACATCAGTACACCGGTAGTTTACTTCTTCGCTATTGTACTTGAATTTTTCTCTAACTCTGGTAATGTTCCAGCAGCACCACCAGCTGATTATAATTCTTCTGAAGATAAGGAACCGAAACATCTCCATTTGACAAAAGATAACTGTATTATCTGCTAACTGTTACGGGAAAATTAAAAGAAAATAATTTCATTTTTAAGAAGAAAAACCTTATAACAAAGCAAAGTTACAAAATAGGCTTGCCCCATAGTTTGTATGTTAGTTACCCTTATAGTTGTACTGGTTTCTGGAAATATCGCCATCAGTTACACTTTTGTGCAGATAAAAAAAACTTCAGTTTAATTTTGTAGAAACCTATCCGCCATAATTCATGTGAATTGCTTTTGTCTTTAAAAAATGTTCTAATGACTGTTAATCACGTTTAACTTCCACTTGAAAAAATTTATTTGATAAAATATCTGAAATGAAAACGAAAAACAAAATCAGGAAAAAACGGCGAAAAGTAAGAAGAATAAAAACATCCCAACTACCCCCCGTTAATTAGAAGCATCATTCTAACTTCTCTTATATATGTATTATAGCTCAATCTTGAAAACTTTTTTTTTTTTCATACACAATGTTTTTTTTTAATTAAGAAAAAGGTTTCTTTTCAATTACTAATAATAATTTTCATATTTTCTATTTTTTTTCCAGTTTTGGAATAAATCAGCAAAAATGTACCATAGAACACAAAAACGAATGTCTGAGAGGAGACATCACGAAAATATATATGAATTAAATAGACAAGAAGCATAACAAAAAAAAAACACAAATGGCAAAAATCCTTGTATACATAATCTGGAATTTTCACGAATAAAATTTTCTTTTTTCTTGTGCTTTGTTTCGACTTATCATAAAAATAATAACACAACCAACCGTTATGAATTGTGTACAGTACATAGTTAAGTTAAAAATAAAAAAACGGAAAAAATCCTTATAAATTCAACTCATTCGACCTTATCTTTGTTTCTTAAGACATTTTTTTTTTGTATTTGGTTCTCGTTTTCGGAAAATTAAAATAAATAAGGAAAAATGGTTCGAAATGGATATAACAAAAAATGAAACACCGGAGTGGAAGAAAAATGAAGAAAAATTGTTACTTTTCTAGGATGATGACGATATTGTTGTTGTTGGCTGTTTGTGATTCGGTTTTCGATGAACATTTTTTTTGTCCTATTGCTCGCTCTTTAATATTTTGTCTTTGGATATGAGATGCGACACGGTACGGTGATTTTTTATTTATATTTAGAAGAGGCAGTGCCCAACTGGGATGCTGGAATATAAGTCATGATTAAGCAATACTTTTATAAACTTTTTGCGTTATCTGTTGTTCTAAATGGGAAGAACGTTATTCAGTTAACTGATGTTTGACAAAATCTCGCTTCATATGTTGGAGTAAAATTGGTAGTTTTATAGGTAAAAAAAATGTGAGATTAAATTTTTTTAAATAATTTCGAACTTATGCAACTTTCTATAATTTGTTTTAACATACAATTCAATTAAATTTCAAATATAATTCAATTAAATAATAATTGTATTACAGAATTGTCTGAGAAAATAATGTCTTTACCTAAATTTGTCGAAATATATCGATATAGATTAAACACATATCAGATTCTCCCGAAAATCTTACAAAATTATTGACCTCAGAAAAAGCAATATCGAACCATTTTAATGAAAATAAAAATGAGCGTAAAGTGAAACAAAACAGTAAGCGCGCAGGAAAAGGGGCATCCTTGTAAATCGAAACAAAAGGCCTAAAGACGGATGTAAATTGATTTAATTAGGCCAGTTAAATCTCTGTAGCCTCGACGTCAACTCATCAATGTTTCAACTTGTGGACATCATTTCTTATGTCATTGTAGTTATTGTTTTCACCGTTTAGGTGTTCTTTGTATGTTGATGTCATATTAATTCCATGTCCATTACTCAATTCTGATATGTGCTCTTTAAATCGTTTTTCGAATAAACTGCCAGTTTGTCCGATATAGTATTACGCGAAATCCCCACATATTAATTTTTAAACGCTGCTACCAATTTATTGGCATGATGTACCCTTAATTTATGGTCTAATCTTGATTTTAAGTATCCGTATTTGTGTAATACTTCAATGCTTCAGCCGACATATTGTGACACAGTTCAACATGTTTTTGGTAGCAAAGCTAATGAGTAGACAAAATGTATCCCATTCCGATTGTATGACCTCTCGCGATATTCTTCCCTTGAAATACAGGGGGCCAGCGTTGTCCACACCAGAATGCAAAAATGGACAGCTTGGTGTTATTATAGTTAAATGCAGGTTGTCCATCAGTTGCTGCAACATTAAATACCCCTAGGCCATGGCTGCAAGTACCGAATATTAATTTCCTTCCTACTCTATTATACGCTAAAACAACACAAACTAATAGCTCCATTTTGTTATACACACATTATTTCAGTAAAGTCATTGATGAAAATTATAAAGATCCTAGGGCCAACATGAGAGACTTGTAGTACCCCTCTGAAGAAGCTTGAATTAATTCTGATACATATTCTATTACTAGGCTCAATATACTGAATGTATGAGATAATATCGGCTGTTTCTGGTTGTAATCGTGCTTTGGCCTGAATAGTATTTTCTTCAGAACCACCTGGTGTTGCCTTATATTTTGCGTAAAGAAGAGTGTTTTGGTTTCTTCATATATTGCCTTCATTGGTCATAATATTTTATTTTTCCTTGTATGGATGTTGCTCAACTATTTTATGAATTAATTCTGCATCGCGAGTGCAAAATTTGTTGAAGCGCACTTGAAGGTTTATGAGTCGTTGCTGACAGTATTTCTCCATCTTTCCTGGTGTTGGATTTGATTTGGCTGATTAAATTCCAGGTTCTAGTTTTGCCGTATCCATAATACATGCTGCAATTTTTTATTCTTCTTTATAGAATTTTAATACATTAATTACAATAACAAAATATAAAAATATTGATGAGCTTAAAAATGCTCAAATTGCATTTTTTTTTTGCTTGTTGCGGAAATACATTACAAAAGTACATGCAAGTCAATTGACCAGCTTGCACAGCTATTTGTTTTTATTAAAATCTTAGATAAACATGTAAGAAAAATTATTGTATATAAAAAACTGTTTATACCACCGAACATGTCATACGGTTGTTAAAACAATGACAAGAATTATCGAATTTGAATCAAACACAAAGCTAACCAACTTTCAAATATAAATTTTCTGGCAAATCGATTAATTCGTTTGAGGCCGGTGAATGCGAAGATAAGTTCTACGAAATTAAGGCAGTTTTGTTAAGCGACTACTCAATGCTCGCTAGCCTAATGTCCGCTTTGCCGCAGCCAACTCTCTAGATGCAAAAACCATATTGGAGAATTCTTATAAACCTTCGAGTTATCAGACATCTGAACAGGGATTACCACGTGTAATGATCGAACAATTTAGTGGTGAACATTCAAAATGGCAGTCTTTTCAGGATCAGTTCGAAACATCAATTCACCAGAAGGAAGGTCTGTCAAATATTCAAAAATTCCAGTATCTTAAAAGCCTATTTAAGAGGCAAACTTCAGCTGGCTTGGGAGAAACAATAAATGTGGTACAATAAGAAGGAATATTGGTTCAGGAACTTACGAATTGTTCCTAAATCAACCCCTAGTAACAGTTGATGGCTACAAACAATTAAGAGCTATTTGCGATACCTCCGGCGAAGTGTTAAGAGCCATTCAATTCATTTCATGCTCTTGGATTCTTAAAAAACTGAATCGCGAGACACAACAAGCATGACCAAAGCATTCCAAATATATTGAGGTGTCTACAATAAATCGTCTGTTGTGGTTTGTGACGGAACGTTGTATTGCCTAAAGCATGCCTGTAAATCCATAGAACGTACCAGTTCAAGCCGACCGAATCCAGAAGCCAGAGTTCATACAGCCACCACTAATTTCATCAACCGTCTAATGTGCAATGCAACTAATCATCCTCTATTTAAGTGTTTTAAGTTCAAGCGGCTGAATTTATCAGACAAGGGGCATTTCATAAACATCAATAATTTGTGCCAAAATTGTCTAAGTTCGAGTCATGATATCAGTACCTACACAAGCGAAAACCGATGTTTTAAATACGGGAATAAACATCATACGCTATTCCATCCCAGCAATTTATATACTGGGAATCCAAATAAAACTGTTCGATCAGTCAAGCAAAACCATCCTCATCAAACTACTTCAACACTAACAATGAATCTGCAATCAACAAAGATGATCATTCAATCAACAAGTCACCGATTTCATCACTTAATAATCCGACTACATTCAATAAATCAGCATACTTCAATCCATCAACTGGTTCTCAGCTACAATTAACAAGTGGATCTTCGAACAATAACCCAGTAATCTCCAGAGGTTCAAAACTCAATTATTCATCACTGTTCTCCTAGCAACTCTGTTTCATCTGATACTACGTCAACATTTAAAGAAAATTAATTAAAACTGGCCAGCTCTAAACAATTTAAATCCAGCTGATCCATCTTACGCTATTCCTGTGGTCATTGACGTGATCTGCGGCAATGATAATTTTTTACGAAATATTGCTGTCACAAAAAATTAAAATTGTTGATCATTTCTTCAGGTTCAAATAAGTAACTCTTTTACAAATTCCACGCAGTTTTCTAGACGGCGATCGCGAGCAGTGACACTGAAATCCAGTTACTTCAGCGATTTTGGAATTGGAGCGAATTGGAAGAAGTAAATAATTCAATGAAGTCTAAATTCGCAGAAGATGATTGTGCCGACAATTATACTCGAAACAACACGAGACCTGATGATGGATGATATATCGTTAGCTTACCGTTATACCACCACAAGACTGGGGAACAACATATCATCAAGCTAACCGAAGATTCCATGCCCTTAAGAGAAAATGCGTTAACCATCATCAAGTAAAACACGACTCGATTATGAAGCATTCGGTCACATGGAGTTAAGCGAAGGCAAGGAAACTAGATCGAACCCAGGTCACCAAATCTATCATTTACATCACCACATTGCATAATAAAGAAACGAGCAATAAAGCTCCTAGTTGTGTTCGACGGTTCCTGTAGAAGCACAACAGGGCGGTCTCTCAGACCAATCATTCAAGAAGATCTCATGATGATACTGTTACGGTTCCGCACGCACAAAATAGACTAGACCGCGAACATTGAGAAAATGTACCGTCAGATCATAGTTCATCCTGCGGATCAAGATTTCTAGCGGATCCTTTAGCGTGATTCACCTGACAAAGAGATGTTCAAGAATTCCGCTTAACGACAGTAACTTCGGAATGTCGAGTGCTCTATTCCTAGCTCATCGAAGTTTATATCAACTTGCCAATGATCATCGATTTTTACGTCGATGACATGGTCACAAGCTGTGATGATTTAAAACAAGCAATTGAAATTTACTAAAAGATGAGATCATTATTAAAAATGGTGGGTTCACACTTCGGAAGTAGATGACAAACGACCAAGATTTATTAAAAGGCTTAAGCGAATTGGACCAAACTTTTGAATTTTTGGAATTCGAGGAAAAATCTTTAATAAAAACTCTTGGGTTATTATGACCTCCTCAAACTGATAGTTTTACCTTCAAGTGACGGTAGACGTTACCAATGCTATAACCAAAAGGAAAAGGCTACTGTCAGAGGCATCTAGCATTTTTGACCCGCTAGGGTGGTTGTCGCCCAGCACAGTTTTAATCAAAATTGTATTCCAACAGCTCTGGTTGCGAAAGTTAAACTGGGATGACAAATTGCCTGTGGTCATCAAAGAGAGATGGATCAAAATTAGATCATCGCGACATCAAGACATCCAAATTCCACGATTCATTTCTACCAACCAACATCAAACTGTTGAAATATAACTGCACGGTTTCTTTGTTGCATTGGAGCTTGCCTACGGAGCAGCAGTATATATAAACGTGTTAAAGACTCGAAAAATAAGATATTTGCTAATTTACTTGCCGCAAAAACTAAGGTGTAACCAATAAAGCAAAATTCGTCATTTGATGAAATATGTACAAGATGCTGTTAAATTGCTGATAAACTCAATCTTTGCATAGACGGATTCGCAAATTATTTTGGCTTGGCTGTCAGATATTCTACGAAGGTGTAGCTGTTTTATAGGCAACAGGACGTCATACATTTTAGAACAAATTTCTAGAGATAAGTGGATATATGTACCTTCGAAGCAAAATCCAGCTGACTCATCATCCAGAGGACTGACGCCAAACAATCTCACTAAAAATTCACTGTGGTGGAAAGGACCTCAATGACTATTGCAAGATATCCCACACTGGCCAAAAGTTGCAATATCAAGGCTATTTGTTAATTATTCGTCTCTAACCAAAATATATAGAATCTTATGCTATACTTTCAGATTCACTTTAAATGCCAGAAATTTATTGAAGTACGAAAACGTTAACCTTAAACATGGTATTCTGCCACCTACAGTTCAGGAAATTACATTGGCTGATATATGTTGTATAAAATGGGGGTAAGCAGAAGCATTTTCAGATGACATAAAATACCTAACAATATATATGACGAGCTTAAACGAGGTAGTAAACTATCGTCATTAAAGCCATTTATTGATGACCATGGGTTAATGCATGTAGGAGGAAAACTATCCAACTCAAGCTGCTATGTCGGCGCAAAGCACCCAATCATTATACCACAAAATCACACCTACGCCAAACTCATCATTGACAAATAAAACCGTCAAAATGCACACCCTGGACCTGGATTTTGGATAATGGGATGTCGCGACATGACAAGGCGGCACATGAAGAAATGCATCTTATGCTTTATGCGAATCAGAAAACACAATCAGTAGCTAGCTCATGGCCGATCCCCTCGGGAACGTGTTTGTAGTGGTCGACCATTTCTGTACACTGGTGTCGACTATGCGGGTCCTGGAGGGAGGAAAATTCAACGTGACTAAGGAGTACGTATAGCATTATTTGTTTGTCTGCCTGCAAAAGTCATCCGCCTAGTAACCGCTATGACGTCGAAAGCTTTCATTGTCGCTCTTACACGGTTTATTTCACGCCTTGGAATCCCTTACTAGATACATTGTCACAATGGAAGTTATTTTATTGGCGCCTCCAAACGTACCACAAACCCTCCAAATGTCCCACACTTTGGAGGATTATGGGAGTCGAACATAAAATCCATAAAGAATCACTTCTACAGTGTGTCTTGTTCCACATCACTCAGTTATGAAGAGGAAATCACGCTGCTTATCCATATAGAAGCTCTATGAAACTCGAGGCCACTTTGTGCTGTTTCTAATGACGTCACTTCGTATGGTGTGCTAATGCCGGCACATTTTTTAATTGGAGAGCCTTTCACCAGTATTCCTGAACCATACCAATTCAAATCGTCTTCCCGACTATGGTCGAGGAACTATTTAAGTACACTGAATCAACGTCAGAAATGGCAAAATAAAACACAAAACTTAACCGCCGATCAGGGAAGCTTGAAAATTTTTAAATTACTAAAACCGAAAATTTGAAATAATTTTTATCGGCTCGCCCACCTCACAAATGCTCCATATGACCCAATTTGACCATAAACCGAATGAATAAAACAATTTTATCTCAGTTCATAGAAAACTTAATCCCGTTGCATATTATTTGTACATTCAAAAAGAATTTATTTATGCTACATATGAAATATGTATAATACCGCGCCTTTTTAAAACATATCGACATATCATAAAAACATATCAGCAACATAAAAAAAATAAAATTATTAAATTTATAATACATATAAGAAAAAAAATAACAACAATATTAAGAAGAAACCAAAACACATGTGCCTTAAGGCAGGCGCGATAAAAATCAAATTAATTACAATTTACAAAAAAATTCTGTTTCTTGATTTACTTCGTCATATATTTCTTGAATATGATCGCAGAGTACCAGCGTACGTACCCTAGCCGTGCACACATATATTGAATTTCTTTCTTTCGATATCTCTCTCCAATCCGCACACCAGAGTCTCTAAGACCAAAATATAAACGTAATACAATAATAACAATAATAATAAACAATTACATGAAAATATAATAATGATAGTAATGGTAATAATAATAGTAATATAAAATTTGCTTTAGATAAAAGAGGTGTGGATCTAACAAATTTGTAACAAACAATCAATAAGTGAAAATACAAAATTTACGGCAATTTTTTGCGGTTTTCTTCTCTATACGTACCACCGATGGCCACAAGCGCTATATTTTACATGTTGTATGCATATGTATACAGTGAACCTGTCTACGCGATTTTTGTTATTTATAATATTTTTTATGTTTTATGTATAATTGACCTTTGTCCGCATGTACGAACATTTTGTATATAAAATTGTTACACAATAATTTTAGCATACAATGCTAATGTATTGCATTGACCCGTATATTATGTGCGCTATATCTACACAACTATTATAAATATTAAGGCCAATTCAGAAATTCATCTACATATACCAGCAACACCGGCCTGCATACAAAAAAAAAGTATAGAGATGTTCAAATTTATGTAAAACGCTCCTTAAAAATTTCATGCTGGTTTATTAATTTGTGCCTTGTACTCGTATATGTCTTATGTTAGCTATGTATATATAGTATACGATCGATAAACCAAATTTTACCAAAATTGTATTACGATCGATAAGATCATTTACATACATCATCAATTTGATGATTTCATCATTAAAAAAATGTAATTCGGAATATTACAAAAATGAAATAAAAAATTAATTAAAATAACGTGTAAGTGTTTTTTAGGTGGTGGTGGAAGTTCAAAAACATATGTTTTCGGTACATTTTTTTTTATTTTTATTTTTTTTTTTTCAATTAGAACAATATACATTGAAAAGGTAATTATATTTTTCTTTGCAATGATGTATGTAGCATGACGTGATTATGTATGTGGTTGGTACTGCTTTTTACGAGGATGATGATGCAAAAATGCTGCCGATAAAATGATTTTCAATTTAATGTGGTTCAATATTTGGGATTTATTTTATATGTATACGTTTTAAAGAAACGAATCTGAATTACATAGATCACAAGGTTATTTTGTCTTCCTCCTTATCAAGGAATCGAGTATCTTATTACTCAGGTTTTTCAAGCCATTCCCTTACTTTATTAATACTATGATTAAAAAAAAAGCTTTTCACCAATTTATTTCCTTTATACATAAGTCCGAGTTTTGCTTAATTCGACTGGTCGAGTTATAATATTCAAATACTATTTCAAAACTCTGGCTACAAAATTGCCTTAAAATTAGAATCGGGATTAAAAACAATAAACAATACCGCAGATACCGGGTATATAAATTAACTAGTTCAGATTGTCCTAATTTTCTACATGGGGCAAACTAGAGGACCATTTGCTCAAAGTTTAAAGAATTCGTAAAAGATATCACATTGTATTGCTGAAAATCCAACATGGTTTTGTGATAGGGAATGCGACAAAAGTTTCTAGTTGAAGTTATAAAGAGAGCGTACTCATTCAGAAATTGGAGTCGAAGATTTAGAACTTCAGAGTTAAGGACCGGGTATTAGTGACAGTAACATCCAACAGCATAAAATTCCCAACCGTCCAGTTATTCAAAAGTCAGATAAACGATTCTACCTCTTTCGACACAATTAACAGATCTACTATAGCAACGGTCAATGATCCTTAAGCTTGAACAAATGCAGTCACGACAAAATCTAGTTTTCGAAATGGTATAGAGATGAATCTTAGAAACAAGGTGATAAGTTGCATAATAAACATCATGAATTGGAGGATAAAGTAAATTGGATAATAAATTGGAAAGTGTAGAACAAAAATTAATCGAGAATCACTTGAATACAGCTGGCATGCCAAAGACAAGCGAATCTTATAAACCTGAGGATATTATTATTACATAAGTCGGAAAATGAAAGTTTCTTTGGATTAAAATAACTATATCCACCTTACAAGGAAGATTAAAAGTAAAGTTAACACAATCAAACAGCTATCGGATTTGGAAGATATTGAATTATCTCAATCCCCTTCACAAACAGAAACACCATTGGCAATTCAATTTACTTTTTTGCAACTCATTATTAATTCAAGAAAAACTATAATTTGAACTCTATGTCGGCAAGAGAAATTTTTCCTATTTTGCAACATTTTACTGCAATTAGCGTCAAATTGCTCTAAAGAGAAAATTACGAACACTTATTAGTTTATTATTTTCTTTAAGTTTTGTACAGTCTGTCATAGCGAATAAAAAATTTAGTAGACATCTATAATATTATGAACGAGTTGGTGACATATTCCCGAGTGACAAAATCCCGCAAATCTAAATCCCGAAGATACAAAATCCTGAGGGTAAAAAATCCCAACGATACATAATCCCGACGGTACGTAATCCCGAGAGTAGAAGATCCTGTAATCCCATTTTCGGTTTTTGGGAGGGTAATGAAAATCCCGATTTCTTAAATCCCGGTTTTCAAAATATCGGTTTTCAAAATCCTGGTATTCAAAATCTTGATTTTGAAAGAAATATTTTATTTAATTCGGGGGTGAAGGTGAATTTTAATTTAAAGCAAAATTAAAATCAAATCCAGAATTTTCTGAAAACCGCAATTATTTATGGGGTCGTAACGATATCCCAATTCTACAAAAATAAAAATCTAGGTTTTTATTTTTATTTTACTTTAAAAAAAAAAAAAAAATACGAAATCCCGGTTTTCAAAATCCTGGTTTCTTGGTTTTGAAAGAAATATTTTTTTTAGTTTGGGGCGTCCCTTCTGGTGAAGAAAAATTTTAATTTAAAGTGAAATTAAAATCTAAACCGGGATTTTTATTTTTGCAGAATCGGGATTTTGAGAATCAGGATTAACAAAAAAACAGGATTTTTACTGGATCACATCGGGTTGAAATTACCGGAAAAGCAATCCAGAAAACATCCAGAAAAAATATTTTGTTTAAAATAAATGAAAAACAATCAATTTTATTGGCATTTTACGACTTTTGTCGTCACTTGGAACATTTGTGGTTCATCTATCAGTAGAAGCGATACGAGCGATACAATTCCTTTGATCTATGTATGCCTGCAAGGTTAACGAAGCATTTACAAAGCATTAAATCCATAATTCGCTGGATACATTCGTCGATGCCATATTAACCCAACGAATTAAGCCAACCACAAAATAACTTGAAACATTTGTGGTAGAACTATCAGTAGAAGCGATATGAGCGATACCACTTCTTTGATCCGTATCTGAAAGGTTGACGAAGTAATTTCCATTATCGTAAATATTAAGCACTTTACGGAAAAAGTTAAATTCGATAGACATTTTATAATTTTATTTTTAATTTGGTCCGCACGTTGATAATTGCATTTCTGGATTTTATATTTCTCGATTTTTGTTTTTCTGAAGTTTTTTGTTTCTGGATTTTTCTCGGGATTTTCAGTTTCTGAATTATTTTTTTCTAGATAATGTAGCCAACCCTTTGAAATTTGCATAGGCTTTCGGGATTTTGTACCCTACGGATTTTGTATCTTCGAAAAAGATATGAAAGAGTTAATAATATTTAGGTATAGTTCTGGGTAGTAAGAGAATGTGAAAAATAAAATAATACTGTGTTCCTTCTACTAAGAGAAGCAAGAAAGATTCCACCAAGATAAAAATCTTAAATGAAACATTTACTTATGCTGTGTGACTCAGTCACTTTTTTTTGTCTAAATTTTCGATTTTTTATTTCAAGTCTGCTTTATTCTATTCACTGCGAGACGGTTACCGAAAAGTTTCCTCGCGAGGTTACTTTGAAATGTGTTTGGATTAAAAAAAAACGAAATAAATCGAAACGATAAATGATGGGGCTGGTCGCTTACAGCTATATTCAACAAATGATTAACAGTCAGCTAAACGTACCTTTCTAAGTGATTTACTTTTAATGAATTTGACAAAAGTGGTATACAAATTTACACGGTTACAAATGGAAAAGTTTACACCGTTAAAAATGGAAAAATTTACACTGTTGAAAAATGTAATTTTTATTTTTATTTTTATTTTTTATTAGTCTAACCCCCCGATTCTGACGTTAGGACTCCTAAGACTGCCTTAGCTAAGACATTTTTAGGGAAGACTTTTTGTTTAAGACTAACCCCTCGATCCTGACATACAGTCACAGACTTCGTTTCAGTCTTAGCGAAAATTTTAGCTTTAACAAAGACTGTAGACTTTTATTTCGTATTCTGACCTTAGTCTTATCTCTCAGTAGTGGTAAAAAATTGTCTTCGTTAAGCTTCACAAAATAGGTGGTCTTACGAATCATTTTTACGTTACATACGAACTTTTTCCCAAAAATAAAATAATATTTTACATTTATTTATGTAAGTATTTTGATAAAAATTTAATTTAATTTTCAAGTGGATTTTTTAAATGGAAACGATATTGGAATTATTAATTCTCTTAATTAGCGAAGAAAACAGGTGAGGGTTTTTTTTTATATTAGACCTTTGAAACTCAATAGATACAATGTATTACATATTTGATTTCAATAGGATAAATCGCCGAAAGCATCTTTGGTATCTGCGGGACATCGCAAATTCGTTTGAATTGGAAGAGAAACAATTTCGAGAATTTTTCCGCCTTCCAAAATTATTAACAAACAAATTAATTCAGGAATTGGAAGCGTACAATTTAGAATTTTCAGAAATTTCTTTTGTTTTTCGTATATGAATTGCTTTAAATAAATAAGTTTATCATAATATGATTGTTGTTAATATTAAGTGTAGCATATCATTATTTACTCTAAATGAGTCACCCGAGCATACCCAGCAACATAACAAATATGTGTAAGCTAATGGTAGCAAATATGAATTCGAAAATCAAGTTTTGTGAGGATCAGGAAGAGAAGAATGATGTAAAATTCGGAATTAAAGGTGTAATAGGTGCGGTGCGATCGATTGTACTCACGTGGCTATTGTCTCACCACCAATACATGATCCAGAGAGACCAGCTCGGTTATATATGAAGAGGAAGGAGTACTACAACATTAATGTGGCAGCGGTAATTCAAAAATAAACATACCAAACATATTTATATACATTACATATATTACTTTTCTTAGATTGTTGACTCAAATATGAAATTTCTTTCGGCGAATGCAAAATATCCCGGTAGTGTACACGACGCAGCGATTTGGTTGACAACACCAGCTCGAATACATAATCCATTAACACAATAGTCAACGTTGTAATTGGATACTAGGAGATAACGGGTACCCCTTCTAACACCTTTTGAGCAACCAAGTAACAGAGAAGAAGAAAAATTATAAGAGCAAGGAAAACGGTAGAACGTGCATTTGGTGCATTTAAGAGTCGCTTTATGTGCACGAATAAATGCCGTACATTGCATTACGCTCCAGATAAAGCGGCATTTTTAATTTATAGCTGCATTATCCTGCATAATATGCTTGTAGATTTTGGTGTTGATGATGTAGATGGCGAAACTGTTATAATATGAAGAAGAAGAGACTGATTTGGCGGTTAACAATGGTTATTTAGCTGAGGGTAGACGTGTTCGACACGAATACCCTAACTCATTGTAACATATTTCTTCAAAAAAAATTCATGTTTTACCAGTTGATTAGTATAGTTTATTTTATTACGTTTGTTCATTTCATTTAAATCATTTTGTATAATTATTATATAAAAAAGTTGTATTAGTAAAGTTTATTAATAAAAATCTAAAAATAAATTTATGATTTTTTTTTAAGTTGTTGAGCGATAACATACATAGATTCTGCCATTCTTGTCATATAGAATTAGCATTTTGCCTGTCTATTCCTAAACGCTCTTTGGCAATTTTCATATCGTGATCTGCACGATATTCAGCCAGTTTAGTAATTTTACAAACACAGTCTAAGGCTACTGAAAACGAGGGTTTTGTAGGGCTGTTTTCGTGTTTCACGCTCTACTAAAATCAAGTTTGTCTGGCTAACTCCAGGTAAATCGGCGTTAACAATTTCAGCTTCTGGAGCCAACCTCTCTACTTCGATTGTGGCCGAAATTGATGTTTGGTTTGAGTGTTTGGAACAAATGTATTTTACTCACGTAATTCGAAATATATTAACTATCGTTAATATATCCTTCTACTTTATATGTGTAGATATTTTACGTATTGAGCAGATACCTGAGCAGTACCGTTATGTAAATTTTGAACATGAATAATCCTGTCTCATATTCAAATATCTACATCTCTTTTGATGATTCACTAGAGAAAAAAATCTGATAACACAAAACACTTAATAATTTAAATGAATTTAATTATCTATTAATTAGTTAACTACTTATACACGTATCACTGAATTTAACTAAAATTAACCACACTAAATCACAGTAAAGTAAAACAAAAATATTTAAAACTAATTAAATTGAAATATAATTTACGGAGAAAAACAAAATACGAATTAATTATAACCAAAGTCGAATTTTGAGCAAGCACATACATCTTCTCTTGAAAGTAATGAGGCATCTGAGGTGCCTTTTCTGTTCATTCGGTAACGTCAACCATTTTCAACTTTCATACACAAAGGCGATAAATGAGGTGATCGACAACACACTTAATACCTTCAACTTGTCAACATATGCAAGGTATTTATGGTACATATGTAGATTTTAGTAGAAAACATACATGATGCTAAACACGATTGCTAGTAGTAAAGCGTTCTTGGCATTATGGCGTCCCTTACCCTACTATCATGTGTGAAATTATGTAAGAGTCCGAATACTCTCACCAATGTATAATTATATGAAATCAGATATCGTGTTTTGGAACCATTGGCATTTCCACGAATTGTTCTCTAGAGCTATCGATAGTAATACCTCCTGTGAAAATATTGCTACTCTGCAAATTTATCACTGTAAACATACAGACCATAATTTACGTTTATAGAGTCTTTAGTTACATTTTCTGATATCATTTTAGTACTTAATACTTATCTGAAATTTTACGGTACGAGTAATAGAGCAATTGGCGCAAAAATTGATCGATACGTTTTTTATCAACTATACTATACACTTGTTACTATTAAAATTATTATCTTCAATATTCATTTTCAGTAAAACAATTAATTATAATAATTACAAGCTAATAAAAATAATAAAATACAAAAATTGGAATAAAAAATATAAGAGTTATTTGTCGAAAATCGACAGTTTCGAATTTTTCTAATGAGAATTTAAAATATAAAAAAAACAAAATAAATGTTTAACATTATACTGATCAGCGATTAAATACAATATAAGATATTTTCCAAAACTTCATCATTAACCCTTAAATGATACACTTAAGGAAAATCACATAAATGCCACACTGGGGTCTTTTAGACCCCAGCATGAAAATTGCCTATTATTCCTAGAATTTTCCTATATTTAGCTTTGACAATTTTTTCCAATATAGTTTAAAGCTTACTAAAGGAGATAAAATTTATACATTAATGAAATTTTAATTTTATGATACCAAAAAAAAAAAGTTTGTGAAAAAAATAAGAAAATGGCTTGTTTTACATAAATTAACCGTATTTTTTTAATTTTCAATATTTTTAGCTAAAAAATTAGCGGTGTACCCTTGAGATATTACCTTTTTAGACAAAAATAAGTCCGATACTGAATTTTTAAAAAAAGGTATTTATTTTGCAATATGAACATTGAATTTTTTCTTATCGTCGAAAATGGCCGACCGCGGCTCTGGCCAGCGACTTGACGCTCTCCTACATACAAAAGCCGTTGATCCAATGTACCCTCTTCCATATCTTTCTGGTTTACTTCCGTGGCACTTCCTGGAGCACTGCACATCGAAAAGTCTGAACCATTGTCTTTACAATCCTCAAACACGTTATCTTCTCTTCCTGAAGATGCTTCGTCGATGAATTCACGATGCTCATCATCGCTTACTAGCATTTCTCGGACGGTTCAACTCGGCAAATTATACACCATCTAATAATACGTCAAAATCAAAAGAAACATGATAAACTAAGCAAATTTTAACATCGAGCGCAGTCTTACGCACGATCAAAAACAATAAAACAACCCAAAAAACAGCAAAAACAGCAAAAACAACTTTGAAAAATTATTTCGTAGACAATACAAATATTTTCATTCAATTTTTATCAAATGCAATCACCTAGAGATCTTAGTCAAATTTCATTTTTCTTGTCTGGGCAAGGTTTATTTTCTCTGTCTCTGTTTCTTGAAAATCGGATAAATACCTTTCGAATTACTTTGTTTACAGACAGATATCAGTAGCGGGGATATAAGGCATCTCTCTCACTCTAGGTCTGCTAGAGTTGAGATGCCTAAAAATTATTCCGATTTTCACACAAATATACGTATATGACACACTGGGGTCCGTTGGACGCTTGGACCCCACTGTGATTTTGGACCTTTCTACACAGCTGCTAGCGGTCAACCGGCTTGCACTAAGTACGTAAACAGGTAGTGCAATATCTCAACTATAGCAAGGGGGGGACACGAGATGCATTTCCGGCGGAAACATTTAAATATGTACGGTTGAAAAAGGTCTGGGGTCCACTGGACCCCATGTGTCATTTAAGGGTTAATACACGTGATAACACGAAACAAATTTGTGATGTCAGGCGTTTCAAAGAGCCAATCTTTCAAACTGGATAAAAACGACTTAGAATGAATTAGCCTCCTGATCCGATCTGATAAACTATTGAAGATGGTAGGTAACAAGGATGTAGGAATACGGTACAAAACTTGATGGTTAGCACGGAAGTTGTATCGATCATCAACTCTTATTATATGTTGCCCACTATGCTTAAAAAATATTGTTAAGACCTTATGAACGTACAAATGTTGCAATGGTAGGATATTAGTAGGCTTGAATAAAGACCAAGGTGAGTCTGTTCTTTTCTTCCCCAATATGGTTAGCAAAATCATTTTCTGTTGTACATACAATGATTTTAAATTGGATAACAACCACCCCAGCAGGATAAAGCGTATTCCATTTTAGCCATCACCAATGCATGATAGATAGAAAGAAGGTAAAAAATTCTAAATGCAGTGACATGGGTTTTCCAATTTAGTTTAGTATCCAAATGAACTCCAAGATACTTAAATGAGTTAACTAATTCAATATTCAAACAATCAGTATGACAATTGGTAGGAGTAGCGCTATGATACGTAACATGGTAGTCATTAGGTACAGTTATAACTCCGGAAATGTTAAACAACATAAACTTTTTGTTATCACTCAGAATTAGGCAATAGATAATGCTTGTCGAACTATTTATGCAGAAATTTCAGATTGGAATTAATCGTAGAAATAACATCAGTGGAAGATCCAGCAGCAGTATAAGCTAAAGCTAAATCATAGCAAAACCAATACTGCGCTGCCATTTAACCCAAGTTTCATAATAGAATTAGTATAAATCAGGAACAGTAAAGGACCCAACAACACTGACCCTTGGGGAACCCCAACACTCACGGATCTAGAATCACTCAAAATGTCACCTATTCTAAATCTTACTTTTCTATTCTACAAATAGGATACAAACCAGCTGTTTACTGTACCTCTAAAACCAATGTCCGACAGAATAAACAACAAAATTGTATGATCACCCATGTCAAATACCTTAGAAGTATCACTAATAAAGCTGACTCAGTGCTGATACCTTGACGGAAGTCATGTTGGTATGTTAATTGATTTTAAAAATATACTCTTACTGTTTTTAACTGCTTTCTCCAGAACCTTTATAATGACCGGCTGGAGCGCAATTGGTCTATAGTTTCCTTTAACAGTTCGATCGTCTTTTTTTTAAAATAGGAATAATGGTTGCCGATTTAAGTCTAGCAGGTACAAGTCCTTGATCGAAGTACAGATTGAATATATGAGTCAGGACTAGGCTAACGAATTTAGAGATATAACTTTCAAAATATGACAACTGAGTTCTTCACTATCAAGCGAATGTTTCGATTCGAACGACTCAATAATAGATATTATTTCATATAGAGACTGGAGTCATAAAAATAATTTTCGAACAATAATCGTAATGATCGTAATTGCCTGCTGAGTTACTCGGCATAAAGTATCACGTAGGTAATTGGCAATACTTGTAAAATACCAGTTAAGTTCATTTGAAATATATATGTCACTTGTGAAAAGTGTACCGTTCATTGTTTGATAAAATATCTTTTATCGTAGACACTTTTGGCCTTTTAGTTAAAATTTCATTCACATAGTGTCAATTTTTTTTATCATCGCCACAGTTACCTAAGAAACGATTAACATAACACGTTTCTTTTTCTCTTTTTATGTCCAGATTAATTTGATTACAAGTAGAAGTAATCTCGTAGATTCCACGTAGATTTGAATAGGATTAGGATATTTAAAATCAAAGCTTCGTGTTTATGAAAATAGAATTCTAAGTTGGATACAAATATGTAAAATTAAAAATCTATATTATCAAACTATTTGGAGCACCTCAATAGCTATCTCCATAATGTATATAAGTAGTTTAGAAAATTCCATTTTTGTGGAACAAAAAATGTACCGTTTGGAATATTTATTCACCTCTACACAACACGGCGTTTCTAGTGAAACATTACTAAAAATCGTTGGTCTTATAAAAAGTCGAAATAAACATGGCATACACATTTTACTCAGACACGCCGATAAAACTTGTCTATTTTCCTTGTTGTGTTAAATTACTAAGCTTCCTACTCATAAGTGTTAAAATTTGAAAAAAAAACCAAGCAAGAGTTTTTTAAGAACATGTTTTATAGACTGTACCTTAAAAATTAATCGATTTTATATTATTGTTGCCGATATACCGCAACCAATAAATAAACAACGAGTGACAAAAAGATAAACACAATGAAAATCAGGATAAACAGCATCGTTCGTAAATATGAAGCGAGTGTAGAGTCACAGCATACAAAAAAAGGATAAATTATGGGATGATAATGAAGTATATTTTCATAATATTTATTTATTTATTAAGTAGGTTAATTAGATACCAAATTATGTGTGCTTAATTTGTATTATGTACCAAAATTTATGGATATGCTTAATGAGTTATGATTTTACATGTATTGTACATATACCTTTTTTGGTGTGTACTTATAGACTACATCCTTATAATTTATTCAGTTATACGTGAAAATATTTATTTAATATTTATAAAATTTATGTTGATACAAATCTACATGAGTATTTCTTGGATTTATCTTCATATATACATAACATACCTATGTATAGTAAGTACTATGGGTGTTTTGAATGAGATTCTCAAGCATAAAAATACGAAACCCTTTTTCAATTTGTGTACCGTGTTATCAGATACAATGTTGCTTATGCTAATTTATATTATGTAGGCATATCAAAATAAATACATTCGTACATACATACATATACCTTACTCATAAGCAAAATGAAATTAAAGATAATTTCCAGATTTTTTATTTTTTTTTTTTTAGATTCAAAAACTGTTTATTTTAGTAAATTGAAATTTATGATTATATAGTGAGTGTACACATGAAATGTAGCTCTGGCACATCATCACACACACCACACAGATTAAATTACAAAACAACAAAAAGCACATAAATGCAGTTTTGAACATTTTGCGCACCGTATATATCCATCATCTTCGTGTACCGTACCGTTTAAAATTAACAAAACAATGTAACGTTTTTAATAATCTCTTCTTGTCGTTTTTGTCAAATTATAAAGTCATAAAAATATAATTTCTACATAATTACTGTATTTTGTCGAGAATATACATAGGTATATACCTACGTGTACATAAAAAATTAAATTTTAAACCACAAAATTGCCAACATAAATTGAATTTTGTTCCGCGTATAAAAGAGACAAAGGACAAATATGTATACCGCACCACCGTACTGTTTATTTTTGTGCCATCATTATGGTAATTTTCTCTCTGATCGCTGTAGATACCTATATGTATAATTACAAAAACTTATGATCTCTGCTGAGGTATTATAAAACATGACAAACCAATTATATGTGTACACAATACACAATACACAAAGTGAAATTTGTTATGATCGTACAAGTGCAGCATAATTCAACAAATACATACCGCACAGTCAAGAATCGCACGTACCATATTTAATGATCATGTACCTGTACTATGTATATGTATGTAGAATCGACACTTTATTTATTTTATGTTTATGCGCGCGATCGATCGATCACGTTTCAATAGTGATCGCTCGCGTATATTATGTAGATACCTACTATACATTTCCCGGTTAGTAAAATCAATAAAATACGGTGAATGAATATTCAGTGGTTATATTATGTATACAAATCTAATTACAGTAGCTCGTTACGTATACCGGGTCAAAAAGTTCATAAAACTAATGACTTAACTTTGGCACGTTTGCGATCAATTTTAATGATTGGAATTTCAAATGTGGAGAGAGAAATTCAAACATTTTTAATATCTTTCACCTAACGTAACCTTGAAAACATATATTCACATGACTAACCCATCATAACATATATGTATGTTCGTTCCAAATAAGCATTGCACCATTTCAATAAACAAATAGCAATAATTATAAATTTTAACGACTGTTATAATTAGGCAGACGTCTGTTAAAATATAAATTGCAACAGTAAAACACATACATAACTAGCTGGCATACACATATATTCGGGGAATATTATAGTTAAGCAAAACTTTTGCAACAAAATAACACAAAACAAACAAAATAAACGTATTTTACGTTATCAGATGGTCCGTGTAAAATTATTTCACGAATTCCTGGAATTGCCAAAAAACTAAAAAAAAAAACTTTTCGTTCATATGTGAAGAAAAACAGTTTTCCTTTTAATACTGGGCGAGAGAGAAAAGTGTGAGTGAACATTTTTTATTAGACTACATGAAAGGTGTATTTCATGTTTCCCGTAAATAATAAAAAATTAATTTTCTTATCTTTTGGTAGAGATCTTCATAACAATAAATATGGTTGCCTCGTATTTTTTTTTTTTTGTGAAAACTACTTTTGCACTATATTTTTCAATTTAGTGGTGAATGTCTCGGTGATTTGTTAACGTTCTACCAACGGTCTCCTCACACTTTTCCTAAAGATCTAGTTGGATCAATATCGTAGTGTCTCACCCAACGTGTGGCATCCAAACAATAAATATTCCTTGTGAAGATCCTAAAAATATATTGTTACCGCACAAACACTTTAAGCAGCAAACACTTAAAGTGTTTGAAATATTTATTTGAGGGAAACATACAAAGCGTTTGGTAAAAACAAATTTCTGTTTGCTGGTGCACGTTTTGAATGTTTCTGTACATTTATATGTAAGTATTTTTCGGAAATGAAAAAATTATTTATAGTAAAATGGATAATTGTTACTCTTCAATATTTAATATTTGTTGTAAAGCATAATTTTGTTTACTAGAACTAATAAAGTACTTTCCACAAAGCAAACAATTATTTATCGGTACTACTTGCTTCATTTCTGCCAAAAACATTCAAAAAATGTTAGTTCTTCCAAGTATATAATTGCTTGAGGCCAATTTTAAAAAAGATTGTTGTAAATTATGCTTATTAAGCTGGAACAATTGTATTAATTTAGTCCAATGAAACTGTTGGCAGCAACCAATAGTTTTGTTTGCCTCAAAAATTAATTAATATTTCGCGACCTTAGAATGAAAGGGTTTTATTCAGAGATGCGCGGGTAGTAGCTATTCGTTATTTAATACTCGTTACTTTTAACTACCCGAAGTAACGATTCCTTCGGTTAAAAAATATTCGTTACTTTAAACCTACTAAAATGAAAACAAAACAAAACAAAAAAAAAATTGGTTCGCTTCATTGAGTTGAAACGAACGTATATATTCAGTTATGTCTCTTTTTCTCCTCTAGTTATGTCTCTTTTCTCCTCTAGTTATGTCTCGTTTCCTCCTTACATTTGTGTTTTACAATACAAAACACAAAACGTAAAATGTTTAACAAATTATATGGAGTAGTGATTACTTTGTACCGAATAAAAAGTAACGAGTATTACGTCAAAAGTAACGAGTACCCGTGATTACTTAAAAGTAACGAAACTGCACATCTCAGAATTCGTTCAATTAAGCATAACAACAAAATTGAACCCATACAGGCTCGTACTTAGCTGAAATATGTATTAAGTGAAATTGCTTAGGCCCGGCGTTTCTATGCTTCAAATATTAAGCCAGTAATTCGCCACCGATTAAACGTTACTTCCCCAGTTTAATCGTTGAAAGCTTGCTCTTGGCTGGTTAAATTAATCACTCCTTGGGACCCCTAGTAGAAAATTAATATCACATAAAGTAAACGCAAGGGAATACTACCATTTCGGGATAAAGAAAAATTATTAAATTACGATTTTTTGTATAGTGCTGAATAGAGAATCCATTCAAGTACTCGAGTAATTGAGTACTGGATAATTTTTTTAATTCGATAATTCGATTATATACAATTATTTAAAATTATAAGTATCGATTTTATGTTACTTAAAATATACAGGTTATATCTTAGACCTTATAGAATAGAATGGACCGCATGCAATGGCTTTTAACTGTCTCCAACATCTGCAGCAACAAGTAGCCTTGTGGCTGATGCGATACCTAGAGCAATCATAAATTGCTATAGTTACTATAGTTACCGGATCGGTCTCAAGGCTACTTTGCTCTGCAGATGTTGCAGACAAGCTATTTTACAAAAGACGGGTTTTCATTTAAATTAATTGCTCAATCTGAAGCTATTAAAGGTATCGTAATGAGTCAAAATTGTAATATGCCTAGAAGTGCAACAACTGTGCAGAAGTGTATAATAGAATTTTATAATAAAAAACTAGGAGAATTAAAACAGAATATTACCATTAGAGTTGAACGAAAAAACGAACTTTCTATAACAGTGGTTGAGTGGACAGTAAAAAGCGGCACATGGATGTAACATTTCATTCCGACACAACTCAACATGTTCTTCTTTTGGTTTCTACTGTGGGAACTGGGAAGTTGTGATGAGGAGAAAACTTTTCGGCTGGTTAAAAAAACCGCGAGTTTTCTATTGATTTGAGTATCGACGTTGTAGCACACGATGGTGCAGTCGTGATGGTAAAGTATGTATGAACAGAAAATCGAAGCTATCAGTCAACTTTGCTTGAACCATGGAATTCATCTAAAAATTGTTGATGTTTTAAAAGATCAATGATGAAGCCTCAGATAATAAAGATAATTTTAATGACGGAAGCCAAAGTGAAGATGATGATAGAAAAAACATTAAAAGTAATTTTTATATTAATTTTAGCATAAACTTCGAACCACAAGTAAGCACGGCTTTGATTATTTGATGAATTGGTTTAATACCAGAAAAATCATCAAATTTTTTAGAAAATCTTCGGTTAGAAACAATTTACTTAAAAAAAAAACACAAAGTCCATGATCTAAAAGAACTACCACTACTGCTTCTATGATTAAACGGTTCATCACTCGTTTCTACGATTCAATGATTTATTTCTCTAAATGAACTAGAGAGCCATCGAATTTGATATGAAAGTTTTAAAAATTCTTAAAGAAGTTTTGATGATACTTGAACCGTTCGAACTCGCAGTTTTGGAGCTTAGTAAATATGATTCAAACTTGTTGATTGCCGAGGGAGTATTTACTAATATATTTAATACATTAAAACAAATAAATACAAAGTTGTCGATTGAGATGCTAGAGGCGTTAAAGAATCGTTATATTGCATGTAGGCAAAAAACTGTAGTTTCCCTTTTGCTCGTTTTCCAAAGTATAGTCTATTCATACCGCAAATGCAAATGGGTTACCCACGAAATCCATTACATCATATACCATTTCTCTAAAATCCACCTTGACAAAATCCACTTTGGTCAATAATAACTTTTGCCAAAATCCACCTTTTTCCGTATCCATTATAATAAAATCTATTATTCTCAAAATCCATTTATGTCAAAATCCTTTCTCTCTCTTCAATCCAACGAATCCCTTGTTTTTATTATTTTTGCAAGCCCGGCTTGCAAACGTAATAAAAACGATGGATTCGTTGGATTTTTTATGGATTTCGAGAACTAATTAAGAATGAATTCGAAGCAAATAAAATTGATCGATACATACATGGACTTAAATCGGTAATAGATGGCCGCCATTTTGGTTTGGATGACATTAGTCAGTTGGCATTTGACAGTCGAAGAAAGTGGTATATTATAACAATAACAATTTATTATAGAACATCTAATGCCACAATATGCTAGAGGCAATGCTGAAACAGTTACTGTTAACACTATCGGGACAGGGAAAACTTTCTTGTGCCCGAATTAGCCTTTCAGAGCATATGATTCCAACAAGACGGTGCCCTCATCATACACAGCTCGTTCTACTCAAAAAGTGGTGATATCGACTAGCTTTATAATCCCCTGATTTAACCCCTCCCGATTTCATCATTTGGGATACTTGAGAGAAAAGGTGTATATACCAATAAACCAACCACAACCTCGATACTTAAGGACAACATTCGAAATGAAATTGCTGAATCAACACCAGAAGTCTGCGAAAATTATGAAAAATGTCTCGTCTTTAAAAAGAGATCGTCTCTATGCCACGACCAGAGGCGGCCACTTGACCGACATTATATTGATATTCCATACATAATGTTAAAGACCGCTTATTGAATCAATAAAATATAAATTATAAATTACTTCATTTAAAAGTTATTTAAACAAAATAAAAACATCGACCTGGAACATAAAACGCACCCTGTAGGTACATGTTACTTATATTTGATTTTTTTTTTTTTTTTCGCTGGCGCTACATCCCATAGAGGGATTTGGCCGCTTCATTTGAAGTTTCGTAATCATTTTTTTTAACGGATTGAGTGATTAATAAATAGTGATAAAAGTGATTAAACTCGCCGTGTTTTTTTCATCACCCGCCGGGAATCGAACCGGGGACCTCCGGAGGTTAAAGCAAGCTGCTAACCACTGTGCTCGGTTTTCAATTATGCTTTTTTTCTACTATCTCAGCTTTATTCTATTTCTACTACATACTTAGCTATTCATGATTCTTTATCGCTTAAATTTTTGTTTGTGATACTTAGTAAGCGAAGTTAATTAAAATATTTAAAAAGACGGTCAGGTAGGTTTTGAACGTTCAACCTGTAATAACAAAATTTATCCAAAATATTTGTCAGACTCTTAGAAGGATTCTTAACCTTAAGAATTACCTACAAAACATAATCGGTGAGGAGCGACTAAATGGATTGGCATTATTAAAACTTAACTAACGAAAGGGCTCGCTGAGGGAACATAACAATTATGCCAAAGAAAACGCAACGCCTCAATTAGAGGACATGTGAAGGGCACGAAGATTAACCGGTTTCCGAAAAACGGACATGCATTTTGACAAGCATCTTGAAAAAGGGATCCTGAAATGAGTTTGGAGTGAATTTGCGGAATACTATTAGGATTGAACTTATGTATTTTTGAACCGATTTTAGTGAAATTTGACATTTGCGGTCAAAATGGGACCCTACAATTATTGTTTGATTAAGTTCTGGAATATGGCCGGTTAGGATAGAACACTAGGCTATTATTTAACTGATTATGATGAAATTCGACATGCACTACGGAAATGAGATTTTAAAATGATTTTTCTAATCCTGGTACCTAACATATACCATTAGAAGTTTCACTCAAGCTGCGCGTGCTGTCACCCACTTTTTCTTATATTTCTTTGATTGTGATTAAATTTGCGAGCAGATGTATAATAAATATGTCAATATAAGAAACCTTAACCGGTGCCAGATTCACAAAAATTTCAACAGGCAATATCATAAAAACTATAGTCTGTTGAAGTTTCTGTAAACCAAGTAGCTGTTGAGTTCTATCTTTTGTGAGGCAGATCGATAATCGGTGAAAAAATAACCAAGTTACATCCTAATTAGCCATATTCCAGAACTATCTAAAAATTATTTTATAATCCTATTTCCATCTTTTATGCCAAATTTCACTCAAATCTGTTAAGGAATAGCCAAGTTCCATCCTAGTTGGCCAAATTTCAGTACTTTATCCAAAAATCCATTTAGAATCCCATTTCCATCGCACCTGCCAAATTTGATAAAAATCGGTTAAGAAATAGCCAAGTTCCATCATAATTGGCCATATTTCAGAACTTCGTATAATCCAGTGTTTTATCTAATTTTCACAGAAATTGGCATTAGCGTCACATACTGAATTGGTTCACAAAACTTTCTGAATTTAAAACGAATTTCTCAGAAAATTATTCTAAATTTTCCAAATTACCCATCACTTTCGATTCAGTTGTGAATGTAATGTATCTTGTTGATCTTATTTAGGAATCTTTTGAATCTCACGAACCTTATGGGTCTTATGAATCTCATAAGTTTGAAGAATCTTATGAATCTCATCAATCTTATTAATCTTACGATTTTTTGAATTCCATGAATTTAAACGAATTTTATAAATTTTATAAATATCGTGAGTTACGAATCTTATGAACCCTATTTATCTTCAAATCTTATTATGAATCTTGTAAGTCCAAAGAATCTTATAAGTCCTATGTATCTTAAAAATCTTATGAGTCTTATTAAGCTCATGATTCTAGCCAATCTTATGAGTAATTTGAACCAAGTGAATTTACTAATTTTATTAACTTGATTAATTTTATGAATCAAATAAACCTTATGAATCTTTTGAGTCGTATAAATCTTATGAATCCTACGAATCTCTTCAATATTACGAATATTGTGCATCCTACGAATCTTATGAACTTATGAATATCATATACCACATTAATCTTACGAATCCTAACACCCTTGTGGATCAACTAAATCTTATGAATCTTTGGAATCTCAACAATATTTTCAATGTTATGAATTTTTGAATTGTATGAACTTAATCGAATCTTATGAAACATAGTAGGAATCTTGTGAATTTTATGAATCTTTCCAATGTTAACAATCGTACAAACCTTATGAATATTATGAAACTTTTATTAATCTTATAAATCGTATTAATCCTATGAATCTTATTAATTTTATGAATCCTATGAACCTTATGAATTTTAAGAGTCGTTTGATTCTAGTGAATTTACTAATTTTATTAATTTGAAATTTTATGATTCTTCTGAATCTTGTGTCTTACGAATCTTAAGAATCTATTGAATTTTATGAATCTTATGAATCCTGAAGCCTTGTGTTTCAAATAAATCTTATCAATGTTTGGAATCTCAAGAATATTTTGAATTTTAAGAATTTTTGAATTCTATGAACAAACGAATCTTAGATATCACAGGAATCTTAAGAATTTTTTAACGGGGAATTTCGTAAATAATTGATTTTGTCAATACTGGATTTTGCCAAAATTGGGGATTGATTTTAGGAATGATGGATTTTGACAATGATGGATTTGCTCAAAAGCGGTTTTCTTCTAAAAAGATGGATTTTAACAACAGTGGATTATGAAATTATGGATAAAGTGGGGCTCACACCGCAAATATAATGAACATTTAGTGTATTCGTCCAAATCAGAAATAAATTCTTTGGCAAAAAATCAGTTTGATCTACTTTTCAGGAATCTTCGACTCTAAACTATTAGTCAATAATTAGTCAAGCATGCAAGATCAGGGTGAAATGACCGTCGGACAAGAAAATGAATCATCATTTTCGAACCTTAACAAATCGAACCTTAACAAATATTCAGCGCTAGCGAGCGAATTTTTTCAACATGCATTAGGTTTTTTTAAATCGCATCAAGTTCTCCAGATACATAAAACCTTCATCCGACCATGTATAGAGTATTACTGTCAAGTTTGGGAGGTGCGTCTGGTACAACCCTCCACTTAATGGACAGAGTTCAACGCCGCGCTATCAGAATAATACGGGATCCCAGACTTACTCAAGAACTAGACAGCTTACAGCATCGCAGAGATACTGCAGAACTCTGCATTTTCTACAGATGCTTACATGGCAAATGTTCTGCAGAACTATCGGAGAAAATACCACCATTCGTTACAACAACAAGAGTAACAAGAGGAACAACCAATGCACATGTTTACGGTGAAACTCCCGAAACCTCGCACTGAAGAAATCAAGCGCGGATTTTTATACAGAACATCAAAAAAGTGGAATTCGCTAATACACTTCAAATTTCCGAAGGAAAACAAAATGAATAAATTTAAGGTTGCTATTAATCTTTACTTGCAGGATCGCGCATTGGATGCAGAAGCTCTGACAGTTACAAGGAGCTAGGACCGTTAATAAGTCTGCTCTGCACCCAATTAAAAAATTTATAAAAAAAAAAATAAGGCACCAACAAATAAATTGGCTCGCATTCACGGTGCTGAATCAAATCTCATAAGTTTAAATACTGAGCTGTTCTGTCGGACACGAAAAGAAACAAAAAAAAATAAATAAACGAAATTTCATCCAGTATGGATATTTTAAACATTTTGTGACATTAATACAAGGTTTTCATCGTCAGTAGTATAATACCATAATGCCATAATACTATAGTACAATAGTACTTCCATATTCATCACTTGGTGTGAAGTGAAAACCGTTTTAATTTTTGTACGGGAACATAGGTGTAATTTTGATAAAAATAAGATTTCAAACAAACTTATACACCGTCATATTTGCAAAGTTAAATTTACAATTTTTTTTTTTTCGACGACTGTACATAGTTCCAGATGAACTCGCGGCATTATTTCCATGATTTGAGATGTACGGTTTCGGGAAAAAGTTCTCCATCTTCTCGGATCATCTGAAAGCCAGGCCAAGACAACCTACGAGTCAGTCCACGCAAATAATCGCAACTGGTGGCCTATCAAAATATTTGACGTGACTTTGATGAGTTTTGTCAAAACACAGGCTCCACATAGCTTGATAGGTGGAATTGGAATATACTTGATTTACTTGAACCCGTGCCTTTGCGATAATGATAGTGAGGTTTTTATGTAGCCTTCTTCAGCTTCGAGTCGTAAATAGACCGCAGACGGATAGGCCATTTCAAAAGTACTTTATCATAAAAGCAATGAATTTGATAACATGGTTGTTGACATGAAAAAAAAAACGTGGAATTTCTAATACTGACAATGAGTGATATCTGCAAGAAGTTCATCATCCCATCTAGTTTTTCGCATACGTAACTTTTCAAAAAGAATTTTCATTGAGATAGTCGATGACGAAACTCAACCCAAAGGGTGAAAAATCTTGGACTTTTTGGAGAGTAAATTTCACATAGAGAACGATATGCTTGGTGATTTCACTGAACACCAAGGGTCTTGATGGGACAGCATCGTAAAAATCTTGCTTGATACGACTGGAGATTATTGAACGAATTTTTTCGTTCTCTTCTGTAATTTAGCAGAGTCCTGACAGCCAAAAAAGGAGCACAATTGATGTGTTTTTATTTCTAGAGTGGGCCTTGTTCTCCAAACTATTCATTGGAACTTGTGGTCGGGCGATGATACGAGCCCTAGTCGATATATTTCCTCAACGTCTGCAGCAAAACCGATGCAGTGCTGCCAAAAACGTGTAATAATTGTGACCTGATTTTCTTGAAGTGTAGGTTCAGTATATACTGGGCCAAATTTGTTTCTTTATCATTTAGTTTGAGTTTCGATGAAGTCGTGGCTTTTCAAGCTCCCAAAATCGTATAACGTTCCTATTTACATCATCGGCAATGATAGTTATATAGAAATCGAAGATGTTGAATGAAGGAAGATCTTGTAATTGAGGCGCCACAGGAGGCTCCATCCGAGTATGGTACAAGGTGAGGACAAAGAAGATGTCAGACCCAAATAAAATGTCAACACCTCTATTTATACCCTAATTTGGATCAAATAGCTGCAATGATTGCAACTTCTTTTTAAATGAGCTGTCAAAACCGACTGCGTGGAATGTTATGTCGAGTTCTTTCAGACTAAAGAAACTGATCTCGAGCAAAAAAAAACTGAACTAAATCATTTTCTAGTGAGTTCCATTTTTTTTGTTCATGATCAGTTTTTCTTTTAGCCCTGCGGCAGGATATAAGCGCTGAAGTTCAGGCTATTTGATGATGAAACATTTGATAACAAGTCGATGCGAACTATAGACTGTCTATTTATTAGCCAGACCGGTGACCAATACATTTGCGAATTGCTTTCTTCCATTAGAGTCATGAATATGAATGAGTGCAGTCGCTAATAACGTGAGTCGCGGAGTTGAAACAATACGTGATATATTTATGGAACTTGATTTGCCGGTGACTGTTGTTAATGTTTGAAGGTGTGGAGGATTTAAAGGTTGAGAAGTTCAAGTATTATTAATGTTTGAATTTACCAGTTGTGTGTCATTGGTTTGATCGGTGATTTGCATTGATATTGATGTGTGTGATTGTAGCAACGGGTGAGTGAATGATTGTTGTGTTTGTGGAGAGCTTAACTGTTATGCCACTGAAACATTGTTCATCTGAATGATTTACCCGAAGACACTTATGACATACTCCAACTTGATTGACTGCTTTTCTTTTTGAAAATTCATGTAGATTTGAAGTAATTTGATTCCGTGATTCTCGATAACAAGCTGGTCTGTCATCAATTCCATCACAGCTGATACTTAAAAATTGGAAAAATCTGCAAGTGTTGGAAAATCCTTGTTGGTTGTTTCTTTTGGCCACAATTGTTTTGTTTCACTATTCAGCTTATGTAGCATAATTTGGACCAACGATGCGTCACGCAGTCAGCGAATATCGGATACTTTAGGTTAACATTCTTCTTTTTTGGTCAAAACGTGCCTTTGGACAAAGCTCCGTTATAATTTTATTCGTTAGGCTTCGTTATAATTAATCTTGATGTTTTTCTATACCATGAAGAATTGCAGAATCGCTTCTTGCAATTTCTTCTCTGAACAATTTCATTGATACAATTGAGATATTTAGTTGATGCTGGGCTATATGATTTTGAGTGTCGATCTTTGATGGACGCGTACACCAGCTTCTATTGCTGGTTACTTATAGGTTCCGCCTTACTGATGAAAATTATCATTAAATAAAACTAGAATTACGTCAGTTGGTTATACAATTTAAAGTTGTTTTGAGGTAAAATTGTTTTCAGAAGTACAGTCAGATTGCCTGATATAGAAATCTGATACGTCATAATGCCATACATTATTTGTATGACACTAACTTACATTCATAATAAATTCATTTCCTTAAAAACAAGGCAACCTTGACATAATCTAGTGTCACATTTAATTTATCACATGTAAAACATATCCGTCTTATCTTTTTGCCATGAATTCTGCACCCCAGTATCGCAACAACAAAAAAAATTCCCATAAATCTTGATACCGAAAATAAAAAAACCTCGAATCTTTTAAGTTATTTACAAGACGATCACAAGAACAACAACAAAAATTCACTTAATAGATTGTGACACTTAACCAATTCCCAAATTACATTTAACATACATGAATATTTTGTGTGTACATAATGCATGATAAATTTAACGGAAAGAACACAGTCGAATGTAATAAATTTCCCAATTTAAGTATTTCCAATTTAAGCAAAATATAACAACAACAACAAACAAAAAAATTCCACCCTTGAAAATAAATGCGCGAATATAAATTTTCACTTTAAGTAGAAAATCGTTTAAACACCAAACAAAACAAAAAAAAAAATCGCGGAGGCAAAAATTATATCTTTAATATTTGAAAGTGCGCGCGCGAAGATGAAAAACGAAAAGAAAATTCACTTTTCATACAGTATATATTTGGGGGGAGGTAAAAAAAAAAATAAAACAAAAAAAAATTTGACATTTTCACTCTTTTTATCAATTAATAAAAAACAATTTTTGTTTGCTCCACATTTTTGTTTCGTTTCGTTTTTTTTTTTCGAAAAGTGAAAAATTATAAAATGATAAATGAAAAACGCCACGGAAGTCATATGGAGTGAGTCAGTTTTTTTTTTATTAACTGACATTTTTGATTTTTGCGCGGGTGGTTGTAATTTTATGGCGGCGAACAACATGCATGATTGATGATAATTTCTCACAATTAAATCGTGTTCTTTAATCAACGGTGTTTTCCAACTAGAAACTGGTGCGTCTTCGATTATTACCATATTCACAAGTTAAACACGTTATTTATGTATGTGAGATAAGGAAAATGTTTGTTGGTTTTTGTTGTTTTTTTTTTAAATAGGGTGAGATTGTAAACTGTTAAAAAAATATGAAAAATGGCATAATCTAAATAAAAACAAATATTTTGAGAAGGATGTATGATAAAATTTAATGCGATAAAATTAAAACAGGATTATGTTTGTATATGTTCACATTACGTAAGTATCTTTACATGCGGATGAATTATTCGTATACACAACGGGAGAACCAATTTTCAGCCGAACCAAAAAACTTAGATCGATTTTTTTTATCCATAACCACCAACTCGTGGTATAATCTGGTCAGTCGCGCTTACTCACCATCGTTTAAATTTTCGTTATTTACTTAAGATTGACCACTCTTTCCAATTCCCTAATCTTCTTCCGTAAGTCATACACTGTTCAATCTATGTACGCCTTATGGATTTCTTAGTGTAATACTGTACACAGTTAAAAAAAATATGGCAATCTCGTTCCTCAATAGCAAAATAACAAGGAATATCGCGAAAGATCAACTCACCTATATAACTACACTTCGTCAACTTTGGACGCACTTTGACAAAATAAACAGAAGCTGCTGGAAGGATTTTACACTATAGCATCTAAGCAGACAATGACTATGAGATCAGTCTCATGCATGTCCAGGGAATCTTTAATTAGTGCTCGCGTAAAAAATTAATAATAGCCCGGGAACCGAGAAAATGGGGAACTAATTTTGATATCTCGCCTGAAAGATGGCAAATATGAAAAATCAAACATGATTTTCAGCAACCCGGAAACTACCCGAAAAATATTACCCTATAATAAATTTACACGCATATTTTACATTACTAGACCTATTTAAAAAAATTATACCTTACACAAAACCATAAAGTTTGAAGGTTTTTCAAATCAATCAGTACTCCCATAAGTGTTCAATTATGTTTAAATTTCGCCTAAAACACTGTGAAAATGCAATCTGTCACTAGAAGCTCCACTTGCGGCCTTATAGATACAGAAGGAATGTTGGGGGTAGACAGTGGAATGGGCTTATGTATTTGGTATATTTTCTTATAACTAAAGGCAACTTCACTTCAAATATCAAATATTTTCGCTGCAGCCTGGTCTTGGCCATCATGAGCTGGTACAGTGCCAAATGTCATCCGTATATTCGATATTGGGCAGCATAAACTCATTTGGTAGATTTCTCGTCATGAAATCTATTTCTTCTTTGAGTTGTTGGGTCGTCAAAAGCATCATGGTAATGAGCCCGTTGTGCGTATTCAATATGCTTCTATCAGTGTGTCTTGGACTTCTTTGAATGCGATCATCCGCCACATTGTATGTATTGATAAGGCAGAGGGCTAGAAAGTTGTCTTTTTCATTGTTGTTCTCCAGAGGCTGCTCTAACTGAGTCTTGAATACCAGCCAATGCTTGTTCATATCTTCCTGTCTATTTTTATACATTTTTACAGTCGCGTCTATGATTGACGCTTAATTCTTCAACAACGCCGTGAAATATTTATTGTTCAGCTTGATCTTCCCTATTTCCTGTTCATAACGCACCGCGGCACTGTCGCCTAGCACTCCGAATAGTCGTTGGCTAAATTTCCTCCTAAGTTGAAAAGGCTCCATTTTCTTCTTTCAAAACTGACCTTATTGTGGTGAAGCAACTCATCCCTGTGCTGCATTTCTTGTAAGGACTGCTCGAACGATGGTTCTATTAATCCACATATGTTTTCCCTTGATTTTTTAGAAATACTTGAGTTTGTAAAGTTATCGTGAAGGCATGAACAATATTTTGCTAGCCTGTCTATGCAGTGCAGTTGGTTAGATTGTAATACACCACATATTATGTTCCAGTCGTTATTTGTAAGTTTAAGCTCTCCAATGGATTCAAAATATATGCCTGGTTGATTTTCAAACTTTGTGATATTGAAGGGTAGCGTGCTCGATTTACATAAATTAAATGTAATTAATAATATTACATCACATAGACCATCTTGGTAAGTGTGACTTTCTGGCTGCAGACCTTGAGTTTTCCCATCTTGTTGTCGCCTATTCTAGCATCCTCATTTGGTTTCCTTGTTAGATTTTGATTATCCTCAGTTGGAAAAGGATTTATCTTTGTAATAGGTCCCTTGAAGATGAGATGGTGTTTTTAGGATGTTTTTGTTGTAGACTGGTTAAGTATTCCTTAGAGCATATTTTCCAAATTCATTGAGTCAAAAAATCAGTGGGTGAAATCAGTGATCTCACGATTAAGAAATGCCCAGGCGTTAAAGCACCAAAATCAACTAAATCGCCTGACAATGAATGAGTAGGTCTGGAATTTAAGCACGCTCCAATTTGTGTTAGCACCGTGCTGAGCTCTTCATAAGTTAGTGTTATGTTTCACCGATAACTTTTTTTAAGTGATTTTTCGTTGAGTTTACACCAGATTCCCAAATGCCTCCGAAGTAGGGACTATTGGGTGGGATGAAATGTCAGTTTATTCCATAGCTAGCTGCTTCCTGAGCTGCATTGTAGTTTGCTTGTCGTGTTGCAAGTGAATTGCTTTAGTAGAAAACCTAATAAATAATTCGGTATACCCCTTGTAGGACTTGTTTCCTCTTCCTTTCGCTTCAAGGGGCAGATGGAGTCACTCTATAGCTTCTGGTAACATACCCATTAATTGTTCTGATGTTGCTTTCCTGAACCAAAAACATCTTATATAATTGTAGATTACTTGCTTTTCACGTTTATACCATTCAGAATCCAATATTTTGTACGTACTGGTGCTGGGGATGCTTGTAAGCCTCGTTATAATACGAGATGATGTGCTTCATGAGTGATGAGTTTTGAGTAAGTATGATCTTTAGGTAAAATCAGTTGATGCTTTTGATCAAACTTAAGCTGAAATTTTTGTAATCTACCACCGACCTTCAACAAGACATTTTCGTCAATGAATGGATTTAGTGATGATAGTTTGCTGTTGTTTTTAGCTTTCTTCGTTGTTTTGAGGGACTTAATGTCTGCTTCCGTTTCTTGTATTGTTTTTATGATTACAATGTGGGATCTGGTCAGTTCATCTACTATTAAAAAACTTGGTATCTCTCCAGGAACTTGATGCGTATTCGATTTTTAAAGGTAGTAATAAATTTGTAGCATTACGCTATAGTTCTTTTGGTTTTCTGATGAAAATCGTGAAAACTCTATTAACTCTGGTTGAGGAGGCGCATTGGTAAGTAAGCAATTTGTTTTTAGTTCTTCATTCGCTGCTTCTTCAGGTAGTTCAAGCGTTAGTGTAATTAATAGTCTGCAGCCAATAGAATATCAATCGGTGCTGGAATATCGTAGTTCGGTTTAAAATTAAATAGCGTTTCTGTAGACCTTTGCTTATCTTGGCTAGTACTAAAGCCTCAATTTCAATTTAATATGCTGACAAATATCTTAGTTGTGGGTTGATATTTGCGATACTGTTAACCTTGCCAGCAATTTATCCGCCTACACCATGGACCTCCGCAGTGATTCTACGACCTACGAGATTAAAACGTTGTTTGGTTTCTGTTGTTATGAATGATGTTTGTGAGCCTGTGTTACTTAGCAATCTTAAAAGCTCTTCCATTCCATCGAACCTTGTGGTTTTGACAAGAGCGGTTGCTAAAGGTGTTGTCTCATGAGTTTTTATCGTACTGCTGGTTGAATATTTCTGTAATAATTAATAAAAACTTTAATGTGGAATTTAGCCTTTTAACAAAATTTTTAATTAAAACATTAATCCTTTACAAGGATTAATGTTTTAATTAAAAATTTTGTTAAAAGGCTAAATTCCACATTAAAGTTTTTATTAATTATTACATAAATACAATTAGCCGTTATATAAACAACGTATTATTGGTTGAATATTTCTTGAAGTATAATTGGAGGCTGCTTATTTAGTATTGTGATGCTTGCCATTGCGTTCTTTATACATCTGGCTTGATTGGAAAATTGTTTGTAAACTATGTCCAGTAGTTAAGCATCTTCTGCAAAGATCATGCAAGTTGACAAGTTGAACCGGTTGAACATGACTGATTTTTTATTGCCATTGCGTTGAATGCATGCAGTTTATAGTCGTTGTATCGACTGCTATTATCTGGTGACTCTGAAAGCTCTTCGATAAGCATGATATCCCTACTTGTGCCTTGAATAAATGCTCTATTTTCAACATCATTTGCCAATTAAATGCAAAGTTTAAATAAATGGTCCCTTAATACGGTTATTATTTGCGCTATCAAGGTTTTAGCTTGTACAATTGGACTAACCACCATCATCATGGGTTTCCAAAAATGGTGCTGATGACGTACCATACGTTAATGTTTTTAACTAGTATGTGTTTGGTTGTTCATTTGTATTGTCTCTCCATAAAACATTCTGATATCCTTGATCCTCTTCGCTCACTAAGGCCTGCCTATAAATTTTCTCCTCGTCCCCAAAAATAACGCAACCCTAAATATTAATTGGGATAATAAATGGGCAGCGTGCAATTCCAGCGTTAGTAAAGAAACTGATTTTAATAGGAGCAACTATAAGAAATTTAGGGACTTTAAAGAGTTTTAGTAGATTAAAGTTTCAACAACGAAATATACGATTGATTTCACAAGGAACTAGATTTTGACAGTAAAATGTGATAATTAGAGTAAAACATTTTCAAGGTAATTATCTCGCAGCTGTATCGCACCATTATATTAACAAACACGACAGAGGAACAAATCAGATTCATCCATCACCGTCATCATCATAATCAATAATACAGCAAAAACAAATGTTTAAGAAATGTAGATTTAAGAATAAGAATGAAACTAAACCTCCGTCTTTTATAGTATACGGTAAACAATCAATATATACGTATTGTATTTCATAATTTTAATTTATTTTTATCTTATATTTATCAAAATTTTATCTTATAGAAAGATAGACTTCTTCATCGGGGCATCTTCTTCATTTTATTCATCATCTTGCTGAGCTGAGATATGGTTTTACTTTTCTTCGATTTTTGTTTTCATTACGAGTTCAATCAATTTAATGCCTTTTCTTTGCGTTATTCTTCAATTAATATTCAATTAAGAAAATACAATAAATAATCGATTGAATTAAAATATGTAACGTAATAATGGGTACGGTATACTATGTATGTGCTGGAGAAATATCCGCTCGTATGCATGTACACCCATTGCGGTTTTATATCCATCCGCATATTATTTTTAGTATATAGTATGTGAAGAATAATGTTTTGTCTAAAATGATTTGTGAAAAATTAAAAGGATGCACATGATTTTATTTAACCCTTTGATCACCGCATTGATAAAAACAAAACTGGCAAAATTGTTGAACACCAAAATTTAGGGTTAGAAAAAAAAAATTTTGTTCATATTCGTAATATTTTATTATTCTTATTATATTTCAATCATAAAATAAAATTTATACGATTTAATCAATTTATTATTGGATTGATAAAATGAAATGAAAAATTGAAAATAAAAAAAAAACTCGTAAGGAAATTTATTGAATACATATAAAAGACGAAGGAATAAACGATAAAAAAATGGTTTTGTTAAGATTAAGATGAGATGGTCTCTATGTAGGCATACACCACACCAAACTCACCGCATGAATTGATTTAAATATGAGTTTCTGTTAGTTTTGTGATTTTTTATTGATTTCCATTTCACAGTTTGACCACCCTTACTGTTAAGGTATATGCAAGCGATTTATTTATTTAATTGGTTAGTATGTAGTATGTTTCAAAAGTATGTATCTCAAGAAAAACAATTAAAACACAATAAATAAACTAATTGATATTTATTTCTCATAAAACGCTAATTTCGCCACTATGTAGTCCAGTCGCAATTTCCTAGTAGAATCTGTGACGGCAAGTAGTTACACAAATAGTATACCTGTTACTTATAAGTTCGATAGATAGTCCATGTTCGATATATATTTACCACAATAGTTGGCTGGTATCGTATTGTTTATATGTTTTATATCCAAATTAATATTAGCCCTGTTGAAAGATTATGTGCTGTACATCTAGTCGATTGATGATTTGAAGAATTTATGTTTCTCGAATTATCGCTATATGAAAAGAGACTTAACACGATTTGAGGCGGACAGATCCCGGTTAGAACATTAACTTGGAACTTCACAACAAAACAAACCTATGTAGGTCTTCAAGAGGAAATCAACTACATTACCAAGACCACAACTTGTCCAAATCTCTTACTGCGAAAGCGATCCAACGATCAGCTAATGAATACAGATTACCAAGTAGCGGGAATGTATGTTTATAATCGGAAGCCAGTCCTGAATTAGAAGCCTGTATGGTGATTGGAAAGAAGATTTTCGCAAAAGTTGGAAGAATTGGCCAACGAATGTTCAAACAATGATTGTCAACCTCGCATATATCATCTCACCCGAATCTGGTACTAGCATGCATATTAGAAATTGTACTGATCTAAGACCACGAAAATTTCAATTTCACCAAAACCCCACAAAGGGGAAAATTAAATTGTCCGTGCGGAAAGGTATAGAGGAACTAATAAAATCAAATGTACTACCCCCTTTCAATTCAAATACAGGATCTAAAGCATCACCAGGTTCATTGCCAATTCCATTGTCAATTATCTTATGCGTCTAGACGAAAGCTCAAAAAAACCAACAATACTTGACCGTCGAGTTTAACAGTACTAACCCTTGTGTGTACACCCGGCCACCCGGGTGTCCATTTCAATTTTAAATATTTGTAACAACATAGCGGACCCGGCAAAAAATCAGTTCGATACCGCTGTTGAAGACGCTGCTATTGCCGATTTTGTGAACAATAACTTTGGTATTTCTAATGCTGTGGTTACCAAGCTAATACCAAATGGGCGTAAACTTGCCGACATGGAGTATGTCTGTTTTAAAGTGGGAGTTGATGCTGATCTAACAACTGAAGTTATGTCCACGGTGAATTGGCCTAATGATGTGTGTATTAGACCCTTCCATAATACAAATTTTCGGCAGCGCCAATCACATCGTATGCAAGCAATGGGGAAAGGTGCATTTCAGAACCAACAAATATCGACCCTGAATCCTCCAGCGGTCATTACGCAACAAACTGTGCCCCAATCCGGCAAGTAAGCTCCGATCGTTCCAGCTTTACCTCAATTTATTACCACAACGCCTCTAGCATCCGAGTAAAGCTAAGAATTTTCGCTTAGGCGTTCTGGACAATGATTATGATATCGTAATAATCTGTGAGACCTGGCTTACTGTCAATATATATTCTGGTGAATATTTCCCTCCGGATTATGTCGTTCACAGGAAGGACAGATATGACTTCGACACCAGGCTTAGAGGGGGTGGGGTATTGATTGCGGTTAAAGTTTCCATTCCTAATGAATTGGTTGTCTGTCATCCTAGTCTTGACGTCATTGCTGTTCGTGTTAAGGTGGCCAGTTCCTCTATCGTCATCATCGCAGTGTATGCTCTCTATGGTTCGAATCTGGAATATTTTGAAAGGATAATCAATTTCATCGGCTCAGTTGTGATGCCATCAGTGCGTCTTAATGATCAACTTGTAATTGTGGGCGACTTTAATCTGCCCGACATAGATTGGCTTGACGTTGATGGTGTCTTTACATCGCTTTCTACTGACCAAAGGGCATTATACATTATAGACTACTTTGCTAGCATCTCAACCAAGCAGCTGAATCGAATTAGCAACAGTCAAGGGAAACTCCTGGACCTGTTATTTGCCAATGACGTCATGCATTCGGAGGTTTCATCATGTTTGGATTTCACCGGCTCCCGGAGCATCTACCACACACCAATTACGATAAATATTTTTCATATAAATTGTTCAATTGATTCCTTTTCTAACAAGTTTTATTTTAATTTCAGAAATGCCGACTACGCTTCCTTAACGAGTTCCTCAGCAATTCTGATTGGGACTTTTTGCAACGTGGCGGTAATTTAAATGACATCGTTTTGATGTTTAACGACATTCTCAGAAGTGGTATGAAAGACACGTTCCGTTGGTTAAAAGAAAACCGGCTTTCTGGAGCCCTGGTATAACAATAGATTGTTAAATCTGGAAAATCGCCGCAATAAGTTCCATTCATTATATAGGCGGTACGGGGTTCAATTTTATCCCAAATTTGATAACGCTCGCAAAGAGTTTAAAAGTTTAAATTGGTTTTTATATAACCAATACATTGTGCGGATCGAGGAGGAATTGACATCAAATCCAAAGGAATTCTGGCGTTTTATGAACAGTAAGAGAAAAGTGGTTGGTTTTCCTACTCCTATGTCTTACCAGGACTCCGTCGCTAGTCAACCCTCGGAGATCTGTAATTTATTTGCTAGTTATTTTGCCTCAGTATACGAACCAGCCATGACGTCCCCTACCATGCCTTCAAGCGCTAACAGTTTCGTGGAATTTAATTATTTTAAATTTACTGAGCAGGAAGTTTGCGATTGCTTGCTTAATCTTGATGTCAAAAGGGCGCCGGTCACGATGGTATTCCGCCGATCCTTATTAAGCATTGTGCCGAGAGTTTGTCCCGCCCAATTACATTCATGTTTAATGAAAGTTTACGTATTGGGGTTTTTCCTGAGCCTTGAAAATTGCCTGCCTGCATCCGATTTTCAAGGCGGGTAGAAGAAACGAAGTAAGTAATTATCGGGAGATTTCCATTATTTCCGTTATACCCAAACTGTTTGAATCTATGGTTCATAAGATCTTGGTTTCCATACCAAATCATTAATTTCTTCTGCTCAGCACGGTTTTTATCCAGGCAGATCCACAGTGACTAATCTGGTTTCTTTTGTGGCAAATTATTTAGCAGTTTAAACTCCAGGCAGCAACTGGATGTTATTTATACTGATTTTGCGAAAGCTTTCGATAAGATTGACCACTCGCTCCTGATCTCTAAATTAAAGAACTTGAATTGTCAATACATCCCAATTGAATGGTTGCGGTCTTACCTTTCCGACCGTTGGCAATCCGTTAGGATTTTGGATTCTAGTTCACAGCTATTTCGCGTGACATCTGGCGTACCCCAAGGAAGCCATATTGGCCCTTTATTATTTACATTATTACATTATTTATCAACGATATTGTTGACTGCTTTGAGTTTGCCAGCTGCCTCCTGTTTGCCGATGATATGAAAATTTTCGCCCGGGTCAGCAGCGTGTCTGATTGCGTAAAGCTGCAAGATGATTTGGACAAATTTTGCAGTTGGTCTATTCGCAATAGATTGGGACTCAACGTGAATAAGTGTAGGAGTCTTTCATTTTATCGTACCCGGTCACCCCTGTCCCATCGTTATCGTTTGTATGGTGAGGATGTAGTCAGAGTGGAGTTTATATCTGATTTGGGTATAATTTTTTCAGCTGATGCCACCTTTACTAGACATATTAACACCATTATACATAAGGCATACATTATGTTGGGTTTTATTAAACGAAACTGTAAGGACTTCATCGACCCGATTACTTTAACATTACTATACGGTTCTTTTGTTCGTTCTATTTTAGAATATGCATCGCCGGTGTGGTCACCATCTTACCACTGTCATTCGGATAGAATAGAAAGTGTTCAGAAGCAGTTTGTTTTGTATGCACTTCGTTGTCTACCGTCTACACGGTCTGTTGAATATGTTCTGCCACCCTACCAAGATCGCTGTAACCTATTGAATCTGCACAGATTAGATTGTCGACGTGTAGTAGCTTCGGCATTGTTCATTTGTGATATTTTTAGTTCTCGAATCGATTGTACTGAGCTGCTTTCACGCTTAAATCTTTACGCTCCGGTACGTCAAATGCGTCCGCACGATGAACTGTTACTCATTAACCAGGTATTAACTAATTACGGTCTTTCGGAACCACTTTTGAGAGCATCGCGAGAGTTTAATTCAGTTTATGATGTTTTTGATTTCAACTTGTCCAGAGAGTCGTTTAAGAAAGCTTTATTTAAATTTTTATGTAATAATAACTAAATAGTCGGCGTTTTCTATCTATCTTTTATTCCTTTTGTGTTGCATTTCATTTTTTAATTTTTTTTTAACATGTTTGTATAGCTGATTGTAATCACTGTAGGCTATACATGATATATATATATATATATATATAAATAAATAAAGAATGGAAAACTCGAAAAAATACACTTGGTCATCCGGGTGGGTCGGGTGTGTACCAGCGTATTTTTTTTGGGGTATACACACAAGGGTTAAAAATCTTGGGAAGCGTTTCATGAAGCATGTACCTTGAGCACTATAAGAGAATATCGGGATTCTGGTCTGCACTGCGTCTTTACGCTAAAATAATGATTAAGAATATAGTTAAATTTGGATTGCGTGATAGTGGGGCTGGGGCCATTATTAGTCAGCCAATGGTATACCAAACAGTGTGTTAGTTCATGATTATTTACCGATAAATTATATGGGCTCAACCCAAATTATTAAATTCTGTATTTAGAAATTCAACCTTGCCCCAGATAAAATCAATGAGATATTCATGGAAACCATAACATCAGTTTAGCACACAGAGCAGAACTAAACGACGTCATTAGTATGTTTCCGTCATCAGTAAAGGGATTGAGTAGAATAAGCTTAATAAAACACACGATAGACGTTGGAGAAGCTGCACCAATCAAGCAAAGTTATTATTCTAGGTCGTCTGCTATTCTCATGGAGCTCCCCTATGGTTCTCGTATGCAAGTAAAATGGCAAAGTGAGACTCTGATTAGATTCCACTAAAATCAACTTGATCACAAAGAGATATGATTATCCGCTACCGATAATAGATAGATTATTATTAGGGCGGCTGCAGTAAACGGAAATTATAACAAGCCTAGATATAAAAGACGATTTAGGCAGAAGCCTTTAACAAGCATCTCCAAAGAAATAATAGCCCTTACATTCCCGGGTCACTGCTCTACCAATTTTGCGTCATGACATTTTTGTGTTCTTCTCCAGGTACGTCATCAGGTGTTCGTATATTTGGACGATCTACTTATAATATCGGGTAATTTTGAAAAGAGAAAACTAAATACCTGGAATACTTGATTGGAAAACGAGGTCTTAGAATAGACCCATCAAAAGTAGAGGCTGTTAAAAATTTGCCAACGGCCAAAAACTATTAAGCATGTGAGACGCCTACTAGGAATCGCCGGTTGGTACCATCGATTCGTACCGAATTTTTTAGAAGCTACTGCTCCGATCACCAATCTTCTTCCAAAAGGTATAACATTTAAATGAAATGAGGAAGCAGAAATGGAACTAGAAAAACTCAAATCAATACATAGTTCTACATAATTCCGACTTCAAAAAGGGTATTGGAAGCGATATACTTATGTCAATTGAACAATAATGGAAATGAATCACTAATCACATATTCAGTGACTGAACATTAATGTCCCGCGGCAATTAGAGCCTATACGTTGAAGGCTTCCAGTTCAAAAAGATCTTAGTGGTAGACTAGCTCGCTGGACTATGAAGCTACAGGGATAAAATTTCAAAATTATTCACCAAAAAGGAAGCGAAAACATTGTAGAAGATACACTATCGCGAGTAAAAGAAAGAATTTTAAGCATTTTGAATTATACCTGAAGAAGTGATTATCAAGAAATCCGGTCTAAAGTTGAAGCTTATCCACAGGAATATCCTAATCTAATGTTACAGTTAAACCGACTATTTATACGTCTCGAACTGCGAGCGAATAAAATGTTGTCTGATATTCCTATACTTGGAAGCTATGATCAATTCCCTAGGAAGAATATTCCTTATCTATGTAGTCAGAATGGAAGCATTCCTCTGAATTCATTTTAGCCGTAAGCCAGGTGTCACCGATAGCGCCGAGAAAAATAATTGGAATAAGATATATTTTGGATTTATTTTTGTACCAAAGCAGCAAGCAGGAATTATTTTTTTTTTTTGCTGCAGCACTGAAAAATATTCTAGTATCACTAGAGTGAGAGTCATAGGCGTTGCTCATAATGCTGACATGGCTTGTACCGTGAATCAGAGCAAGGGATAGGAATATAGAGGGATAGTTCTTAATCTTTTAGGGCCCTCATGTTTACGTTGGTTTTTTTAATAGGATAAACTATGATTACGATAAAATCAATTCTCTCCTTTGGTGGAAAGCCACTCGTACGACGACAATATTTTATTCATCAATTTACTCAAATCCTGTTTGTTTGATTAACTGGAAATAGATAAACTTTAATTTTATTATCGATAAACAGCTACAAAAAAAATGTTCAACATAACAACATTTGTTTCGTCGCGTCTTCGTCACGGAAAAGGTGTGACAGACAGAAATTAAGGCTAAATTAGTTTATAAAAAAAAATATATTTTATATAATAGTATATACACAACATTTTATTTTTATTTATTTATTTATAACAGACATAAGATATAAAAAAAAAACAGGATATTTATTGTATTTGTTTTTATTTTTTTTTTAGTTATTAAAAGTTTTTAATTAGAAAAAATACAAAAAAAAATCGACAGAACAAACACAGCAAAAAAATGAAATTCCTTATTTGTATTTTGTATAATTTTAATTTAACAGAACAACAACAACAAAAAAATGTATTTAAATTAATAGACAAATTGACAGTTCCTTAGCAATTTGGAAATTACTTTTTATTTGGCAAGACAGGAAGAACTTTCATCATTAATAAATACAATTACATAACATTTACAAAAGAAGGATACTTTAAAAGACGAACACATGCATAATTTTAATTAATTTTTCCAATTATCTGAGCATATACAATTCAACGAAACAATTAACATTTTCCGTTTTGCAAATCTCTTTGTACTCCTCCAACCCCCCCCCCCCCCCCCCCCCCCCCCCACCAATTATCATGCAGAACATACAAAGAATATATTGCATAATTCTACGTGCATACATACATAATATAAAATTATATGCATTCAACAGTTACGTTGACAAGTACATATTGTTTTGTGAATGAAGATTAATCATTCTTAATAATTATTAAGTTCTTTACAAAATGTGCATATTATGTTGTTGTACAGCTCAGGTATGCTGAATGTATACATATGGCAAAAAAAATTGTCAATTGCATGTACGTATATTCAATAGTCATTTCAGCATCTTGAATTTTTCTCCCGTTAATTTATTTTGTTAATATTACCAAGTACTATACATAACGAATATATTTTGATTTTCTTATTTTCCATATACAAATACCGCATCCATAAGTATTAACGGAAAACCCAAAAAGAGAACAAACAGTATATGTAGTACATACATATCATTCGGTAACAACAACACATCCACTTCAGTTCAGACAGTATTTTGTGTGCATAAAATAATCCTTGCCAATTTTTATTTAATCTTGTTGTAACAGAGCTAATTTTAAATACACTTTCATATATTATATTTAGTAACAAGTGGCCTAGTAGCTGAACTCTTTTACAATTTTCCCCAGTACTAGTTAAATAATTAAATTTTTGGTAATTCAAAGAAAGCTCAATTAACCATTAGGTTGTTTGTTTAAAGTTTAAAGTACCCAGTATTTGTCACTCTGCATGTCCGATTTTTATTTTTAAATATTTAATTTCTATAAACGTTCACAATAAATGTACATACATTATGTAAAACCTTTCAGTAGAGAGATATATGTATGTAGGTTGGTGAATATGATTTACAAAAAAAGCTCGAACAAAATTCAACCTTTTTCCGTGTTTCGCTTTAAAGAATGAAATTTTATTAAAATATGTTATACAAAAATCAAATGGAATAATTTATTGGAATGTTTGAGCAGATGAAGAAGCTCCAAGCTCCTAATTTATACATTTTCTTCGGTATGCATAACAATTACGTGAACTATTATTTTACAATTGGAAGGGGTTTGTGAACTTGTTTATTTTATTTAGGGTGAGCTTAATATCAAGTAAGGCCTTTTAAAGATGAATAATCCATCTTGAGTGCCCCTTCAGATGTGTAATATTATAACTCTGATGTCTTCACCTAGATTTGTTCACCTGTTTTTCCTTTTAACTTTTACTTTTTCGGTGAGATGGTGTTGGTTCAATACGTACTGCAGGTGCCCGACTCTCTTGACATACAATTGAAATCCGTTAAACCGTTCTCGAGATATCAATGCGAATGAAGTTTATCCTAAATTAATATTAGATTTTACAACAACAACAAAAATGCGTTTGGATGTGTAAGAAGCATACATTCGGGCGAATTTATTATATGTACAAGGAAAAATTTATTCAAATCAAATATTTGAACTTCATGCTAAATTTAAAAAAATCCAAATGGACAAAATTTATCAAGATTTAAAGTATTTGGGCTTTCACAAAGCCAATCCCAATTAATCGACAATGTTTGGCAATTTAACAATATAATGCTATACATAAGTATCTAAGAAAATCGACATCTCAAAACTTTCTTTCATTGAGCAATATCTGACCTTGATATTCTATGGTGAACATTAATCATGCTCAACCGCTGAAATTTCATATGTAAGACAATTATTTGCTTATCGTGTTCGTTGAATAAATTAAAACTACATTAATTCTTAAATATAACATTTCTTTTTATTGTTCACTGTTACTCGGTGATGTCAGGACTAATTTCTCTTTTGCCTTCTTTTCACTTAAGTAGAAATGTGTTACATGGGCACATCCATGATGTTCGGTTCTTTCTACAGATGGCATTACAATATTATAAAATAAATATAAGATAAATTCAAATGAGGGCGCTACGTTAATATAATTCAAAATGTGTAACGAATTAAAAATATAAAAATAATAACCGTTTTTGGTGTTTATATTCGGCCAACCTGACCGAGGATTGCCTCAATCCTCTTCTGAGGAGGATTCCTCAATATCGCTATCGTCGGGACTAACGACTTTTTTCATGCTGTCTGATGCAAAAACCCCGCTAAATCTTCTTTTCCCAGGCTCCGGATTTTTATCTATTAGAAGGTATCGATCTCCCTGTAATATTTTCTCGACGGTGTATGGACCTCGAAAACGTCGTTGAAGTTTCTTACTTTCACCAGTCGAAACTGGCTCTCGGAATACGACCACTAAGTCTCCTTCCTGGAATTCCTCCGGTGGTTTGTGTTTCTGATCAAACCTAATCTTTTGTTGTTCCTGGTTCTTCTTAATACGAAGAGACACCTCTTGACGTAACTCTGGCAAATTTATCTCCGTTTTATCATTTTCATGCGTTGTTTGATGCAACTCCAATGCAAGTTTTTCCCCAAAAATAGGTCGTGGACTAAAACCAAACAATAGTTCTTGCGGTGAGACTTTAGTTGTAGAGTTGGGTGAGCTATTTATTGACCATTGAATTGGTCGAAGGCAGCTTTCCCAATGCGTTGTTCCTACATTCTCAACCATTGTTCGTATTGCACTCAATATTGTTCTGTTGGAACGCTCCACTTGGCCATTGGCTCGCGGTGTTGCCGTGGCGTTGAGTATGCGATTAATATTATTTTCGACACAGTACTTGTTGAAGGAATTCGACGTGAATGCTGAACCTCTGTCAGAGATAACACGAGTTGGTGTCCCAAAATGAAGACTTAATTCATTCATTGCTTTGATGACATACTGTGTTGAAGTATCTTTTACAGCTTTGATATATACATATTTGGTGAAAGCATCGATGATAACCAAAATGTGACTATTTTTCCGTACACTTTTAATAAATGGACCTACGTGGTCAAGATGCCAGGTGTGACAGGGTACTGGCACTTTGTCAATTGGATGTAGTTCAATTCCTTTCATTCCACCCTTCTCTTTGTGGTAGAGACACTCCATACACGACGTGATATACTTTTTAACTACTTGGCGCATTCGTGGAAACCAGTAGTATTTTTGAATGGCACTTATAGTTTTATCAATACTGAAATGCCCTCTTTGATCATGACATTCAGCTAAAATTCTTCGACGAACTCCTTTTGGTACAACAAATAGTAAATCATTATTATTCGTTTTTCGATATAACTTCCCATTCAGCACTTTGTAATCATGTCGTAGTTGTTTCGATTTTTCGTCATTTAAATCGCTAATTATTTGAATAATTTCGCTATCATTCTTCTGTAAAGCGACAAGCCAATCATCCTCTATGAAATTTACATACAAAACGTCGAGAGATGCCGGTACAATATCTGACGGCGGCAGAACCGGGCTTCTACTCATGGCATCTACATGACCCATTTGGTTACCACTTCTATGGATGATATTAAAATCATAATCTTGAAGGCGTAACCACCATCGACCAATACGAGAGTTGATATCTTTTTTGGTAGATGCGGTCTTGAGAGCATTGCAGTCTGTAACTACTGTAAAGTGTTTACCTAGAAGATATGGTCGAAATCGATCAATCGTTTCCACAACCGCTAAGGTTTCCAGCTCAAAACTGTGATATTTTCTTTCTAGATTCGATGTTTGACGGCTAAAATACGCCACGGGATGTAAACAGTTGTCTTCCTCTAGTTGCAAGAGCATACCAGCCACCCCAATCATACTAGCGTCGGTGTGAATCTGATGTTGCCTCTTCGAGTCATATAATGTCAGAACGTTACGTTCACAAAGTTTTGACTTAATGGTCTCAAATGCGTGAATTTGTTCATCTAACCATTGATATTTGGTGTCTACTCTGGTGAGACGTGTCAGTGGTTCAGCTATTGTTGAAAAATGCGGCACAAATTTTCTAAAGTAGCTGGCAAGTCCTATAAAACTTCGAACTTCATGGACGTTTTTCGGTGCGGGAAAATTCTTCACAGCGGTAATCTTATCTTCCCCTGCTTTTATTCCCTGCTGTGAGATATCATGACCAAGGAATGTCACATTTTCTTGTAGAAATTTACATTTGGTCAGTTTCAAAGTTAGGCCATACTGGCGAAGTTTTAATAAAAATTTCTCGAGTAGTTTCAACCCACTTTCTATATCGACGCTGGGTAAAATTGTGTCGTCCATGTAAACAACAATCTCGTTATCCATCTCTTGAGCGATAGAATTCATCAAACGCTGGCACACTGCAGGTGCGTTGGCCAACCCAAATGGCATCCGGTTAAACTCGTACTGCCCGTCTGGTGTCACAAATGCGGTTAAATGTTTTGACTCTTCGTTGACTTTAATTTGGTAGTAACCGGAGGCCAAATCCACAACGGTGAAATATTTTTTTCCTGCTAATCTTTGCAGCAAATCGTCGATTTGAGGCATTGGAAAACGATCCTTCACGGTTTTGGCATTTAGACGCCGATAATCAATGCACATTCGATCTTCGCCGGTTTTCTTCTTCACAACCACGATTGGACTCGAATATGAGGACGCAGAATTTCGAATTATGCCCAAAGCCAACATCTCATCGATACATTTCGATACATTCTCACGCTGGGAAACAGACAAACGATAGGGTCGGTAACACACTGGTGTAGAATCATTCAGAACAATTTTTATTTCTGCGCGATCTGTCATTCCTAATTCTGACATATTCACGGCGAAACAGTCTCGATATTCATTCAAAATGCCTCGCAGCTTGTCCCTATCAACTTTGGATAAATATTCGCTGATACTATTTTCGATAACTCTATCAGTCTCTACACTATTTACATTAAACTCATTTATCTTTTCTGATTCGTCAGAATCCTGTTTCCGTATCTCCGCCGGTGTTGAATGATCATCTTTCAATTCATCCTTAATTTCAGTGATGTCGTTTTCTAGCTTAAGAATATTCTCCTGAATGTCAACTAAACCAACCTCTTTCTCTTTATTATTAATCGGATTAATAGTGCTAACCTTATTTCCCTCGATTGAATTCAATGCGTCGTTACTAACTCTTCGGATGACCAATTTTTTGTAAGATTTCTCGATGACTATATCTGGCTTGTCTAAAGCACTACGACCTACCATAATTTCATCTTTTTGCATTTCATTTGGAACAATCAAAAGCTCTACATCTATACTGATATTATCAATCTGAATTTGTGACAAACTTTTACCCGTTGTAACAGCTAATCCCTCGCCAAAACCTCTCAAAATTTGTTTATGGGGAACAATATGTAACTTTAACTTACTAGCGGTACTTTCTCGAACAGTGACACAATCACTTCCTAAATCTATAAAACCTTTGACTACTATTCCATTTACCACAATCATTTTATGATATTCGTCGATTACTTCTACTCGCTTGACACTTTTTACTGGATTACCAGTTTTATCAGCCGTATTTGTGTCAAATCTTTTTTTTCTACACTGAACTTCGTAGTGGCCTTCCTTTCTACAATACGAACAAACTAAAACCTTTTCGATACATTGATGAGATAAATGCCCAATTTTGTGACATTTGAAACATTTGGGTTTCTCTAAACTATCACGATTACTCTCTTTACGGAGATTATTGTCGGCGGGATGAAAATGTTTTTGTTTCATTATACTCTCATAAACCTTAACCTGATTTGCTAACTGTAATATATTATCAAACTGCTGTGCCGCTAACGATTTTACAAGATCTGGTTCGTTAAGACCAGCAATTGTATATTTGATTATGTCACCCTCATCTAAATTACCTTGACTTCCGATACTTTTAATCCGATAAATATACTCCATAAATGTTTCGTTGGGTTTCTTTTTACATGAGCATAACATTAAATGAATATCGGCTGCAGTACGGCGACGGCCAAACTCCGACACCAAACCAGTACGCAAACCTCCCCAATCCCTTACAGACATCGACATAGACTCATACCAAGTCAAAGCGATTCCCTTTAACCTGGTAACTACAGCGTAAAAAACTAACAATTCATCCAAATTGTATATACCTCTAATATTTTCGATCTGCTCGATCCACTGTACTATTGAAATTGTACTTATTTCAGGGTCAAAATCGGTAATCATAGCACTCACATCACGGGGACTAAAATTATACGTACTTTTCTTCGGTCCAATCTGATTATTAATATGCATTATGTCTCGCTCGCGGCGTAAAATATCGTTTTCCCGTCTCAATAAATCCATTTCAAACTCGAACCGATTTAACGGCTGTGGCGGCGGTGGTAACATGGCTGATTGTTGATAATAATTCGACTGAGTTTGTTGTGGTGGCTCATTGTATGTAGGTTCACGCGGCACTGGATAAATATTACTATTCTGCGGCATATACGATGGTTGGAAATATGTCGGCTGTGTTTCCATTGGATTTGACAATTGATTATAATAAGATGTACTCTGTTTCAACGCGTTCTCTCGCGTATTTGCGTAATAGAGATCCGGTTGTGTACTATGACCATCGACAAAAGTCGTATGAATATTCGGCGAACCATGATGAAAAACCTGTTGAGGTTGATGATCATTTCGTACAATATTCTCATTTGCTATTTCATATCCTGATGACGCCGATGACGAACTTCCACGTGGTGGTGTTAACATGACGCCATTTTGATGATGCTGCGACGTAATCATTTTTTTGATTTTCCGATTCAATATTCTCGTGGTCTATTTTATTTTATTTTCGAAGCTAATTTATTATTAATAAAACTGTAGATCTTTTATCCCACTTCTGAGTTGTAAGACAATTATTTGCTTATCGTGTTCGTTGAATAAATTAAAACTACATTAATTCTTAAATATAACATTTCTTTTTATTGTTCACTGTTACTCGGTGATGTCAGGACTAATTTCTCTTTTGCCTTCTTTTCACTTAAGTAGAAATGTGTTACATGGGCACATCCATGATGTTCGGTTCTTTCTACAGATGGCATTACAATATTATAAAATAAATATAAGATAAATTCAAATGAGGGCGCTACGTTAATATAATTCAAAATGTGTAACGAATTAAAAATATAAAAATAATAACCGTTTTTGGTGTTTATACATATTGGGTTTACCTATTGAAATAACGATTTTTCGAAAAAGTGAAATTTAGAATATTATACATGTCCAAGAAAATCGATATCTCAAAACTTTCTTCTATCGTCAAATATGTCACTATCAGTTGTTGATAGGCCTACGTGTGCTTTAATCATGATCAACCGCTAAAATTTCATATTGGATTTAACCATCCAAATATAGATTATTCGAAAAGTGACTTACATTAATTTTAAATTTAACTACATGCGTTTGTAATGATTATAAATAATCAAAAGCATACATTCGGGCGAAAAAAAATGTGACAATTTTATGTTAGATCACAGATAAGAATAGACAGATGTACATATTGTATGGGCCAAATTTACATTAGAAATTTCAATACAATAATTCCAATCCACTCCTTTTAGAGCAGGACGTACATTTCTGTCTCTTTTTATCTTTTTTTACGTATGGCTATTTTGATTATATCAAAGCAAAGATGGCATAGCTATTTTGATTATATCAAAGCGAACATAAACCAACTTCAAACAAAATTGTATTTTACAATATATACGTCCTGCTCTAAAAGGATTAGATTAGAATTTGGTATTGAAATTTCTAATGTAAATTTGGCCCATACAAGATGTACATCTGTCTATTCTTATCTGTGGTTAGATTTAAAATAAAATTAAAACACACAAAATAGACTTCAAATAGATATTCGAAAATTGGAAAATTGTAATCTTATTCATATCTAAAAAAAAACGATTTCCCAAATGTATTTTCGACCTACATACATATGTGTGTATTTTAATCTATTATTTTGAAATAACGATTATTCGAAAACCTGAAATTTTGATCTTATGCGGATCTTTGATATCTCAAAACTTCCTTCTATCGGCAAACATGGCACTGTGAATTTTTTATATTTAAAATGGGTTGATCAATACCCAGCAAACGTTAGTTCACTACTTTAAACTACATGCAAACGTCTTTTCACATACACATAAACGTTTTTTTACAATAGATGAATAAAGTGAGTCGACACTATAACAATAATGTATTTGCATCTTGTTTTTATCGCCGCATATTGCTGGTACATATATACAAAGTTAATACAGTTATAATTTTGTTAAGTTCGTTTGTTCTGTAAGTACACGGAAGTAAGTTTTGTGTATTATAAATAGTGTAAATATTTGAAACAATGTTTTAGAATTAGTTTTTAAACAGTGTAAACACTTGAAATTTAATTGTGTAAGGTGTAAATAAATATTTGAAGTGCTAGTGCCGGACAATAGATAAGAAATAGAAAACAATAAATGTTTGTACATATAAAGTCGTGTATGTATTAAAACAGTATATAAATAGTACCTACCATATACAAAATTACCTAATTAAATTAATATTAACAATATTTATTAATAGTACGGTTGCTGCTTAATATTACAACAGTGTGTACTGTGTACATAATTAATACAGGTAATAATTAAAAATTAAAAGTAATTGTGCGTGTATTTATTGTGTTAAAAATTAAAATATGTCAAAAAAAATCTTGTTAAATCGCTTAGCGAAACAAAAAAAATCATTTAAAAATGATTTATTACGATACGAAAATTTAGATTCATTCCACGACCAGATATACATATTAGTAAATTTAGAAGATTCAAAAATCGAAGTTCAAATTTCTACAGTGAATTCATGTCCAGAAAATGAAACTGATTTGAGTTTTTCAGATCATGTTATAAAGGAACATATTTCGGGATGTATTGATATATCTATCGATTACGAATGTGTTAGTAGTTCCAGTGATAGCGAAATTCAGGAAGTCGAATCATCAGTAGTTAGTAATAATATAAAACACTGGGCTATAAGAAATAAAGTACCACAAAATCATCTAGATGATTTGTTGAAAACCCTGACTCAGTCCGGTATAAATCATATACCAAGAACAGCCCGTAAATTACTAACAACCAAAACTGGTGTGATTAATATTGGAATTCAAAATCACATCAAATCCAACTTGTTTAAGTTTTTATTAGAAAAAGACTGTGTCTTGATTGATATTGGTATTGATGGGTTACAAGTGTTTAAAAATTCCCGACGTGTTTTATGGCCAATAATTGGAAGTTTCTCTGAATTCCCGAATGAATCACCATTTTTAGTCGGATGCTACTCAGGCTTTGAAAAGCCTCACTCTATGAATTTTTGAAACCCTTTGTGGAAGAAACGGAATTTCTTATCAAAAATGGTATCAAAATATCGCAGTTGGAAACTGTTAGACAATTTAACATTAGGTTATTTGTATGTGACAGCCCAGCACTGGCATTTGTTACCGCTACTCAGTATCATACTGGCAAAAACAGTTGCCCAAAATGCTGTCAAATTGGAAAATATCAAAACCGAAGAGTTGTATTTGAAACAGAAATTGGAACTGAAAGGACGGATATGTCTTACAGCATCAGAAGAGATCAGAATTACCATCATCGGAGTTTTTTACACAACGAACATATATTAGAAACAATTGGTGTTGGTATGGTATCACAATTTCCTCTCGACCCCATGCACCTGATCGATTTAGGAGTTGTAAAAAAAATATTAAGCCATATTACAAAAAATAAACTACCAAGCATAAAAGTAAATATCGACTTGTTTAACGCAAGATTACAACTATTTTCTTCACGAACCCCATCAGAATTCGGTCGAAGCTGTAGAACACTTCACGATTTAGCCTTATGGAAAGTACTGAATTTAGACAGTTTTTACTATACACTGGAATTATAGTTCTCAAAGACTTAGTTGATGATATAATATTTCATCATTTTTTATTACTACATTGCGCTATAAGGCTATTATCGGACCACAAAAACTGCAGGGAAAATGCTGATGCAGCTTTTATTTTAATAAAAAAATTTGTTAACACATTTCCATCAATTTATGGAGAGGATTAGATCAGCTTCAATATTCATGGGCTGCTTCATTTACCTGCTTGCGTTAAACAGTTTGGTTCGTTAAATTCATTCTGTGCTTATAAATATGAAAACTACATGCAATTTATAAAAAGGATCATTAAGAAACCGAATAAAATTTTGCAACAAATATATAGACGCACAGAAGAGATCGGAGCTGCTGAAATACAACCAAAGCCCTCAAAATTTGATATGTTTCATCTTTCAAATGAAACTGAAGCGGATTGTTTCTGTCTAACAGCCGAAAACAATATTCTCAAAGTTGTAGGATTTGGTTTAGTTGCAGGCAAAAAAACAGTAATTGGTCATATTTTCAAAAATGTATCACATTATTTTGATAGACCTTTTAACTCTTCAAAAGCTCTTGGAATTGTACTTGCGAATGGCATTCTTCCTGAACTACGAACTTTTAATTTAAATGATATTTTACATAAATTTTTTTTAGAAATTTTGAAAATTTGTCTGTTTTTAACACTATGATTCTTTCGGCTTTTTTATAGACACATATATATTATTTTTGTTGCATTCCAATATTTACGGTTTGTTAACCAGTGAAATACAGAAGCATTTACTCATAATACATCTACTTTGGTCGTAGCTACCTGATGAGTAGATCGAACTTTTTGTTTTTGAGATTATCAGTACGAAACCAAACTACCGAAAGAACTGAAGGAAATTTTCTTGTTTTTTCTTTAAGGAAGGGTAGGGGAGTAAATGATATTTCTACTTTTGAGTGGAGTAGATGTATTATGAGTAAATGCTTCTGTATTTCACTGGTTAACAAACCGTAAATATTGGAATGCATCAAAAATAATATATTTGTCTATAAAAAAGCCGAAAGAATCATAAATTTTTTTGTGTACCATCAGACGAAGGATACATTTTAATACCCATTTTACATAAAACATTTAAAAAGTTTTCACAATCAACACTAATTCTACATTAATATATTAAAATTTAGACATTTCATTACTAGTTCCAGTTTTCCTGAATTGAGTAGTAAATTAAAATGGGTGATAAAGCAAATAGTACATATTCTTACACAATATTTAAGATTAATAAACTAATTCATTTATTGATATATTTAAATACAGATATTATATTGTCACCTATCATCGACAATTGGGAAAACTTGGACAATAGCGAAAATGTTTCTCAAGGATTTGTAACTTCTACCCAAAAGCCACAAAAAGACAATTCAGAGAATGACAGCATTTGGGAAAGTAGTGAAATTTTATTTTCTCCTAGGAAAAGGCAGAAATTCAAAAGCAATAAACCGACCGATCAAAACCAGTGGCAGCAGAGCAAATAATAGGATTAAAAATAAGTCCATTTTTGGAAGATACATTAAACTACTTAAATGAACCATCAACTTCAAGTGGATCAACTGATCTTCAAGAAACACAAAAAAGTTTGACCGTACCAGGTAAATAATATATATTTTAATCATTCTTTTTTATTAACTGAAAAAAAGTTTGTTAGATTTATTAAAAACTGACCCATCATTTCTCTGTAAATTTCAGAAAATATTCTGTCGGATAAAATTGACACAATTATTAGCAAAATTTCAAATTTGGAAAGGAACATAGAAAAACAAGAAAAAGAGAATCAGAATCATCGAAATGCACACAATAAAATAATTATGGAAACTTTGATTCATGTGAAAAAGCTGAATCAATCATTGTCACGACTGGTTGGCGAACAAGAAGACTCGTCTATTAAGTTTGAGACTATTTTTCCAATTAAATCAATAGCAGAACTATGTAAGTGATATGGAATTGCGATTAACCGACCGACCCTACATTGCAAAACTGGTATGTAACAATTTTGAAAATATGCTGGTCTCAAACTAATCAAGTTTTAATTGTTAGGTAATGTTCCTGAGTAAATTAAAGGGGTCGTCCAGCGTGGAGAGTGTGTTTCGGTACATGGTAACGGACAACGTATATCACGATTTCAATTTAAATGGCCGAGCAGGGAAAAGAGCTCTAAACTCTCTAAAGCTATTCAATGCAGTTCTGTTTGGTAAAAATCCATGTATAGTACAATTTCAAAAATATGTACTATATTCTTACTTTTTTGTATTGTTATCTTTAGATGCCTGCGGTGGACTGCTCGGGAGAGAGAAATTTGAAAATGAATTGAGAAGATACGTTCAACATGCCCATAATAGATTTTTTAAAAATAAGAAATAAATATAACCTAAGTAATATTAATCAAAAATGAAATAAGATATATTTTATAAGTATAATTTCGCATATAATAAAATTAAATTGAATTAGGTACTACATTATATGCAAATATTTACTTAATATTAATAAATTTTGCAAATTAATCAATATTTTAGTATTTTAACGTCTAATCTAAAATGATCAACATATGTACTCGTAATAAAGAAACTTGAATTAAGATTTACTTATAATACATATGTAATATGTACTGAATTATAGTTGCTAAATATCGTGATATCTAAAGACTTTTAAAACTGAATATAAAATAATTATTGTTAAACAAATGTTTGTATGAATTATTATTGTGGTAAAATATAATTATTTGATTTTTTTTAAAACAATCGTTTATTATAAAATACCAGTCGTAGAAGAACTTTTAATAATGTACTGAATAGAACTACTCCTAAAGCACTTCCACGGAAGTAGTTTGGAAGCACTTTACAGAAGTAGTTTTAAAGTACATTTTGTATGCGGCAAAATAAGCAATTAGAAAGAGACAAATAGTTTTTTTTGCAATAAATGTGAAAGAGAAAGATAGATTTTTTTTTTTTAACTGATGAATTTTTTCCCTCTGTCCTATCTTTTTTCACAAGAAAAGAAGTACTTCCTTTCAGTACTTCTGTATCAGTTCTGGAAGTACTTCTACGTTTGCTGGGTACTGCCGTACTTCGATGATGATCGCCTAAATTGATTTATTTCTTGTTAATGTCCTTTTTTGTATTATTAATATTATAATGTAGAAATAAATAAATAAATAAAATAAATAAATAAATATCAATAGATAAAAGTAATACGAAAATTATTTTAGGTTTTTATTTTGATCATAATTTGTATTTTTATTTTTATACCAATTATACTATTCCAGTTACTAAAGTAAAACGGAAATTATTACAATAGCCCTTCAAGCGAAACCAACACAAATATCAATCACAAACACTAGCCGTATTCGCTTTTTAACGCAAAATGGCTGACACCTGGTGAACGATATTGAAATTAGAGTTAAAGGTGAACAGCAATCAAAAAAATACATAATTGGACAATTCTGTTATTGATTTCGGTTTAAAACAATCATTTATTGCATATGAAGACGGCCGCATGCGAATAGACTTCAGGTTTTTTAACACGCAGTCTACACTAAAAGAACTGCTGAAGTGAAATGAAATTTTTCATATAAAATTGAGACTAGCGAAAACGAAAATGAAAATTTCACCGCTGAATTTCACTTTGCGGTATGCAGTTTTACTAGCGAAATGGGAGTATGCGTATTCGAATACAGATGTCTCTATTTTATTTCTACACATTTTTCACTTCATTTTATCTTCCTGGACCATGATTCAATAAATTACCCAGGTTAGCTCGATTTTTCAAACCACGTGCTCATGACGTCATGCAATTCCGATAAATATGTAAGTTATTCTTTTTTTCACTTTCCGTTTTTTTATTTTTTGTTGTAATTTATACGTAAAAGAATTGAGTGACGTCAATAAAAAAAAGATGGCCATTTGTTAACCTGGCTTTTTATTGAATCATGTTTTTGCGTTTTGTGGATAATCAACTATAGAAGTGAATTTATCTTGTATAAAATATGTTGTCAGAGGCAACAAGAAGTAATACGCATTAAAATATTTACGAAACTGGTCAAACTAAATTTTCACGTCAGATTTATCTTCCTATTTTTGGAGACCAGTGAAATTTTTAATTTCACTTGAACAGCGTACTAGGCTAAAAAGAAAATTTTTGTTTGTCTCTCTTGTGTTATATTCTAAAATTATATTTGAAGTAAAAAGTGGTTCGCTATTATATATCATAAAAGTGAAGTCCGCGAGGGTAAAATTTATCCCAAAATATCCAGATATTTTCTGTCAAAAAGCCATCAGTGAACATACGGAATATAAAATTTTATTTTAACCAAGTAAATACCTGTATCATTAGTGCGAGTACGGTATTTATTACACAGATTATATTATTACGCGGTTTTTCCGCATTTTTGGAAAAATATTTTTTATATTTTTCAAAAAGTCGACGTGATAATTTGATCTAATAAGTTTTTAACCAGTACATATTTATTTACGCATATATAAAACATCTTGTGTAATATATTATTGTACAACTTTCTGTTTTAATTATTATTTTATTAAGGTGAGCCATATAATTAGAAAGTTAAGTTAAATATGAAAAACTCATAAAATTTTAAAAACAAAATTAAAATTGAATGTAATAGGCGATTGAAAAACAGGAAAATCAAATAATGAAACGTCCAAATTTAGCTACGCATTTCTCGTCCGAGAAGATAAAAATGAAGTGAAAAATATGTAGAGATAAAATAGAAACATCTGTATTCTAATACAAACTCCCCATTTCGCTAGCTACTCTGCGTACCACAAAGTGAAATTCAGCGGTGAAATTTGCATTTTTGTTTTCCCTTTTGAGATAGCTTTTAATCCACCTGGTGGTCATCGAGTCCAGCCCGTATGCCACAAGTTTACAAATAAGTTTCTCCTGCCATACCTTATCAAAAGCCTTGGATATATCCAAGGCGATTGCAAAGGCCTCTCCGTGGTGTTCTAGGACGAGATATCATTTGTTTGTGACATTCGTCAAGAGATCGGTCGTGGATCGGCTTTCACGAATACCGTATTGTCTATCCGAAATTAGTTTGCTAATTTCAAGATATTTAACTATATGCTGATTGACGCATTTCTCAAAGACTTTAGAGACGCTTGGCATAATTTATATTGGCCGGTAGCTTGAAGGGTCAGTTTTGTCACAACCTCGTTTCAGCACGGATTGCACCATTGCATTCTTCCAGGCGTTCGGGTAGTCACCCTGCATATATGAAAGTAGGAAAATTTTAGTTGGATCGCTGGGTTAATGGCCGCACGGATGCTGCGGCCATTAACGCAGCGATCCAACCATTTTAGTCGCCTCCTACGACAAGCAGTGGATGCTGTGGTGGTATTCTAAAAATATCATCATGCTCGTGAGGTGAACTTTACGAATCATGAGAATGCCGCCTGACCACAGGGCCATTGTCTTAGTCATAGCTAGTATTAAATTTTTAAATTGTCAAACATTGTCGACTTTTATGTTAGCGCTTTGATCCGTTATTAAGTTTAAGGGAATTGGCTTTGTGAAAGCCCAAATACTTTAAATCTTGATAAATTTTGCCCATTTGATTTTTTTTTAATTTAGCATGAAGTTTAAATGTTTGATTTTAATGCATTTGTCCTTGAACATAATAACAAATTCGCCCAAATGAATGCTTTTTTAAACATATACAAACGCATTGTTTTGTGCATGTTCAAACAGATGAACGGACATTTTTTTTTGGTTTTTCGAACTAAGGCTGTTTTCCAAACGAGACTTATTTGGATACGTAGTGAATAGTGGTTTTGGACCAACCAAATTTTTGGTCATTTTTGACAAGACTTCAATACTTTTGTGTTTTTAGACCAAAATAATTCTTGGATTCTTCACTAATTCGACTAAACAATTAGCTCGATACAAATTTTTCCAGTAATTTCTCGGAGACGATTAAATTGTAAATCAAGACGATCACAGCATCCAATACCAGACATCGTAATTGAAATAAACAAATATTTTCACCCGGACATGGTGAATTATCAAATCAAGATCTCTGTAATGGCACTCACCCTAAGATCTGAAAGTGAGCAAATATTAAATTGGTCACCTTCATTAAATAGGAAATAATCAAAGTCAGACCTGAATAGTTCCGGACTCTATTAAAAAAACAATAATTTTTAAAGTGGCTTAACGTGATTTCCCTTGTTTTGTGAGAAATCTAAGGCACTGCTAGACTCAATTCTGAACTTACTTTGGGTTTCTTTGATCTCTCACTCTTCTTCGTCATTGAAACTTTGTTGGAATTTCTGATTAATTTAATCAAGGGCAGGAATTATCTGTGGCCAAATTATTGGCAGGTCTACCTATACGAAACTTAGCTGAACAACCTACAACCGTTTCACACAGTTACTACTCTGGCACCTGCAAAATGTTACCTAAGGAATATAATATACGTACATAAACTAAAAACAGATTAACTTAAATACGTTTATGCATGTTACCATATTAAAAAAAAAAAAACACACGAAGGCCATCAAAAATTGTAGCAACATCTTAATAAGAGTATCGACAAAGAATAGAAGAAAAAAAAAACAGCCAACAATGAATTAATATGTAAAGAAACCAAACCGAATTACCATATTCCATAAATAAAATTAAAATACAACAAATCGTCTTAATGGTGGTCTTAACGATATGTACATACATTAAACTGTACGTGTGTGTAATACTTCCTCTTATTAATCTGTAAACGACTTAAGCAGAACCAAAACTACAACAACAAAAACATCCAAAGTTATCGAATATGTTTGTTCTGGTTCATTGATTGAATCGTACGCTCGTATGTAGATTTAAGATTTAACATTCACGATTTTATTACCAGATCATCTGTAATGCGGATGATTGAGTTTTGTATATATGTTGTAATGTACTAACTATATGTACATCTACATACATAAAAATACCCTTCTACTACTCTTCCCTACATACGTTTTTATACTCGCGTATACGGAAAAATCGATCCATATCGTTCTCAATTTGATTCAAATTATAAATTAATTATGAATTACAACTTATTTATATCTTTTGTTTCCCATGATTAAATTTTTCTTTTATACTATATACTGAAAGATGCTGATGAAGATGATGATGAGATACATATTTACAGTTCACAATTAATTTTCGTCCATTAGGAAAAAATATTTTGAATTTTTTGTACGCAACTAAAAATTAATTTATTTTAAATAAATTTCGTTTTTTTTTTTTTGTTCTAATAATTAATATAAATTGATTATTATTGATTTAAGATAATTAAGAAAATAACAAGTATTTTTTTTTATTTTTTTTTTTGTAATTAATTGGAATAAATAAATTAAAAAGAATTTATAAATAAATTTAGCGGTAATTTTTGCTATAGTTATTAGTACGTATAGGTATATAGTTATTGTGTTGTGTGTGAATTAATAATGAAACAATTTTTTGGGTTGGTAATTAAAAGCCGAATGGAATTTTGTTGTTTCTGGAAAAATACCTTGAACGCTTTTCGATTGTTTCACCTTTGTATATACATATACCTATTGTATTTTAATGTAATGCGGAAAATTTTATTTGAGCTACAAAATTTTGTTATTAATGTGAGGCCCAATTGTACGATTTATTTATTCACTTCAACACAATCTTTCATCTTGTAAGACTATTGAACAGTGCTTGCAAGTAGTTGGTTATTGGCGTGACGTTAATTCCGTAAAATATTTTTTTTTATTATAATATGTGAGTTAACCTTTCTGCTAATCGCATTTCTCTGGTATTTTGTTTAGAACTTTTCGTTCAACGCTGCTTCAATAAATTTATATGCAAATTCAAATGAATAAATTTCTTTCAGACGTCCTGGTTCCTCCGGACAAGTTCTGGTTTTTTAAACTTCTATGGGCGTTCGAAAAAATGTCTTACATTGTCCTCAGAGGAGGAACAAAAAAAAAATTATTTTCATACAATTTAATTATTTTAATAAAAAAATCAAACTGCAGCCCAAATGATATGGCCCAAAAAATTATTTAAGACGTTATTTAATCTACATAATAACTATTTATAGAATCAGCGTAATATCTCAAATATAAAATTTCACAAAAGCACATCGATAAATGTATTTATTCCATTTGGTGCTGGAGGTGGCAAAAATTGACCGCATTGGCTGTGTATATAGAACCAAAATTGGCAAATCTAATTTTTGATTTGTGGTATCGACCGTATTAGTACGAGTAATATTCCAAAATATTTTTTGCTGTTGGGTCATGTTTTAGTTTATAAATTATGATCTCAGCCCAACCTTAGTGCCAAAAAATTCCTTCAAGCCATTTAATAATAGGTTTTATATTTGGAACTATTTTGAATAACAACAAAATATTTCAGAAATAAAATTTCAACAACAAGTGAGCTTGTTCCATTTGATGTTAAGAAAATAGTATGAATTAGCTCAGTATGTAAAAATAAATTTGGCAAATATAACTTTTAATTTAAGATATCGACTAAACCATGATGATATGGCCGAAGGAATTCTGCAGAGTCAGAATTTTTTAAATTGTATATTACTTAAAAAATCGATTTTAGATTGGTTGTTCATGTAAAAAAATATTAGTGAAAAAATTTTTGATTAGTGGTACAATAATATCAGTAGAGGTGTTCAGAAATTTTTCAGAGCTTGAATATTTCGATTTTATATTAGGAACTAAGTACTTACAGAATCGGCTTAATCACGTAAATATAAAATTTCATTAAATTTATTGACAAACATGCGTATTCCATTTGGTGCTGGAACAAGTTTCTCTTTAGCAAATTTTTTTTTTTTTTTTTGGTTGGTTTATGGCTTGTATTTATGTACCAAAGTATTATTAGCAATGTGTTGGAATATTTTTTGAATTCTGTAGATGTTTCAGTTAAAAAACTCCATTCCTGCCCCAAATCGAACTTTTGCAATTGAGCACCAATTCCATTGTAATTTGGTATCTGACTTAAAAAACAAATTTGATGAGAGATGAATTGGTTTCAGCACATCCACATGATGAATCAAGGTGGCGGCTTTTGAAACTTGTCTAGAAGAGATTTAACTACAAATCTGTTTTCTGACCAGTGGATGGTCGCCACCACCAAACCGTTTTTATCTTTTTTTTTATCAAATAATAAAATTCGTGACTTTAAAACTGTCCTGGTTTTTTAAGTCAACATAATTAAGTTTAGTTGTTTCTGGCCTGGTCACCCTAGTGACAACTTCCATTCGATATATTTTTCTTGTAACTAATATCAACGCACACCCTATACATAGGTCAATGAAGAAAATATTAATAAAAATGTATCGCAATAAAAATTTGCGATGGTTTATTGTGGCTGCTCGATTCGAAACATTTCGGTATCTAACAAAAATAATTTCCAATCAATTTCAGGCATGAAACTTGTGCTAGTAAAAGCTACCTCCGAAATTGCTGAATTTCAACCAAAAGCAGTGCCGAAGTGCAGAAATTGCTGAATGAAATTAACGACGATCCAGAAATGCTCAAACAGGTCATAACATGGTGATAAAACAGGAGTTTACGAATATAACATCGAAAGTAAGGCTCAATCGTCCTACTGAAATCTTCCGAAACACGCAAAACCAAAAAAGCTCGTCAAGTAGTGTAACATGAGTTCTTAGGTCGTTCGATTAATAAGGAGTACTTTCAGGAAATTATACGCTTTTTGCGTGAAGCGATCCTAACGAAACGTCTGGATTTGTGGGGAAACAATTCATGGCCATTGTACCACGAGAATACGCCTGGACACACTTCGCTGCTTGTAAGTAAATTTTTGGCCGTTATGATACTGACCACACCAAAACTATGTAACCTTTTCGATAGCCAACAATAAACTAATCCTCCAATATGGCTCAAAATACTAAGGAAAGTTAGGGAAAGTGTACCAACACAACCAAACGGCAATTGTGGCAATTGGACTTAAACAACCTCCGAAATTGTAAAATTTGACGATTTTTTGACAAGCCATGTATTTTATCAACAAGTAATTTTCTTTCGAGCTTCCCGTGTTTGTGAACAATATTTAAAATTCATTCCAAAGGTGACCAAATTGCTTTCACGGGTTCCCACTTCCCAGCATTTCAATGCAGTAGACTCGCGATAATCGAACAAAATAAAACCAAGCAGATTCATGTTTACGAGGTTGTTCATGTCTGCAGGGAGTTAATTTTTTTCATATGGAATTCGGATGTTTACATATCACATATTTGGTCCATTGGCTGAATTATCGGTGTGATGAAAGAGGCCTGTACTGACTTCTACTTTAGCTTATACTAATGCAAATGAACTTCATACATTACAACGTTGATACGATTTTTTCTGCTTTTTTATAGATAAATACACTATTTTCACAGCATTCCCAATATTTACGTCTTGGTGAGCCAGTAAAATAAAGAGGTCATCTGCTCATAATTCATTCAGGTTATACACCAAATCATTTTATATACCCTGTTTAGAAATGAAAAATTTCCTTCAGTTCCTTTTTTCCGGTAGTTTAATGAGAATGAAAATTCTCATTTCTAAGAAGGGTATATAAAATGATTTCGTGTATAACCCTTAGTTAGGGAAAGTAAAATAGCAAAAGGGATGACCTCTTTATTTTACTGGCCCACCAATTCGTAAATATTGGGAATGCTGTTAAAATAGTAGATTTGTCTATAAAAAACCCGAAAAAATCATTTCAACGATGTAATGAATGAAGTCCATTGGCATTAGTACAAGCTAAAGTGCAAGCCAGTATAAGTCTGTTTCATCTGCATTATAAATTTGGTTTACAGACAGATCAAGTTCAATTATTTTAGGTTGCAATTGTCTTTTGACAGTTGGGAGGAGAACTTCTCTCCAGTAATTTTAAGGAACCTTACATTAAAACGAATTTTAGAACATAGTAGCCACCAATCACTTGCTTGGAAAGTGCTATCGTTTGCTTTTATTTTACTAAATAAAAGGTTTGTGTTTTCTTAAAGTATATCGCCACTTACAGGAAAACTTTTATGGCGGATTTAAGATCTTCTCCATTTTAAGGTATTCGAACAGTTGAAGGGTTCTTCTCTTACAGGCCCCATAAAGGTGTTGTTATGTTAACCTCATTTAAAATTCTCTCACTTTTTTTGTTAATTGCAGAAACAGTGAACTTGACCCTTTACGAAATTAGTCAATAATTTCAGTTTTTTCCTTTAATATTAAAACTGTTAGTTCTTTACCCATTTTATAATTAGGAACTACATATAAACCGCACTAGGTCACCGCACAAAGTTTATTTCTTACTGATGGATTTTCAACTTTATTTGAGTCAAATTATGAAAAAATCAAAAAAGAACAAATTGGGAATTCCGGATCATATGAAAATAGATAATATATGTATTAACAATTATGTGTGCAACTACGGACACCCGAGAGTGTACAAAATCTAGTTCACGTTATTGAGTTTTCTAATTATTCACGTTACCGAGTAGTACATGTAATTAGAAAATTTCTTTCTTTTCCATTTTTTGTAAGAAAACTGCAAAAAAGGTCGATTTTTTAAAATTCAAAAATTTATTGACGTGCCGGAAAAACATTTTAAACGTATTTGCGATCACTACTATAGAATGTACTCCCAATTATAATTAATATTTACACTTTGATTCTGTAGTCTAATACACTAATGTAAGATTAAATTGAAAATTGTTTCCAACACGTCCTCCTTACCTATATAATAGAACCATCAAGTTATACATTCTTCCCGTTGCCATGATTCTGGACGACTAGTCTGCCGTTAGCTGTTTAAAAAAAAATTAAAAACTCAATTAGTAAGAATTTCTAATTGTACCCTATTTAAAATATTACCTACCTGTCTGTCCCATGTCGGGTGGAGTGAAGCTACAATAATCAAAATTGACCGTATACAATCATTTTGACCGTCTGGTTTGGTGGATTCGACTAAAATACTATTTTAGTCGAATCCACTACTATATTAGTTCAAATTGTTAAACAATTAATTTTAAATTTGGTAATTTAATAAATTTTTAATTCATACTTTTTTTTGTTGATCTTTTGGCTTTGGAGGAACTATTTTAAATCTGTTTTCAAATTTATTGAAATTGAACTTTGAAATTGAAAGGTGGGCAAATAAAACTTGAAATATAAAACTTTGAATTTCCATTCAATTTCATATCAACCTCAAACGCCGGGTTAGCCATTTTATTATTCTGCTATAATTAAGTTGTAGCCTTCCGTAATTAGACAAATCGGCCACCCCCTTGAACCGAAAATGCTTGCAATGGCGTCATTAAGGCGTGTTGGTGGTTGGGGTATTAAAGTATCAGGAATATAAATTAGTGATAACAAAAAATATCGTCGAATTTGGATCGTAGAGGAATAAACATAAATTTAAAATTAATAAAAATATTGCAGTTGAAAGTGTTTCTGTATTATTTTTAACGAATCAATATAGCTTGAGCCCACACAAAATTGGGGGCTCAATCGGGATCGAATACCAACAACTGATCCGTAGCCATTGAAATAAAAGTTAGCGCGTGAATGTGTAATATCGTGGGAAATTAAGTACAACCAATTCAAGGACGATATTTTAAAATAAATAATGTTTTGCGAATAATTTTAATTTGAAACACAAATTCATTTAAATGAAAATTAAGTGTGTAAAAAATCGAAGCCGCTTGCGTTAACCGTTACAAAAACTGTCTGTGTTATATTCGACTTTTAAAGTGTAAAAAATAATCCGTAATTCATGACCAATTAAAATATAAAAATTCAAGTCGAGTTGTTTAGAGGGGATAGGAAACAAAACCAAACGAAAAAAGAACGAATTTGTGAAGTGGTTTGAATTAAGCTTACTGAAAATAAATCAAAATGTGTTTAATTCAAGAGCAGCGGATGCCAATGATTCCATTGAGACCGAATTGCTCAAAGCAAAAGATGAGTTGGAGAAACTGAGAAAAGAAAATGAAATCCTGAAGGAATAGAGCAAATACAATCAGAAGATCAGAACAATGGCGCTACCTGTCTAATACAATTTCGAGATTTGGAAAATACCATTCCTAAGTTTGATGGAAGTGGTATGTAAAAAAGTTGAATCATGGATCAATGATTTCAAGCGACAAGTTGTATAGTCTGTTGTAAGTGTTGCGAGCTATCTTAAAGGGTACTGCGGAGAAAGCAGCAAAATCAGCAACACAAATATCTTCAAGGCTTGTCTAATAGCAGAATTTTCTAGAAACATCTCTAGTGCCGATGTCCACAACCAGCTATGACCACGCAGGAAGCGGCGAGAAGAGTCATTAAGAAATTAATTATACGACACGCGACAACTTGGATCGATGGGAGGTGTGGATGGTACTTCCATAATCAGCAATATAATCGATGGTATAGACGTGCTAGATAGTGCTTGTTCAATGAGTGAATTTCGAGACAAATTATATGAAAAATTCAAGTCGAAACAGCCGAAACCATCTACTTCCAGGGCAACAATGTTCCAAAGTCCCAAATACACAGCAAAAGCCATCACTTGTGGAAAAATTGGACAACTTTCAATAAATTGTTATAAAAAGATTGAAGGACCAGATATTATGAATTTTGTAGAGTCCGATTTGGACTTTGTGTTTCACCGCCAGCTTTTCAGCGCTACATTAATCTAGCATTTAAAGATTTAATTTCAGCTGATCATATTTTATTATATATTGATGCGATATAATCATCCCAGCGAAGGGTGAAGAAAATAATTGAGTTGATCGAGCGGAAGTATTATATTCCAAAGCTGCAGGAAACGTGTGGCAGATTTTGGCCAAACTGTATTACATGCATCTTAAGTGACAGAAAACAAGGAAAGCAAGAGGGATTTTTAAACCCTTTGCCAAAAGGAGAGTTTCCGCTATCCGAAATACATCTTGATTGTTTAAGGCCATTGGTATCAGCCAAGAAAAACTAAAAGTATTTTTTGCCAATAGTGGATGCATTTTCCAAATTTCTATGGATAGATATACCAACAACGATAAGCTATGAAGTTTTGGATAAGATATAAAGTCACCAAGCAGTGTTTGGGAATCCAAAATATGTTATAACTGTTAGATGCACAGCATTCTTATCTATAGGAAATTCGAGGAATATTGTATTGATAACAAAATAAAACATACGCCGATCACCACTGGAGTGCCGAGAGGCAATGGACAGGTCGAGAGGATGAATCGAGTAATTTTACCATTACTAACGAAACTTTCTCAGGAGTGTCCTGAAAAATGACTTAAATACACCGAAAAACTGCAGTAATTTATTAGTTCTACGTGGCAGAAGTTGATAAAACATAGTCCGTTCGAAGTGATGTTTGGTGTCTAGATGAGAAATCAAGAAGATATTGAAGAGGTAAACGACGAAATTATTAGTGCATTTTTTGACGAGCGCCACGAAATGAGATCAAATATAAGGAGTAATATCATAACCGTGCAAGAGAAGAACTTACAATAAAAAGCGGAGCCCAGCAATTAAGTCTAAGCCGATTCGAGTAGCAATCAAGCGCACAAAATTTGGAAGCGGATTAAAGATCAGCGCCAAATTTTTATGACCCTATGGAATAACCGAAGTTCTAGCAAATGACAGACATAAAGTGATCAAAGTAGGAGAACATGAAGGCCCAACGTCTACATCAACGGCTACAGATTTTATGAATCCTTGAGGATGTAGCCAGTATGACATCTATAGTAGCAACGAGTATAGAGAAGACGAAACCATCGAACCAGCTGATACCAATTAAAAGCAATAAACTATAAATCTTACCTATAAATCGTAACCACTAAAAAAAACTGCAAACGACCATTATGAGATTTACCTAAGCTGAAATATCTACTCAAGACGAATTATTGAACTAAGACGTAATACATACCTGAGACGAAATTCTTGTTCAAGATGAAGTACATATTCCAATATACGTTTACAAGACGAAATGTACAAGTAATAAGCAGAAGTCGAAATATTTTAAAACGCACAAATTCGTCGAAGCGCCGAATTTACCACCCTGTTACGCTTTATCGATATAACGCATCCAACAACGTTTGCCGTACATGATATTAAGCACACACAGCGGCTTAATAATAGCCCATTGTTGGTGGGATAGCTTGTAGAATTTAAAGTTGTAATATCGAAACTTGTCTCTTTAACTGTTGCTGAACATACCTCGAGCACACTGAATATTGGAATCACAGTCAACAACATCAATTTGGATTGATAAGAAGGTTTAATTTTCCCTTTTTCTCTTTTCAAGTTGAGGCAAGGTTTTTATTTCCTCTTTGGCTATTTTTACCACATCGTCTATTTGTGCCAATTTTGCAACCATATCCTCATCCCTTATGATAGCATTTCCAATTAAAAAGTGGCCTGTAGTTAAAACTTTCAGATCAATTGGATCATTGGCCATTGGTGAAATGGCCTTGAATTAAGGCAATCCTCTGTTTGTCAAGTTAATGTTGTTAGTTCTACGAATGTTAAGGTTGTCTCTCCTATCACTCGTTTCAAATGATATTTTACTGATTTGACTGCGGCCTCCCACAGTCCCGCAAAATGCAGTGCTCACGGTGGAATAAAATGGCACTTGGTACAATGTTTGAAGCTATTTCTTCCACTGTTTCCAATTTTTTTAAATTAAATTGTTTTACTATAGCACCAACAAAACTAGTACCATTGTCGCAAAAAATATCGGTACATATTCCTCTACGAGACACAAACCGTTTGTTTGTCGCTATCAAAGCTTCAAAAGCTAAATCACTGACCACCACAATGTGGACAGCTTTCATTGCCATACAAACAAAAATTGCAAGGTAGCCCTTGTACGATTTATTACTCTACATTTTGAATCGCCCTGCGTAATCAACCCCTGAGCAGCAGCTAATCTTTTTTTTTTTTTTTTCGCTGGCGCTACATCCCATAGAGGGATTTGGCCGCTTCATGCTGAAGTTTCGTAATCATTTTTTTTAACAGATAATGAATGATTAATTCATTGATCCTACCCTTAAACCAGCCGTGATTTTTTCATCACCCGCCGGGAATCGAAACGGGACCTCCGGAGCTTAAGCAAGCATGCTACCCACTGTGTCACCGGGGCAGCTAATCTTGCTTTTGGTAAATTACCCATTAGTTGTTGCTTAATGGTTTTACTGAAGCGGTAATATCTCAGACATTTGGATATTTGTTGTCTGACAACATTTCTTCCATTTATTATTCAAATTTTGTTCGGATGTGTGCTAAAGTTAATTGAGTACGGTCATGTATTGTTAATTTGTGGCCTTCTTGATTTATTAGGGTAAAATTGGACGTGATTATGTTAAAATTAAGAATTTCAATCCTATATTGGCACTTTCAATTAACTGACGGAGAACTTTCTGCATTTCATGAGGTGATATAATGTTACTTGGTTCGTGTTGCATTAGCTTTAGCTTATTGATAAACCTAACTTTGTCCCTGGAACGTTTTCAAGTCGTACCTATGAATTATGAACTGACCAAGTTGTGGGAGTATTTGTTATCCAATTTGAACCACTCCACGATATTTGATGTTTTCGAAACATTCAGCTCCCATGCCTCTTGCACAATCGGCTAGATTTTCAGAAGACTAAATGTAGTTTCATGTTGTTTGGCTGGTTAGGGTAAGGGGATCTCTGTAACTCGATCCTAATGTTTTAAATCGATGCGATTCTACGTTGATCCAAGCGAGTATGATCATTGAATCAGTCCAACCTTAAGTCATTGTTTTGGAATTTCGAAGACTTTTAATTACGTTCGCCATCAATCTCGCAAGTAACAAGGCGCCACACAATTTTAATTTAGGAATTCTTAGTTTTGCTTTCATTAGTACGACCCTTGTTTTTGATATGGTCGTACTGCACCCTCTGTATCATCTCTTTGGTAACAATATATTACAACTGCAGATGCAGTTAAGATGCGTCGCCAACCATATAATTCTATGGATGAATAGTTGGAAATTTTTAACCACCTCGGTATTTTTATTTGTTTTTGAAGTAATTTCTCTTCCCAAGATAATTCTGTTAACCAAAGTTGGTGGTCAGTGACAACCACCCCAAAGGATCACTTGATTTTGATCTATGTTGTGCTTCTTTTACTGCCGCTGAGTATAAGCCATCCACATAAAAATCGTGTAAAGCAATATCGGCTGCTATGGGGAACTCTTTTAACTCTACATTTTCCAATTGTCGTAACGTGTGCGGATGGCAAGGTAGAATGTATTAGCTGTTCCAAAGGATACAGTTGTTTATTGATATTCAGTTGTTGATCGTGGAAACTCTTGTTGTTACGTATAGCTGTGTGGTCGTGCTGCTTATGAAATATTCTTCTACTGGGCTCATTTCACCTTCACAGAGTCATATGTGACCAATTTCAATATTCTTTAATACGTTTCTTGTAGTCATTGGCACATGTTGGTGACGCTACGAATTTATTTTCCAACTGTAGCAATTTGGCTAATGCTCTTGTTTTTTAAGCCTCAAGCATTGTTGGATTCGTTTTAAATTGGGTTTGAACTGTATTTCTCCCACTAGCGTAACGGCGATTGATGCATGCGCTTTTATTGGTGTGTATCACTGAGCACTCTAAACAGTTGTGGATTACCTCTACTTGTTTGCTAACGTTCACTTTAGTGTGGAGAAGAGGTTTTTTTTTCTCAGAATACTCATTACTACTCATGATATTTAGAATTGTGTTAAGCTCTTCGTTATAACCAGTGTGATTCATTATGGAATCATACGGTTTAATCTATCCAACATAAGGATATACCAAGACATTTTATGTTCTATTGAGTGATTCGATGTATTGTGTTATCTGGGGTTTGTTTGGGTCGGTTTGCGGTATATTTTAAAATTGTGGTTTTGTTCTATATTTCTTATGGTTACATCAGGTACATGAGTTCCTTTGAGTAATATCAAAATGTCGTCGACATATCAATAAGAATCATCATCGTCCATCTCTTCTGAGTATAATCAAGTATTGCACCATTTTTTTTTTATTCTGTGTATTATGGCCAATGCTTATTTTTGTACCATTGGGGTATATTCCTGTTCCCCCGACAATAATACTCGTGAAGCAATTTCAATTAGCATTTTCGTGTTCTGGAAAAATATGCGAAATCATCAGGCTGATATTGATATTTTCTGCTGTATTTCATGTACCTTTTATTAACAAGCTATTTCAATACATTCATAAGCCCAACAAATTAGCGAAGTTCAGAAATATTTGTTGCTGGACCACACTTATAATATCAGAAATATTGTGACCGAAAAATGCCCCTAGGCAAAAAAAAATTTAAATCGTTGTTGCCTCGCTGAAATGATTGTCCTGCGTTTCACAGACCAAAAGTCATCCGCAACGAATGAATGTCGCAATTCTCGACGAAGTTCTACATTTAATAAGAGAAGTTTTGATCTGCATGTCTTTATTGGCTGTTAATAGAAGATGTCGGTCTTCAATGAGATTTTTAAATAATGACGCAGCTATGACAGATGTAAGTTCTTGTAACAATCAGAAATGTTAGATGTCTATTTTTACACCTATTAAATAAACGGCGAACTGCAGAAACTCCGCTCTCTGCTTTAGTGATAATGGAGTACATATATCGATTGCGTCTCATTCAGAACATATTCGATTCTTGTATATCAATTCTAAACGAATAATTATACACCAAAAATGATATCCTTCAGCATAACCATACGACTTGAACCAAATTAGTTGCAATTTGATGTCATTTTAATTAAAGCCGCTCAAGTGGTGCATCATTATTGCATTTTGTAAATGTGCAGCACTTCATTGTTAATTAACATGCGAATGTCAACGATGCTTAGTTAGAAAATAATTCTGCACCATAATTTATATGAAAAAGATTTTATTTCAATGTGAATACATAAATCTCAAATACATAATTGCGCGTTATGAACATACACAACATCCTTACACCTCTGAAGTGGCCTGGCAAAAAAAATAAAAAAAAATTCTCTTCCATTTAATTTGTGTTTTGCACAAAAGTACTTTTGTGTACCACTTACATCCCGCATCAAAATGCATTTTTTGATGCGCGACAGTGATGAATGCAAATATTACAGTTTATGTATGTTTCCTATATTTTTGTACTGCATTCTATCCCGGACCTCTTGAACATATTTTTAAGCTGTTTATACGTCATTAAACTTCCATAGTAGTTTATAATTTTAACACCTTCATAAATATATAACAGTGGACGCAGATAAAAGCATTTATAACACATTGACTTTCGCATAAACGAGGTATGATAAGATCTGTTGTGAGTTTGTTGACCAAAAAAAAAACAAAAAAAAAAAAATTTAAAATGGAAAAGCTTAACACAATAAATATAAATAAAAATGTTAACTCTTTTTTTTTTTTGGTATATTCTGGGGAAAAATTTTCTTTTCATCTCACTAAATTCGTTTTGATCGAGAAGGATTTTGCATCTTTTTCATCATCACAAATCTCTTGAGACTTTGTGTAGAAAAAATAAAAACTGGATAGCATAAATATACAAGAAAAATGTCAACATTTTCCAGAATTTTTTATTTTATTCAGACAATGGAATGATGAGATTATAATGATGGTCGAGATGGGTGGTTTATACGACGGTGGTGATGACTCTATATATGCGATACTTATATACGATAAGTGGGTGGTGGTGTGCGCTAACTTTTTTTTTTCTTATTTTTAGTTGGTTTGTTATTTTCACACCAAAAATAATAACGGTTTTTTTGTACAAATTTGGAAATTAAAAGAAGAAATTCATATTTTCAAGTTAATGAAGTTGAATTTTATCATAATAAAATATTTTTTTAAAGAAATATATTCATAATTTTAAACTTAAGATTCTGGATTTGGATTTTTACATAAATTTAATGATTTTTGTTTTTTGCAAAATGATATGGAAATTTATGTGAAGTGGTTATGATACGAAGGTGTGAGCACGATTCATATTTTGGAACTTTAATTATTGGTACATCAATGATGGTAAATTCAATCAATTTTGGCAACATTTTTGAAAACCCACTTCAAATGGTTCAATTGAGCTTATTTCTTGACCCCAGCTATAGTTTCTTGTTAATTTACGAATTTCTTAAATTTTGCGTACGTCAATTTAATTATATCCAGTGTAAAAATAATGAACAGTGTCCAAACCACACGCTGATGTACCAACAATCAAATCATTTCCTGACACTAAACGTATTCGATGGCCATTAAAAGTTTTTTGTAAATGGTTTGAGAACGAACTGCAACAACTCGTCCTAGATTTCGTTTATTTGGATGTGAGTCCCTTATTAGGACAATGCCATCAATTTTTATTGCCACTAATTTTTCACTTTGTAATGTTTTGTACTGAAGTTAAATAGTTTAAATGTCATCTCCTCCTGTAGTCTTTGTCGAAAGTGTGCGGTGTTAATGATTATACAAACCGGTGTATGGACGATAAACTACCCATTGTCCAAGAGAGCTTTGTACTCACGTATATGGGCATTGTAATGTATGTTTGAGCCCAACAATTGTATATAATCTAAAAAATAAATAATATTAGAAAATTTGATTATCCTTAAAATGTATAGAAAAAAAATTGTAAACTTATCTGAAAATAGGTTATGTTGTTTGTTTTTGTTGACAAGGCAAATGTAAATCTCTCTATTTGGAAATAATTTGTAATAGCTCAAATAATAAATTAAACTCACAACTGCCACCTAATGTAAACACTGATACAATATTGATTGATCTTAACGAATATTGGTATGAATCTCTACTAATTTCAATTTATACCAATAGTAAATGCCCATCAACAAAAATTCAAATTACCGCGGATTGAACCATAATAACATTCGGCTTAACCAATCAAAAGTTAATACGTATTTTATTATTATAGAACAAATTAAATAAAAGCCTCTTATGGGGTGCCGAAAAAGTTAGTTAGATCAAGTCAGTGTTGTGAAGTGGATTTTTGGTAAGCGATCCACCAAATTAAATATAAAATTAATTAAGCTGCCATTTTGTGAAAATATAAATTATAAAAATAAAGTTAGCAATTCAATAAAAATTTATGTAAATCAAGCTTAAACCTTAGTCAAGAAATAAATTGTGATTAACCTTTATTTAAACTCTGTATTTATGGTGTTTTATTTCTTGTGTGATACATACAATCGTAATTCTTGAGACTTTAGTGCAGTGTTGTTTAAGTGCCATTGTGAAAGTAAAAAAAACAACTCAAACAAAATATACAGTCCACTCAGAACAAAACAATGTATACGATTTAACAGATTTCAGGCTTCTGGGACATCTTACGGTTGTGGTTGACGCTACTGAAATTGAGACAAAATGGTGCTTATACGGCACCCTATCCTCATGTCATGACAGTCAAATTCCATATGGATTTCTGACTCTTCATAAGATGACTTTGAAAATAGAGTATGAGGGAAGTATAGAAACATAAAAATATTTTGTGTAAACTTTATTGGATTCATGGACGAACAATGTTTAAAACGAATACTTATTAAAATTAAACGAATTAAAAACAAATACTTAATTGAGTTGAATATATTGTTCACTGACTTTTCATTGAATTATATTTGAAAACTAAATAATTTTTTTTTAATTAAATTTCTTTCTTTTTGTTCAACGTACTGTATAAATTACTCCTCTATCCTAATAAGTTTTATGTTATAAACAATTTCTCTCAAAGTTTCCGTGTTTACCGAAACTATTTTCTATACGTATTCTTGCGCATGAGAGATTTTTATTAAACCATTCTTTATCGGCCGATAGACATTTCCCGGGAAATGGGCGCATTAAATTACGTTTTAATGGAAAAGCAGCATCACCGACAAAAGAAAATCAATGACAGAATTTGGAAGCATTCTACTTTGTGGGACATCTAATAATCCATCTGCCAATTGTTTGCCAAAGCCACTATTTTTAAATATTCCGGAATGGCTCTGGCTCCCATAGGCCTTTGAACGAATAATTAGAATCACATGCAGCTAAAAGAATGAGGCTATGATGCCCCTTATAATTGTAATATAATGATCCGCTTTTAGGTAGACATTTCATGTTAACGTGTTTGCCATCTAGCGGACCTATGCAATTTGGAATTCCATTCTTTATTTTAAAATCATTTGCAATTTTGACCCATTCCAACAAATTCGGTTTCGCTACGTAAATTTTATAAAGGCCCCATATAGCATGGCACATCTCTAGGATAATCTTGCTGTAATATATTTTAGTCGCGAACTTGATCTGTTATACCTATATAGTATAGTCGTGCGTTGTAAGTACAAGGTAGAGTGTTGTGGTAATAATGAAGACCTGTTTGATATCGGTTTTCATAGCAACATCGGATGAGATATAATCGATAGGTATATGGGTAGAGCAGTGAAGACAGTCAAAGAGTCAAGTCAGAACGTGGTTTAATATTTACGGAAATAAATACTGAAGTGTTTTTTATTGTGTGGAAATAAAAGATAGAAAAACACAAAACTTGCGTACCGTCAAACTCTCATTTTGAAGCTCCAAGCTAGAATTTGCATTGAACAACCATGCACAAGATGGAGAGGAACTTTAGTAAGAAAATGAATTTTCCAAAATTTTACAATGTTACTTACATTAGTGTAAGAGCTAACCTGGATTCGACACTTATGGGTTTCCGATGGAAGTACTTCTACAAACGGGTAGTAACAAGATTTAGTAAAAGCTTAAAGTGATTGATGCACATTCTTTTTGAAAATGTTCCGGATCATGTTGTTTCATTTGCAGGAAGCCTTTACGAAAAAAGTCATCTTGATATCGACTCAAATTCACTTTCCTGACCCACCAACACCTACGACACACAATTGATTTATAGTATTGATAACATAAGAAAAACAATATAAATGGTTTTAACTAAGTTTATTAATTTTATTAATTCCATATTGTTGACAAATAATGCCACGTTAACTTCAATACGTTATTGTTGTTATTCTGTTATGTCGTCGATCGCTGTCACTCTGTTGTGTTTACTAAGGCGACTGCGCCGGCAGAAAAATTTGGGTGCGGTCAAAAATTCAGCCGCTGCACAGCATGCAGAAAATTAATCAAAAATTAAGCAAAATCTGCGCGTTCTGTCGGATTAAAATGTAGAAATTTAAAATTGGCTGCTCATTTAATCTCGTCTTATAAATTTTCCTTTTTCACTTGCGGCTGCTTTTACATTTTTTATGCTGCATACTGTGCAGCGGCTGAATTTTTCACCGCACACTTTATTTAGTGGTCGTCGCTTGTCATCGTTGCTTGTTTTCGTTGCTTGTCGTCGTCGCTCTTGCTCTGTTTATAACTTACGTGACTGATTTCAATCCAGAAAACGAATAATTACAGTACAGAAAAAATAATCCGGTAAACGTGTCATTACAGTTTAGAAAAATATAAAGCCAAACAACAAAGAAAACCAGGGTAACTTGATAATTTGAAACTCATGTTTTTAATTTAGAATTTAATTTTTAAGGCCGATTGTATGAACACCGCTAAATGAAAAAAAATCCGAGAGTAATGATTAATCACTACTCAAGGATTTTACTTTTCGGCGATTGTATGAACGTTGCTAAATAAAAATTTAGCCTCTCTTTTATTGACGATTGGAGCATCACGGATTCCACTTAGTGGAATATTTTTAAACTGAGCTACCTGATAATTTGGCGTTCGAAATTAAGAGTATTTCCTTGAAAAATTTACAACAGCAATTGCATAGGATAAACCCTCGCAAGAATAACATTAACCCAAAAAAATATTGGGTTAAATTAAACCCAATTCTAATTTTTGGTTATGATACCTGCCACCAGGTTATATTACATATTAACACATTGACTCGTACTGTACACAATTGCGTACATGCACTTTAAACCTAGTTTTTTGAATTCAATGCACCAATAATGGATTTTTTAAGTGATATTATGTTGGCTCTTAGTCTTAAGCTACCAAAAAAAGATATTTAGTGCAAAAAATATTAAAAAATTTCAGAATTACTCAGATAGTTAAGCAAAATAACAGGCGTTTTAAAATAAATGACGAGTCAAAGGGTTAAATTTATATTTTATTTCGAAAAGTTGGCTTTTGCCAATTAAATCAAATTGGCTATTTTCTTGGGAAACAAATAAACCCAAAATAGTTTAGATTCAATTTTGGTCAACAAAATACGCTAATTGTTGTAAATAATTCCATTTTTGATCTGTAAACACAATTTTTACTTACCGGATTGCTAATAATTGTAAATAATTCCAATTTTGGACTATAAAAACAATTTTTAATTACCGCAACGCTAAATTTTCGTCGCATTTGTGACAAATGTCATTTTATCAGGTGCATTATTTTAACTATAATTGTCCTCGAGAGGCCTTTCTTTACTTTTACAATCGTCAATTGCAGTTTTATAGCACTTTTTTGTATGACTGGCAATACTTTTTCTATGACGTTTACTTTATTGATGTTTATTAAATTTTTTATTTGTTTATTTAGAGGAAACTAAAATTTCAATTTCCGAATTTGACATTTTCTTCGTTGTTGAGTCCATTTTTAACAATTACGATCTTTTATAAAAATGTCTCGTTTGTATAATACACCACATTTGAAATGTCAAAAAAACAAAAATAAATTTTTTTAGTCTCTGATTCAGTCACCAAAAAGAGAGGATAAAACGAATGGTAAAAAGAAAATCATCGATTAATTTTCTGATTTAGCATCGTTCATACAATGCAAACTACGCTAAATCAGAGGATTAATCATTTATCATCGTTCATACAATCGGGCCTTAATGAAAAAATCGAATTAGTGGCCTACATAGTATTAAATGTAACGTTGTACGTTACACGTACGTTAAATGATCGTTACAGAACTCGTTCAAAAATACTTCAAATAATCATCGAAATCGTACTGTAACAACTCATTTACCGCCCTTGTGACGTAAATAACTATTAATTCATTGTTTTTAATCACAAATAATATTACCACCTATTGCAGTGGCGTAGCCAGAAACTCGTCGAGGGGGGGGGGGGGGGGGGGGGGGATTAAACAAAGAAAAACTAATTTGTATAAGGAAATAATGTATTCGAATTTATTTCAATTCAATTTTTTATTAGTTTTTTATAGTTTTATATTGATTCGTCGTAACACTAAGGCCAATTCATCGAGGACACAGTCTATTTATATAACCACTTCTCTGTGAATATTTAATGATGTCAATCCATTTAGTCACTTCCCACCGATTGTATTTCGTAGGTATTTCTTAAACTCTCTAATTGAAGAGATTATCTAGGTTAAGAGTACTAATAAAAATGTGACAAATATTTTGTACTAATTTTATTATTATAGGTAGAACTGTTCCACCGGTAGATACTTGAGCGTCTTTTAAACATTTTAATTAACTTCGCTTAGGTAATCTAATTTCGACTTAATCTGAAAAAAAGGTTTACACAGATCTATAAAAATCACGGCTAATATTATGCCGCTTTGATTACATTTCTTTTTTGTGAAAAATCAAGAATAGGTTACATGTATTGTACCTATAACAGGTGATGATCATACATATGCCTTGTTCGAATTATAAATTATTTTGTGTGGATCAAGACATCATCATGTAATATGATTTTATAATATGCGAAATTTAGGGAGGGTTCAACCCCCCGCCACCCCCTTCCCAACGCCGCTGCGTATTAAATAACAATACATTGCTGACGAATTTTCCGAAATTCTATGAAATGTGCGACGACAAAACGCTTAATTCCCATTTATATTTCCATATACACTCGTAAGTGAGGAAAACCCTCAATAGTAAAAAATGTTTATATGACTTTAAAAAATACATACATACATTATGTTTTAATTATCTATGTATTGTGTGTGCTCTCGAAATTAAAAAAAAAAAAAATCTGAATACATTTTAAATTGAAAACCGCTTTTCAAAAGTTGTATTTCCTTTAAACTCAAACCATGGAATTGAATTAATGTGAGCGAGCAAGTAAATAAAATGTAAAGAATTAAATTGAAACTTTTACGATGTACTCGTATCTTAGATTTATATATACAAAACACTCTTCACATATACTATGTACACACATACTACATCTTAAATGAATTGAAAGGATAGATAATATACATACAATTAAGTTCATATGAACAACAGATAAATCTTTATTTTGATAAAACAAAACGGAAAAAAATCTTTTAATTGAATTTTAAAGACAGCATTTCAAATCGTAAGAAATCTTAAAGACATTCTGATTATGAAATGGAATAAAAAAATTTAATCGATATTTTTAATTTTCTGTTTTTTCTTTTTTTTTAATTCAAACGAAAAAAGGATTAAAGTGGATTTACTAAATGCTACATTGAATAGGTATTACAAATTTTTTGTTGAGCTATTGTTTGCTTTGTTGTATAATTCCGAATTTTAATAATGATTGAGCAACGAGTAACTGTCAGTTTGTAATTTGGGTTACAAAATCTGGACCACCCAGATTCTCTTAAATGATGATAACAACTAATAACTCTTGAAGTTTTCAGATATTAATTTTGAGCTGGAAGATTGTAATTTCAAAATGAAATTTTATGTGTTCACTTTTGCCGGAATTAACTTCAATGAATTTGCAACAAATTTAAACAAAATTCATGTGATGTCTCATGTAATGTATTATCGACAAGTCAGTGAGAATAGTACCAGCAGCGTAATAGCAGCAGACAGTAATGTCATGAAAATTATCGGAAAAAGGGATGTAACGTTAAAGCCAATATGTCGTAGTGATGGTTCTTCTAGGGAAGTGAAAAATGTTCAGTACATTTCAGAAAACACTTTAAATCATTTGTCAGTCAGTCAAATGGTGAAGAAAAATCACAAGGTAGTATTCGATAATACAGGCCAAGGTTATATACGGAGATGTAGTAGTGAAAGGTCAGGTAATTGGCATACAGGTCGAACAGTTGAAAACTTGTGGACCTTTGAAAGAAATATCAATGGGGGTGCTTGATACTTTTAAACCTTCATTGATGTCAAATCAAAAGAATGTTCGTATATTTGTTAAAGTCCAAAGCGGAAGTTAGGTGACAAATAGGTGAACCGAACGCCAAACCAGCAAAAGAGTAAAAATTCTACGTTCAGACACAGGCACTGAATTCCCAAATTGTCAATTTAAACAAACGTTGAAGCAAAAAGGAATCGTACCTCAGACAGGGAGTGTATATACACCAGAATAAAATAGCCTAATAAACGCAACTACCGGTCAATAATGGACAGAGCAAGGTGTCATATCTCCATCAGCTGGAATTGATGTGACGCCTTGGCTATGGTGCATACTACTGAACAAGAGAGAAAATAATGGGATCAAAAATCTATCCTCTGTACGATGCAATGAAAGATATCGATATTAAAAGTGAGCCCGAAAAGTACGAAGTCCTCAGAAAATTTAGATGATAATCTAGATATATATCTTCCTTAGAGGAGATGCAGCAGTTAAATAAACTTATAACTGCATACTTGAATAAACTTATTGTGAAAATATATCAAGAGTTGAATCCTAGTGTTAGGGGTACCTTGTATATCCTGACACACCTGAAGAGGTGTTATCCAGGCTGATCAATGGAAACTGGTAATGAAAACGAAAATGCAGGCATTGCAGGAAAGTCAGACATGGGAACTACAGGATTTGCTGAAGAATCGTAAAGCGATAAATTGCAAATGGGGTTATCGAACGAACCACAGAACCTCATATGCCACAGTTCCACTCTTTTGCATTCGTTGGTCAACAGGACCTCGATGCAGAGCAAATAGAATTTTTTTCACCGTATTTGCAAGGTAACTTGTGCGAGGGAGTATAGATAGATCAACCACCTTACTATATGGCGAAGAAGAATTTAAATAAGCTCAGTGACACTGGTCTCCAGAAGTCTATGCGAAATTGGTATTCAGAACTCAATATGATATGATTATCGCTAGTGGAATCCTTGTAGCCACTGTATACGTCGACGATTTACTATTGTTATTTAACAATTAACAGCTGGTAAACCAAGTAAAAAATGATTCGCGACAATTTAAGATGAAGGATCGCGTAAGGGTTAGTTTTTATGTAGGCATAAGGATGGAACAATCAAAATGTTTTTTAAGACAAAAGGTGACTAGACTATCCACTTACACCGGAAATGTTCACGTTCACACAAAATATATGCTGTGAACAGAGTAGATGTAATATAAAATCATGGCAGAAGCATTGAAGGAGCAAGGTGGAACCTCCTGAATTTTTAACTCTTCAGCATTCTCAACGCAGAATAACTTTTCCATTTCGCCGTCGTTTATGAAAAGTATGTTATAAATCCAATGTTTCAATTTTTGGTTTCTCCGATATCCTATTTTACCATTAATAATCATGTACATTACGCATTCGCCGCTTCCAAGACAGTTACTCATGTTGGTCATTCGAAGCCATTTTTCAAGGTTTGCTTATTGTGACTTGTGTTCCAGTTAGTTTATGTTGCCGGTATTGTTTCGTTCAAAACATAATGTCTTAAGTTGATTTGATACTGAGTACTAACCTTTCCGTTTATAATATGGGACAAACACCCACATTTATTACTAGTAATAGGAAGGAGGTTCTAGATTCCTCGCCCCAAACATTATATTTCACATGGCTAAAAAATGGAGAGTGGATAAGTATAGCTTCGATGTTCAGCCTGCTATCCGGAAAACCTTCAGAAACCTTTCAAGGACCAACTGGAGCAAATATATGAGGGAACATTGGAGAGATTTTGTCGTCGAGAACAGGGAACAGGATGCGTCACAAATGGATGCAACCGGTCCTAAAGTGTGGCTTGCCCAGTGGTTAAGCATGAAGGAAAGCAAAAAGCAATATAGTGGTCCAGGGAAATGTTCATCTATCTTAAGGCTTGTATGAACAGCCTTTAATAGGAACTAAAGTACATTGATTTAATTAATTTATTTATTTATTCTTAACTTATTAATTTACTTATTAATCTTCCGGTACACTCCATATTGAGCATCAGCTCATTCATAATGGAGGGTACCAAAAAACATCGAGAGAGCAGCTCATCCAGCCAATAATATCGCCAATCCTGTAACTTTAAATGAATCTTTGCTAGACACATGTAGTACCAGTTTTTTAATCGGTTTACACGAGCCTTGACTTATCTGCAGACCGCCAAAATCGTTAGAAGATTATATAAACTTATTTGCACAATTGGTTGATCTTTCATAACCCGAATAATCTAAATATAACTTTTAGATTCGGGCATCCAAATTACTTGTGTGACACTTGCTGGAATATTATTTACACAAGATAATATCTCGTGGTTTGAACATTTTCTGGTAAATTAAAGTTTAGAAAATAAAAAAACATTTATAGAAATTAATTTTGCTGAGAAAACCTCAGCAAACAAACGCATGGATAAAGTGCAGGATCGTTACCTCGGTGGTGGGGATTCCATCATAGTCCCCTTTTCTCTGGAACATACTGGTAAATGAGTTATTACTGCAATTAGAAAGAAAGAGGCTGTAGAAGTTACCGCCTCCACAGATGACGTAGCGATACCTGTTTCCGGGAAATACTTTGGCACGATTGTGGATGTAATGCAGAATGCGCTCATAGTCTTTACGAAATGAGTTAGAAAATGTGGACTGGGAATTAACCCGTCCAAGACAGAGCTGGTACTCATCACTAAAAAATACAAAATCCCTGTAGTTGTCCTTCCTAGGTTAAACGACACGAGGCTTGCTTTTACTATCAGAGCAAGATATTTCAGCATTGTCTTGGACAGTAAACTCAGTTACGGACCTAACATTTTGGAGAGAGTAAATAAAGCTACTATCGCTATATACTCCTGCAGGAATGCCATTGGTAAAAGATGGGGTTTGAAGCCGAAGCTGCTACACTGGCTCTACACCGGCATAGTGAGACCTGTACTCAGGTATGGAGTGAGTGTATGGTGGACAGCTGTAATTTAAGTAACTTATAAAAATAAGATAGAGAACAAAACAGGTGGCGGCAATTACGTGTGTGCGACTTGCAGCCATTTCTCAGTAGAAGTGTTTTAATACGGAACACTCGAACTATATAGGTAGTTCGCTACTCTACGCTTGGAAAAGGGCTTTCGAATCATATTCCCTTCAAGGGAATCCTGTAAGAAGCTGATCAATTTGTTCTTCTGCAAGTGATAATATAGCAGGTAGCCAACGGAAAGACGCTTGGTGCCATCGTTTTTTCGACAAAAATATTTGGCTGGCATACTGTGAGAAAATTCATCGATTACTCCTGTTTGTAAGCCAATCATAAATCTGTTTCGTTTCTTGTCGTTTGATTCGATCAGGATCAAATCATGTGTCATGAAACGACATAGAGATATGCAAGAAACCACTAAAATTGATTCAATTTGTATTCAATTTTGTGTCCTAGATGATATCTACTGTTAAGAGTTGATCCGCAATGATATGAAAATTAGTTTTGCTTTATCACGATTCACCAACAACATTCCACAGAATCGTTCACTCCGATGAAAATAATCATCGAAGAGTTTACATTCATAAAAATGTATCGAGGCTTGCTTGTGTTGCATAGTTTGACACTTCCTAGAAATACTACACCAGCTGATCAGTTCAAATGTTGATTTCAATTCAAATTTTACAAGCGGGTAATAAAAACATCATTAAAGTGAATAACCAAAAAGCAAATTCACAAAAAAATTTGAGCTAAAATCTTCTGATTAGGGTGATCATGAATGAGCTCAAAATTACAAAATATGATATGAAACTAATGTCAATTGGTTTAAAAGTTTTGGTATACGATCCAAACCATTGCACTCTACTGAAGGCTAAATTAAAGGAGAAGAAAGCCGAATTCTGCTCATTCACTTTGAATGAGAATAAAAATTCGCAATACATTCTATTTGGTCTATCATTCTTTCCAGTTAATGAAGTTGAACAGTATATAAAAGATGCGGGGGCTTACTCCGACAAAATTGTCCAAGATTGCAACAAAGAACATGATGACAGCGCACTATACTTTGTTTCTTTGCTAAAAACTACATCATTAAATCTCTTAAGAAATCACAAATATGTATATTGGTAACATTGCGTGTTCATTACCTCACAGAAAACCGAAGCAGCTCACCCAATGTTTAAATGGTTTCATGTTGGGTCACACATCTTCTAATTGTAACATGAAAACAAAGTGTAAATTTTGCAGCTTTACTCATTTGGATGGTGTGGATTGTCCGACTAAAGAAACTGAATCTGAATATACATAAGTGTGCCAATTTCAGTGGAAATCGCATAGCCAATTCAGCGATGTCCAAAGCATAATGAATTTCTGCGACTTAGGGAACATGCCAATCAAAATAAATTCCCTGCCTTGGCTGGAAAGACTTCCATGAATTCAAAAATCGACCAGCCTTAACATTATCAGTTCATCTCCATCACATCAACCAATGTCCAGTTTATTCATCAGTAATCCATCACCATCTAACCAACCGGCTGCCGGAAATGTAAGTGGCAATAAATTATATAGTGCTAGTGAATTGTTGTTAATTTTGAAAAATGTAATGAATTTTCTCAGGAGGTGTCAAAGCTCGGCCGAACAAGTTCAAGTAATTTTAGAGACTGACATTAAATATTCTAAAAGTTTCTATTTGGAACGCCCATGAGCTTATTCATTTTCTCGACAAATACGACAATACGACATAGATGTTATGCTATCACAGAAACTTTTTAAACCCGAGGCATGCTTTTAATATTCCACGATTTCAAATATCTAGAAATTATCGTACCATCCAAATTAGCGGTGGAGTTGTAGTTATTATTAAAAGCTAAATCAAACCGCCAATGCTTTCTATTTAGCATTGCAAAGTATAGAAATTATATTTATTCTGGTTCCCACGCCCAATTCAACAATAAAAATTAGTTGTTGTTATTATGTCCCGTATTCAAATCATCCAAACTTCAGAAGCGTTCTTAGTAAGGTTACGAATTCTAACTCACTTTAGATACTTTGAGGAGATTTTAATTGTCGTCATTCCTATTGGAATTGTAGTAGATCTAACAAGGGAGGACGTATTCTTTACGATTTCTCAATGTCCAGGTCAAATTGCGTCTTACATTTCCTAGACTCTCCCAGATACCATCGTTCTAATAGGTCCAATAGCACACTCGATTTTTATCTGGCTAGCCCTTCGTGGCCCGTTGGCTTTGTTGTAAAAAAAAATGAGATTCACTGCGGTCATTGGCCTGTTCTGTGTTTTACCAATATTTAAACTTTTCATTCCATCACGGCCACAAAATCATTTAACAGATACATATCTCTGTTCCTACTATTTCTTCATCATCAAAGTATTAACTTATACTCTCGGATGAAGTGCTATCCTTGATCAAACTGCGTAATGTTAGACGGAGACAATGGATGAGAAAACGTGACCCATTCTACACAAATATTGTAAAGCTTTTGAATCAGGTTATAAGGCAAAAAATCTATGAAATTGCTAATGCCAAATGGCAAAATATACTTGAACGGCTCGTTAAAGGATCTAAACCTTACTGGCAAGCAATTAAACAATTTAAAAAAACATTATGCGATTCCTCCATTAAACAATCCCCAAGACAACAGCAAAATAATTGCCACTTCAGATAAATGTGAAATTCTTGCCAATTTTTTCCAAAAATCGTATGAAATCTCATCGGGTGTTCAGAAAGAAAGAATCCGATGATATTCACCAAAATGTTCAGTGTATTAGCGATTCCATTGAACCCGATGTTTTTAAGTTTAATGTTTCAATTCAAGAAGTTAAATATATTATAAATTCCAGCCGCCCATTCAAAGCTACAGGCCTAGATAAAATTCCAAATATTCCTATAAAACACTTGTCGGAATCTAGGATTGTTTATCTGACCCAATTATTTTGCAGCTGTTTTAAGCTTTCCTATTTTCCCAAATTGTGGAAAACGGCCAAGGTGGTGGTGGTTCTGAAACCTGAGAAACTCCTGTCAGGTGTCAATAGCAAAATCTTTGAATGCGTTATCAAAAACAGGCTCAATGACCACATCGAATCGAATGGAGTGCTAATTCCCCAACAGCTTGGTTTTCGTCACCAGTATTCCTCAATACATCAGGTTGATCGTAGTATTCAATATGTCAAATATGAAAGATAGTCAAATAAGTCCACAGGAATGGTGCTTCTGGATCTTTAAAAAGCATTTGATTCCGTTTGGATTAAGGGGCTAATATAAACTATTCCAATTAAAATGTCCATTCTTTTTGATCAAAATACTTAAATCCTACTTTTAAAATAGAAAATTCTACATACAGATTCTAAATTCGACTTCGTCTTTAATGCATACTTACTCGGGAGTTCCACAAGATTCTGTGATTAGTCCCATATTGTTTTGTATTTTTCTGAATGATGTATCTACCTCAGTTTGAGGGTTGTGAAATTGCTATTTTTGCGGACGACACAGCAATATATACCTCGGATACTTACTCTTACGATATAATTTATAGGCTAAATACATATTTGAATTTGCTTGCACTTCTTTTCCAAAAATAGGGTCTTAAGCTTAATATTAATAAATCTCAAGCTATTTATTTTTCGCGATGTAGATTTCCTTCTAAACTTCCCCAGACAAAGTAATTCATTAATGGTCACTCATTAAACTGGGAGAAACAGATTAAATTGTGGCGGCGACAAAGTCTCCAAAAGTACCCCATCGAGCCCAGGAAACTTTGTCACCATTTTGTTATCAGGCTTAGCGAACCGACTACACGAAACGATGATATAATCAAATATATCCGCAATTGCAGAGCCAGCATGAGTTATGCCCTCAAGACTAGAAACCAACCTGGAGTACCAAATCCACGAACCGGTTAAACGGATACACCAAATGGAAAAGCGAGACAATGAACGATTTCAGACAGTCAACAATAGACCGCGCAACCAGTCGAACAGCAGGTCAAAATCAAACATCCCAGCCGCAGATAATAATTTACCAAGTAAAAGCAATGCTCCACGGTTATGTTATTCCCATTTTAGGTTCAAGGATTTAGCAAGAAATTGTAAGCCGATTTACCCACGCTGGGAAGAATTCAAATCAAAAAACTAAAGCCATCGTCGAAAACAGCGACCTGCGAAGGTGCGGGAGCAAATCGTCGCTTAAAAATCACAGATAAAGAATCCCACATACCATATCGAATAGACACTGGTGCCAACGTATCAGTGATGCAAACGGGAGTAAACTGAAAGTATTCGGAAAAAGAAGACTTCAGCTAAATTTTGGCCTTATAGGAGGCAATTCAGCTGCACATTTATTATAGCCGAAGTCACGTTGACCATAATCGGCGCGGATTTTTTAAAACAAACCGGACCACTCGTCGATATACATCATGGACGATTAATCGATCCACTCACCATACTTTATTCAGTCGAGACCACAACCACTGAAGCAGCACCAACCGTTCGGGTAGTAGATAATAACAGAGACACACAATCGGCCAAACCCATCAAACACACCGTAACTCATCTTTAATGTGATTAAAACAAAGGGACCACCGGTATTCGCCAGACCTCGAAGATTAAATACAGAGAAACTAGACATAGCGACGAAGGAATTCCAGTATATGGTATGCGCTGCATAGCGTATGGGCGCTGAACAAAAATACAGTACCAAAGAAACTTCTCGCAACATCTAGAAGATTCAACAATTTTCTCGACGATTGACCGGATGCCAGAATACCACCAGATACCGATCGAGGAGGAAGATATACCGAAAACGGCGATCACAACACCTTTTGGATTATATGAATTTACAAAAATGACGTTTGGCTTAAGCTTTCCAACGCTTCATGCACAACATACTGCAAGGTTTAAATTTCAGTTTCGTGTACTTAGACGATGTGTTAGTAGCATCTACGTTACGAACAAAACACACAAAACATCTAGAGATAATATTTGCAAGAATGTGCAACGTCGCGGGTTTAACGATAAACCTACAAAATAGTCATTTCGCAAAAGAGAGTTTACATTTTTTAGGGCACCAAGTGTCAAAAGACGGGATTAAGCCAACGAGTAGATGAAATAAACAAAATGCCAAGGCCAAAGACGATTAACGACTTAAGAAGATACCTAGGGATAATAAATGTCTATATTCATACCAAGCAATACTCAACAAATACCTGAGAAAGTCGACTACATAAGCATAGCGAAAGCTCAAACAGAAGACGAAGAGTTAGCAAATCTAAGCATGGAGCAAGACAAATTTCAATTTCGTGACATGCCAATTGCATTTAACTCGACAGAAACTGTAGTTTGCGACGTATCAAAAGACGTATCAAAAGGAAAGCCATGGGAATACATACCGAGAGAGTTCCGTAAAATAGTGTTCCAAGCGGTTCACAACCTCGCACACCCAAGTATTGTTGGGACTAAGATTGGCGTACCGAGAAGAAATGGCAGCATCCTCAGCAGAGCTGGTGTACGGAGAAAACCTTCGCATACCAAGCGAGATAATACTAGAAAGGGAGAAAGAGCAACGATTGATCGATTTAAACCCGTGTTTCACAGGAGACGAGCAATCACAAGGCCAGCAAGGAAAGGAGAATAAGAACACAGAGACAACAGCTCCTCCAAATAAGGGACGTGAAGTAGGACACCACAATCAGGCTGAGGTCACTTGTATATAAATAACCGCTTGTTATTCCATAGCAAAGTTCATATACTAAAACTCGGAAAATGTAGTGTAATTTGGAGTAAAAACATCTGCTGATTTCTTTGGAACACAGAAAATCCACCTACATACAGGACAACTTGCGAAAGTTATATTTTGGTAGCTTGATACCTTTTTTTCGTTATTCACTGCAACTAAAATTCAGTCCCTGTTTACACACCCGATTAAAACCATAATAAACTTGCACTCGCATTTTCCTCAAAAATGTCTTATTTTCAAACTAAAAACAAAACCCAAATCCTTTCGAATATTGTTTTTAAAGCAAACACAAGACAAATGTCCTTTTCAACATCTTATCTTCCTGTACCAAAAATAAAAAATAAATTCTATATTTTCCCAAGTTTCAAACTATTTCCAAACAAATAAATTAATAAAATTTGTTGTTGTTGTTGTTAAAAATAAGGATATTAATCCTTTCATCTAAAAGCACATAAAATAAAATTCATTTACTTGAATTTTCCAAAATTCCTTTAGAATTATATTTCATATAAAAAACAAAACAATTCCACCTCAACTTTTCTTCACAACTATCTTATATTTTTGTTTGTGGTCAAATTTCGTTTTTCTTTTTTTTTTTTTTTGCTCCAGAAAGGATGCGAGTAAAAATTTACGTACGAATACGAAATCGAACAGAATCAGTAGCGTCCAGGTATATTTTTAGGTTTGCACACAGAAATAGCAACCAACACCAAATTAAATAAATGAGATGTAATTATTCTTCTCTCAATATAAGATACCACAGCAACAACAACTAAAAAAGGATACACAAATCTTGTTTGAACAAAAAAATATTTAATTTATTATGTTATGTCTAAGAAAATATATAAGAGGGGGGGCAGTAGCACTAAGACTAAATATATATGTGTACAGGTTCTCGTATATGGTATATGTAGGTACAAACATATCTCTAAATATTTTTAATCCTTTTTTCACTCTTGATTTATCCTTAGCCGTGTGGTCAAAATGAAGAAATATTTAAATATTGAAAAACAAAACAATTTCTTATTGCTTTCGATACGAAAATAAATAATTTATGGCATAATTTTAATGAAACGTCCCCTGCTCAAATTTTAGCATTGGCCGCTGGGCTTGGCTTTAGTTGCTCTAATACTTGGTTGGGTAATTTAAACCGTATAAATGGTTGATTCGTTGTATCTGCATAAACATAATGTGCCAATTCGGCGATTGGTGCTTCCGTAGAGTCAAGTGTTTTCTTTAAGGCTGAATCAATTTCTAGCTTAATTTTGGTATTGACCGCTTTAATTTCTTCTTTCGTTGCAATTTTATGCTTATCAATTAGATCCGTAAATTTTGTGATGGGATCACGGTATTTACGTGTCTCTGAAATTTCGTTACGGGAACGGTAGCTTGTACCGGGATCGGACATTGAATGCCCAAAATAACGGTACGTGGAAGCTTCAATAATTATTGGTCCTTTGCCCGAAATACAGTGGTTATGTGCAAAACGTGCTGCTTCCCTTACCGAAAGCACATTCATACCGTTGACCCAAAGGCCCGGAATCGCCATTGCTGTACCCCTTGTATAGAAATTTGGGTTAGCTGAAGCGCGTGCAGCACTTGTTCCCATACCATATTCGTTATTTTCGCATACGAACACAACTGGCAAATTCCACAGGCTTGCCATATTAAAAGCTTCATAGACTTGGCCTTGATTAGCAGCACCTTCACCATAACACGTAAAAATAACATTTTTCGCTTGTCTATATTTGTAGGCAAGTCCTACACCACAGCCTACTGGTACCTGGGCACCTACAATACCATTGCCGCCATAGAAATGGGGGCCAAATACGTGCATAGAACCACCTTTGCCCCGGCACTCTCCAGTTTCTCGGCCCGCCAATTCAGCTAACAGTTGAAAAATGCTAACGCCCTGTATCAACGCAAATCCATGACATCGATAAGCAGTAATAATACTATCATTATGTCGCATAACTGCTTTAATACCGACGGCTATTGCTTCTTGGCCAGAATACAAATGCAAGAAACCTCGAATGATTTTATCCGTGTATAGAGTAGCTGTAAAATTAAATTGATTTGTGTTTAATTTTTTTTAAGCTACTATATTGGCCTATATACATACATGCGGCTTGTTCAACACGTCGAATTCGTACCATCTGTTCATAGTACATCAAAGCATGTTCCTTCGTAATTGTAACCTCAGTTTCCGGCATCTTTTCTAAATTGTGTATTTTTATTGGTTTTATCTCGATATTATACTCCTTTGATGCGGTTTTTCGAGTAACCACATTCATAACCATTTTCGGAACACATTGCTACAAAATAGAAATGATGCCAATTCTCAATATCAATGTTAAATCCACCTCTCTCCTATATACTCACCTGTACATTTAATCTACCAAGCGGCCAATTATATCCGATTTGTTTAAAATAATTACCTAACATAACTATATTAAATAATTACAATATTATCTACAAAATATAAAAAAAACTGGGTGACATTTCAAAACAAACTGTGATCTTCAATGAGATTTATGAAAACTTGATTGGGACAACAAATTACGTGAAAGAGCGCTCTCACGTGATGTTCAAAGGTACAGTTTCGCGTAAAAACTCAATTTATGGCTTAGTATGCAAACGGAGTTTTCATATCAATCGAACTACTAATTACACGATTTGCTAGCGAGACGGCAGGATTTTATTTTGTTGACCTTAAAACTCCGTAAAATTAAAATTTTGCCAAACTTTGCTAAAGCTAGTTTTTGCTACTAAAATCCATGAAATATACCCGAGGGTCGCATCTTGGTGACTGGCTGGATTAAATAAATCTTAAAGTTTTCGTTTGGTGCCTATGAAGTTATGGTACCATTATCGTTAACAATTTCCGCTGGTATTCCTCTTCGGCTCACGAAACACCTCAGGGCAGTAATAAAGGCGTCGCCATTTGTCCTGCTCAGGTTTTCATGTGAAATAACTCAGTCTAGCGTAATCTGCTCCAATAGTCGTGATGTGAAAGGAAGTCCAGTAAATATGCGTTGTCTCAGCAGAGATTTGACGAAAGTAAAGATATACCAGGCAACCTTCCAAGTAGGTCGGTGATCCTTCGGTGAGGTTCGCAATACCTTATTGAATGTTTGCTTGGGAACTTCCTCTATTAACATATTATCTCGGCCTTTCGAAGTTATTCGATTTAGTGGGTCGTGAGAATTTGGCGACAATTCGTTTAATTTTTTCAAACGACCAATACCTGGTGAGGTGATACAAAACGAATTCATTGGGTTGAACTTAAATGTTAAACTACTTGATAGGCCCATTAACCAGCTTGGTCTACACTATAGCAAGTTGAATTTGGGAGGAACCTCTAAGATAATGCCTCTAGATGCGATGACTGCAGGATTTTCTGACGTTAAAACATAATGCCATTAATCTCGAGGTACCGTTTCCAATATTTGCAACACATGATTTCCGACAAAAATTTTCCATCTTCACTTGACACTGTTAGTTTTGGAAATTTCTTTAAATTAACTACATCGTCTGACCGAAGATAGTAGCGAACGCCATCTCCGAAAATCACAGAAAGCAATAATTTACAAATTTTGCGATGTCGATGATCGACAGCTGCCGAACAATTTGAATACCTTCAAGTTCAAGCAACCCAAAATTAACTCTATTAGCATCCCCGTGTTAAAAGATATCCTTACCAACCAAAGTTTCTGGATCAGAATTTTAATTCTCTATGATAGCGCAGAAGCACTTTGACCAAGAAGCATTGATTTGACAAATGGCGCTTGGCTTAGTGTTTGAGCCTGAGTAGATGTGCGAGTTTACGACGATGACTGGGGGTGATTGTAAATCACTAACTTGGATGTATTCGGGTGAGTCAATGATTGTTGTCGATGATGAAACTCTTTGCTGTTGTAGGATTCGTGCTCATGCAACAAGGTGTGATGAAGCGTGTTGCAAGTTCGACAGTTAGTTATATCTGGGCGCTGGTCAACTCGATGATCCAACCGAAGGTAATTGTAACAGGCTCTAAATTTACTGACCAAACTCCTTCGGATTTTGACATTGTAACTGCGGAATTTTATACATCATTACAAATGACGGTTTTCCAAAAGAGATCTGAAAATGACTTGAGGTTGACCGGTCCTTCGATTTTATTTCATCAGCTCCGTCAAAAGACCTTGTTGACGATGTTGCTTTACCACAACTGTTTAGTTTCAACGTCCAATTTATGTAACAGAATTTGAATTATATTTATTCAACTTGAATCCTAATGTAATTCATATAACATATATGATTTCATCAGGCTTGTTACTAAAATTATACAAATGTTGGGTGCTATACCACTAAAAGCTGGTGGTTGATCAAGTAACGTATGTCAAAAATTTTCTTTTTTGTCGAATCGCGATTTCAATTTGTTCCAAGCAACTTAAATTTTGACATCCGATAGCGTTTCATTTTCGTTAATTGAATATAAATAAGAAACCTGGGACATGGATTTCCTACCAGCTAACTGGTGTATTATCGCGTTCAATCATTCAAAGAACTTCTTTTGTTGACCAAATAATTTAACTCAAGTGGCTTGAAGAGAAAGAAGACCTTCAGTATGGTTTTGCCGATCTTGCTACAGTAGTTTGCTCATTAAATTCCCACAAAATAACTTAAATCTCTAAAAATTCTTGAATTTTATAAAACTCTTCAAATAATCTCTTTAAAATTCTTTCAACATTTCTTAAAAATTTAAAAATTTTTTTAAATGCGTCAAAATAATGAATAGGTAAAATTCATTCTATAGCCTTAGCGTCAGTCAAATTTAATACGTAATTTTCGTGGAACCAGTTAATTATTTTTTAACGTACTCTATCTAATTAGTGAAAATTTATAATTTTGAAATGCCAAATTTTTTAAGCTTCCAAATTTCCAACTATTTAATGTTACGAATTTCGTATTGATACTCCTCAATATTTAAATTCCTAATGTTTAAATCAGAGATAGGATTTGGCGTGTCAACTATTATTGTCAACAGGCCAAATATTATTATCGACGTTGACATTTGTTGACGTTGCCCATCTCTGGCTTTAAATTTTAAAATTTCCAAAAAGTAAAATTTTCCAAATATATAAATTCCAAAATTTCTAACGTTTTTAAATTTCAAAATTTTCAAAATTTGTTAATCTATAATTGAATATTTTATTCCTAAATTCCTTAAGTTCTAAATTCAGTAAGGCCGATTTCTTTCACCTAATTTCCGCAATGTACGTTAAACCTGATTTTCAAATTTCTAAAAATAAGGAGAAGAAGCGCCCTAAAGGGCCAAAGTTATTGAAAATAACCAAAAATTGTAATGGTCAAAAACCATTTTTCTCAAAGTTTTGAAAGTCACTGAATTCGAAAAAGCCACAAAAAATTTCCGTCCGTTTGTCTGAATGTCTAGATATCTGTCTGTACCGATGGTACTTCGAGAACGACTTGTCCGATTTTACAATTTTTTTGCCAATCTGTTTCTATGATCAGTGCGGATAATTGAAAAGCTTTTGGAAGCTTTACGGTAAGGCGAGCGAGTACCTGCCTGATTTGCCATAAGAATTGACCCAAAACCACGTGGTGATAGGACCACGTTGATCAAATTTTTATATATGGTGGTTTGCATGATGTGGTTTGATTTGGTTGCATTGAGGTTGCGGTAGAGTTGAGGGTTGAGTTGTGTTCCAACTACTAGTTTAGTGAGCTTTTGAGCACTTTTTTTGTAAAGTTGGTTTGAGGATTGAGTTTTGCGTTGAGTCTACGGTTGAGTTGAGTTGGGATTTGTTTGAGTGTTGAATATACGGTTGAATTAGAATTAGCATTTACTTTTTCAGACCATGTTGATTTCGGAGTTGAGTTGAAGGTCCAGTTAAGGTTGAGTTGGTTAGACTAGGGCTGAGTTTGGATTAGGTTGGAGTTGGGTTGGGATTGAGAAGAGTTGTTTTAAGTTGAGCTCAAGTATGAATGTAGTTTTTCGAGTCGCGTTGATTTTTGAAGATTGAGTTTGACGTTTATTTAGGCTTAAACTAAGGGTTGAGTTGGGTTCGAGTTAGAGGTTCAGTTAGGGTTGAGTTGAGTTCACACATTCATGTAGCTTTCGAATCAAGTTGATTTCGGGATTGATTTAGCCGCTGAATATGGAGTTGAGTAGATGATTGAGATTTGAAGTTGAGTTGGAGTTGAGTTAACTTATGTTGGGATTTGGTTGGAGAATTATTTGGGGGTTGATTCGTGAATTGTGTTAGACGTTGTGTAACCCCAAGGTTAGGTAATAAGTTGATTTGAAAGTTGATTTGGGGTTGAATTGGTGAATGAATAAATTGAGTTGAAGGTTGAGCTGCAGGTCTAATAAGAGGTTTAATTATGGAATGATTTGGGAATTGAGTTAATTTTCAGGATCAAAGTTCTAATCACCTCGTGAGGTTTCAGGCTTTTATATTTTTACATTTATAAGCTTATATAACTAACTAGTCTATTAAGTCTGTGGTGTAGATATAGATCTCAGCAATCTCCTAATTTGTCGCGCTAAGAAAATCACCAGACTTATACTATGAATATTTTTTCCAGCTTTTAATTTTCGATATATGAACAAAATATGATAGTTTCAGCTATCTCCAAACAAACAAAAAGTTGATGATTTTTCCAAACGTTCAATGCTTTCAATAACAACATTAAATTCACAATAGAAATGGAAAGCTGTGCTCGCTTTCTACTAATTGACTTCCCAAAGGTCAGACAACCTGTTCTGCAAAATACCTAAATTTCAATTCTCACAATTATCGGATCCAGTTAGCCAAGTCAGAACCATTTCACTTCCTTAAGTTAAGTCATTACATGAACCACTAGCCTATTGTGTAATAAAATTTAATTTTAGGACGGTCGGTAGTGCACTTAATATCCTGAGTAAACCATTATTTACTTTAAAAAAAAGATCCCACACGCTTAAGCGAAAACACATTCCCCAGCAGTTGAATTGAATTCATTAATAGTACACGTTATGGTTGTTTGCCTTTTTTACAAGCTTTTATTTAACTTTGTTTTGTGTCTGTCTGTCTGTGAGGGACGAATCTGACAATGGATTTTTCGAACACTATCGTATATCTGATCACGCTGTATTGTTGCACACACCGTTGGTTCTGGTGGCAATACAATACATTACACTCAATATAACAATGTATATTCAAAATGGTGGCCACCCCAAGATGGCGGTTAAATATTTCTTTGCCACCTCCTTGACATGGGTGTCAAATGAAATGGTTCGGCGAGTAGAACACGATAAGCTAAGTGGCGTCATTCTGAATCCAATATGGCGGTTGTACAATATGGCGGATTACCTTTCTCTTTTTTTTTTAAATATGAAGTTAATATAGAAAATTCAATCCAGTTTCGAATTAATGAGCCTACGATTATAAAAAATCAATCCTCTCATCAGGATTACAGATTAAAGTTCGAGATACTTGTGTAATAATACATGTTGAAAGGTGTAAAATACTGTTGGCAATGGAAAGAAGTAAAAATCCTGTTCATAGACGAGATATCAATCGTCCCCTATGAAATGCTATGTATGATCGATTCACGTCTGTCCGTCGTCTAGCCACCAGTCCAAGGTAATCAAGTATTCGCTGAGCCGGATACACCAGTAGCACATTTATTGGGTATATTCACACTGGTCGAAAACTGAAACAGAATATGAGGCAAATGGAAACGCCACCTTCATTGATATCTTAAATACTCCGACAATTGAAGAACTGAAAGCAACATGAATATAGCGGTCTTGATAGATCATATGAATTATACTGTCGAGTATTCAATCAATAAAGCATAGTAATATCATCCAAAATGTTATTCTGTTCTCCACGTTTTTTGCGCTTGGTCTAACAGCGTTTTTCTGATTGCCTCTTGAATGAATCAGCTAGAAGTTGTTCGTTTTCCACTTTAGCAACAACTCATTTTAAGTTAGTTAATTGGTCATTTTCAATTAAGCAATCTACACAAATCACCTGAAATAAGCCACAAATCAGTTGAAATCGTTTTGGTTGACGTGGCTCCCATTATCTTCTTTCCTAACACCGATTGGTGGGGCGACCGAAATTTTGGATATTTTCAATTAGCTTCCGCAACTGGTACTTATTTCTATTTACGGTGATCTAATGATATTATCATAATCTAAACGGCGTTTTTAGCACTCAAAAATCCAAAATGCCTATTGTAGAGTAATCCAAATCGTCATTAAAAAATGTTTCGCGATTTACTTCAGTCTAAAAAGACCAAAGTATTGAAATCCTGTCAAAAATTACGAAAAATTTGGTTGGTTCAAAACCACTTTTCTTGACGTTTTGAAAGTCCCTGAGACTGAAAAAAGAGAAAAAAATAAAAAGGATCGTTCATTTATCTGGAAGTATGGATGTCTGGATGTCTGGGTGTGTCTGATGGATGTCTGGATGCCTATACCCAAGGTACCTCGAGAACGGCTTGTCCGAATTGGAATTTTTTTCGCCAATATGTTTCTATGGTGAAGGCGGAGATTTGAAAAGCTTTTGGAGACTGTACGTCAAAAGGTTGGGGTACTTGCCATACGAATTGACGCACCATACTTGGTTATATAAATATTTACGATTTTTTTATATATTGAATTTGGAGTTGATTCAATTTGCGGGTTGAGTTGAAATTGAGTTGGAGTTGAGTTGGGGTTGGATTAAGAAGTAGCGAGCAGTTAACCAATTTTTTATATACGCTGGTTTGTGGATTGAGTTTAGCGTAGAGTTTGCGGTTGAGTTGATGGTTGAGTTGAGTTCCGTTTGCGGGTTGAATTAGGGCTGAGTTGTTGGTTTATTAAGATTTAGTGAGCAGTTAAACTGAGGATTTGTGATTTGTTTTATAAAAATTGTATTGGGATTCTATATCTTATCCGATTTTAATGAATGGGGCCTAACTATGGAATTCGACGACTATTTTCGACGGCGAGCGTTTTATATTAGAAGGTACAAGAAGAAAAAGGAAAACACTAACTATTGTTTTATTTTTTGTTCCTGCTCCTTCTAATTTAAAATGCTTGCCGTCGAAAATTGTAGCCGAATTCCATAGTTAGGCCCGTATTTCCAATGAAAATGGGATTCTCAAATTATTTTTGAAGTTATGGAATATGCGGCCAAGTGAAATATGACCTGTGCGTGGGAAATGAGATTCTAAAATAATTTTCGGATAAAGTTCAGGAATATGACCAAGTATAATGCAACTTGGCTACTCCTTAACGGATTATTACGAAATTTGATATATGCCTTGGAAATGGGATTTTAAAATGATTTTAAGATACAATTATGGAATATGACCAAGTATGATGGAACTTCCCTATTTCTCAACCAATTTGGAGGAAATTCGACAAATGGGTGGAAACTGCATTCTTAAATGTTTTAAGATTAAATTTTGGAATATAGGCAATTAGGATATACCTTAGCTGTTTTTAACCGATTATGATGAATTTTGACGTTTCCAACTAATAGAAGGAAATGTGACACAAAAGTTTTTTTTGGATGAGGTTATAAGGAATATGTCAATATGGCTTTTAAATTGTTGTCTGATGAGGTTTCTGTAAGTTTGGAAATGCTTAAAAAAATGAAGTGTGTGGCGGACACGCACAGAATAATTAAAACTACTAACCGTAGTGTAGAGTCTCGGAATTCAAATCTTGAATTTCATCATAAACGATTAAGGAATATCCAAATTCTATTCTAATTGGCCATATTCCAGAATTTCACCCAAAAATCATTTTAGAATTCCATTTCCAACGCACATGCCAAATTCCATAATAATTGATTGCGAAATAAGCAAGTTCCATCTCACTTCGCCATATTAAGTTTATCCAAAAATAATTTTAGGATCCCATTTCTATCCCTTTATATGTGCAAGATATTGAAATAAATCCACACGTCTTGACCAATTTGAACCATATTTTACACAAATATTGTTGAGGAGGTTGAGCTGAAGACTGACTTAAGAGATTCAGTTTGGGATTGATTTGGGAGTAGACTAAATTTTGAAGACCGAAGTTCTGATCACCTAATGAGGTTCCAGCCCTTTATATTTTTCATAACTCATATAAATTTGGATCATTATTCGTAATGCCCTACAAAACTCGGGCATACTTTTGATGTTTTCCTCGAAAGGTTGAAGAAAACTTCCTCTATAGTAGAAGTACTACTGTAACACCACTGCTCAAGAGAAATATAACTTGCTCCTCGTTTCCTGAAGGATATTGTCAACTACCAAAACTACAGATTATCTTTTCTATTGTGTGTTGTATCTATAGCATCAATTGCAAGCGTTTCAAGGCTAGATTTTCATCCAGTTAATTAATCACACATCATACATTAAAGTAATACACATAAATAATTGTCCTACTAACAGTGTGACATTCTTAAATTCGCATATTTTAAAGAAAAGACAAACATTAAAATCATATTTTCTCAAGAGAATTATAAAAATCATGAATATGTATTAGGAGAGAAGACAGCAACCTAAATAAAAAAAAAATTATTAAAATGTTTTATGACGGCACAAAACAAAAAAAAAATGGATAAAGTCAACATAAGAATCCATATCCATCTCCTATGCGTCTTGTCTTCTTAGGTTTATGCCTTATTCCGTATAAACGACGATGTATTCATGAATTTTTAATTGAAAAATTAAAAAATATCAACCTGCGGATGAAAATCATGTCTTCCTTGTTCCTTGTCGTCTCGTCTATATGTACTTAAGTATGTATGTACATATGTATGTACTCGTATAAATATATGAAGTTTTATGTACATAAATGATTATGCTAATTGTAACATTAAATATGCAAATATGCTTTTCAATTTTTTTTTTTTGGGATAATGAAATTAAATTATGAATATTTAGTTTGTTAGTTTCGTTTAATGTGTTATCAGGTGAGCGATTCTATATACGAAGTAATTATTCACTTGTGGGATGATTTTTAAACGTTTTCATTTTATAAAGGGAATATGAAATAGGAATCTGCCTTTAAAGTATTATTTGATTTTAAAGACAAAATATACGTAAAGAACAATTGTTTTCAAAGTTTCAAAATTTTGTATAAATGATTTTCAAAAGTTTATCAAAATAAATTTTACCGAACACTGAGTAGATGTGAAACTAAACCAGGTACAACTAAAGGTTTACCACCCCAACCGGACAATAGTATTCATATCTCGAATTATTTGGTGTTTCTGAGTAGCAAAGTATTTTTTTTGTTAGATACAAAACCGGACCAACGCAGTCAAAGCAAATCAACCAATCTTATTAAGGAAAAAATTATATTATTGCGAAATAGGTTCTGAACTAATTATGATTTGCGTACCTATTCCAGACTGGTTTTAATTAAGTGGGTTTATTTCAACAACATTATTAATTATACAAAAAAAATTTGCTGTAGTCAATTTCACGTGTAGGTTACGAACAAAAAACCAAATTACAAGTTTTGGACACTTCAGTATAATTCCTACACTTCAAAAATTCAAACTATGATCTGAATAGCACATTCGTATTAGTGTATTCCACAGAACCTAGGATCTATACCGTATATACATATTTTATATATTTGTTCAAATTGGCGTTCCTTAATATTTTTTTATGAACGAAGGAAGAGCATGGACAGAACGTAATAAATTTTTGTTGAAAAATTTTTTGTTAAAAGAAAAATCAAGTTTTTTATATTCCATTCAACCGCCACAGCAGCAGCTTCTTCGTATTTTCTGTATGGTAAAGTATTCTTGAAATTATTTCACAATCATATAATAAAAATGGAAATGTTCCTTGAATTGAATTATAATAATCATTTTATGTAATTTTAATTAAACTTTTTTTTTTTAATTTCATTCATTATTCTATAATTATGTATTTTATATACTACTGCTATATTCGATACATAAGGATAGTATAAATCATAAATCTGGACTGCGATTTAATATTACGAGTACTATGAACTACAAAAAAATCTGCAATTCTATCTGTTATGCTGGATTTTGAGGAGACGGTCAAAATAAGTTGGCGGCAATGGAATAGAATATGCTTTCGAAATTGTGCAATTTTTAATCAAACTTTACTTGAATCTATACTCTTCAGGTTTCGATCAAAATTTGTAAAATAGTAAACCCGTCAGAATTATTCTTAGCCCAGATACAATTAATATTCCAATAATGACGACTGCTAACTGTTTTCTCAAAACCTCAAATACCATTAAATAAATAATTACCAATATTAAGAGTGGTTATGATGATTTACAACCATCACATTCTAAAAAGAATGTATTAACCCAGTGCTCGACGAATGTATTACATAATATTTAGTTTTAACGGTTAATGCTGTGTGCATGTAGATTTTTTCGACTAAATCATTGACTTTTCTAAATCGTTGATTAGTTCATGCCACCAGTTATTCATACATGACATAATGGACAATAAGGCAAGCTGTGCCTGTCTTTTCATTATTTTAAATAGCGACTTTTGGAACGTTAACCATAAGTTAATATATTTGGACGAAAATATCCAGGTGTACGGTTTAAAATTTCGTGTAAGTACTTTTCGTTTTGGCTTGCGTACTGGTTAATTAACGATGTTAATTTGTGTCTTTTGAAATTTCTCAATATTTTGTACATAAAATTGTCTACAAAATATTAAAATAATTTATTAGCGATATAAGAAAATCTTAAGATTTTCAACGATGTACATAGATGAGTCCGTTTAAAAACGTAAATATATTATTGCAGCATTGGTAAAGCTGATATTTTTCTTTAATTATGGGATGTAGGCAGAACCGTTTCATAATAAAACGTATTTTGTCTTGAATGCAATAAGTACATTGTACTTTTACTGTCTTGAAAACTTCTGTTTTGAATACCGAATATTTTTGTTAAATCTGATAATCTTAATTTTATTAAGAAAGCATTGTAAATGGCATATGGAGGCTATCAAAACCGAACGAAAAGTACAATACAAAGCGGCGTCTGATAAGCGATGGAGATCAACGCTAAATTAAATAGAACAAAATAATGTGAATTAATGAAATAAATTATTAAATCGTTTACTATTCTACGTCGAACAACTTTGCAGAAATATGAAGTTGGAAAATTCTAGATGTTTAATTTAAAGTTTTCCCTCTTAAATCTGTATATTCACTTTCTTTTTAAATGTGAAATACATATGTACCTACAAGACAAAATTGTTTGTAATCTTTTAAAAATAAATTAAAAATGAACTAAATTTAACAAAATATTTAGTAATTAGGAATTTATAATAGAAAATACTGCACCGCCCTTATCACAAAGGCTTACATTGATTTGGGAAACATTGTAATATCATTCTATCCTATTCAAAATTATTTGTACAAGCTAAATTTTCATTGTGACGTAAACACATAAATCTCTTTAATAATGAAAAAAATAATAATTTTTTAGAAATTTTTAATTATAAATAAATTAAATTAAATACAAAGCTTTCAATTTAAAAAAAAAAAAATACAAATTAAAAATTTTAATTATAGAAGTACAGATAATAAATCTGTATTCAAAATTGTTTTGGACGTTAAAAATTAAAACAAAAAATACTAACTTAATTAAATTTGAAATTAATTTTGGCTAATTAAATAGTGGTTTATGGCAACCCACAAGCAGCCCAAAAATTTGCTTCTAAAATCGAAACTCTACTTTTTCTAGGGCAACTACCAGACGGTTATAAGGGTAGGATCAATAAATTAAGCATTCATTATCCGTTAAAAAAACAAAAAAAAAAATGATTACGAAACTTCAGCATGAAGCAGCCAAATCCCTCTATGGGATGTAGCGCCAGCGAAAAAAAAAAATAAATAAATAAAAGCTTTATCTGATGTAACCCTAAAGCTCAGTATGCAGCTCGCGCTAAGAGAAATTTTCCATACAAAGGCCCCTATGTGATATGTAGTGAAAATTGGGCCCCTCGTTTTTGTACTTTCGCATGAAGATAGAGCCTTGAAATTGAAATATATGTTTAATCACATCTTTCGAAACCTGTCTGCAAAATATGAGCGGCAGCCTTTTCTTCGTTTTCCAGAAACTGAATTTTTACTAGACCAATTTTTACATGTGTAAGCATAGGAAAGCATAGAACAATGGCATTTTACATATGTTCGCATTGAGATACAATTTTGATGGATGAGCATTTTGTCCATCTTCATTTAGGTTATAATCATCTATCACGAGAAGATGCAATGAAACATCAAACTAAAATGGCTCATAAACTTCTGGGTGCAGATGAAAATTCTATTGTAGTTATCATTGATGGTACTTATCTATATGTTCAAAAGTCATGTGATCAGGAGTTACAATTATTGACGTATTCCAATCATACATACAGAAACTTATTGAAGCCCATGATTTTGGTTTTCCCTGACGGATACATTCTTGAGGTTGAAGGTTTGTTTTTGCAAACAACGACAATAGCGATTCAAAAATTTTAGAATACTTGATTTCTACCCCTTATGGATTTAAAAAATATTTCTTAGAGAATGATGTTTTACTTCTCGATCGTGGGTTCAGAGATGTCATAGAAAAGTTGAAATTGCTAAAACTTAATCCAATAATGCCTCATTTACTAACCAAGGGACAAAAGCAGTTTTGCACAAAAGATGCTAATGAGTCCAGAGCTGTGACTATGAATCGATGGATAGTGGAAAGTGTGAACAGCAGAATCAAAAAATACAAGTTCTTTGCTTCAACTATTGAAGTCACTTATTTCCCCAAGCTGTCATCTTTAACTAAAATTCCTTGTGCCTTACTGAATGCATACAGTCCTCCTATGTTTATAGAAAACGAAAATCATGCACGTTATGCATAGAAGGCAATGAGCAAAATGAATGATGACAATTCTCTTCAAAAGAAGATTGAAGAGCTAGGCCTTGAAAACAAACGAATTTGTTGGGAGGAGGCTACTAATCAGATTCAAGACTTTCCATGTTTATCAGAAGAAGAAATTAAAAATATCACTTTAGGTATGTATCAGTTAGACCAAGGAAAATGATATACTTATGAACACATGAAGGCAGATTCTAGTTACAAGATCTTTATACATAACGAAATGAAGAATTTGATAAGACGCAAAATTGAATTCGTTTTTCGTCAACTCGGATTCATCAGTTATGGTTAGAATTCTTTCCTAATGGTAGTGGAGCCGAATCAATTTTAGGATATTACTGTAAGTGCAAAACTGGGAGCAGAGTTGTCGGTACATGCAGTCATATAACTTCAGTGATATGGTATTTGGGCTACGCAAGACACAACCCACATGTATTATCAAAGCACCGCAAAGGTCTAGCAGATAATATTATAAATGCTATGAATTCTGGTTGTCAAATCTCAGACTCCGATTCAGATTGAGTCTCTACATAACTTGTTCTAAAGTTACAATAGTTTAGTAAGGAATGTTTCTATGGATAAGTTTGTTTTGCTCCTTCCAAAATAATGTGAATTTTTTATGCTGCTTATTTTGGAATAAGGTTATTTCTGCGCTTATCCAAAAATTCTCCGGTAAAATAAAAACGATAATAAATGAAATACCAATTGAATACAATTTTTAGATTTTTTATTAATAATGATCGCACTTCTGTTTGGCTTGGTAGTGTGCAAATTAATTATACAGTCAAGTACTAAATGATAGCCGCACTCCTAATTTAAGATTTATTTAATTTCAAATAAATTCTTTTAAAATTCTTCCTTTGCAAAAATAATACTTTTCACTTTACCAACTTTATTCTCTGCGGCGTCATGGAAAATTTATGGGTAACCCTCATTTAGTATGGTAATAAAAGATAGCCGCACACAATATTTTATTGTTTTTAATAGGAAATAAATATAAAAAGCACAGTTATAAAAATGATTTTTTATTCCAATTAATATTTTGTGTTTCGGCCATTGTTTTTAATTATTTCGAAAATTCGATTTGGCATACTTTTGTACAAGTTTTGGCATATTAATTTGAAATATTAGCCAATTCGCGTTGTACTGATGACTTTAGTTCATGAACGCTGCTGTATTGTGTTCCTTCAGCATATACAACTCTGCTGAGTACACCCCATATGTTTTCGATGCTGTTAATGTCGAGTGACCTTGCTGGCTGTTTCAAAACTGGTATCTGAGCCTCCGTAAACCAATAATTTACTATCCCGGCGGTGTGTACGGCTGCATTATCCTGCTGGAAAATAAAGTTTGGGTCGCCATTTTGTGCATCAACAACTGGTAATGTTTCGGGATAGCATGGATTTATACCGGTTGCTGTTAAGACGACCGGACATAAACTTCACATCCATTCTTCCTCCATAGCCAATTGCACCCCAAACAATCAGAGATCCTCCACCTCGTTGACGCCTCGATAGCACAAGAAGTTCTTTTCAAAGGTCGTGAAAATAATATTGCCATTAATCAAGGCTATCCATATTCAATTTTTTTCGTCACTAAAAATAACGCGCTGCCACTTTTTCTTCCACGACATATGTTCCTTCGCGAAACGCAATTTGGCATCTTTATGATTTGATAACAGTTGTGGTTTTCTTTGTAATTTTTTGATTTGTATATTATCTGACTCTCTTAATACTTTCCTCACATTACAAATCTTTGTATTATCTCAAGCTTTTAACGCAATTTGTTGCACGGTGCCAATAAAATTAGAGACGTTTCGTAAAATTAACCGTTTTTCTCTATCAATAAGTTCCACTGGCCGGCGGCCTGCACTTTTATGCGAACCGTATAATTGCGAATTTTTTAAATAATTTAGCACTACCTTCTCACTCCAACTAATATTTTCTGCTATTAACGGATACTCATATTACTTTTCTTAATAACGTCAATTTATCAAACTCGTTCAAACTACCTTTTCCACCCATATTTAAAAAATAACAAAAATCGGAATAATATTTAACGGCTATAATACTTAAGCGGCTATCTTTTATAACCATACTAAATGGGGGTTCTCCAATTGTCCATGATCCCGCAGAAAATAATGATTTGTATTTGTGCACGCATTGGTAAACTGAAGAGTATTATTTTTGCATATATAGGAACAATTTTAAATGAATTTATTTGAAATGAAATAAATCTTAAATTAGAGGTGCGGTTATCATTTAGTACAGGACTGTACGTCACTGTAGTGTGCAAATTAATTATAATTCGCATAATTAGGCTAACATACACCATAATTACTGTTTGGAATATTTTTTTATTCAAAACAAATCAATTTATTGAATTTAGAAAAATATAAAAATTATAAAAATGACAAATGCATAAAACTGCTGTAACACCCTGTAAACAAGTGGGAGGGAGTTGCGAAATATTTTTGCAATTATAAAACAATATACTAAAGAACCACCAATCCTAAAAAGTCGCAAAAAATATTTAGAAATATCGAAAAATGATGTATATTCAATTATGTAATATTTGCATTCAAAACCGGAAGTGCGTCACTGTAGTGTGCAAATTAATTATAATTCGCATAATTAGGCTAACATACACCATAATTACTGTTTGGAATATTTTTTTATTCAAAACAAAGCAATTTATTGAATTTAGAAAAATATAAAAATTATAAAAATGACAAATGCATAAAACTGCTGTAACACCCTGTAAACAAGTGGGAGGGAGTTGCGAAATATTTTTGCAATTGTGTCTATTAGTTACAAAAACCCCTAACTCCAAAAAAAAAAAAATTGAAGTAAAGATGCCAAACGATAGAAGGCTACTTTTGCTATGTATTAAAAAAATAAAAAATTCACAAAAATGAGTAATTCCCCGAAAAAAATTGATTTGAAAACTGCAGTTAGTTGCAAAAACCACTAACTCCTTAATAAATTTTGTTTCAAAAATCAACAACACCTTATAAAAGTCAAAATCAAAAACCATCAATTCCTTCATATTGAGATACTACGTGTGTAATATCATTTACAAAAACCCACAATTCCTTGAATTTTTTTTCCCCATATTGATTTTTTTAACTAGTTTCAACGGTTTAGGTAGTGTTTATTAGTCAGTCTGGAAAAACTGTTCTTAAGAAACAGAAGTGCCTATTAAATTAATTTATTAATGTAAAATTAGTGTTCAATAAATATCGTAGGTATGGATAGTGTCGGTACCGTAATGGAGATTAATGAAATGAGATCTAAACCACGAAAACAAGTTTTAAATAAGAGTGGTTGGAAGCGGGAAGAAGAAAAGAAACTCAGGCAAGGCAGTACAAATACTAGCAAAATAATGATTTAATTAATGAATAGTGATAAGGAAACAGCTGCCGAAAGAATTGTTCGTCAATATGACGTTGCGTACGAAAGGCGTACAATTACAAAATTACGAACAAAAGAATTTTTGTTACAGCTCTTTTGCCAAGATGTGGCAAAAATAAGCGCTAGAGATTTGCCGAAATATACGGCACATGTATGGCAAGCAAGAAAATTTATAAAAAAACATGTATATAACTGTTTTCACAGAAAATTATAAATTTGAAAAATAAAAACTGGCTTACTGAGGAGGTCTATACTTTTTGATTTATAGCCGTTTGTTCGAGCATGGCTTCCCATCTCTATCTCCATAGCCTAGTACCCATTGGAAACACCCGAAAATTGGCGTTTTCAACTTTTAAGCAATTTTTCTTTTTCTAATCGGTTTTTCTAGTCATCCTATGGATATGTACGGAGTTTCATATCAATAGGACTTGTAATGTCGATTTTGTGATTTTTGACCTTGTCTCCCATTAGGATTAGATCATCAATTTCAAAAATTTATTATGGCCAAACCGGGAAGCCGATTGTCCCGAAACGTCGCCAAGTACTTTGTTATTGTTCTACCTATCCAGAACAGGTACAAAAATCTTTATTTATTTGTCGATTTGCTTGAAATTTGGTGTGCTTTATCTTTTCAAATGTATATATATTTCGAGAGTTTAAATAAATTATTGTCTAAATAGATACTCCATGAGAGAACTTCCTCAAATGCTGCAATGTCGACATGCTAGCTCAACCTTAAACTGTTCTAGTTTAACTATGAAGGATGCTTTAGAATTTTCTAAATCATTTTATCGTTCAAAAAATAAAATAGAACAAGATAAGTTTATTTTAACATGCAGCGAGGTAAAACCACCGAATAGAACCAATCGCAAGAAGATTGGATCTAACATCAAGAGAGCGATATCCACCAACCACTACGTTCGAAAAACAAATGGTGGGATCGTAAGGGTTTGCCAGAAAGCGTTTACAGGCATACTAAATATCAGCAGATACCGAATAACAGGTGTGTGTAAACGTTTTTTCAATACACGTTCTCTGCCAATGGAAACTCGTGGAGGTGACCGTGGCAGTAAAAAATTCTTACTGAAAAAAGACGCCGTGAAAACATTTATAAAAAAATTTAAATCCGTGGACTTACACTATTGCCGGTCCAAAAATGTTGGTCGTCAATACTTAGCAGGCGATTTGTCCATAAATCAAATGCATCGGATGTATCTATCGGATCATCCTAATCAATTGCACGTTAAAGCAAGTTTTTTTCGTAGGATTTTTTATACTTGCTTTAACGTTGGATTTAAGGCACCTTCCTCCGATAAATGTTCTACCTGCCTAATGTTTATGGAACAAATTAAAACGGCAACGGACTCAAAATCGAAATCCGACATTATCATCAATAAAAGAGTGCATAATCTGCGAGCCAAGAGCTTTTATCAACTGGCAAGAGAAGAAATCGATGGGATGCTAACCATGTCCTTCGATTGCCAAAAAAATATGGTGCTCCCAAAAGTACCGGATCAGGCAGCGTACTTTTCAAGACAATTGTACTTGTACAATTTTGGTGTTGTACAAGGTTCATTAAAATCCAGCCTTCACAAGGAGAATGTGTATCTATATCTTTGGCTTGAAAATGAGCACATGAAAGGATCCAATCAAATTGCTTCTGCCTTGTACCATCGGCTAAGCTTAACTTCATTCGAGAATATTTCTGTCGTTCGGCTTATTTGTGACGGTTGTGGCGCACAAAATAAAAATTCTACTGTAATGGGAATGCTCTCATTTTGGTTGAAGCAGGTGGCACCAGCCCATGTTACTGAGGTCCAAGTAATTTTTCCGGTTCCTGGGCACTCTTATATTCCACCTGAGAGGGTGTTTGAAAAAAAACTAGAGCTAAAGAACGGATAATAAAGCCAGAGGAATATTTTGATATCTATTCTGAGCATGGACAAATTATTCGATTAGGATCCGCTACGTGTCCGATAAATGACTGGAAAACACAAACTGCAGCATGCATATTTAAACCACCGGGATAATGGCATTTCAAATTTAATAAAGCCAAAAGATTCATTATCACCAAAATGACGAATGCCGTATTAGTGCGCGGGGAACAAAATTATAGGTCAGATTTTGGAATCGCCAAATCGGTCCGCAAAAAATGAAAACGAATAGGGCAAATACAGCCTAATAAAATTAATATTGGGGTGCTTGTGCATCGGAAAAAATTGACGACGTCACGAAACTACTCGTAAAACATTTTGGGCCAAATTGGGAAGAGATGGACGAACTCAAGTACTACAAATCCGTTCTTCGATTTGAACCCAACCTAAATAATGCGGTTTCTGAGGAGGTCCCAGAAAGTTCGGATACCGAATGCTGCCACGATCATAATCAAGATGGTTTAATGATTTAAATTTGAAATTTTTATATTATTTGTTCATATATGTACTGAATTGTTATATTATTTATTTTGTTATTGGATTTAAATTATTTTTTTTATTTTGTTTTATTGAAAGAATAAAATTTATTTTTAGACGGTAATACTGACTTTTTATTTTCAAAAATCAACAATTCCACAATAGTTGCTTTCAAAAGTCACTAATTCCCATAGTTACCTGCAAAACTCAATAATTCCAAAACAATTTGTAACAAATACATTATTTCCCACTAAAACTAGATAAAAGTTAGGTTCTAATTCGGTTTAATTACTAACGACTAATAATCAGTACAAACAAAGTGTAAGTTTATTAATTTGGTTTGATAAATACAAGTTTTTCACGTTTTTCACAAAATTGCTTGAGATGGAGTTAGGGGTTTTTGTAAATAATAGACACAATTATAAAACAATATACTAAAGAACCACCAATCCTAAAAAGTCGCAAAAAATATTTTTTCTACGATAGTGCAGTAACCTATGCTTTCGATGATGATTTTTGAATTTAAATTATATGAGAAAAGGAGGCATTGCGTCGTCTACCAAAATCGTGTGGAAATAATTCATTGCACAACGATTTCTTAATATTGCTACACGATTTGTGAAAACCCAAATGTTTTAATGGTTTAATAAATTTGTGTTGATCCGTACAAGTTTGTAATTTTTTATGTTTATACTTATTTATAAATGTTACAGGGCTATTGTATCGTAGAAAAAATAGCGTGTGCAACTCGCGTGAAAATGAGTCATTGCAATACTCAAGTGAGTGCAGCCCTCGCTATCGCTCAGGCTGCAAATTTCACTTTCGTATTGCAATGACTCGTTTTCTTCACTTGTTATACAATATACTATAGAAATATCGAAAAATGATGTATATTCAATTATGTAATATTTGCATTCAAAACCGGAAGTGCGTCACTGTAGTGTGCAAATTAATTATAATTCGCATAATTAGGCTAACATACACCATAATTACTGTTTGGAATATTTTTTTATTCAAAACAAAGCAATTTATTGAATTTAGAAAAATATAAAAATTATAAAAATGACAAATGCATAAAACTGCTGTAACACCCTGTAAACAAGTGGGAGGGAGTTGCGAAATATTTTTGCAATTATAAAACAATATACTAAAGAACCACCAATCCTAAAAAGTCGCAAAAAATATTTAGAAATATCGAAAAATGATGTATATTCAATTATGTAATATTTGCATTCAAAACCGGAAGTGCGTCACTGTAGTGTGCAAATTAATTATAATTCGCATAATTAGGCTAACATACACCATAATTACTGTCTGGAATATTTTTTTATTCAAAACAAAGCAATTTATTGAATTTAGAAAAATATAAAAATTATAAAAATGACAAATGCATAAAACTGCTGTAACACCCTGTAAACAAGTGGGAGGGAGTTGCGAAATATTTTTGCAATTATAAAACAATATACTAAAGAACCACCAATCCTAAAAAGTCGCAAAAAATATTTAGAAATATCGAAAAATGATGTATATTCAATTATGTAATATTTGCATTCAAAACCGGAAGTGCGTCACTGTAGTGTGCAAATTAATTATAATTCGCATAATTAGGCTAACATACACCATAATTACTGTTTGGAATATTTTTTTATTCAAAACAAAGCAATTTATTGAATTTAGAAAAATATAAAAATTATAAAAATGACAAATGCATAAAACTGCTGTAACACCCTGTAAACAAGTGGGAGGGAGTTGCGAAATATTTTTGCAATTATAAAACAATATACTAAAGAACCACCAATCCTAAAAAGTCGCAAAAAATATTTAGAAATATCGAAAAATGATGTATATTCAATTATGTAATATTTGCATTCAAAACCGGAAGTGCGTCACTGTAGTGTGCAAATTAATTATAATTCGCATAATTAGGCTAACATACACCATAATTACTGTTTGGAATATTTTTTTATTCAAAACAAAGCAATTTATTGAATTTAGAAAAATATAAAAATTATAAAAATGACAAATGCATAAAACTGCTGTAACACCCTGTAAACAAGTGGGAGGGAGTTGCGAAATATTTTTGCAATTATAAAACAACATACTAAAGAACCACCAATCCTAAAAAGTCGCAAAAAATATTTAGAAATATCGAAAAATGATGTATTCCATTTCATGCAACTGGGCCCAAGCTTATCTATGGGGAAAATAGAAAATACGTTGTTTTGGGCCCAATTTACTATGCTTATCCTATAGGGTCCTTTGACGTAAAATTTAGCTAGCTAAATAGAATAAATTTTTTTTAGCTGACAATTTCACTGAGCGGCATGCACCTTTGCGTGAAAAATTTGAAAAAATAACAGTTGTTTCATTCAAATCTAGATTGCGCCACCATTAATTCTCCAAACATTTTAGCCGAAATTTATCTCACAAGGACAATAATTTGAAGATAAATTTTGACGGTTTTGAATTTTGGTTCATTTTATAATCGATGTAGGCACGAAGTAATATCACCTCAGGATCAATAAATATTGTATTAACTTATTAGCTGAATTAAATTTAGTTTTTTATTAAGATAAAATGAATACTCAAAATAATTTAAGATCAATAAATGTACAAAAATCAAAATGAAATGTATTTTAATTACATTGGAATGAATGTAATTCACGTGACAGCGAGGCATTTGCTTTATTGAAGTGAATCGAAATGATTTGCGTGACATTTTTGCACTACGTTCTGTTAAACTATTTGCTGGATGGGTTGCGCTCGGGTCGATTCACTTTATAGAAGCACCTTGTGATATACGGCTATTTTCGTTTTGTTGTCAGGTGCGAGAACGAACAAAGCTGATGGTTTGCCGACACGTAAACATGCTACGTATACAATTGACCGTGAGAGAAAAATTCATTTTCTAGATTCAGACCTCAAACACTCTAGGATTGGCTTATGAGTTGTTGATCGTCATGGGGAATACAATACCAATCAAAAATTAAATTCGTTTAAACTCGAAAAGCATATCGGTTGGGATCATCGAAATTCTCGGAATGAGAACTACTTCACCTTTGAACTTTCCTTTGAGTATCATCGCGTGAATCACATTGCCCAAGGATCTTATCACCACCAGACGCGTTCCGTTACATAGTTTTGGTTGGTTCATTCAGTTGTAAATTGTGCGGTGGTAAGCCAAGCAGATCCAGTGAGTTTAAAAATTCAGTTGGATAGTTAGTTGCTTCGACTTCGTTTGTTACACAGTCGATAGATTTGAAGGAATGCAGTGGACCAACGATTTGATTTTGAATTGTGAAGTTTAAGTGATCCATATCTTTGTTCTTTGCCGCAAGAATTACTCGTTCACTCAACCAATTGTGTTTTTTGTGGTTAGCAATGCTGTTCGGAAACACTTTATTGATGAGCTCGTTCTTCGTTGAGACGAAATTGCAAAAATTCGTCGACAGGAACATGGCCATTACCGATAGTCACATGGCCATGGTTCAGGAACATGGCCATTACCGATAGTCAGCATTTTTCTTGGAGAAATCTTGGGCAGATAGATCGTTGAGCAATGCAACTCACATGTTTGCCGATCTGTTGACATGCAGCACGAAATTTTGGGAACACTACACCATTGACAGTTCGAAGTGATTCAAACGATGTCGGCCTACGAACATTCACCAGCAACAACCGCAAGTAGAAGCATTCGTCATTCTTCGGATGTACTGTGTAAATGATGTAACAGTCACAGTCTCAGGTTTTTATCAAACTGAGAATATCACTGCTGCAGACTTCCTCTTAGTTGTTCCAGAGCAGCTTTTTCAGCCGGCTAGCATGCAGTGACTGGGGAGGTTCTTTGGTGGGCCAAGAGGAAGCTAGTAAATGCTGCTATCTACAGGGTTACGCCGAATTGTGTAACAGATGAGACCATGAATCTGCTGCTTAAGGACTTATAATAATCTACTTAGCCAGACATACTAATGATCAGACGGATGACATACGGATGATCAGCAACCGCATCGCCTTGCTTTCGACGTTGAAATTTCTTCGATGAAGCATTCCAAGTGTAATAACGTGGCATTTCAGGGTAGAGCAACGTTCTTGCAAACGGATCACTTTGGCAAATCGAAAAGAAACTGGTCAATGTTGTTGCTGGAGGTATTTCAGCACGTTGAGCAACATTCGATGCGTTGAAATAAACTCGTTGACCATTCTCCAGATGCACCGCCAAATGTATAAAAGTGGGATGATATTCATGTATGGGGAATGAGGAAATACGCAAAATCGCCTCAGTGCAGCTCACGCATATCGACCAACTTTATAGTGCGTGATTTCATCGGTGGTATTGGGAGTTTGAACGCCAGAAACCGCCATATTGCTGCCTTTCGTGACATATTTGCAGATGTATTTGATGGACTTCACTGAATTGAAATACTCCACATTGCAATGCGGCTTGAATGTCTTGAAAAAAAAGTGGCGAATACAGAACAATCCAAATGTTGTCGATCACGAAATCGTTTCCTTTCACTTTCTTTGTGTTAGTTCTACCGTTATCATCGGGTGATCGACGTCGATATAGTGGATAACCATCGTTGTCAGTGATATTCTCTGCCGTCAAATTTCGTGGATAACGTTTAGAACACTTGCCGTCGATCATGCACGGTGATTGGGGGTTGATGGCGCCACACGGACCGTGAATCATGTTACTGCATCATCACTGCTGAATCGGTTTCGGGAATAATTCATCAAACTGAACTCTGTGAAATCACTTTTCACTGATGAATTTCAGAAAAAATCGTTTGAAGAGAATTAATTGAATCGAATTCAAATGAATAACCGTCGAAAACTGAATGAAAATAGGTGAAAACTCGAAAAAAAATGATATAAATTGCGGCGCACGTGCTCAATGGTATGCAAAAAAGACATGAACTACTTAGACCAGAAACAAACGAAAACAACAACAAATTCCCATGTAACATCTTCTTTCTCAAGCGTGGTCAGTTGCAGAGAGATGAATATAGACAAATAATAATATATGGTTGGTCTTTTTTCTGTAAACAAACCATTTAGTTTTTATTTTTTTTGTAAAAGTTTAAATTTTCGTGAAAATTAAAGATTAATAAAAAAAAAATTTATCGAGTTCTCGAGATATCATCAAAAAAGCCGTTCCATACAAAATGTATGAGAAAATGAATTTTCCTCATAAATTTTGTTTTCGTGAATTTTTCCGATGTTTCAATAGTTATTCTGCTATTCGGGGCGGAGACAAATCCAACAAATCAAAGATCATAAAAATCGGTCCAGCCGTTCTTGAGTTATAAATGGTGTAACTAACCCGACTTTGTTTTTATATATAAAAAATGGCCGACCAACATTACGAAGTCGAGTATTTAGATACAGAACAGCTTTAAATTTAGAACAGCAACGACTACAACACGAATAAAAATTATAGCCTCTTCGTCACTGCAATCCATTATTTTCTATACTTTTTATAAACTGTTTAACAATTTTGAACAATTCTTTAGAAGTATTAGAAAAGAAACTTCATTCAAAAGCAAACGAATAAAAGTCAAACAAAATCAACTAAATTTGACTTAAGGAGATCGCGCTAAAATGTATCTTAGCTCGAGCTGCATACTGAGCTTAAAGAATAAAAATTTTAAAAAATATGTATTGAAATTAAAAGCTTAATTAATTTAATTTATTTAAATTTATAAATTACTGCATATTTGTTTCATTATTAAAGAGATTATGTGTTTACGTTGCAATGAAAAATTTAGGCATTTTTGTGTTTGTTTTATTTTTATTTTACAACAAATGTATCAAGCTTGAAATATCTGTGGCAATACGTTGAAGTAGCTTATGTCGACTTAAGAGAAAGATGGATTTTTTGAGATATAAATACAAACTACATATTTTGCTCAAACTCCGACCTCTCTATCGCACCTACAAGTCGAGATATGAAACTTTATTTTAGCTTAAGTACAGAAATTTTCATATTTGCTTAAGTTAAAGGAACGTATCTACAAATATGCTATTCTACAAAATATGCTTATATACAAATCAAATATTTAGGGTAGCTTATGTACATTTAAAGACGGGAGAAATACTGATGTACAATTTTTTATAGTAGCTTATGTAGGCATAGGCCTATTTATCTTACAGCTTCATATATGTTAAAGTAGCTGAAGTGTACATGAGTGTTAATATAATGAACCATTTTGTTAAAGTAGCTTAAATACTTTTTTAATAAAATTAGTCATAAATAATCCTTCTAATGTTTTTAAAATATAGATATTCAGATGCAGGATACAACATTTGCCATCTCTGAAAAAATGCATGGCTTAATTTGAAGTGGATCATAGAAAAATTTCCAAAACAAACTTGTTTTTCCTCTCCTGAAAAATTACTAAAAGTGACACAAGCTAGTTCAACTTATTGCCACAGATATTATAAATTATATTTATGTATACAGTCAAATCCAACATAAATGTAGTAGGGTACATTATAATGAATGTACAGATCATGGTATAATGAATATACAAGGTATGTTCCAACCAATCGAAATATCGCCATATTTCATCATAGTGACGTCACTTTCAGTAATATGTATATTTCGTAAAGTTGACTCCGTTTGGTTGAGATTTTTGTTTTTTCTATCGTGTACAATCGTTGAAACTTATTTCCATTTCCAAAACCTAAAAATATTTTTATAAACCTAAACCAATTCGCAAAAAAATATCCAAATTGACTCTGAGTGACGTCACGCTCCACGTGCTTTTAGCTGTCAAGCATACCTTGTAATATTACTGTATCATGTGTACAGATCATGTTTTTCGAAAGAGGTAGCACGATCAAAGAAAAATTACAGAGCGTTTGCCACTAGATATCACTACACGATCAAAAAAATATTCGGTCGTTTTTCAAAATGGGACAGCCAAAATCAATTTAACTATCACGTATTAATAATAATCACTTTTATAACATGAAAATATTTTTGTTTATATTCACAAAATGTACACATAAAAATGTCATACAATTTTTGACAGCAAATATTTACTGACACCTAATGGCATTTTGTGAAAGTTGCTTATGCTTTCGGAGTTTTCCGAAAGCTGGTAGCTCTTGCGGTTGTAGAAAATTTGACATTTAAACATGACCTTGTATGAACCAAAAATAATGTTCTACATACAAGCCTGACTGTCACCAATACTATAAATTTATTTTGCGCTTATACATGAAAGAATTGGTGATCGATATCAGTAAGAATAAACATATACATTGTAGATAAAACAAAACCTGCTAAAATTCTCTTTTTCGAAAGCCTGCTTCTTTGTTAGCATGCAGTTACACATTTAAAAATAACAAAAGTGTATTGGTCATTACTAGAAACCATATAAAAAAATGTAATTTTTTCGTTTTCAAAAACACCACTTATAGTGATCTTATAGTAATACGTAATCCTTTAAGGTATTGGTTAGTTGAGAGTATTTTTTTCTATTTTCGCACGAACACTTTCAAGTATAAGCGATTATATGTTAGAGGATGTCCATCATCACTAAATCAGGCTTTCAGTAAATTAGTGCTGGTTTTGATAGTATATACTACAAACATAAAAGGAAAACGATTGCTCCTCTTGATTCATCTGTTTTCATTTTTTTTTTGTGTTTCTCATTTTTAGTATTCAATTTAACAGCATGCGGCTGCTTTTTTCCCTGAAAAATGGAACAAAATAAATATCTGTAAAATGAAGATTTCATGATTTTCCCTAAAAGTAAAATTGGAAAACACACAATTTGACAAAAAATCGTTTTTTTTTTAATTTAAATAAAAATTACAACTAAAACGAAAAACATCCTCGTGAGGAGAGTTTTCGCTAGCCGTTTGGTGGTTAATAGCATAACGTAGTATAATTTAGCTTAGTCAGAAATTTAGTCGAAAAAATCGACATGAGGCACACAGTACAAAAATAAAATCTACTATAAAACAATAACAACATTTAGAAAAACCGTTTTTTGCATTTCCTTTTTCTATTAGTCGCAGGGCAAGTTTTTTGTAATAACATCATGGGAGTTAAGAAAACATAAAATAAATACTTTGAAAATTTCATTAAAAGTCCTTCAAAATTTATTTGAGAAATCTTTTCTGTCATCACCGAGTATATCGGATATTGCACAACTTGCAATTTTTATTCGAGAAGTCGATAAAGAATTTAATGTAACTGAAGAACTCCTTAATCTTTGCAGCCTTAAAGGTATAACCAAGGGTGAAAACATCTTCAATGCAGTAATGGATTCGGCAAGAAAAGTGGATGGGAATTTAGGAATTTTAAGCGGAAATTTAAGAATTTTAAGAAAAAGGTGAGATACTTAAAATTTTGGAATAATTGATTAAATCTCGCGTGTCCATTAATTTTTATTTTAATTTCGTGTGAAGTAAATATTTTGAACAAGTATTGTAACAAAAGTAAATAACGGTCTACTACTCAGGTACCGTTAGACAGGTTTGCTTTACATGTGATTATATTTTATTTTATTAATTGTTTTGGTAAAAAGAATTTTGGTTATATTGGCTGTTTTAGAATTGCCCAAGACAATAACAAAAAAGTTTTGTTTGACTGGTTCTGCGGGTTGTACAGTTGTACTAAGACTTGGTAGTTTTTCATATAAAAACTAAAATTTTAGTGTTGGCTAAAACATTATTTTTGGTGTGATGAAATGGTTGTGTCAGTTTACAAAAACAGTAAAACCTATGTATACGTATGTATATTAAAATTATAGAATTTTTAGTGGATGTGGTTTTTGTATTGAAACTGTGTTGTTTCCCTTCTTTATGCAACCTAGGCTGCGATTGAATTCTCGAGAAATTCACTTAACAATAATTATTTTACCGCTATCTCAATTAAATATTTTATAACGAAAATCAATTAAATGTTGAGTGGTAGGTTTGTCTTAGAGTGGTTTATCGTATAGACACGCCATGTTTTACTATATAGATTTGTTTGAGGTAGTTAAACTCACAACCTCTAACTTTAATTGATTCTTAACGATCTCAAATAAAAACATTCCAAATTATTTAAATATGTATTTAAAAAGATGAAATGTCACAAAGAGGAACTGGACATTTTGGAAATTTTTGACAGCTTTTATCAGTATGGGACCCTTATTTCTAAATACGATTTGTATACGAATATGAATTAGTATTTTTAAATGCGATCGCATCAAGTATTTTAATTTTTGTTGTGTAAGCGAAATAATTGACAAATTTTTTACATTTTTGGAATTTTATGGAAACAGTTCTGCTTCGAAAATACCAACGGCTACCATAGCTTTTAGAATTAACGTGAAGGTTATCCTGAGTTTTATTTGTATTTTCAGTGCTCACGATACATTTACACATCCTTGAATAAAACCTCTAAAATCTTAAAACGTGATATATTGCTAAAAAAAGGAATTTTCCAAATTTCCCAAAAACATAAAATAATACAAAAAATAATTTGTATATACACAACATACATTTCCTCCATATCATCATCAATGACACCTCCTAATTCTGTATATAGAGATGAGAGAAGGACTAAATGAAAAAATTCATCATGTCACGTATCATTATAATCGCATCTCATTTGAATAAGTCTTATACGAAACAATGCTACAAAATACCTTCTATAAATGTGCTCGATGAAATTAATTGAGATTATCGAGTGATTATATCCATCATGCAGGTAACATACAAAAACAAAAATAAAATTACACTTTTGTGCACATGACCAGCTTATAATTGACGACGATCTCACAATATTATCTTAATTTAAAATATGAGAGATGTAATCTAACAAAAAAAAAAAAACATTTTTAGTTAACAGAACAATATCGATAATGATTATAGTCAATTACCTGTTCAATTTAATTTTCTTATCTAGCATTTTTTTTTCTGTTACAACAAAATCGTTTCCTTACACAATTTAACGATGTAAAAGCTACTTTTGTGTGTGTACAAAAGGTGAAGAACAAAAACAAAAAATTGATTTACAATTGGTACCTTAAAGTGATTTTTTCACTTTACTGCGAAAATTTGTGTATACGCGACGACGGTGATGATAAAAATACAAATCAACACAACATGATTGCCATTTTACTATCTCAACAATAGTTGAGACGATGAATTTGTTTACATTCAGACTTGATTTGATAAACATCAAATTGTGTACAAACATATTGTGTGCTCTGTACTATCTGGTAGTATTGGCACACAGTTTTAGATATATACAACACGATAAATTGTTTGATTTACTTCAGCGCTAATATTATGTAAGCTTGTTAAGTGTTTCTTGTTAGCCTGATCGTATAGCATCAGAAAATAATATTTTCCATATTGTCGATATGTAATCATATCACCGTGGTATGTATGTATAAACAGCCAATTGAACATGTGATACACGAAAGATAATCATAATCAATTATCTAGTTATCGATTTTAATATTAGATAAAACATAATATCTATGTACCTATCCCTCCATGGATATAATGATGATAATAGGTTTTTCATCTGGCTCTTTATTTTATATGTATACGAGTAACATCGATAATGTTAACAAGATGCTATGCACAAGGTGAAATTGGAAAGAGAAATGGAAAATTTTAATGATTTTCATTTATTACTTACCTTTACCTATTTATACAATATAGGATGTAATTTTAAGATAATGATGATAATTTGGTGTTGCCCATTTCGTTTAGTTAAGCTGCGTATGTCTTGTATCGACATAAATATGTACACTTATTATGTTGCTTTGACTGTTTGACTTTTTAGTGATAGTGATATCAAGTTCGGATCCTAAAGAAACACATTTCACAAGAGAATTGTAACAATTAAAAAAGATCAACTAATCCTATTACTACAACTAAAATTATTTAATTGAGATAGCGGTAAAATAATTATTGTTAAGTGAGTAGATATAGCAATTGAATTAATTACACTCGAAGATATTGAAGTCCGTTCATCGAAGACGGATGAATATTTCATAGAATTTGGCGAAACTACGCTCGAATTTTATCTGATTCAAAAAATTCAAATTCCTCGTTTTTGAAAGTTCCATCATCATCCATCAAGATACTAAGATAGAATTACATGAATTTTCATATTTTCATATGAATCGTCATTATCGTTACTCCCATAGATGGTGGAGAACTTTAATCGCGGACCGTACATCGTCCATCTTGGACCGTTCCGATGCGATTGGGCTTATTACTATGAAGGAGAATCTTCCAGATTTATTCAGATCATTTGGTTGACAACTTGCTGTAGTGGCAAAGTCCGAACTTCCTACATGGTCATTATGATGTAACCTTCCATAATTTAGAAATTGAAAAAGAATTAATGGATGATATACATCGAAGTTGGCACTTGCTGTCAGCTCCGTAACTGGCAGCTTGGTGATCACTGGTAACTAGATTGCTGATTGTTTAGCTTCTGGGCCAAAACACGGCGCTAAAAGAGTCAACCTTAAACAAATCGCTGGGCTGGGTTAAGGTGTATTCGTACGCCCAGTTTAAAAACTAGCTCAGTCGCTAACGGTGGATCCGGATACTCGGCGCCCTACGGATTGAGTATCCTTATCTCTGTAGCGGGTCTCTGCACAAACGAACACTTCTTTATCCGCTACTCGTGGGACTAAAATATGGGTCATAAAAATATTAAACAGCAACAAAAAGAGTCCAGGAAAAATGTGGACCAGGAGACGCGGGTCTTTAGGCCTGCCTGAAGCTCAAATGAGGCTGGTTCCTCCACTCGGGTCACCAAACCTGGCACAAATATAAAGCGGAACCAAACCACCAATGAAGCTGGTTCCACAAGACTGACCTATAACACTATAAGGAAGGACTGGAAGGCCCTGGATAAGATCAAAAACATCTCGCGAGAAAAGAGCCACCGAACAAAAGTCGGAAGCCCTCTTCAGCTTGCTCGCAGCTCAAAAGAATTAGATGGTGAACTGAAGAAGAAAGTTCTACCGCTATGAGCGCTTTTAACGAGGTCCTTAAGGATCAGCTGGTTGTGACAGTTATTGACCAGTACCAAGAGGATGACAATATCACACTCACCAATTGGAGAAAGGTGGAAGAGGCCTTAACCACCACCTACGTGAAAGTCCTATCAGTAAACCCAGGACCTACTCCGACTTGTCGGGAGGCACAGGAATCAGATGAAACTGACTGCATGTGCGGATCAGAGATTTCTGCTGCTATGCACGAAAGCAGTGGAGGAACTTGGCGAGGTATGGCCCGGAGCCAGCCTTGCTGTTATAGCTAGGAAAGAGATCACCTGTAGGCCGAGAGTGAGGATCCCTTCGGAGCCTAGCGATCCAAAGGTCTCTAATTACTGTAGAAAGGTAACTCAAATTTGCCAACGCCCAACTGGAAAGTTGCCAAGCTCGAGAAGCCAAAGGCTGACTACATGTCATATTGTTTTAGAAAATATTTTATCATTAAACTTTTAAAGTTGCCAAGTCTGGCACGAGTGCCACATATTTGCGATCATTACTTTAGACTCTAAAGTGATGCTATATAAAATTATATTATAATATTATTATGGACGCCAAATGCGAAACCAAATGAATTTGTGGGAAGTAATATGATGTACCAATCCATAACAACTGCATATTGCAAAAGTTTGACGGTCACGTTTCACCTGTAGAACGTTATAACGATTTTGATATTATAGTGGGATTCAAACAAATGACATTTCGAAAATACTTTCCAATGATATCGACAATATAATGACAAGTTAAATAAAGACACCAACAACAACACCATAACAATAAAACTTCTCCAAATAAAAACCAAAAATTAATTAAACATCTTAAATACATTTTACTAACAAGATGTTTTCTTAACTTCATCATTTTAGTGTTCCCACTATATAGAGAGGCATAAGCGTTACAATTACTTAAGTCGACTTAAAAAAAACAAAAACTACATTATTTGTATTAGAATTCGATTTATTGATTGTCAATTATTTTTTTTGAAAATTCTTTTGATCGAAAACATTTTTTTTTTAATTTCGATCTTTCTTCTCGACGATCGACCAAACAAAAAAGAAATTATTGAAATATTTGTTTTTGTGTGGGCAAAAGTCAATTTGAATATCAAGCCAAAGACCATAACGGAAAAAAAAAAAGATTTTGGAATGCCTACATAAACGATATCGGTCTCGCGGGACCATATATAAAGTCGATTACAATTTGTTGTTGTTGTGTATGTGATTTGATTTTTTTATTTTTTTTTTTGTACGTGAAACATGAAGACGAAGAAACCGCCATATATGAATTGTTAGAATTTTATTTCTAATTTGTATATGAGTTTTGGTTGATTTCGGATTTTACACAAAAAATGTGTGTTTGTCTGCGTGTGCATTTATATTCTACATAATCATAGTCATTGTAATCATCATGCTCATTTTTGTTGTGCTGTTGTTGTTTTCTTGTAAATTTTCGCCGGTAAAATCAAAAGGAAAAATTTGTGGAAGAGGTATACATATGTACGTACAGAACATACTCGTATATTAAAGTTGAGATTTTTTTAAATTGAAATAAATTGAGAAAATAAATATTGAAATCATATTTTACGTGTGATATGCTTTGTTCTGCTGGCAAATATACGTTGTATACCTATATAAGATCAATTGATCTTGACCATACAAAAAACAACAACAAGACAAAATACATGAGTATATACAAGATGTTTGAGTCAAATTATATTGGCTACTAATTGAACGGGTGATCTTTCTGTAGTTTTTTTGTTTTTTTTGGATGAGGCTGCGGGTATCATGATGGGCACAATTTTAACGTCACTTCAATTTTTCCAAATTAACTTTCAAGGATTTATTTGTATTATTAGACATATAAAACCATATTAGCCATATTTTTTTAGGCGGCGATTTTTAGGCCTTCTTAGTAATTCCCTGGCTAATGCATTGGTGTTCTAGTTTTGACTGGTACTTTTGCGTGCATCATATTTTTGATTACATTGGTTGCCGTTTTATTATAAATATTTATTTAAGGCACAGGCGGATCCCCTTAGTTAAATACCTTACCTCTAGATAGATTTAAGCACCATTTTATATTGCAACACTTTAGAGTCTAAAGTAATGGAAGCCTAAAGGCTTGGCAACTTAAAAAATTCAGTGATAAAATATTTTCCATATTTGAAACCAATTTACGAGTTTAACGATATTTATTACGAGTTTAGAAATAATATATTATTCATAAAACTGTATAGTACAACAAATGAAGCACCTTTGCGATAGAATTAGCTACACACAAAAGGGCAGCCAATGAGAATTGGGAATCATTGAACTAAAAGTGGAACAGGAAATTCGTACACTCCCTAAAAAAGGGAGTTAATGATACACCGAAACGGAGTTCAATATAGTCCATAGGCGATCGGAGTTAATAAATAACCACTGTTAAGGAGTTTATATTTCACACCATTTAAAAGTCCCTCCAGCACCTTTTAAAAGTATGCAGTTGTTTTCTTTTTGGAGTTTTACTGTACTTTTTCCAGAGTTGATTTATAACAATTTATGAAGTATTTTGAAACTCCTAAAATAGTGAAATTTCTAACAATTCAAGGAGTAAATTTAAAACTTCGAAACTCATTAAGTTTTTAGCAATTTAGCAATAAAAATTATTTTCATGTTCTAATATTAATATTACTTTCCCAAATTTGGGCAAATCAACATAATCTGCAATTGAGCAAATATAGAAATTTTTTCGGTATACAAATCCTAATTTTAATATTTTTAATATGATTATTGGATCTGCTGAATTCAAAGAAAACGTTTCTATAATAATGTCTTTCACAAGATTAGGTAATTCCGAGACTGATATTTCTTAATCTATATCAAAGGCGATATCAAGATTATATTTATTTATCGTACATGAATTAGCACAACAACATTAATGTTTTATTGCCGAAGTTTCACAAATTTTAATAAAATTGTGTCAATTGGCGGCCGTTTGTTTAAACGTGTTATGTTTACCTTCATACCTCATAGTCCAAAGATAAATTAATGGGTCCATTTATTCAATTATTCTTGCGTAATGTGTAAGATTATGTTGTTTTGGAATGATTCTGTGTTTAGAATATTCATTTTTGAAATTTTGAAGGTGGGATGTTATTAATTTCGGTAATCTATTTAGCACTGCGTGAGGAATGCGAGAAGAAAAAACAATTTGCATTATTTCTAAGAGGGAAAGTATAATATTTAACTTTGATTCCAAAACATTTTTATTTGTATGGATTACATACAAATAGGAACAATAGGAAAGTACCTAATGAGGTACCAAAACTTGGACGCTTTTTGCCTGGTTTGTCAAGGTTTATAAAACTAGCCGATTTGTATGATCAAGCATCCCATAAATGAAACACGCTGTTCTGTCATTTATCTCAGATGCTGTGAGTATTTTTTCTTTCTTAACCATATGCAGCAACAATATTTAATCCTTATTGGCATATGTCTTCTAAAACGTCATCCATTGTATCAACACTCAACGAATTAAATGTATTAAAAAAATTCAAATCATTCAAAACGCAGTAAGATTTATGCAACAATCCTTATTTCCGTCAAGTAATCGTTTGGTACAGATATGTTGATAACATACTATGTCTATAGAATGGAACTGATAGGCTATTAACCTCTTTTCTCACTTGGTTAAATTATCAATATCCCACCATTAATTTTACGGTAGAAAAAGAAGAAAACAAATCTATTAACTTTCTAGATATAACAATAACCAGAATTAATTATTCATTAGAGTTCAAAATTTATCGAAAACCCACGTATACAGACGCCATTATACCTAACTCTTCAAACCATCCCCATAATATTAAAATGTCAGCTTTCCACTCATTCTTAGATAGATTAATAAACATTCCTTTGACCAAATCCAATTATAACAAAGAGCTTAATATAATATTAGAAATAGCAGCGAATAATGGTTATGCAGCTAAAACTATATTAAAGCTATTAAACAGAAAACGGAAACATAAAGCTTTAGCCAACATTTATCCACCTGATAGCCCAATGCCGAAAAATTGGCGGCGCTTAGAGTATATAGGGAAAACTAGCCAACGTATTAGTAACATCGTGACACAATATACAGATATTAGCTTTGCTTTTTATAACAATAATACAATTAAGAAAATGATTTTTAAAGTGTAGCGTTTATAAGATCAATTGCAATGATTGTAGTTCCTCTTATATCGGACAGACTGGGCGCAATTTTGAAGTTAGAGTTAAAGAACATTTATCTAAGCCATGAATCATCGCTTTATAATCATTTAACGTTAGAAAATCACATATCCAGTTTAAACAATTTAGAAATATTACTTGTACAACCAAAAGCAGACGTTTAGACAACTTAGAATCTTACGAAATCCGAAAAGCTATATTTCTTACCAAAATATCCTCAACGAACAGAGAGAAATAAGTTTCTCACCAATTACCGACCCCGCACTGTTTTATTCCCATACTCATACCATCACATAAAATGACTAATACGTCGGGTTATAATAAAATTATTTTTTATTTAATATCTTTCTCAATTCGAGGGGACCGTCATTTCGGCAGCTACGAGAAATGAAATGTATTAGCACGCGGTTGCTAATAAATTTGTTATAGTACTTTTTCTCGCATCGACTAGAGTTGACAGTAATTATTTTAGAATACGAGTTTCAGTGCATTTCCCACTCCAATTTCAATTAACTCCGAATATAGTTGTTCTTAACTACCGCTGGTGCGCAAAAAATGAACTTAGTTGTATTATAAAAAATTATGCTCTTCGTCTGCATTATTGTAACGGTACTTTATAAAATGTTTCGTTTACCAGAAGAAAAGTAAATTCGTCGTGAAATCGGAAAGCACTTTTTCTCGCTTTATTTGCCTTGTTTCAGTACATTTTTACTCTAACTCTATTTTATATGAAAAATTGAATAATACTCCTGCTTCCCAATGCTTAAACTTCAAATTCAACTTCTAAGGTTGAAAATGTTAACTTCATCTATATATTAGTCGTTAAGTCAAAAATGGAGTTAAATATTATGAACTACTTGCACCGGAGTTACAATGAACTGGACTTTTCTAAGAGTGTATATAAAGACCTAAACATCATAATCGTTATACTTCCTCTACTAAAACCTACTTGGACATTTAATTGACGATGCCAGATCATCAAATAACAGATTTTCAGCACCCCAGGCCACACAAGAATTTTCGCCTAAAACTATACCACTTTTCATACAATACGTTAAGAATTAATGTCATGGCTTATTAAAGATGGAGCTAAGTGTTCTTAATCAATGCACATCTTTGAAAAATCTGAAATGCGTAATTAACAGATTTTTCTTCAACATATCATCATTGGAACGGCCAAAGACAATTGTCTCAGGTTCATCTTATATTATTATATTCGCCTTCTTCCTATTTGGATTGAAAAAGCAAAAATAGAGATGGGCCCGATTCTGACTGATCCTTGTGGTTTTATATAGGTCAGTTTAGCATATTTTAACATGATTTGTTGGCGTTTACTACAAAGTTATTAAAATCCTGCAATAAGTGAGGATACAATTTTTCCTCCAAGCCACTTTCCTTGATACTTTCAACGTTCTCAGTCTGAAAAAGCGAAAAAAACAATAAAATCTTCGATCAGGTGTATATTGTGAACTCATTTCAAGACTCTAAAAAATTAATCTTCAACTCAAATACTAAATGGATCCTTGACTGAACCCCTCAATCCCTTACTCAACTCCAACTCAATCTCCAATTACATGCGTGCATGAACACAACTCAATCTAGCCTCCAACAAACCCTATACTCGACCCCCAAATTAATAGGCAACATCCAGCTCAATCCTCAAACAAACATATTATATAAAAAATTGGACAATGCCGCGTGTTAATAACCACGTTGTCAATTCGTACGGTAGGTACCCCATCCTCTTGACATAAAAATTTTTACGCCTGTTATATTTTTCCCCTTAAAGGAATTATGGCCATTTTTGAAAGAATTTGAATAACTTTGGTAATTGCGAAATGAAGTTAAAAACAGGTGTTCATTTGTTTGGATAACCGCATGTCTTTAGTTACGATATCTCGAGAATACCTTCTGCCGGTCTGTTTTTTTGGACAAGGCGGAGAATTGATCATCTTTTGGATCATGTACGTCAACAGAATCGGACTCCCTCCCAAACGAGTTCATCAAAAACCACGGGGTTATTTCCACGTGGTTATTGATCCACGTATTCAAATTTTTATGTATGCTTGAGTTGAGGATCCATTTTTGGGTTGAGTTGAAGTTGAGTTGGTGTTAAGTTAGAGTTGAGTGCGCAATTCTGTTGGAATCTCATTTGGGAGTTGAATTATAGTTAGCTTGAACTATTTGAGTTGAATTCATTTACGCATGTAGTTTACAAACCTTGTTGATTTGGAGTTGAGTTGGATTTTGAGTTTGGGGATGAGTTAAGAGCTGAGCTGTGGGTCGAGTTGGAGTTGGGTTAAGGTTGGATTGAGGTTGAGTTGGAGTTTATTTGACGTTGTGCTGAGGTTTGCGTTGGAAGTTAGCTTGAGTTGTTGTGAGAAGAGTTCACGTATTGATTTGAGGATTCAGTTGGGCGATCAGTTTGGGGTTAAATTGAGTTGTTCTGAAATCAGTTCATATCCGCATGTAGTTTTTCCGATCGTGATGATTTGATTAGTGCTTTTAAGGTTGAGTTGAAGGTTGAGTTATGGTCAAGTAGAGCATTGAGTTGAGGTGGAGCGAAGGGTTCAGTTAGGGATTTATTTGATGTTGCAGTCGAGGGTTGAGTTGGAGATTGGATTAAGGTGAATTCATATACGTATGCAGTTTTTTAACCTTTGTGATCTAGATAAAGCGTTGAGCGTTGACCAAAGTTTTAGTCACTTTGTCGCGTTTCAGTTAAATTATTTATTTAGCTTCACAGGTAGATATGCCAACTTCCGGAGAGTGAATGTAATATACCCCGATTTACGCTCGTTAGCCTAACTTCTCTTCGATTCATTTAAATGTTCTTGAAAATCTTTTGATACTACCTTGGTTTGATACAATCTTTTTACTGTCCCCTTCTAATTAACTGTGGAGGGATCAACCTCCTATTTATGATTCCGTTTTCAGATTTCATGTTTTACAGCTAAAAATTATATCATTAGTTTGCCTGGTGAGCATATTATGTTGTCCAGCTCGCGTCACTTGCTTAAATCGAACACCTCTGCTGAACCAGCCGTTGGTGAAGTCAGCTACATGCATTGTGCAACTTATTGTAAACATGAATATAGTCGATACAACGTATACTCACCCGCCTTTGACTTTAATTTTTTCGGCCCCGATCTATAATTTGTTCAAACCCCTTGCATATTTTTCCTGACATATTTATGTTTAAATGTATTTTTTTAACGGCGGGATCTGACTTCTAATTTTGTCGCATTGCTGCCGTACAAAACATGTTCTAGTTTATCCAATCTTAGAAGCTAAATTTAAGTTGTTTTGAGAGTTCATCTAAGACTCCAACCTGATTGAATTGAATTCGATTACGTTACAAGCTCCGTTGTATTATCGATTTCTGCAAAAAATTTCAGCCGCACATCGCACAGATTTAGTCGTCCTGACTGAATCGTATCCCTTAACACTGAACTGGCATCTGGTGTTTCTGCCTTTATAGGTCCAATACTCATCGAATTTGCACACTTGTTCATAGGTACCTATAACCTTTGGCCTTTTCTCGTCGTTGGTGATGACCTCAATACTTGTTTACACTTAATATTATCCCGTTTCCACAGAAACATTTTGCGCTTGCCCATATTACTGTTTGAATCGGCCGGGTCAAGTTTAGCTGCTTTGTTTATTTTGGAACTATATTAAAATCAGCTTTTGCTACTTCTTCTATCTCCTGGCATTATACATAAAACCTCGTTTTCTAGTTTAACGAGCAGTTTCTTAAAAAGTGGCACTTTCACTAAAACCCTTCATTAGCTTCGGCTGTCTGTCTGGATGTCTGTGCCCATGTTGCCTTGGAGTTTTTGATTTAGAATTTTTTCCATCAATCTGGTGTTTTTATGGCCAAGGCGAAGAATTGAGAATGTTTTGGAATCTGAACATAAAGTTTTTATTTACATATGGCATTACCACGTGGTTTCCAATCTTTGTTGACCAATTTTTTATGTATGCTGGTTTGAGGATTGAGTTGGGTGCTGAGTTTGAAGTTGAATTGAGGGTTGAGTTGGCATTGAATTGGAGTTGAGTTGGGGTTGGGTTAATGTTGAGTGAGCAGTTCATTTAGGGATTTATTTGTGGGTTGAGGAGAGGGTTTTGTTAAAGTTAGCTCAACTCAAGCTGAGTTAAGTTTACATACTCATGCAGATATTCTGGCCATTTTGATTTGTTAGGTTGAGTTGAGCATTGAGTTTGGGGTTGAGTTAAAAACTGGGTTGAGGGTTCAGTTGAAGGTCGAAGTTAAGTGTTAATTGGTAATCGAGTTTGGGGTTGAATACGGGTTGAGTTGAAATTAAGGTTAGTTGAATTGGTGATTGAGGGCCAGGGTTGATTTGGTTATGGGGTTGTGGATCGAGTTGAAAGTTGAGTTGGAGATTAAGCAGTAAGGTATTGATATTGGAGTTATGCTGGGAGTTAAAAAGGAGCGAAAGTAGCGATCAACATTTTAAATGTCAAAATTTATTATTTCTCTGGAGTCTGGACTATTTAGATGTTATATTCTAATAAATTCTCGAATAAAGAATTGCGCAGACACTCTTGATTTGGTGTGGTGCCATTGATTTCGATTGGCAAAGAAATAAGTCAATATCTAGTTCGATTTGCGGAATTGGTGATAAAATTCACACCTTTCTACCGTTAACGCCAATCCATACTTAATTACTGCTCGCTCCGATGTAAATAGATGTCACAAATAATATTCTATCAATTTGAGCAAATAAACGATAAAATTAATTCGTCGCCAGGTTAGTGCCACCTCTATTTGTGTTGCAAACGAATGAATCAACTATACACAAATTATATAAAATCCCCATATACAGAAATATCATATTTTCCCATTCAATGCGGTATTTAAATCAACAATACACACAATCTTTATCTACAAAAACGAATCTCGACATATCTTATTATATCATCATCCATGATCATCAAACAATACAAACAACCAACAAAAAACAAACAATAATCGCTATAATAATCATCATCATCATCGCGCACACACAATGATCACCATCATGCATGCGGTCATGAAGTAAATACAACTTTTCGGCTTTTTATAGATCAACATCCCCAAATAGCCAGAAATGCGCATATGTCTACATACAAACATAGAGAGAGAGAGCTGCACAACAATGCTGTATGGACGAAGTTGTATACATATTCGAATGATCGCGATATATCTACGTTCTCTTGATCAGAGACAAAGCTTTTAGTTTTTGTACCACAATTTCTAAGAGATCACCTATTCTTATATATGTATAGAAACTGTCAAATCGCCAATAACAAGATATTTTTGTTTATTTTGAATTTACTATAGAAACGATATTTACTTTTTGAGATCTTTATGAAGTACGGCTAAAGAAAGACAATATAAGTGAAAGAAGAAATCGAAAAACAAATTAATCGTTCGATAATGATCATCAATATACGAATAGAATTTAATTTTTTTTTTATTATGTATTTATAAATCTTAATCGAATTATAACTTAAAGTGATTCCGATCTTGACGTATGTGTTTCGATTATACATACGTATATGGCATATAATTGTTTGACCCCGATTTTCTATATAGTGCACGCACCTTACATTATGTCAACAATTTCCTTTTTTACTATATGTGTATAAAATTCATATTTGTTTACCGATAATATATTGAGACCGTATACACATGTATACAAATATAAACCGCAAATTGAATTGACTTAAATCAATTAACCATACCAATCCTTAAAATGCCAAGAAATTAGTATCCGCGCGCGTCACAATCATACATACAATGTATGTATATCGAATACCGTGAAAACCGGTATGGAAAATACCTTGTTCTTAATTTGTTTGCACAACAACAACAACAACAACAAAAACAACATTCGATTATAATCGTGGTAGATGGTAAAATTATGGAAAATTATAGGGTGTGGATTCTGTTTGTATTTTACTTTTCTTCTTCAAATCGGAAAATATATATTTTGATGTATTATATTGATGCGTAAACATTTTTTTTTTTTGTAAAGGATACGAGATGTCATATCATGTTGGATATTGATTGGAAATAGAAATTCATTGATTTTAATTTTTACATGTAAGGCATAATTATGACATGCTCTGATATGAAGAGCAACAGGAGTTATAAAATATGTCTCGCAAAATTATCTTTATTAACCTTCACACCTTGGCTGGAGCCACAAATGACAATTAAAATTTGATACGGTGCTTTCGCGGATTTTATCGATACGACAGGGAACCCGGCATTTCCCGGGTAAATTAGTACTTGTGAAAACAAACCCAGACTTCAGAAGGAAGGAGTGTAGTAACGTGTTTCATTTGGCGCCTTCCTTTTACTAATTTTCTCGTGTTTTGGTCCGATTATTAGTTTCGGCGTCTGGTTCTGGATCCGTGGAAATAAAAATAGTACTAATATATGTACCTAAGTTAACACAACTAGAATTGATTTAATTTATTATTAGTTTATTACATTTCTAGTTTTTATTTAATTTTCTGTATGCCACAAGTCACAGGCCACTTGTCTTACGTGTTATCTTCTTGACGGTGATGCCCTTTATGCATGACAGATACTGTGGTGCTTTCATAGTCCACTAGTTGGCAGCATACATCATGCATAGAACACATCCCACCTCTATATTACCATTCTTCACAGGTCCAATTTCTGAGGCGGCCTAACCGTTCGACCTGCTCTTGTTTGGTACAGAGTCGAACCGTTTGGCACAGACCCGACACTCCACTCTCCTTGCACTCCCACAATTTCTGGCCCTCTTTGGCTTACAACAGTTGTATCATTCATATATAACATGGACCTATTAAACCGCGGTTCAACCAATGTATTCCTCAAATGACTTGAGTTTCTGCGATACGCCTTCTGGTTTTTCTTTTTTATTACGTTAGAACGCGGCTTTTCTCTTCTTTCGATGACTATTGCTGGAGCCCACTGTTTACTGAACTGATAATGAACCATCACTTTATCCCCTTCACTATAACTTGGCTTATCCTTAGCTGTTCTATCATGATTCGTTTTCGTAATTATCTCTCTCTCCCAGTTCCTGGTAAATACCTTATCTCGAATGAATAAACAAATAATTTAACATGCATCCTTTGAATTCGTACAAAACTTTTATGAATATCCTTTGTCAATATGCTAAATTGCTAAGCAAAGGTTTATGATCGGTTTCTATCTGTATTTTATGTCCATAAATGAAATTATGAAATCTGGTACACGCAAACACAATACTCAAAAGTTCTCGTTCAATAATCGGGTAATTTTGCTCCGTCTTACTTAGACTTCTCGACGCAAATGCCACTAGTTTACCATCCTGTAACAAACAAGCTCCTATTCCATTCAAACTTGCATCGCTATTAATTTCTTGTTATCAAAATGGGCTAACTCTTGTGCTTCAATTACACATTTTTTTAACTTGTCAAATGCTTGCTGATGTTTTTCTTCCCATCTAAATTCACGCCCCTTATTTAATAACAGTCTTAATGGGTAAGACTCTGCTGACATGTTTGGTATAAAATTATGTAAAAAATTCAACATTTCCAAAAATCGTTGAATCGCTTTTTTATCTTTAGGTACTGATAAATTAGTAATTGACTCAATTTGGTTAGTGTCTGGCTTGACTCCGTCCTTGTTAAATATAAAACCCAAATATTTCACAGTATTAAACTTATATTGAGTTTTTCAGGATTAAATATAACTTTATTCTGTCTGGTTCTAGTTAAAGCAAATTCACTAACTTATTACGTAATCAAAATATACCGAGACTCCCGGAATATCTTCAAATATCCTGACATGCTCCCGCTGACAAATCTCTGGACTATTTGCCAATCCAAACGGTAACAGATTAACGAAGATTCTTCATCTAAAACTATTTGATGAAACCCCTCCTTCATGTCCAGTACTGTATACATCTTATTCCCAGCTAGTCTCCGCAAAATTGTCTCTACTGTCGATTCTAACCGGCACAGTACTGGTTCCAATTTGTCCTTAATAATATCTGGCAATCTTCTTACAGGTTTAACTACCGGAACTGCTCCCTCTTACAAACGAATTTTATACTTAAACGGTAATTTGCCCAGACCTTCGAACACGGTTTTATAATTTCCTATAAATTGTTGTTTTTCTTTATCAACATGCTCCTTGTTATTTAGATGTTGGATTAAATTTAACTCCACACAAGTAGGCAACCCTAGTATCGGCTTAACATGCTTTATTACCACAAACTCAATCATAATTTTCGCTCTATTCTTAGGTTGACGCATAACAATTTAATTCCGCCAACAACATTGAGTCTAAATCCTCCAAGAGCGATGACCTGACTGTTCCGATCCTTTATCAGACGCACCGTATTCAACTTCTCAACTTCAGTTTTCTATTTTGATATGCGGTTGTTTTACTTCATGTATCTCTGTTATTTGTCTAACTGACAAACTAAAATCATCTGACTCTCCATCCTCCTGTTTTTTACTTGACCAACTGTTCGACTTCTAGTTTAGTACTTTGTAAACTGCTTCGCCTGTTGGTCAGTGTTATTTCGCTGGTAATACCTCACTGCAAAATGTCCTACCTTCGAACATATCATGCACTTTTTTCCGTAAGCTGGACACTTCCTTAATTTATGGTCCATTCCACATTTTTTACAATGAAAACCCTCCTTATTACGTTGAACATTGACCACATTCACTGACTTGGCCACAGATTCTTGTACTTCTTTAGCTTGAATTTTACTCGCTTCGTGCGCTCTACATATTTGAACCGACTTATCTAGATCCAATCCCCTTGTCTCTTAATAGATGTTCCTGTACTACTACATCCCTTATACCAATAATTATTCTATCACGTATCACGCGCCAACATTTTTAAATTTGTTCAAAAATTGTCAAACAATTCTCCATCTTGTTGTCCTCTTTTGAAAAATCTAAAATGCTCATCAAACTGTTTTATTACCACTTCGTACGATTTTTTATTTTCTTCACTCAACTTAAATGTGTTAAACACCTGCAATCCTTCATCACCAATACAACTAATAGCATTGCAATTTTAATGATGTCATCCTTATTCTCTTTCTCTGACGCTTGTAAATAAATTGTGAATTTTTGTTTAAAACTTTTCCAACTATAGGCCAAGAAAAGCCTCTTAATTTTACTGTAAGTCAATAGTTAATAACAAATTAACAATAGTGAGACGTGAATATAATAACAAACAATAATAATAAAAACAAAATTTTTTGTGTTAATTATGTATTTCGCATCATTAATTGTTTTACTACTCTGATAAATAGTGAGGTTATAAACACACCGAACAAAAGAAACAAAAAATATGAAGAGCACTCTCTTTCTTTTTCGGTATACCGGTAGTCATTCATGTCAGAACGTGTATAGCTTTGGTGAAAATCAGTCGTGTCATTTTTACAATAAATATTATTAAAACGTTTAAATTAGTTGTTCTTTAATTGTCCATCAATCTTTATACAAAGGTACAACATTTTTGGCGACGAGGAGTGTGAAGGTTTTTTAAAATAAGTGGAATAGTTACAGTGCGTCGCATCGAAATCAAAAATAAAAATATTGCAACCGCGTGTGTATACATTGGAAAAATGGACGCCAACCAATTCAAAGAATTATTGCAATAGATGCAAAAGCAAAATGAAAAGCTGGTTGCGGCAATGGTCAAGGAACAGAAAATCGGATCACCGTCAGTAGCCGTACCATACTTTTATACCTTTGAAAAAGATAAGATAAATTGGGAAAGTCAAGCGAAAATTTTTTCTTGCAAGCGTAGTAGACACATCGCTAGAATTACTTCAAAAATTATTCCACAAAGAGCTAATAAAAAAATCATTTAAAGAGTTGATAAAAGCTTGTCATTTTGTGGAAAAAAACATGTGCTCGTGTCGAGATGCAATTTCTACAAAAGTCGCATGTTGCCAGAACAATCATACGCAGATTGGATTGCAGAATTACGAGCAGCAAGCTTACACAGATTGGGAAATTAGAGACATGCTGGTCAAGCATACACCACATGAGTCGGTGCGCAATGCTGCATTACTGAAAACCAACCCAACACTAGAGGAAGTAATCGAAATAGCACAAGCTTATGAATGCTCTAAACGATCGTGCACAGTTATCAAAGAATGAGTTCAAGCTACAATTTCGGATCCAGCTGTAGTCAATTACATAAAACCAACAGAGGATCATAATCAACAGCCATCAAGTGGAAGAAGAGGTCGAAGTCGAGGTTATGATCGTTCACGTAATAAATTCTCGTACAAAATCATGAAATCGATTTCAAGAAGCCCATGAGCGTCGAGACTGTAGACATATCACATCTATTTGTGGCAAATGTGGCACTAAGAGTCATATCGCCGTCAAATCACGTAGTTAATGAATTGAGCGATTTTCATTACATAAACTCTGTTTATTACCTGGAAACAGAATTTCAAGAAGAAGTCAATCCAGTGTCAACCGCACTTGTCAGAGTAGTCAATCCAGTATCAACCGCAATGGTGCAAGGTCCGGCGTCCGGGAAAAGTTATTGCAAATATAAGTGTTAATAACAGACAAATTTCTTTTAAAGTTGACACGGGAGCATCATGCTCTATGGTCGGACTTGAGGGATGGCTTATGGCAATACACTCGGCAATACCAAAGGAGTTGTTAAGGTGCAAGTTATATGGGAAGATAAACAATACATACTGCCACTTTTGATTGTCGACAACGAACAAGCATGAAATATTCTTGGTTTAGACTGGTTCAAGGTACTAAAATTGGAACTATGTACATCAACAAATCGTAATTTGGTCAACAGCTGTTCGATGCTAGATACGTCTCAACAATACCTAGTCGAATGTGCTTCGAAGATTTTTGCGGATTACCCGAATCTATTTTCGCCTACTCTCGAATTGTGTAACTCTTTCCGTGCGGAAATCACATTGAAACCTGACGCTCGCCCAAAATTCTTCAAACCATACAACGTACCATTTGCTTTGAAGAAGGACGTGGATGATGAGATTCAGAGACTAGTGTCCAGCGGCATCCTTAAATCAATCAATTTTAGGCGATGGGCAGCTCCAATTGTATCGATTAAAAAGCCAGATGGTACAGTAAGAATCTGTGGAGATTTTAAAGTTACTATCAACCCACAAATAGAAATCGATCAGTACCCAATCCCGCGCATAGAAGAATTGTTCCATAAGCTTCAAAATTGACTTAAGCGATGCTAATCTTCAAATCGAATTGTCAGAGGAGTCTAAACAATTGGCGGTAATTAATTCATCCTCTGGCCTTTATCAATACCGACATTTACCTTTCGGAGTGGCAAGCGCTCCTGGAATTTTTCAAAGATTGATAGAAGAAGTTATTTCCGGTATTCCAATGTGTGCGGTGTATCTAGATAACGTAATCGTCACTGGAGCGACCAACGAAGATCATCTCTGAAATATCAAAGAGTTGCTGAGCCGTTTTAACAAGTATAGTCTACGATGTAAGAAGGATAAGTGCACATTTGCAGTGCAGAACATACAATACGTGGGGCATATCATCAACGCACAGGGCATACAGCCATCAGAGAAGCGGCTGGAACCATTGAAGAATATGCCACGGCCTACTGATATCAAACAAGTGGAAGCATTCATTGGCAAAATCAATTACTACAATAAATTCATATAAAATTTCGCTACAATTGCCGCTTCACTTAATGAGCTCCGCCACAAGGGTGTGAACCGCTTTTCAGACACTGAAGTCGCAGCTGCTAAAGGCGTGCAGATTAGTCCACCACAAAGAGGATCATCCAATCATCCTTGCTACCGGCGCATCCAAGTATGGCGTTGGTGCTGTAATTTTGCATCGTTTCCCAGATGGATCCGAACATCCTATCGCTTTTGCGTCTAAAACATTAACTACAATTCAGCAAGCACACGTTCAGATCGAAAATGAAGCACTTTCCATTATTTATGGTGTGACGAAGTTCGACAAGCCTCCAGAAGTACGACAACCAACTTCAAATGAGAACAAGTTTAACTTGGATCAGAGTTCACAGCAAGCACCATTACTAGTAGAACGATCGGTATTGCCGTTGACATCACCTAAGTTTCTAACACAGCGAATGCCAGAGCCAGAAGTAGAAACATCGGCCTCACCAAAACCATCCTGGTGAGTCTGTAGACGTTCGTCGCTCATTTCTTGGGTGAATAATGTCGAGAATATTCTACGAGACTATAATATGCCCCAAACCAATTTAATAGCAATACTGCAACACGTACGTCAGAAGATTAGAGGAAACGCCGATGCGGCATTAATATCATATAACATCTTCGATGATGAGAGGGCATCCATCTATAAAAAAAAAATATTTATCGCTCCACTATGCAGATAGAACATCAATTAAATAAAATTGTACAAAGAAATATGACGATCGATAAATTCTACGCCAATGTGAATCATCAATTCTCATTGAGAGTAAATAAGATCAAAACGGAGGATTATTCCACAGAAACCATCAGCGTTCTAAGTAGCCGAAAACTACAGGAATCGAGCTTTGGACGTTTTTGTCAGAGGGTTAAATGGAGAACTGTCAAAAATAATAATTATTCACAAACCGGTCACACTTTCGGAAGCATATGAATCCTGCCTTGAGATTCAAAACATGTATTTCAGAAACCACATAGGCCAATTCATCCGAAAACTGCAACACCAATTGAAATTGACCAGTCAATTCAAACCAACCGGGTAAATTACATGAATAGACCATAGCATATCCAAATAACCAGCCACCAAAAGTACAACATCCCAGCTACGAATCCCAAAGACGGCAAAGAATTTATCATTTGGAGACACAGGAGGAAGAGGAATATAATCAATTAATCATCGAGAATACGGATATCGAGACATTCGAAGACGAACCTGAGGAAATAAACTCAGAGGTAAATTTTATGAAGAAAGTCTCTCTAGCATACCATACCTAACATTTTGGCCATAGTCCCAAATATCAAAATTCTACTCAAGGAAAACCACCCAGTTCAAGTAAATAACATTGAAGTTCGGGATAGTCACTTATCTTCAGAAGCCAGACGAAACCTTCAAGAAATTGTGGCAAAATTCAAAACACTATTTAAACCAGTCAACAATACTGAAACAATGTGAAGGCAGAAATAAAAACAACAACAGATGAACCAATTGACATGAAATCCTATATCTCTATCCAGTCAGCATGAGGCAAGAAGTGGAGAAGTAAATATATCAATTTCTATAGGATGGAATCATAAGGCCGTCAAAAAGCTCATACAACTCACCAATTTGGGTAGTCGAAAAAAAGCTGGACACCTCAGGCATTAAAAAATATAGGATAGTCATAGATTTCAAAAGAATAAACGCGGCCACAGTATCAGACATATATCCAATACCGGATGTATCAAACACGTTGGCAAATCTTGGAAAATCAAATTTTTTTTATGACCATCGACCTTACATCAGGATTTCACCAAATCAGGATGAAAGAAAAGGATATTCTGAAAACATCTTTTTCCACAATGAATGGAAATCATCCCAGATAATTTAAAAGAATTAAAATCATTCAAAAAAGTGAAAATCAGCTTGGCAGGAAAGGAACTTAAAGCATTCCGTCTTTCCAGGCTTTGATAAACCTTTTATACTTACTACCGACGCCTCTAATTATTCAACTTGTGCCGTACTATCACAGAGTGATATTGGAAAAAACAGACCAATCACATATATATCCAGATCGTTAAACAGAACTGAGGGGAACTACTCGGTCAACGAAAAAGAAATGCTAGCAATCATTTGCGCATTGGACGAAGTTATCTGTATGGAGCGAAAAAGATTAAAATCCTCACGGACCATCAGCCGCTCACATTTGCACTAAGTACCAAAAATAATAACATAAAATTAAAAAGATGGAAGGCCCGATTGGAAGAGCACAACTATGATATACAAACCTGGATGTACGAACAAAGTAGCTGATGCCTTGTCAAGATTAGAACTAGAGATCAACACCCTATCATCAAAATCTACGATATACAGCGCCGAAGAAGACAGCACAGACCTAATCCAGTACTGCGAAGCATCTATAAACGTCTTCAAAAACCAACTGATTATCAAGACAGGCAAAGATATTGATTGTCATGAAGAACCACATCCTACTTATCATAGGCATTACATCAGCCTACCGGAAATATATACAAACACTCTAACTAAAATCCTAAGGGATAATCCCCATCCAACCATCGTCAATAACGGATATCTATCAGGCCTCGTTGTATTATTTAAAGCTCTGTAATCAGCACAAGCTCCTTCTTAATAATAATTATTATTATTATTATTTTTAACAATTTTAAACTCAAGGTAATTCCGTAATCTATCTGTGAAGTCGAACAGCTGTTTAAAAATCCAAACAGAAAGGCCTGATTTATTAATGTTGAACAAAGCATGTTCCTTAGACTTGGATACTGCGCAAATGGATAAAGATGAGGTTAACAGATCAATTATCCATCGCCTTTGTAGACCCACAATAAGGCCAGTATTCTGTAAAACATCGGCTCCAATTATTGATAGCGAGATTTCGGCGACAAGAAGTTTGCCTGGTCCTCTTACAACTCTTATTGTAAATAGAATCATCGATCAGTTTGTACTAGTGATGTGCTAAATCGATCTTTTTTATTCTGTTTTATTTATTTTTTCATACGCTAACAAAAAAGATCGATTTAGACCATCACTAGTTTGTACATCAACTCCAGAACATTTTAGCATCAATGGTTAACTTGCGACAATCTTTTGAAATACTCCGTGCTTAATAAGAACCTGAGTTATAATTTTCAAGTGTAGTTTAAACATCGTGATGCAGATTCGGTTATGTTGTGCTAAACCGCGCCACCGATCCTATCATTAGATTACCATAACTACACCAAACAATAACAAATCAGTTTGAGTTCACCTGAATAACATATTGCTTTCGCAACTCGCAGCCTAAACATTCCAATGATTTATTAACGAAATTCCAAAAACCGTCATTGCAAGTCAAACCGAGGATCTCGACTCAGTATTAATTAATATTACTGCCTGGAAACGCATTTTTGACTTGAAGTCACACAACTTCTTGTCCTTGCTGCCACACGATTTTTAAAGATGCAATTGTGTCAAAACCAGAATAAAGTCACTCAATTCTCGAATTTTATTCGGTAAATAAAATTTGATGAGTTTGAAATTGTTGTGGCCCTTCGCCCCCCAAAGAATTTGGAAAATTCCAAGTACCTTATGGCTGGTTTTAATTTGTGTACAATGAATTGAATCTAGTTGGTCCACTGACCCAATCGTTAAATTTAACCATGGTTGACCGATTTGCTTGATGGCCAGAACCTTAATCCTATCCATTGACTAAAATTTGGTTTAAATTTAATATTCCGCAGGCTATATAACCCTATACTGTAACAATCAATTCGAATCGAGAAAGAAACATTTCGCATTGTGACAGTAAACTGAAACTTTCAAATTATAGGAAATTGTTCCCCCAAAAATGTCTTTTAATAATTTATATAGCAAATAAAAACGTAATATCACATCATTTAGCAACAGAGCTGACCATATTAAGTCAAATAATTATTAAATGGGCACTTTAAATAGAAGTGAAATAATCTCGTTGAGCACTTTATGCTAAAATAAGAAAATGT